>UESW01004410.1:0-666607 GCA_900491605.1 Calamus simplicifolius
GAGAATAATTCGGTTGGTCACTTCTGCTGCCCCGTTGGTTTGAGGATGTCCGACGGAAGTAAATCTTTGAAAAATTCCCAGCTCGGAGCAGAACTCCCGAAAAGGTGCATTATCAAACTGACGGCCATTATTGGTGACCAGTGTTGCGCGGCAGGCCAAACCGACATATGATTGACTTCCAGAAAAAAGATCTTACTTTGCTCTCGGTAATCTTGGCCAAAGCCTCAGCTTCGACCCACTTGGTGAAGTGGTCCACCGCCACCAAGAGAAACTTTCGCTGCCCGGAAGCCGGGGGAAATGGACCCAAGATATCCATGCCCCACTGGGCAAAGGGCCAAGGCGCCATCACGGGGGTCAGGTTAGACGTCGGTTGTCACTGGATATTGGCATGACGTTGGCAAATATCACACTTCTTGACAAGCTCGGCCGCGTCCTCCTTCATCGTCAGCCAGAAGTACCCTTGGCGCAGAGCCTTGTAAGCCAGGGCTCTGCCCCCCAGATGACTCCCGCATATGCCTTCATGGATCTCCCTAAGGATATAATCCGACTCCGATGGCCCTACACACCTAAGGACCGGATATGAGAATGATCTTCGATAAAGCTTCCCGTCCATCATCAAGAATCTCGGGGCTCTTCGCTTAAGCTGTTTGGCCTCCGCTGGGTCCCCCGGGAGGGTACCGTCGGTCAAGTATCGGATGTAGGCATCCATCCAGGAGGGCTCCGGCTCCACTGGCAACGCCTCTTCCGCGGTCTCAATGCTTGGGGCTGGTAGATGTTCCACGTATGTCCTCCCTAACGCCCCATCGACCGAAGTGGCCAAGCGGGACAGGGAGTCAGCTCTGGCATTCTCTGCCCTGGGGATATAGCTGACACGGAAGTAAGAAAAATGAGACGCCTGGGACTGCACCTTGCTTAGGTAACGGGACATGACCGGGTCCCTAGCCTCGTATTCACCAGTAATTTGCCCAGAAATGAGCTGGGAGTCGGTAAAGGCCCTCAAGCGCCCCGCACCCAATTCCTTGGCTAGTCTCAACCCCGCCAGCAGGGCTTCGTACTCCGCCTGATTATTGGTCGCCGGGAACTGGAATCTGAGGGCGTACTCTACTACATCTCCCTCCGGGCTTGCAAGGATGAGCCCGGCACCGCTCCCTTGGGAGTTTGCCGCTCCGTCCACATGCAAGATCCAATCCTCCATCTCCCCTGATGAGGGGGGGTCCCCAAACTCCTCCGGTTGCGCCTCCTCCATGTCCTTCTTGGTCCAGGAACATTCGACTAGGAAGTCCGCCAACACCTGAGACTTCATGGCTGACCTCGGTCGGATAGACAGATCGAACTCGCCTAACTTGATGGCCCATTTAGCCAGCCGGCCGGAGGTGTCGGGGCGAGACAGGATAGCTCGCAGGGGCTGATCCGTAAGCACCACGATGGGATGAGCTTGAAAATAAGGCCGGAGGCGCTGAGTAGAGACCACCAGAGCGAAGATGATCTTCTCAGTTTTTGAATACCTGGTCTCCGCGTCATGGAGTATTTTGCTGGTGTAGTAGATCGGCCTCTGAGTTCCGCCGGTATCCATGCACACCAGTACCGAGCTGACAGCCTCCGGGGAAGCGGCCAGATACAGGAAGAGCTCCTCCCCATTCTCGGGCTTGGACAGCAGTGGCGGGGTGGAGAGAAACTGCTTCAATTCTTCAAAGGAGCTCTGACATTCTTTCCTCCGAGATCCCGGGCATGTCAGATGCTGACCATGCGAAAACGTCGGCGTTGGCCCGTAGAAAGGTTAGGCTGGTCACGGGCTTCGTCAGGAAGCGAAAAGCTCCGACTCGAACCGTCTGCGCGGGGTCCTCCCCGAGGTGAAGGTAAGTAGCCGCTCGGCCGGCTCCCCCCTCCTCTCCAGGTCTCGTGGGTCAAGAGTTTCCGATGTCGAAGTCGACGGTGGTGCAAGCACTGCCCCCTGGGGACTGGGGGCTAAGTGATAGCATAGCGCCGGCAGGTCCTGCTCGCCTCGCATCTCGCCGATCCCGCTGGTGGTCGGGAACCTCACTAGGAGTCGCTTGGTGGAGATGACGGCATCCAAGAGGTTGAGCCCGGGCCTCCCCAGGATCGCATTGTACGCCAGGGGCACACGGACCACCAAGAACTTTATGAGGACAGTGCTCTGGCACGGAGCCATTCCGGCTGTCACAGGAAGAGTAATCTCCCCCTCGACCCTCACAGAATCCCCCGTGAATCCCATCAAAGGCGTGACGACAGGTTGAAGTAAATCACGCGACAGGTTCATGCGAATAAAGGCGTCGTAGTTTAAAACATCTACTGAACTTCCACTGTCGACCAGGATTCGTTTTACAGGGTGCTTAGCGATCGTCATGGATACGACGACGCTATCATCATCTTTGTTTACAACCCCCTCTAGGCCCTCTTCGAAAAAAGGAATTATAGCCTCCGCTCCCCCCTCCCCCCTCGGTCTCTTCGGCGGGCCCCCTGCCCCCCAGGAGATCATCGCTACCGTCTTCTCCGTCGGGGCGTTATCAATCATCGGCGGTGCAGGCGCTGATGGGCCGGGAGCTCCTGGGTTGTTCCTTTGGACGAACTTCCTCAGGTGGCCCTGTTGAATGAGATCTTCAATGGCTTTCTTCAGCTGCCGGCAGTCGTCGGTGTTGTGGCCATGGTCCCGGTGGTAGCGGCAGTAGAGGCTCTTGTTCCGGGGGATCTTCGGGTTGATGGGAGGAGGACGTTGCAGGTAAGGCTCCCCTTCGATCTCGAGCAGGATCTGGGATATGGGAGCAAGCAACGGAGTATACGGCCCGTCTCTTGGTGCAGGAGGTCGAGGGCGGTTGTCTGGTCGACGAGGAGGCTCGGGCCTCCTGGGGCGGGCTTCCGCAGGTTCTGGCTGGGCTGGCTTCCGGGGTACGTTCCCGCCGGCCTCACGCCGAGAAAAGTCAGCTTCATCTGCCCGGATGTATTTCTGGGCGCGGATCAGGAGTTCGGAGTAGGAACCCGGTGGCTTCTTGTCAAGAGAATACGCGAAACGGGAAGGGCGGAGCCCTCGCTTCAGAGCCAAGGTAGCCACTGAGTCCTCCAAGTTATATACCTCCAGGGCGGCCTCCTTAAACCGGGCGACGTAGTCTCGCAGGGACTCGCCATTCTTCTGCTGGACAGCAAATAGACTGTCCGCCACCCTCGGATCTTCCGGCAGGCGTCAAAGTGGGCCAGGAAAGCCCTCTCCAACTGGCGAAAGGAGTCGATGCTCCGTGGCGGCAGGCGAGAGTACCAGGCCCGGGCAGCTTTTTTCAGAGTGGCAGGGAAGGCCACACACATAAGGGAGTCTGTGGCCCCCTGAACCTGCATGAGCACCTTGTAACTTTCCAAATGGTCCAGGGGTCCGTAGTCCCGTCATAAGGGTCCAGCTGAGGAAGGCGGAACCGGGTGGAGATTGGCTCCTCCATGATGCGGCGGGACAGGGGAGGCCGACTGTCGTAATCAGTCTCCGGCAGGTGGGTGATTCGACGGCTAAGTTCTTCCAACTTCTGATTACATTCCTCGAGTCGCCGCTCAGCTCGGCGAGGCATCCGGCCATCAACGGAACCCTCCCCTGAAGACTCAGAAGAAGAGCGGAGGCGACGATGTCGGCGCGCGCGCTCCGCCTCCTTTCCGTGCCGTCGCTTAGGAGAGATGCTGGCGTGGCGAGAAGGAGACCGGGGCCTTTTGGACGCCTCGCGGCGATGCGGCTTGGCTGGAGATCGGTGGCGATGATCTGCAGGAACGGGCGACCTCCGGCGGGAGGAGTGCTGACTGGGCTGCACCGCCCCTGGGACAGATGGGCTCGGCTCCGGCTGTCGCAAGGCTACTTGTTGCTGCTGCTGCATGCTTTTGACCGCCGCTGCCAGCGACTGGACCTGGGTGGCCAGGTCAGCGAATCGATCTTCTTGAAGTGGCTGTGGAGCGGATGCAGGGGCGCCATTCTGCGGAGCAGAAGGCCCTGCCTCCTGGGGGTTCGGAGGCTCTGGGAAACAAGATACGAGAGCTGGGGGGGCCTCCGCGGGTGGACCAGCCCCGCAGCGCTGCCTCCCAGCGCGACCGGCTGAAGCTCCCTTCATTCGAGTTGTCACCATAGCTTTAAGGTCTCGAAGAAAGAAAGCCGCTGGTTCGAAGTCTCTCTTACACTCCCCCCCTACCTGGCGCGCCAATCTGATGACGCCAAGTCACCGCCTTCGAACGTCGGGGACGACGGATGTCTCGCTCCGGGAAATCCTGCAAGAAAAGCCCCCGGGGACCGGTAGCACCGGTGGGGACCCTCCGACGATCAAGTTAATGGCTTGGGTTCAGACAAGGAACCACCCCCCGCGAAGAGAAGCTGGGGCAGTTAGGGTTTCTGATCAAAAAGGAGAAAGCTCAGAGAGTCAGTTCAGATCCTTTTTTTACAGCTTGAATATGTCTCTTTTATACCTGTCTGAATACCGTGACGTGCAGCTTCGGAAGGCCTTTCTTGTACTGTCATTGATGGACGGGTGGGGCTCCTATTGCTAGAGGCGGCGAGTCGTACATCCTAGTAAGGTGTGGTGGCGCACAGAGGCGTGCAACGCGCCAAACATCGTTATGAGGCATGGCCCTCCGTACTGGGGCACACTTTACAGGAGTACTAAATGGTACTACGGCAAGGCACAGCCATGTGCCGAAGATCATGCGTGAGCACCGTGCATGCTGACAGTTGCTGTTTTCTTCGGCGGTTGAACAGCGTGTCGACCATGCACTCTGAAGCCAGTAGGGGCCCCACTCCGACCCTGAGAGGGTGCCGGAGGTGGGGAAATTACCGTTCATCCCGAGGCCGGTAGGGGCCCCGGGGTTAAGAAATGATGACCCCACCCCGACCCCGAGGGGGTGCCGGAGGTGGGGAAATTACCGTTCGCCCCGAGGCCGGTAGGGGCCCCGGGGTTAAGAAATGATGACCCCACCCCGACCCCGAGGGGGTGCCGGAGGTGGGGAAATTACCGTTCATCCCGAGGCCGGTAGGGGCCCCGGGGTTAAGAAATGATGACCCCACCCCGACCCCGAGGGGGTGCCGGAGGTGGGGAAATTACCGTTCACCCGAGGCCGGTAGGGGCCCCGGGGTTAAGAACTGATGACCCCACCCCGACCCCGAGGGGGTGCCGGAGGTGGGGAAATTACCGTTCGCCCCGAGGCCGGTAGGGGCCCCGGGGTTAAGAAATGATGACCCCACCCCGACCCCGAGGGGGTGCCGGAGGTGGGGAATTACCGTTCGCCCCGAGGCCGGTAGGGGCCCCGGGGTAAGAATGATGACCCCACCCCGACCCCGAGGGGGTGCCGGAGGTGGGGAAATTACCGTTCCCCGAGGCCGGTAGGGGCCCCGGGGTTAAGAAATGATGACCCCACCCCGACCCCGAGGGGGTGCCGGAGGTGGGGAAATTACCGTTCGCCCCGAGGCCGGTAGGGGCCCCGGGGTTAAGAAATGATGACCCCACCCCGACCCCGAGGGGGTGCCGGAGGCGGGGAAATTACCGTTCGCCCCGAGGCCGGTAGGGACCCCGGGGTTAAGAAATGATGACCCCACCCCGACCCCGAGGGGGTGCCGGAGGTGGGGAAATTACCGTTTGCCTGCCGTTACTCTGCCTGATGACGTTGGAACTAGTCATATGACGTTGGGATCAGTCATATCAGTCATGGTTGCACACTACGATTAAACTGCTCATTGATATTGTATAGAAGTTGCACAACTTCTCAATGATCGATATTATTCATTTATGCAAGCTCCCTCTTATGTTTATTCTGAATAGAAGCATAGGTCTAAATCTGATACTATTCATCGGAAGCAGCACCAAATCGATGTTTTATCTTCTAATCATTCACTGATTGGGATAGGGATAGTCTATTATTTTAAGGGCATATGAGTACGTTCGGATTATTTGGCTGTGATTTTTGTTGCTCCTTTAGATCAAGCTTATTTGTCAGCTGAATAAATTACCTTTAGAGAAGCATTTGGCATGACATGATCTGCTCAAAATCATTTATTCAGCTGACAATAAGCTCGATCTAAAGGAGCAACAAAATCACAGCGAAATAATCCAAACGTACTCATATGCCCTTAAAATAATAGACTATCCCAATCAGTGTATGATTAGAAGATAAAACATCGATTTGGTGCTGCTTTCGATGAATAGTATCAGATTTAGACATATGCTTCTATTCAAAATAAACATAAGGGGGAGCTTGCATAAATGAATAATATCATTGAGAAGTTGTGCAACTTCTATACAATATCAACAGGCAGTTTAATCGTAGTGTGCAATCATATCTGTTGACGCCAAGTCGTCTTCCTCTAATGCTGGGATATGGAGATCCTTCTTCTTGAAGAGCTCCTGCATGAAAGTCTCCGGAGATCGATTGCACCGGTGGGGACCCTTCGACGCTCTAGTAAGCAACTCGGGAACAGAAAAGAACTATCGGAAGAGATAGCTAAAGAGTTTTCAGTTTTTTGAATCCCTTTCCTCGTTGTGAGTGTGGGTTTTTATACCTGTTTGAGGGCCCCTTTTCCTGCTTCCAGAAGGTGACTGATTTCGAGGTGCCATTGTCCGGTAGCAGATGTATGGCAATGCTGACAGCGATAGATCACAACCGACACTGAGCATATCAGAGGTGTCTCCCCCCGCCAGCCACCTACTAGGCGCGGCACTACAGGTGGCAGGTGGGCTTACGGCGTGCGCCGTTATGGGCTGCGGCCACGCGCTGTTGCAGACAAGTAGTGGGTCACATGGCCGCCACAGACGGTTAGTGGGCCACGTGGGTGTGTCAGGCGGCTCGAGGTGGCGGGACATGAGGTCCGAAGCTAGGGTAACCCCTAGGTCCGAGGCCGAGGCTGAGGGGACGCCGGGTCCAAGGCCAAGGCCATAGGGATGCCAGGTCCGAGGCCGAGGGGACGCCGGGTCTGAGGCCGAGGCCGCGGGGATGCCGGGTCTGAGGCCGAGGCCGAGGGGATGCCGGGTCCGAGGCCGAGGCCGAGGGAACACGGGTCCGAGGCCGAGACCGAGGGGACCTCGAGGCCAAAGGGACCTCGGAGGCCGAGGGGCCTCGGAGGTCGAGGCGGGGGTTCTATTAGTTACTTTCTCCGTTAACCCTAACGACCTTGGATCAGCCATATTAGATGCCCCATCGCTCCTGAGACGAAGTGGGCCCACCTCTGCAAGGCAAAAGGGGTGTCACCTTCCAAGTGGCTATCCTTATATGCCGCCAACTGCCGAAAGGCACGTAGCCATGGGTGCAGCGATGCCTTAGCATGGGCAACTTAGGGGTTGCAATAGCACCGCCTCTGCCGTCCATCTGATCCGCAGAGATCCACCTTGAAGCAGGGGCATCCTCTCGAACTCACGAAAAGCCACCGCCATCATTGCCATCATGGTGCTGACACCAGCGCTGCTTCGCTTTTGGCCGAAGGCGGAACGTCCCATGCGCCAAGGCACCTGCCGAGGCGACTCTGCCTATAGCGGGAGTCCACGTGGCCGGGTAGGTAAGGCAGGACGATTTGAAACTGATAAGTCAGGGAAAAGCTGAGTTTCATCACTTTGCTTGAGATCGTCTTCTACCTCCAGCTCTCGACCTCGTCTTCCTCCCGAGACCCTGCTTCCGTTGCTTTTCGCTCCAGGTCAGCTCCCTAATCATCCCCATCCTTCTAGCTTTTCCTTTAGGGTTCTCCCATGGCTTCTTCTCCCTCCTGGCCCTCATCTGCATCCCCTTCGGACCAGATTTCTTCCTCGAGGCTCCGCGCCTCCCCCTCTCCTGCTCCCTCGTGGTCCTCCTCTTCTACTCCTTCGGAGGACCACATTCCTCTCTCCCAACGGCGGACTGCCATCGAGGCTCCGGCTAGGAGTCACCCGGCGGCGGCCGACACCTCCTCGAGGGTGGGGGTAGAATCCCCGCAGGGACCGCCTCCATGGTAATGGGCCAGGACTTAGCAAACCTTAGACCCGTTACCAAATTCCTAGAGACATAGGGCTCTTCTTGTCGATCCCCAATGATAAGGTGGTCTCCTCCTGACTCGAAAGGGTAGCCGTGTATGAGATTTCTTTCAAGTTAGGTCTTCGCCTGCCCTTCCACCCTTTTTTCCTTAACCTCCTTGACCGCTATTCTTTGACTCCCTCCTAGCTGGTTCCAAACTCCCTTCAGACCATCTGTGCCTTCATCATCCTCTGCTACTTTCATGGCATCACACCCAGACTTTCCCTTTTCCACTATTTTTACACCCTCCGACAATAGTCGGGCTGGTGGCTGTTCCAGCCTCAGCCCCAGCCGAGTCCTCAAACTCTTCCTTCCTTCCTCCGTCAAGGGATGAAAATCCTGGTTCTTTTTTGTTCATCTCGATGGGGTGAAGCCTAGGGTGGGGGGACCCGGACCTTGGGCCCAATAAGGACTCCTCAGTATCCCCGGGGGACAGGGAAGCGCTGGGGTAGCTACTGTCGGCCGAGGTCCCCAGGTGCAACCAGCTTTTATCGAAGGAAATCTTCGACTCGCGGGGTCTCCACTCGGAGTGGTGAGTAGCGGCCGACCCGACACGTAGCCAGTTTTTCCTCATTTTTCTTCTTTTCCTTTTTTCTCTTTTTTTTATTAACCTCGATGATGATGTGCAGTGATGAAGGTCCCCCTTCACACCCTCAGGAAGGCAACTGCTAAGAGGAAGAAGGCCCTCGAGGGTGCCGAGGGATCGAGCACGAGGCCATGAATTCAGGCCCCCAATCAGCCTTCGGCGCGACCTTCCCGACCCTGGAGCGCAGGGAGTTAACGACTGCTCCCGAAGTGGACTTGACAGCAGACACACCCCCGGAAGGAGCGAGGGCCGAGGGGTGGCAGCAGTGGAGCCCCCAATCCTAGCTGAACCGACCCAGGCCGAGGCCGAACCGAGCCCGAGCGAGAGCCCACCCGCAGCGGCAGTGGCACCCACGGGGGAAGCATTGGTTGCACCCGAGCCTGCTAGGGCTGCCGAGGTAGGCAAAGGCGGGGCATACCTCCAGGCCCTCACTGATGAACCATGGGCACCGAGCAGAATGGCTGATCTCCCAGGTCATCCAGCCTGAGTTCCAGGAGGAGCTCAACTAGCTGGGTGCATCAGTGTTCTTTCGGGAAGCCTTCGTGGTGCTCGTTCGGGTAAGTAGTGCTCATGACTTGGGCGTCTATTATTTAGCTGGCCTTGTACTAACGTGCTTTTGATGCAGTCGGCGAACTCCTTGGTGGCCACGAGGGAGGTAATAAACCAAGGGCAGGTTGTCCTCCGCGAGGTTCGGCAGGAGGCTGCCGAGGCCCGAGCCTGGGCTGAGAGGGCGGAGGAGGCCAGAGAGGCGGCTGAACGCCGGGCGACCACCGAGGCCGACCGTGCTCGGGTGGCCTTGGACCAGCTAGGGGCGCCATGGAGGCCATGACCACCCGAGATATCCAAATCAATGCGCTCACCTCCGAACTGAAGGCGGCTGAGGAAAGGGCAGATCAAGCCGAAGAGGCAGCCAGGAGGGCAAGCTTCCTTGCTGCGGAGGAGGCAGCCAAGGCCCACGAGGCAGAAGCTGCTGCCAAAGTGAGGGTCGCGGGAGCCATAGAAGAGTTCCGACAGTCCGCACACTTTTCAAGGAGCTGGCCGAAGCCTCCGTGGATGCCTACCTTCAAGGATTCTGGGACGATAAGGAGAAGGTGGCCTGGGTCCTCAACCTCCTAGCCTTGGACATTGAGCCAGATCAGATGCCCGGGGGAGTCATCGATAGTGAGCCTGTTGCGGCCGACCCTTGATCCTTTTGTATTTTTTGCTTCTTTTGTACCCAAGTCTGACCTACTTGGCATTTTGTAAACATCTTTTTAGTAATGAAAGCACCTTTTTTGAAATGCGCTGCGAACTAGTGACCTCCCTCAGCTTGTCGATGTAGGACCCCTAGGGGCTGCATCGACACTGGGGATAGTCTCTATCCAACGCGGGTAAAACAACAACTTAGTCGCTTCGTAGGGCTGGCCCTAGTGGGAGTGTCGAGATTGGACTTGGGGTCGAGCCGGCCTCGGGCCATTGAGTACCGAGTGGCCTGGACTTCTGAGTACCGACAAAACAGGCCTTTGGTATCGATGGTACATCGGTCTTGAAGTGCCGAGCTGGCCTCGGGCTTCTGAGCACCGATTGAACACTGGCCTTTGATGCCGATGGTACATCGGTCTTGAAGTGCCGAGCTGGCCTCGGGCTTCTGAGCACCGATGGAATATTGTCCTTTGGTGCCGATGGTATATCGGTCTTGAAGTGCCGAGCTAGCCTCGGGCTTCTGAGTACCGATGGAACATCAGCCTTTGATGCCGATGGTGCATGGTCTTGAAGTGCTGAGCTGGCCTCGGCTTCTGAGCACCGATGGGACATCGGCGTTCAGTGCCGATGGTACATCGGTCTCGAGGTGCCGAGCTGGCCTCGGCTTTTTGATGCCGTGGTACACCGGTCTTCGGTGCCAATGGTACATTGGTCTTGAGGTGCCGAGCTGACTCGGACTTTTTGGTGCCGATGGTAGATCGTCTTCGGTGCCGATGGTACATCGATCTTGAGGTGCCGAGCTGGCCTTGGGCTTTTTGGTGCCGATGGTATATCGGTCTTTGGTGCCGATGGTACATCGATCTTGAGGTGCCAGCTGGCCTCGGCTTTTTGGTGCCGGTGATACATCGGTCTTCGGTGTTGATGGTACATCGGTCTTAGGTACCGAGCTAGCCTCGGGCTTTTTGGTGCCGGTGGTATGCCGGTCTTCGGTACCGATGGTACATCGATCTTGAGGTGCCGAGCTGGCCTCGGGCTTTTTGGTGCCGGTGGTACATCAATCTTCGGTACCGATGGTACATCGGTCTTGAGGTGCCGAGTTGGCCTCGGGCTTTTTGGTGCCGATGGTACATCAGTCTTCGGTATCGATGGTACATTGGTCTTGAGGTGTCGAGCTGGCCTCGACTTTTTGGTGCTGGTACACCGGTCTTCAGTGCCGATGGTACATCAGTCTTGAGGTCGAGCTGGCCTTGGAATTTTTGGTGCTGGTGGTACATCGGTCTTTGGTGCCGATGATACATCGGTCTTGAGGTGTCGAGCTGGCCTTGTGCTTTTTATCGATGGTACACCTATCTTCGGTACCGATGGTACATTAGTCTTGAGGTGCCGAACTGGCCTTGGGCTTTTGCTGAAAGGATGGGTTACTCGAGCACTCTTTTATTAATATAGAATGTGGGGCAGGAGCCCGAAAGAATGCAAATGCACAACTCAATGTGAAGAAGGGGTACATTACTGATAATACCGATGGAGGTTGTCGGAGTTCCAGGTCCATGGGAGCATCTTCCCATCTAGCTCTTCGATTCTATACGCCCCATGATGGAGGGCTTTGGTGACCCAATAGGGTCCTTCCCAATTTGGCAACAGCTTGCCTCTTCCGTCGGCTTCGAAACTTCGGCCCACTGGAGGACTAAGTCTCTTGGCAGGAATGTCCTGGACAGACACGGGCATTGTAGTACTTTGCCATTTGCTGTCGGTAGGCAGCCTTCCGAGCCATGCTCGGTCATGTACTCCTCTACAAGATCGAGGTTGGCTCGCAGCTGGCTCGAGTTGCCCTCCTCGCTGTACGACTTTGTCCGGGTGCTTGGGGCACCTATCTCCACAGGGATGATGGCCTCGGAGCTGAAGACGAGGCTGAAGGGAGTCTTTCTGATGGGGGCTCGTGGTATCATATGGTAGGCCCACAGCACGTTGGGGAGCTCCTCACCCACCTTCCTTTGAAGTCATCCAGCCACGCTCTAAGTCCTTGGAGGATGATGCGTTGGTCACCTCAGCCGCGCCATTGGTCTGGGGGTGCCCAACAGAGGTGAACCACTATTGAATGCCCAGCTCAGTGCAGAATCCTTGAAGGGTGCATTGTCGAACTGTCGGCCATTGTCGGTGACGAGGGTATGTGGCAGTCTGAACCTGCAGATTATAGACTTCCAAAAAAAGGACCTCACCTTGCCCTCGGTGATCTTAGCTAGTGCCTCGGCCTCAATCCATTTGGTGAAGTGGTCGACGGCTATTAGAAGGAACTTGCGCTGATCGAAGGCTGGAGGGAATGGTTCTAGGATGTCCATGCCCCATTGAGCAAAAGGCCAGGGGTCACCAGGGGGCTTAGCTGAGAGGTCGGCTGCTGCTAGATGTTGGCATGATGCTGGTAGCTATCACACCTCCTTATGAGCTCGGCGGCATCCTCCCTCAATATCAGCCAGTAGTACCCTTACCGCAGGGCTTTATATGCCAGGGCTCTACCCCCAGATGACTTCTGCAGATGTCTTCATGGATCTTCCACAAGATGTAATCAGCTTCCGTGGGGCTGATGCACTTAAGGACCGGGTTTGAGAATGACCTTTGGTAGAGCCGCTCGTCCATCATTAAAAACTTTGGAGCCCGCCGATTGAGTAGTTTGGCCTCAGCTGGGTCTTTAGGGAGGGCGCTGTCGGTAAGATACCGGATGTAAGTGTCCATCCAAGAGGGTTCTTGCATGATCGGCGGGGCTTCCTCTATGGCTTCAATGCTTGGGACATCCAGATGCTCCACATACGTTCTTCCCAACGTCTCGTCGACCGAAGTGGCCAAGCGGGACAATGCATTAGCCCTGGCATTCTCTCCTTTGGGGATGTAACTAACGCAGAAGTAAGCAAAATGGGAGGCTTGGGACTGAACCTTGCTCAAGTAATGGGACATGGTTGGATCTCTGGCCTCGTACTCCCCAGCAACTTGTCCAGAGACAAGCTAAGAGTCAATGAAAGTCCTCAGACGCCTCACTCTGATTTCCCCGGCCAATTTCATCCCGCTAGTAGGGCCTCATACTCCGCTTGATTGTTAGTGGCGAGGAAAAGGAACCAGAGAGCGTACTCTACTACCTTCCCTTCGGGGCTCGCAAGAATGAGCCCAGCTCCACTCCCTGGGAGTTTGATGCGTCATCTTCATGAAGGATCCAATCTTCCTTCCTACCTCTTCCACCATGGGAAACTCCAAGCGCGGTTCCTCTGGACGCTCCTCGGCCCAGGTGCACTCGACTAGGAAATTGGCTAACACCTGGGACTTCATTGCATACCTCGGTCGGATTGAGAAGTCAAACTCTCTCAGCTTGATGGCCCACTTCGCAAGTCGGCCGAAGGTGTGGGGCGGGATAAGATAGTCCGAAGGGGCTGGTCCGTGAGCACCATGATTGGATGGGCTTGGAAGTAGGGTCTGAAATGCTGAGTGAAGATGATCAGTGCAAAGATGATCTTCTTGGTCCTAGAGTACCGGGTCTCTGCTTCATAAAGCACCTTACTGGTGTAGTAGACTGGCTTCTGTGTCCCGTTGGCGTCCATGCGGATAAGCACAGAGCTGACGGCCTCGGGGGAGGCTGCAAGATATAGAAAGAGCTCCTCTCCACTCCTTGGCTTGGACAACAATGGCGGAGTGGATAAAAACTCTTTTAACTCTTCGAAGGCTTCCTGGCATTCTTTTGTCCACTCAAAGCTGTTGACCTTGCACAACGCCTTAAAGAAGGGTAAACACCTCTCTGCCGACTTGGATAAGAAACGACTCAAGGCTGCCATCCTTCCGGTCAGGTGCTGCACCTCCTTCTTGTTAGCACGGGGCCTCATGTCCAGAATAGCTTAGATTTTATCAGGGTTTGCCTCGATCCCTCGCTGCATCACCATGAAGCCTAGGAACTTACCCGCTATAACCCCAAAGGCACACTTGCGGGGGTTCAGCCTCATCTGGTACCGACGGAGATTGCCGAAGGTCTCTGCAAGGTCGGCAATGTGGTCGGTGGTATGGGTACTCTTCGTCAGCATGTCATCCACGTACACCTCCATATTGCACCCAATCTGGTCCTCAAAGACCTTATTCATTAGCCTCTGATAGATGGCCCCCGTATTCTTCACTCCAAATGGCATCACCTTGTAACAGTATATTCCCTTCTCGATCACAAATGAGGTAGCTTCTTCGTTTGCTGGATCCATCTTAATCTAGTTGTACCCCGAGAAGGTGTCCATGAAGCTAAGGGTCTCGTGGTCGGACTTGGCGTCCACCAACTGGTCAATCCGAGGCAATGGGAAACTATCCTTGGGGCATACTTTGTTGAGGTCAGTGAAGTCCACGCACATCCTCCAGCTCCCACTAGCCTTGCGGACCATCATGACGTTGGCTAGCCAGTTGGGGTAGTGACCTCCTGAATGTGGCCAGCAGCCACCAACTTGCGCACCTCCTCATCAATGGCCTTCTGTCGGTCGAAGGCGAAGCTCCTCTTTTTCTGTCGAATGGGCCGGCATTCTGGTTTGATGTTGAGCTGGTGGCTGATTACCTCCTCAGGGAATCCTAGCATGTCGGACGCCGACCATGCAAAGATGTCAGAGTTGGCTCGTAGGAAAGCGAGAAACTAGTCGCGCGCCTCCTCCGGAAGTAGGGCTTCGATCTGGATTGTCCTTGTTGGGTCCTCTTCCAAAGGAAAGGTCAGCAGGTGCTCGGCCAGCCCTCCTCTCCTCTCTGAGTCTCGGGGGTCGAGCGAGTCTGGATCAGGTGCAGACACCACCCCTTGGGGCTAGGGGCCATATGGTAGCAAAGCGGCAGCGGGTTCTGTTCCCTCCGCATCTCCCCGACTCCTTCGCTAGTAGGGAATCTCACGAGCAGCCTTTTGGTAGAAATGACGGCATCCAGAAGGCTCAGTCTGGGTCTTCCGAGGATGGCATTGTAGGCAAAGGGAACCCGTACCACAAGAAAATTCATGAAAACCGTGCTTTGACACGGTGGCATCCCAGCTGTGACGGGGAGAGTGATCTCCCCCTCAACTCTCACAGAGTCTCCAATGAAACTCATTAAGGGTATGGTAACTGACCGAAGGGAGCTAGGAGACAAGTTCATCCGAACAAATGCGTCATAACTCAAAACATCCACCGAGCTTCCACTGTCAACTAGAATTCTTTTTACAGGATGCTTCGCGATTGTCATAAACACGACGATGCTATCATCATTCTTATTGAACACCCCCTCAAGGTCCCTCTTAGAAAAGGAAATTACAGAATCTAAACCCACCTCCCCACGCGGCCTCTTTGATGTGCTGCCTGCCCCCCAGGTGCACTCAGGTTGCCCCTCTGAACAAACTTCCCCAGGTGGCCACATTGGATGAGGTCCTCTATCGCCTTCTTCAACTGGCGATAGTTGTTGGTGTCATGGCCGTGGTCCCGGTGGAAGCAGCAGTACAAATTTTTGTTGCGAGGGGTCTTCGGGTTCAACGGAGGAGGGCGCTGAAGATACGGCTCGCCCTCGATCTCAAGCAAGATGTGAGTTATCGAAGCGATCAAGGGAGTGAATGGACCATCCCTGGAGGCAAGAGCCCAAGGACGGTTGTCTAGTCGGCGGGGAGGCTCGGGCCTCCTAGGACGAGCTTCAGCAGGCTCGGGTCGAGTCTGCTTCTTGGCAAAATTTCCATTAGCTTCGCGCCGGGAGGAATCAGCTTCGTCGGCGCGGATGTACTTTTGTGCTCGGCTCAGGAGTTCGGCATAGGAGTTGGGTGGCTTCTTGTCAAGAGAATAGGCAAAACGGGAGGGGCAGAGCCCTCGCTTCAAGGCCAAGGTGGCCATAGAATCCTCGAGGTTGTAGACCTCGAGGGCAACCTCTTTGAATCGGGCGACGAAGTCCTGCAGGGACTTGTCCCCTTCTGCTGGACAAAAATAGGCTATCTGCCACTCAAAGAATCTTCCGACAAGCATCAAAATGGGCCAATAAGGCCCTCTCCAGCTGGCGAAAGGAGTTGATGCTCCGCAGTGGTAGGCGGAAGTACCAAGCTCAGGTAGCCTTCCTCAAGGTAGTGGGGAAGGCGATGCAGAGTAAAGAGTCAGTTGCCCACTGGACCTGCATGAGGACCTTGTAGCTTTCCAGATGGTCCAATGGATCGGTGGTCCCATCGTACAGGTCCAACTGAGGAAGATGGAACTAGGTTGAGATTGGCTCTTCCATAATACAGCGGGACAGTGGTGGCCGACTATCCTAGTCCGCGTCCGGTGGGTTGGTATCCGGCGGCTGAGCTCCTCTAGCCGCTGGTTGTACTCATCAAGCCGGCGCTCGGCCCGACGAGCTATCTGGCCATCGAAGGACCTCTCCCTTAAAGATCCCGAGGATGGGGAGGAATGACAGTGGTGAAGATGGGTGCGCTCTGCCTCCTTCCTGTGCCGCCCCTTGGGGGAAGCGCTGGCATGACGAGAAGGAGACCGGGACCTCTTGGAGGTCTCTCGGCGATGATGCCTTGGTGAAGCGCGGCGGTGGCGGACTTCTCGGACAGGAGACTTCTCCCGAGAAGAATGCTGGCTAGGTTGGACCACCCCCGGGACTGATGAGGGTGGCCCTGGCTGCTATTGCAGGACTTGGACCACCGCCACCAGCGATTAAACTTGCATGGTGAGGACGGAGATCTGATCATCTTGATGCTGGAACGGCGGTGGTGGCGATGGTGGAGCGGGGACGTAGGCCTGGGGAGCAAGGGGACTAATCGTTGGCAGGTCAGCTCCCAGGCGATGCCCCCTAGCGTGGCTGGTGGAGACCTCTTGCACACGTGTCGCCACCATTTTCTCGAATGCTCATGGGTAGAAGATCTGCAGCTGACTGGTTCGAAGCTTTTCTTTATCTCTCTCCCCCTTCCTGGCGCACCAATCTATTGATGTCAAGTCGCCTTCCTCTAACGCCGAGAGACGGAGATCCTTCTCCTCGAAGAACTCCTGCAAGAAAGTCCCCGGAGACCGGTTGCATCGATGGGGACCCTCCGACGCTCAAGTAAGCAACTCGGGAACAGAAATGAACTATCGGAAGAGATAGTTAAAGAGTTTTTAGTTTTTTGAATCCCTTTCCTCGTTGTGAGTGTGGGTTTTTATACATGTTCAAAGGTCCCTTTTCCCGCTTCCAGAAGGTGACTGATTTCGAGGTGCCATTATCCGGTAGCGGACGTATGGCAAGGCTGACAGTGATAGGTCGCAACCGACACTGAGCATGTCAGAGGTGTCTCCCTGCGCCAGCCACCTGCCAGGCGCGGCGCTATAGGTGGCAGGTGGGCTTAGTCGTGTCAAGCGTGCGCCGTTACGGGCTGCGACAGTAGTGGGCCACGTGGTCGCCATAGGTAGTTGGTGGGCCACGTGGGTGTGTCAGGCGGCTCGAGATGGCGAGACATGAGGTCCGAAGCTAGGGTGTTCTTTAGGTCCGAGGCCGAGGGGACGTCGGGTCCGAGGCTGAAGGAACGCCAGGTCCGAGGCCAAGGCCAAGGGGACCTCGGAGTCCGAAGGGACCTCGGAGCTCGAGGCGGGGGCTCCGTCAATTACTTTTTTTATTAACCCTAATGACCTTGGATCAATCATATCAATATCAAATATGACTTCTTTATTATTCTTGCTTCGTCGAATATATAGCTTATTTATAATGTATGAGTGAATATTTTTTTTTAAAAAAAAAGGCGCCACCACCTCAAAGGACCCCCCTCGAAAAAATAATATGCAGAATTTTTGAGAGGAGCGGGTCTAACTGGACTCCATTAAGAGAGAATGCAGATTTAATTTCAAGTTCGTAAAATCCGCTACAAGCACAACTTATTGCCTGGCTTGCTCAGCAGAATTTAAGACATATAATGGTTTTTATTAATACCAAAATAATATCCTCCTCCTCCTGTGCTGGTTACAGCCGTGCGTGCATGAAAATTTTTTACCTCTTTCAAATTTTAAGACCACTGGAGCTAGCGTTCATCGGATGACGGTCTGCAGCCAGCTAAAAAGATGGTGCAACTTCTTGTTCTTATTATGTCTGGATGTTCGGGCAAGCAGACGATGGTCAAAGATTATTATGAATAATTAAAAAGTATTGACGCAGATACAATGCAAAAAGAATCACTTGCCTTTTTTTCCCTTTCCCTCCCTTTTTTTTGTTGGAAATACATCCTTAATCACCCTCAGAATAAATATGCAGAACGTGTTTTAATGAAAAAATCATGCGTGCACAATCACAGAAAGATATGCCGATCTACCACAATCATAGAATATGCGGAATAAAAATAAACACCACATAAAAAACACCTAATTTACGTGGAAAACCCCTCCAATGTGAAAGGAAAAAACCATGGGACAAATTCCGAGAGCACTGCACTAATCTTAATAAAAGATTACAACTTTTCTCCTAATTTCTTTTTGCCCAAAATCAGGAAACACTTCGAACTTAAAATAATAGTTGATGTGGGTACAAGAAGGATCTCACCAACTTGTGGTTGCTCTTCCGTGCCCCCAAATCTGCTCTCAGACTCGTCCGTATCGACCTCCTAAGGTTGCACAGGATTTCTCCCAAGCCTGGGCTTCTCTGGATCTCTCTCAGGCCGCGCACAGCTCTCTCCCCAATCTGGAATTTTTCTTCTCTCGTATCTGCCACATACGGATCTCTCTCCCCCCTACTTTATTTCCGGGTTTGTTTTCCCTTTTTGAAAACAGCTCCGTAACAAACTGTGATGCAGTTTGTTATCATAGGCCGGTTCCCTCCCCACGTGGAGGGAGCACCCAACAATATCTCCCCCTCCCGACTACGTGGGGAAATCCACCAAGCCTGCTTTCTTTCTACAAGCTTCAACCTTCTTGATAGGTAATGACTTTGTCATTATATCTGACCCATTATCATCTGTATGGATCTTCTCCAACAGCAACTGCTTCTCTTCCAGGACCTGTCTGATCCAGTGATAACGCATATCAATGTGCTTCGACTTGGAGTGAAAAGTCGGATTCTTGCTCAGGTGAATAGTGCTCTGATTGTCACAATAGACCACATAAGTATCATGTCTAACACCCAGCTCCTGAAGAAATCTCTTCAGCCACAATATCTCCTTGCATCCTTCTGTCACTGCTATGTACTCGGCCTCTGTGGACGATAATGCAACACACTTCTGTAACTTGGACTGCCATGAAATTGCACCTCCTGCAAATGTAACCAAGTAACCGGATGTGGACTTCCTGGAGTCAACATCTCCTGCCATATCTGCATCTGTATATGTCTGTAACACAGGTTCTCCCTGTCCATAACAAAGACTCAAGCTAGTTGTACCTCTCAAGTACCTCATGATCCACTTGACTGCTGCCCAATGCTCCTTTCCTGGATTCGCTAGGAACCTGCTCACTAAGCCAACTGCATATGCTAAGTCTGGTCGGGTACAGACCATAGCATACATAAGACTACCCACGGCTGAGGCATAAGGGACTCTCTTCATCTCCTGCTTCTCTTCCTCTGAGGCTGGGCTCTGCTCTGAACTCAGCTTGAAGTGTCCAGCTAGTGGACATGCCACTGACTTGGCATTGCTCATGCTGAATCTCTGAAGCACCTTCTCTATGTATTTCTTCTGGGACAACCATAACCTGCATGCTTGTCTATCCCTGAATACATGCATCCCCAATATTTGTTTCACTGGCCCCATATCCTTCATATCAAAAGCTTTCCCTAACTCCTTCTTCAGTGTGGCAATCTTGCTGGAGTCCTGCCCAACAATCAACATATCATCCACATATAAGAGAAGGATGATAAAATCACCTCCAGGGAACCTTCTAATGAAGACACAATGATCTGTGGTTGTTCTTTTATAACCAACCTGTACCATGAAAGCCTCAAACTTTCTGTACCACTGCCGGGGCGCCTGCTTGAGACCATACAGACTCTTTCTAAGTCTGCACACCATGTGCTCCTTGCCTTTCACCTTGAAACCTTCAGGCTGCTCCATATAGACCTCTTCCTCTAAGTCACCGTGCAAGAATGCTGTCTTCACGTCCAACTGCTCTACCTCCATGTTCATGCTAGCTGCCAATCCTAACACCGTCCTGATTGAGGTCATCTTCACTACTGGAGAAAATATCTCATCGAAATCAACTCCCTTCTTTTGTGCAAAGCCCTTCACAACTAGTCGTGCTTTATATCTAGGCTGTGAGCTTTTCTCTTCTGCCTTTACCTTGTAGACCCACTTGTTTCTGAGTACCTTTCTCCCCTTGGGCCTAGCTACCAAGTCATATGTATGATTATGCAGAAGAGAGTCCATCTCCTCCTGCATAGCTCTCTGCCACTGCTCCCGCTGCTCACTGACATGGGCCGCCTCATATGACTCTGGCTCATCTGCATCTGTCAACATGATATATTCATGCACTGAATACCGACTAGATGGTTGCCTTGCTCTCGTGGATCTCCTCACCTCTGTCGGTAGCTCCTCCTCAGGGATCTGAATCTCCTGATCTGTATCCTCAATAGGTGTAGGCTGCTGCTCATCTGCACCCTGTACTGGCTGTTTCTCTGGCTCATCTGCATGAACTGCTGGAGGACTGACAGGCTCTATATCTACTGGGCCATACATATCTGACTCAGACTGATGCTCTGCCCTCTTGATGTCTTCTATGGTTTGATCCTCATAGAATATGACATCTCTGCTCCTGACTACCTTCCTATCAACTGGGTCCCACAGCTTATAGCCAAACTGCTCATCACCAAACCCCAGAAAGATACATTGTCTTGTCTTGTCATCTAACTTTGTCCTCTCATCCTTAGGCACATGCACAAATGCCCTGCAGCCAAAAATCCTTAGATAATCATATCTGACATTCTTGCCTGTCCACACCTTCTCTGGCACCTCTCCATCTAGAGCTGATGAGGGAGATCTATTTATCAAATAACATGCTGTCTGGACTGCCTCCCCCCAAAAGCTCTTGGGCAACTTGGACTGGGAGAGCATGCACCTGACTCTCTCCACTATTGTCCTGTTCATTCTCTCAGCTACTCCATTCTCCTGTGGAGTCTTTGGCACTGTTTGCTCATGTCTGATGCCTTGTGCTCTGCAGTACTGGTGAAAGACTCCTATGTACTCTCCCCCATTGTCTGTACGAATGCATCTCAACTTCTTTCCTGTCTGCCTCTCCACAAGCCTGTGAAAAAACTCAAAAACTGCTGCCACCTGGTCCTTGGACTTTAAAACAAAAACCCACACCTTTCTGGAAGCATCATCTATAAATGTGACGAAATATGAGGCTCCTCCTAAGGTCTTCTCCCTCATGGGTCCGCACACATCTGAGTACACTTGCTCCAAAAGGCCAGTCTTCTTCTTGGAGCTACTCTGAAATGTCACCCTGTGCTGCTTACCCACCACACAGTGGGTACAATCACTGAGAACTCTGTCCTGTATCTCTGGTAAGACCCCTGCCCTGACGAGAGTTTGCAATCCCTTTCCGCCAATATGGCCTAATCTCTTGTGCCACAAATCTGCAGTATCATGCTCTGCTGCGCATACCTCTCCCCTAACCAAACTGGACTGCAACTTGTATAATGTGCATGATCTCTGTCCTTTGGTAATCACCATAGCACCTTTGATTAACTTCCATTGATCTCCCCCAAACTGGCTAACATATCCCTCTTCATCTAGCTTGCCTGCTGAGATGAGATTCATCCTGAGATCTGGAACATGTCTGACCTCTTTGAGTATCAATCTGCTGCCTTCACGGGTCTGGACCACTACTTCTCCTATCCCACATATTTTGGAAACACCATTGTTTCCCATTCGGATCACACCAAGATCACCTATCCTGTAGGATGTGAAGAACTCTCTCCTGGGTGTGGCATGATAAGAAGCTCCAGTATCCACCACCCAATCAACCTGATTTGATGTGGTGGCTAAGCACTGATCAACACATTCTGTAAATAGAATGATGTCTTCTCCTGAGGCAACTGCTGCTACCTCTCTATCTTTCTTATCTTCTGCCTTACCGCCTTCATTGTTCTTCTTCTTTAGCAGTCTACATTCACTTTGTAGTGTCCTTTCTTATGACAATGGTAGCATTCGATTTCCTTCCTTGGTCTGGATTTGCTTCTGCCTCTGTTGTTTTCTTTTCTAGTAAACTGTCTCCCTCTGCCCTCTGTGACAAGTACATCTGTCTGTGTTTGAGACTCTCCAGTTCCCTTCCTTCTTTCCTCCTCATTGAGCAAGCTGCTAGTAGCCTGACTCATGGTGATAACTCCATCAGGGGCGGAGTTACTCAATGACACCACCAGTGTCTCCCAACTATCAGGTAGAGAACTCAACAACAGGAGTGCCTGAAGTTCATCTTCCATAAGCATCTTCATTGTGGCCAGCTGGTTCACAATGCTCTTCATCTCATTTAGGTGCTCTGCAATTGATTTTCCCGGCTTGTACTTCAGATTTACAAGCTTTCTGATTAAGTATGCTTTGTTTCCGGCAGTTTTCCTCTCATACAACCCTTCTAACTTCTTCCATAGTTCATAGGCTGAGGTTTCATTTGAAATATGATGGAATACTGTGTCATCCACCCATTGCCTGATGACACTGATTGCTTTTCTATCCATAGTAGCCCAATCTTCATCATCATATTTTTCTGGCTTCTCTCCCATCTTCTCAATCGGCTTGGCTAAATCTTTGCAATACAAGAGATCCATCATCTTTGGTTTCCAAATCAACCAATTACTGCCATTGAGACTAATCATCCTGCTAGTATTAGTGGTAGAATCCATCTGTGGCACGCTCAAATAATTTGTTCTGGGCTTGCAACCTTGCTCTGATACCACAATTGTTGGGAATACACCCTCAATCACCCTCAGAACAAATATGCGTGCACACAATCACAGAAAAATATACCGATCTACCACAATCACAGAATATGCGGAATAAAAATAAACACCACACAAAAACACCAAATTTACGTGGAAAACCCCTCCAATGTGAAAGGAAAAACCACGGGGCAAATTCCGAGAGCACTTCACTAATCTTAATAAAAGATTACAACTTTTCTCCTAATTTCTTTTTGCCCAAAAATCAGGAAACACTTCGAACTTAAAATAATAGTTGATGTGGGTACAAGAAGGATCTCACCAACGTGTGGTTGCTCTTCCGTGCCCCCAAATCTGCTCTCAGACTCGTCCGTATCGACCTCCTGAGGTTGCACAGGATTTCTCCCAAGCCTGGGCTTCTCTGGATCTCTCTCAGGCCGCACACAGCTCTCTCCCCAATCTGGGATTTTTCTTCTCTCGTATCTCCACATACGGATCTCTCTCCCCCTACTTTATTTCCGGGTTTGTTTTTTCCTTTTTAAAAACAGCTCCGTAACAAACTGTGATGCAGTTTGTTATCATAGGCCGGTTCCCTTCCCACGTGGAGGGAGCACCCAACATTTTTTTCGTTTAATAACCCCATTTGCCTGCCTATAATGTTATCCAGGAAATATATACAAACTTTTGAAAATATTTTTTCCCTTCAAACACACTTGATCTGCTCGTCGTGATGTCACACACGGTGACAATTAATGTAGGCAACCACCGACCTTTTCTCCATTTTTATTCAAAACAAAGCACGTTTTTTTAATTCTATTGATTTCTATGGAATCTGATAGGCCAGTGTTCTCAATCTATTGATTACACTTACGAAATTGTGTAATCAATTTCTTTGTTTTTTTTTATCATTTCAATTATAATTTATTCTACATTTTCTCTGCCTTCCATTCTCTTTTGCTTTATTTTTGCATGCATGTGCCCTATCCGTGAATGATTAGAGTCTTGATTTGCAAGGCGTTAAACATGCTATTAACCTGATCATGCAATATGCGAAGATTGATGAACATCTAATTGGCCTTTATTTTATAGTCAACCTATGAAAATTATTCTTTGAGAAAAATAATAAAAAATTAAATAAAAACTAAATAAAATTGAGCTATATATATATATATATATATGTGTGTGTGTGTGTGTGTGTGTGTGTGTGTGTGTGTGTGTGTGTCCATGTTGGCAAATATTTCAGCTATACACTGAAAAGTCTTGTATCTTAGGATCAAAGAATCTAAATAATATTTTCAAACCAATATTTTTAGATGAAATCCTACAAGAGCTAGGATAATAGAAATATGCTTTATTTACTTATAATGATTGAATTTAATTAAATTTGAATATAGATTTGAATATGAACCCTTCGCCTGACAAAAATATTATAATTTAAACGAAAAAATATATCAAAGTTCATGCTAATAAGTATTTAGTCCCATATTATTTATGAAACAGAGAGTTTCTTTATAGAATCAAGAAGTTTGAATGGTATCTATCAACTAATCTTTTGGGTAATGTTGCCGCTGAAATCCGTCCTCCGACTCGGGTGCGGTCGATCTCCGGGAAGAGGGGTGCGGCGGACCTGCAAAAGAAGCCCACACGCGGAGGGACGCTGGGGTGGTCCTCCGCGGAAGACCCTCCGACGCTGAAGTCAGTGGGAAAGGAATCGACGATCAACCAGATAATGAGGAGGTGGATCTCTCCGGGAGACCTCTCCGGGGGCGGCCAATCGGAGGCTCCAAAGGGCAGGAGCGCCGACGAGCTCCCGTCGAGAGCAGGAGAGTGAGAGTGGAGGTGCAAGCGCGCAAGTGTGCGTACAGAGTCGCGTACCTGAGGGAATCTACCAATCTGATATTTATAGACTGTCACCTGGGGACTTGAGCATCTTCTGGAAGGTTCTGGGGTTGTTACGATACGGGGGTAGATAGAATCAGGCCGTTGTGGGGCCGTTAGAATCCACGCCTTGTCTGTTAAGGGATCGACGGCTGGGAGAGCTCCTCGATGTCTTGGGATCTGGGTGAGTAGACCTGGGGCGGTTGCAATAGGTCTTAGGCCACGTCTCAACATGATTCCTTGCCTAAGGAGCTGCTCGGGTAAGCTTAAGCTCTCCCGCGTCAGGTTCCGCGGAGGTAGACGTTAGGGCGTGGATCGCTGGGTAGAAGCGAGCTACGGAAGCCCGGAGGAGGCCGAGCTAGGGAAGCCCGGAGGGGGCCGAGCTACGGAAGCCCGGAGGAGGCCGAGCTACGGAAGCCCGGAAGAGGCCGAGCTAGGGAAGCTCGAAAGGGGCCGAGCTAGGGAAGCCCGGGAGAGGCCGAGCTACGGAAGCCCGGAGGAGGCCGAGCTACGGAAGCCCGGAGGAGGCCGAGCTAGGGAAGCCCGGGAGAGGCCGAGCTACGGAAGCCTGGAGGAGGCCGAGCTACGGAAGCCCGGAGGAGGCCGAGCTAGGGAAGCCCGGGAGAGGCCGAGCTACGGAAGCCCGGAGGAGGCCGAGCTACGGAAGCCCGAGAGGAGGTCAGCCTTAGCCGCCTCGCACGGATATCAATGCAATAACGATTTTACCCCCCAACACATGCCCTCCACTCCCTAGTTCGAAGCGTAGGTTCGGGCGTAGGGAGTATAAGCTCAAGTGGCGCGCCCGTGGATGGGACATTTTGGCCTAGACAGTTCACGCAATGATGCCCTAATCAATGCGACAGGGCTATCGTACCTTGTTTATTTGTCGTTCCTTAATAAAAGAACTTACTGTTTGACTTAAGTGCTGTCCCGGTTTGATCTCATCGTCGTTCAATTCCGCCTTGAGCAGTCTGTGGCTCGCTGGCGATCTTGGGTTATCTTTATTCCAAGACTATGCAAACGCGTTAGCTCGGACCGATAGGCGAAACAGGCCGGCCAGGGCCGACAGGCAAAATAAATCGGCCAGGGCCGAGGGGCTGAGTGGGCCGGCTGGGACTAATGAACAATATAGGTCGGCTGGTGCCGATGGATAAATTAGATCGACTGGGGCCGATGAATGAAATAAGTCGGCTAGGGCCGACGAACATAAGTAGGTCGGCGTGGGCCGATGGATAAAGTGGGTCGGCTAGGGCCGACAGATAAATTAGGTCGGCTGGGGCCGATGGGCGAAAACAGGTCAGCGTGGTTCCTGCAGAAGGAATAGGTCGGCTAGGGCCGACGGGCGAAAACAGGTCGGCGTGGGCCGACAGAAGGAATAGGTCGGCTAGGGCCGACGGGCGAAAACAGGTCGGCGTGGTTCCTGCAGAAGGAATAGGTCGGCTAGGGCCGACGGGCGAAAACAGGTCGGCGTGGGCCGACAGAAGGAATAGGTCGGCTAGGGCCGACGGGCGAAAATAGGTCGGCGTGGGCCGACAGAAGGAATAGGTCGGCTAGGGCCGATGGGCGAAAACAGGTCGGCGTGGGCCGACAGAAGGAATAGGTCGGCTAGGGCCGACGGGCGAAAACAGGTCGGCGTGGGCCGACAAAAGGAATAGGTCGGCTAGGGCCGACGAGCGAAAACAGGTCGGCGTGGGCCGACAGAAGGAATAGGTCGGCTAGGGCCGACGGGCGAAAATAGGTCGGCGTGGTTCCTGCCATCCTGCCAGTGTCCTGCTGTCCCGCAGGCGATTCGGTTTTTATTTTACTAGAAACGGTGATACGGCACAGTGGAGGGCATAAAGCTGCATCAGAGCGTTCCGGAAGGTGCTCTTTTCCCATGCAGGCTACCTCGTGGTGATGCGCACGCAACCGTCCGCTATTGGACAGTACTTTTTCGAAGGATGATTTTCTGAGCCCGCCGGTTTTCGAAGCGTCAGCGGACGATTTCCTGCATTCAATGACTGTGATTCGGGATCAGGAGGGATCTTCGTACACGTCCTGGTTTGGGCGATGGGTTCGGCGCGCAGTGGGGCGCCAATCTTGGGAGACCACGTGGAAGTACTACTTGGAAATTTAAATCTCGGGACGCGCAGCCTGGGTGGCTTTTCCCGGTCCATTTCCGCCTATAAAAGGGAAAAGGGGGTCTCATCTGGTTATCCCCAAAGTTTCTTTTCTCGCCAGAGCTTTTACCATGCTCATTTCTCTGTGGCTACGAGTGGGAGGATCGACTTTTCTTTTCATGGGCTCCTTGCCGCCGGATAGCTGGGGCGACCGGGGAGCAGCTGGAGGATGGCTCGCCCTTAGGGGACGAGTCTCGGAGATCATATGGAGAGCGCACATGGGGGGCACAGAGATCATACGGAGAGTGCACATATGCGCTTCCTGTGTGACCTCTGCAGCTCCTGCTCGGAGACGCAGGGTCGGAAGTGCATGCGGGCCTCCCATGGTTTGTGTGCATTTCACCTCCTCCCCTGGTTCGGACTCCCAGGATCAGCCGCTTGGGGAGGGGGTGAGAGCGCCTCGTTCGCCGACTCCTTGTCATTGAGCCATGGCATGGAGCGGCAGTACGCCCCGGTTGGGTGGTCTGGGATGGCCGTCCAGATATCCCGGTTGGGTCACCGAGATATCGTCCCGACTTGGGGCCAGTCGCAACTATTGGTCCGTGTTGATGGGCAATTATCGGCCCTAACCAACTGGGACGCGATTACGACTGTCTGGTTGCCCGAGTTTTGTATTTGCCTTTATTTTATGCATTTCAATGCTCTTGTAACGCCTGTGAGGCATTTGTAATCGATCACGATCGGCAATAAAGAGAGTTATATTCTGTTTTTTGACCTCTATCTTTTCTTGTGCCGAGCTTTTTGCTATTGTTATTTGTGGGCGTCAAAAGCATTCCGTTTGCCCTTAGACGAGGATTTCATGCCATCCGAACTAATCGAGGTTCGTATGCGGCGGTGCGGATCGTTCGGCAAAATACGCTCCTTGCCTGGGTCAGGAGTCTGGCACTTTTGTGCTCCGCTTTTACTGGAGCTCGGTTTACCGTAGGTCGGTCCCGGCCGAAGCTCAGGGAATCCGCACCCCTTCGCGTCAAGGGACCAGTTACTTGGAATAATCGAGTTTCGAGTTTCGAGGAACGTCTTACTTGGCCCTGCCAAGGTTCGGAGAACATTTTACTTGGCCCTGCCAAGGTTCGGAGAATTCTGTAGCTCGGCCCTGCCGAGGTTTGGAGAATTGGTAGCTCGGCCCTGCCGAGGTTTGGAGAATCGGTAGCTCGGCCCTGCCGAGGTTCGGAGAATTTATAGCTCGGCCCTGCCGAGGTTTGGAGAACTGGTAGCTCGGCCCTGCCGAGGTTCGGAGAATTTTATAGTTCGGCCCTGCCGAGGTTTGGAGAACTGGTAGCTCGGCCCTGCCGAGGTTCGGAGAATTTTATAGCTCGGCCCTGCCGAGGTTTGGAGAACTGGTAGCTCGGCCCTGCCGAGGTTCGGAGAATTTTATAGCTCGGCCCTGCCGAGGTTTGGAGAATTGGTAGCTCGGCCTTGCCGAGGTTCGGAGATTATCGTAGCTCGGAGGGAGCGATTCAGCTGCCGTTGCAGGCCATAGCGTTATGCCCACGTGGCGCTTAATAAAAGGGGGCGCCCGAGCGGAACGAGCGGCGTGTTGTCACGCGTTTATTGGCGATGCTACTCTTTCCGAGGGGGCGAGTTATCGGCCGAGCGGTGGACTTCCACGTTTTCCGAGAAAAGGGGGCGGTATTAAGTGGCTCGGGGAAGCGCCGAATGTATTTAATGCAGGGGGTGACAGATTGGAAAGAGTTTGCCTGGGGAACCTCCGAACAATCTGCTCGCGCTTATCGATCTTACTCGGGATATGGCGCGACTCTTTGGATTCCTCATGCATTAAAATGGTGACACGTGGCAAGCTCTCATGGATCGGCGTTCGCGGCGCGGCCGATCGGGATACCTTCCTGGCGGGTATAAATATGACCGAGGGGGATTGGTTTCGGCCATCCCTCAGTCTGAGCTCCGAAAAAGAATGGCCTCTCCAGCGCGATCGCCAAGTGATTCGTATTCTTCGGTCAGCAGCCCACCGTACTCGGAGGGGAGGAGTACCTCCGTTACCGTCGATGGGCTGACCCTCGCGTCGGGCCTTGCAATCAATGAGCAACTTGCGAGGACCGCCGAAGAACTCTTGGATGTCTCGGTCAGGGAGGCGGAAACCTTACGCCGGATAATGGACCGGCAAGAGGAGGAGATCGTGTCTCTCCGTCAGCAGGTGGCCGACCTGGCGGGGCGTCTGGAGGAGCTACTGGCCTCTGGGGGCGACTGACTCCAGGGCCTCTGCCCGCTCCCGTTTTTGCCTTTGTTTTTCCGTGTCTTTTTTGTGCCTCGCAGTAGCTCCTTCTCGTTTAAATGGAAAATAGACCCGCTTTCAGGAATTTCTTTCTTCTTTGAGAATGATTACCTTGATACACTCGACGGACTTGGGTGTCGGTCTGGTCCCATCGCCCTGCGTATTAATCGATATTTCGAATGACGAGTTACAGGGGGGTCCCCAAAGGTTTTCTACTGCTAGGGAGAATTTCCTGGCCCAGCCTGGGGCCCTTGGCTGGTTATGTGGGGCTTTATAGCCTTTTGGGGGAATTCTGCCGATGGTGGCATTTTTTCGCATGCCGATGGTTTTCGTTCAGCGCCTGTTTTCGAACCGGCGAAGTCCCTTGGGGGACTGTCTGGGGGGCCGTTCGGCTTTGGTCGAGGCTTGTAGGTTTAGACCTTTCGCTGGGGTCTTAGCCCGAATGGTTTTACCTTGCCTTGTCATGGCTCGGGGGATTTATCGAGGTTCGGGGAAACATTTTACTTGGCCCCAAGCCAAGGTTCTCGGCCCAGCCGAAGTTCGGAGACTTTGTTTTACTTGGCCCTGCCAAGGTTCGGAGATTTTGTTTTACTTGGCCCTGCCAAGGTTCAGAGCTCGGAGCCGAGGTTCGGAGACTTTGTTTTACTTGGCCCTGCCAAGGTTCGGAGATTTGTTGCTCGGCCCTGAGGTTCGGAGACTTTGTTTTACTTGGCCCTGCCAAGGTTCGGAGATTTGTTGCTCGGCCCAGCCGAGGTTCGGAGACTTTGTTTTACTTGGCCCTGCCAAGGTTCGGAGATTTTGTTTTACTTGGCCCTGCCAAGGTTCGGAGATTTTGTTTTACTTGGCCCTGCCAAGGTTCGGAGATTTGTTCGGCCCAGCCGAGGTTCGGAGACTTTGTTTTACTTGGCCCTGCCAAGGTTCGGAGATTTGTTGCTCGGCCCAGCCGAGGTTCGGAGACTTTGTTTTACTTGGCCCTGCCAAGGTTCGGAGATTTGTTTTACTTGGCCCTGCCAAGGTTCGGAGATTTGTTGCTCGGCCCAGCCGAGGTTCGGAGACTTTGTTTTACTTGGCCCTGCCAAGGTTCGGAGATTTGTTGCTCGGCCCTGCCGAGGTTCGGAGACTTTGTTTTACTTGGCCCTGCCAAGGTTCGGAGATTTGTTGCCCTGCCAAGGTTCGGAGATTTAGCCGAGGTTCGGAGACTTTGTTTTACTTGGCCCTGCCAAGGTTCGGATTTGTTGCTCGGCCCAGCCGAGGTTCGGAGACTTTGTTTTACTTGGCCCTGCCAAGGTTCGGAGATTTTGTTTTACTTGGCCCTGCCAAGGTTCGGAGATTTGTTGCTCGGCCCAGCCGAGGTTCGGAGACTTTGTTTTACTTGGCCCTGCCAAGGTTCGGAGATTTGTTGCTCGGCCCAGCCGAGGTTCGGAGACTTTGTTTTACTTGGCCCTGCCAAGGTTCGGAGATTTGTTGCTCGGCCCTGCCGAGGTTCGGAGACTTTTTTTACTTGGCCCTGCCAAGGTTCGGAGATTTGTTGCTCGGCCCTGCCGAGGTTCGGAGACTTTGTTTTACTTGGCCCTGCCAAGGTTCTCGGAGCCGAGGTTTTTGTTTTACTTGGCCCTGCCAAGGTTCGGAGATTTCAAGGTTCGCTTGGCCCTGCCAAGGTTCGGAGATTTCCTGTTCTAGTAACTCGGTTGTACCGAGGATTGGTAAGCAGCATCTATTTCCTTTTACGATTTATGGCAATATGGTGCATAATCGATTCACACAGCAAGTTGCGGGAAAATAGATAACTGGCGAAGCATAAAGGACATACCCTATTGATAGTATTTGCGGAGGTTGTCCGAGTTCCACGTTCGGGGGACGGATTTCCCATCGAGATCCTGCAGCTTGTAGGTTCCCGGCCCAATGATCTCCGTGATTTGGTACGGGCCCTCCCAGTTCGGCGCCAGCTTTCCTTGCTCCAGCGGTTTGGATACAGAAGCTTTTCGGAGGACGAGGTCGCCGGGTAGGAAGGTTTTCCCCTTGACCCTGGAGGCATGGTACCGAGCCACCCTCTGTTGATAAGCAGCCGTCCTGATTCGGGCCTTCTCTCTGACTTCCTCTACCAAGTCGAGGTTGGTGCGGAGTTGCTCGTTGCTGGCTTCCTCTGAATAACTCTCCACCCGCAAAGATGGGAGGCCTATTTCCACAGGGATGACGGCCTCCGTGCCAAAAGCCATTCGAAATGGAGTCTCGCCCGTCGGAATTCTCGGGGTGGTGCGATAGGCCCATAAGACATGGTGTAGCTCATCCGCCCACCTGCCTTGGGCTCTGGAGAGGCGAGCTTTGATTCCTTGGAGGAGAGTCCTGTTGGTCACTTCGGCCGCTCCGTTGGCTTGTGGGTGCCCGACCGAAGTAAGGTGGTGACGGATTCCGTGTTCCTCGCAGAATTGGCGGAACTTGGAATTGTCGAACTGCTTACCGTTATCGGTGATTATGGTGTGGGGGAGGCCGAACCGGCAGACGATGGACCTCCATACAAAGTCTCTGGCCCGTGCTTCGGTGATTTGCGCAACTGCTTCCGCTTCAACCCACTTGGTGAAGTAGTCAATGGCGACAAATAAGAATTTCCGCTGTCCCGTCGCCAGCGGGAATGGGCCGAGGATGTCCATCCCCCACTTGGCAAAGGGCCAGGCGGAGGATATAGAAACTAGCTCGGCGGAAGGGAGCCTCTGGATGCTTGAATGTCTCTGGCAGGCGTCACAGGCTCGGACTAGGTCGTCCGCGTCTTTCTGCATGGTCGGCCAGTAATAGCCTTGCCGCAGCACCTTGTGGCATAGGGACCGGCTCCCCAGATGGTTGCCGCAAATCCCTTCATGTACCTCTCGTAGAGCATAGTTCGCCTCGGATGGGCGGAGGCATCTGAGCAGCGGCATAGAAAAAGACCGCTTGTAAAGTTGGCTGTCAATCAATACATAGTGGGTCGCCTGCAGCTTCAATTTCCTGGCCTCTCTTCGGTCGGATGGGAGCGACCCTTCTTTGAGATAGTTGAGGATAGGGTCGAACCAGGATGGTTCGGCCTCGATTTGCATCACCCGATCGGCTTCCATGATACTCGGCTTTTCCAGAGTCTCCAGATGGAATTTTTGTTCAGCATCCATCGTCTCCGCGGTTGCCAATCGGGAGAGTAGGTCGGCACGGGCGTTTTCCGATCTAGGAATTTGAATAATTTCAAACTCGGCAAAATGGGGAAGTAGGCCGCGCACCTCTTGGAGATATCGGATCATGTTGGGTTCTCGGGCTTCAAACTCTCCCCGCACATGGCCGGCCACCAGCTGAGAGTCGGTGAAGGCGTTAAGCTTTTCCACCTTCAGGTTGCGGGCGATCCGGAGACCAGCTAACAGGGCCTCGTACTCGGCTTCGTTGTTGGAAGCCGGGAAGGAGAATCGGACGCCATATTCGAAGATCATTCCCTCTGGGCTGGTGAGGACTAGACCCGCACCGGAGTGATGGGCATTGGACGACCCATCGACGTGAAGGAGCCACCGAGCTTCAGGCTTTGGTCCTTCGGGATTTTCTGGGGTAGAGCCGTCTTCTGGGATGGTACACTCGAGGAGGAAATCGGCCAGCACTTGGGCTTTGATGGCCGGGCGAGGTTGAAAATGTATGTCATGCTCGCTTAGTTCGACGGCCCATTTGGTCATCCTCCCCGATGTTTCTGGACGGTGGACCACCGCCTTGATGGGTTGATCGGTGAGGACCGTCACTGAATGTGCTTGAAATAAGGCCGTAGCTTCCGGACTGAGGTGATCAAAGCCAGCACTATTTCTCAATCCTGGTGTACCTCGTCTCCGCATCGCGGAGCAGCCTACTCACATAGTAGATCGGCCTCTGGATTTTGCTTTCTTCTTTGACTAGCACCGAGCAAACTGCGCCCTCTGAAACGGCCAGGTACAGAAATAGAGTCTCTCCCGGGATCGGACTACTGAGAAGCGGAGGCGAGCCGAGGTACTTCTTGAGATCTTGAAATGATTTCTGGCACTCAGGAGTCCACTGGAAATTTTTGGCCGATCGGAGAGTTTTGAAGAAGGGGAGGCATCTCTCGGCTGACCGAGCCACGAAGCGGTTAAGGGCCGCTATCCTCCCGGTTAAGCGCTGGACCTCCTTAATAGACGCTGGGGGCGCCATTTGTTGGAGAGCTTGAATCTTCTGAGGGTTAGCCTCGATACCCCGCTGGGAGACCATGAAGCCGAGGAATTTCCCGGAATTGACGCCGAAGGCACACTTGGTTGGGTTGAGCTTCATTCCATATTTGCGCAGCGTGGCAAAGCTCTCCGCGAGGTCCTCAACATGCCGCAGCGCTTCCTTGCTTTTGACCAGCATATCATCCACGTACACCTCCATGTTCCGGCCGATTTGCTCCTTGAACACCTTGTTGACCAGCCGCTGGTAGGTCGCTCCTGCATTTTTAAGACCGAAAGGCATAACTCGGTAACAGTAGGTACCTCGGTCGGTTATGAAGGCGGTCTTTTCTTCATCTTCGGGGGCCATCCGGATCTGATTGTAGCCCGAATAGGCATCCATGAATGACAGCATTTGGTGGCCTGAGGTGGCGTCCACGAGCTGGTCGATCCGAGGGAGGGGGAAGCTATCCTTTGGGCATGCCTTGTTGAGGTCGGTGAAGTCGATGCAGATCCTCCATTTGCCATTCGACTTTTTCACCATGACGACATTTGACAACCAACTTGGATAATTCACCTCTCGGACAAAATTGGCTTTGATGAGTTTGTCGACCTCCTCTTCAATGGCTTTTTGCCGTTCTGGGGCGAAGCTTCTCTTCTTCTGCTTAACAGGCCTGTGCATCTCGTCCACATTGAGGCGATGGACGAGGACCTCGGGGTTAATCCCTGGCATGTCGGAGGCGGTCCAGGCGAAGATGTCCGCATTGCTTTGGAGGAATCTGATCAGCTCGCGACGAGGCTCTCCTTCGAGTAGCGACCCGATCCTTATGGTTCGGTCGGGCCGAGCTTCGTCTAGCGGTACTTCTTCCAGTTCTTCCGCCGGTTCCCCCCGTTGTTCGGCGAAGTCCTCACGAGCGTCTAGCCCGTCAACCTCGGGAATTCTGGACTGAAGGCTCGTGACGAAACATTGCCGAGCCATGGCCTGACTTCCCCGAACCACTCCAACTCCTTGCTCGGTGGGGAACTTCATAGACAGATGTGGGATAGAGACAACCGCCTTAAGGGACATCAACCCGGGCCTGCCGAATATGGCGTTGTATGGGGACCTGAGGTCGGTCACTAAGAAGTCGGTCTGTACAATGGTTACAAGGGGCCAGGTTCCTGCGCGGACCGTCAGGGTGACGATTCCTTCTGGGATGATGACGTCGCCGGTGAATCCCATCAGGGTGGAATCCACGGCTCGAAGGTTTTCCATGAGCAATTTCATCCTGGCAAACACACCGAGGTACAAAACGTTTACCGAACTTCCACTATCGACCAGGATTCGGCTTACATCATAATTGTTCAAGTTAAGGGATACAACAAGTGCGTCATCATGGGGAAGCTGTATCCCAAGAAGATCATCATCAGAAAAGGAAAGTTCGCCCGTGCGCGCCTTCTTTGGCACCGGTGCATCACCGTCGCCCCTGGAGCTCGATCCGCCGGCCTCCTCAATCATGTTGATACGGCCAACCACGGGCGGATTTGGTGGAGGAGGGAGTTGTGGGAGCTCGGGCTGGCGATCACCTCCTTGTGGCGGCTCAGGTGCTCTTCTGAACTGGTCCAACCGTCCCCGCCGAATCAGTCTCTCGATCTCATTCTTCAGCTGCCAGCATTCTTCAGTGTCATGACCATGCTCCCTATGGTAGCGGCAGTACTTGGCGGGATCTCTTCGGGTCGGGTTCCCTCGGAGAGGTACTGGTCGGGGAAGCTGGCGCTCTATCTCCATGAGGATCTGCGCCGGGGCACAGTCAGCGGAGTGTAGCGATCGAATCGCCTGGGGGACTCCGGGAGCGATTCCTTGGCGGCAGCGGAGGGACTCTTTGGCGGCGAGGGCGGACTTGGCCGACGGACAGGGCGGTGTCTGTCGGGAGCTTTGGGCTCTTGCTTCTTCCTTGCCTGCTCAGCGCGGGCCACTCTCCGCGACTCCTCGACCCGAGCGTATTTGTCCGCAAGGGCCATCATATCAGACAGACATGGGGGGTAGCTGACCTCCATTGCCAAATAGAAGTCGCTCTCCTTTGAAACTCCCCCCGCTAGGGCGGACATAGCCACCTCATGATTAAGGTGGTCCACCTCCAACATGGCCTTGTTGAAACGGCCAAGATAATTTCTCAAGGACTCCCCCTCTCTTTGCTTGACTTCGGAGAGGGAGTCGGATCTCCGTCGGTGGCGGCGGCTGCTGACGAACTGGCCAATAAAAAGGTGGCTCAGCTCGTCGAATGAATCAATGGAACCCGGTTTCAAGGCGTTGAACCAGGTTCGGGCGGATCCTCTGAGGGTGGATGGGAAGGCTCGGCAGAGGATCGCATCAGATGCTCCGTGGAACATCATTATTGACCGGAAGCTGCTGAGATGGTCGTCCGGATCAGTGGAGCCGTGATAGGGCTCGACGGTTGGCAGCTTAACGTGGGAGGGAATCACTTCCTCCATGATCCCTTAGAGAAAGGGATGCCCTGCTCTGCTTTGGGCTGGGGCAGATGGATCTGCTTGGCGGCGTCCAGCTCCTGACGCATTTCTTGGATCTGACGGCGGATCTCCTCCTCACCGGCTAGAGGAGGAGCTGGGCGCGAGAACCGCAAGGATGGCGTCGAATCATGGTGAGACGTCGCCGGAGAGAGGGAGCGGGCTCGCCGAGATCTGGGAGGATCTCTATCGTAACCGGTTCGAGGGACCGGTTTGTCCCCCTTGGGGCGATGTGGGGGATCCGCTGATTCATGCGGATCAGAGGAGGAGGTTGCCGGCGAAGAAGAAGTCGCCGTTCTTTCTGGGGATGCGAAGCAGGAGGAGCCGCAAGACGCTCCTGGACCAGGTGGGTAAGAGCCTGGACTTGCTGGACCAGCGTAGCAAACTGGTCCTGGGTCACCGGAATGGCAGGCGGCGACGGAGTCTCGACAGGCGGGGGTTGTGGCGCTGTGGCGCCAGTCGGATCAGGCCTCTGGGAGGCGACCTGATCTTGGGCATCAGAGGTTGCTCTCTTCCGGTTGGCCATCAGAGAGGTTCTTCTCCGGATTAAGATCCTTGTCTCCTTTCTTCAAGTTTTAATGGGACTTGAGGCCCTTCCTCTAGCGCCAATCTGTTGCCGCCGGGATCCGTCCTCCGACTCGGGCGCGGTCGATCTCCGGGAGAGGGGTGCGGCGGACCTGCAAAAGGAAGCCCACACGCGGAGGGACGCTGGGGGTGGTCCTCCGCGGAAGGCCCTCCGACGCTCAAGTCAGTGGGAAGGAATCGGCGATCAACCAGACAATGAGGAGGTGGATCTCTCCGGGAGACCTCTCCAGGGGGCGGCCAATCGGAGGCTCCAAAGGGCAGAGCACCGACGAGCTGCCGGAGAGAGGAGATGAGAGTGAGGTGTGCGTCAGAGTCGCGTACCTGAGGGAATCTGCCAATCTGATATTTATAGACTGTCACCTGGGGACTTGAGCATCTTCTGGAAGGTTCTGAGGTTGTTACGATACGGGGGTAGACAGAATCAGGCCGTTGTGGGGCCGTTAGAATCCACGCCTTGTCTGTTAAGGGATCGACGGCTGGGAGAGCTCCTTGATGTCTTGGGATCTGGGTGAGTAGACCTGGGGCGGTTACAATAGGTCTTAGGCCACGTCTCAACATGATTCCTTGCCTAAGGTGCTGCTCGGGTAAGCTTAAGCTCTCCCGCGTCAGGTTCCGCGGAGGTAGACGTCAGGGCGTGGATCGCTAGGTAGAAGCGAGCTACGGAAGCCCGGAGGAGGCCGAGCTAGGGAAGCCCGGAAGCTACGGAAGCCCGGAGGAGGCCGAGCTACGGAAGCCCGGAGGAGGCCGAGCTACGGAAGCCCGGAAGAGGCCGAGCTAGGGAAGCCCCGAGCTAGGGAAGCCCGGAGAGGCCGAGCTACGGAAGCCCGGAGGAGGCCGAGCTAGGGAAGCCCGGAGGAGGCCGAGCTACGGAAGCCCGGAGGAGGCCGAGCTAGGGAAGCCCGGAGAGGCCGAGCTACGGAAGCCCGGAGGAGGCCGAGCTACGGAAGCCCGGAGAGGCCGAGCTACGGAAGCCCGGAGGAGGCCGAGCTACGGAAGCCCGGAGGAGGTCAGCCTTAGCCACCTCGCACGGATATCAATGCAATGACGATTTTACCCCCCAACAAGTAAGGTTATAGATTATTGTAGCTTTAATATTGTTGAAGCCATAGTTGGGTGACCTTGGTGGTATCTCTAAATAACTAAGTATCAAATGGAGTTGTTAGCATAAGCTTAGTCCAAGTTTGTAGAATAAAGAAAGTAAAAGAAAATCATTACGAACCTCTCATTCTCAAGCACTTATAATAAAGAGACAAGGTATAAGTAGGAGCAGAGAGCCTCATGATCATGAAAAGTTTAGAGAAGATCTAAGCCAAGAAAAGACAATGAACGATACTACAATTATAAAAAGGGTCATATGCAGCGAGAGCGTCATAAATTTAAGAGAGTATAGAAGAAGAAATTAGTGAAGAAAAAAGAGGGTAAAAGAGACGGGTGCAATGATATTGTATAGTGGTGTCAGTATCTTGATAGCTTCTGATGCAAATAGCCTTCTAGCAAATAATATAGAAGTAAATTGGGTTATTAATAGTGGAGCACCCTTTGATGTTGCTCATCATATATTATTGCCATCTTTTCAATCAGATTATTTCGGAGTTGTAAATTAAGATAGGGAATAAAGATGTTTCTATAATTGAAGGAAAAAAAGATATTGTAATTATTAAAATTAGTCTTGAGATATGTTTCTAATTTATGATTTAATTTGATTTAGCTGACATCTTTGATGAAAATGATTGAGAGTTATTTTAGCAATGCAAGAAGGAAACTAATAAGAGGCTCACTTTGTTATTGTTAGAGAAACAAAGTTTTACATTTTCTATAAAATTGGTATGTAGGTTCTTAACAAAAAAATTGAATACCGCTTCAAATGATGTTTCTTTAGATATATGGCATAGAATATTTTGACACATGAGCCAGAAGGACATGAAGTGTTTATCAAAAAAAGAACCTTTGAAAAGAATGCTTATTGGGCAAGTAGCATACTTTTTTTCTTTTTAGAAATATTCTAATTAGAAAAAATAGCAAAACTCTGAATCTTATTTATTATGATGTTTGCAAGTTAAAACCTTTAATAACCATTTATTTATTCTTATTTTATACTTTACTTCTTCTTGCCCTTGCATCCGTCACTCTGGGTCTCCATGCTCTCTTAGACTTTTCTTTCCCAGAATCCGTAACTTTCGATCTCAAGGTGTCTTGGAAAATTCCTTTTGCCCTTGAATCCGTCAATTTGGTTTATATATATATATAAGTGCGGGCAAGATACGCAAGTAAGATTTTCATTGCAGGTACACAGGAAGATCCTCAAAACAAAAAACATGATTATAGACTATATAAAGGGCCTCCCTGCTCGTCCCTCTTCCTCAACTAGATTACAACCTCTCATGGCCGAAACGCCGGCAACTGCCTTTAGCCGGCGATCTCTCTACTCAAATGGAGCTCCTCCGGACCACCTCTTGCCATTAATACTGTAGTTGAGCTTCTTCGCAGCTGCCTTGGTGCGTGCTACTGGCTCCGGGTCGGGATTCCATAAGACGGCTTTTAAGTGTCTCACTGTGGCCAACTACATCCATCTACCCTTGCTCTTGTTCCCTTGGCTGCTCCAATGGGTCGACATCTTCTTCTTTTTTTACAAAAAAAAAAAAAAAAAAAAAACAGAAAAAACTTTTCTTTTTAAATATGTCATTTAACAGCTGCAGTGCTCCCCCCAGATTTGAAATGAGGACTACAAGATTTAGTTAGTAAGCAAAAGAAAGAAGAAAAATAAAAAACAGGCATACCGATTATGATGCGCTTCGAGTGCCGTGAGATAGGCAAAGAGAACAAGAGTGGTAAAATGGATGAACCTGGCCAGAGTGATCCGCTTGAAAGCCGTTTATGGAATCCGCATCCGGAGCCGGCAGCAGGCACCAAGGCAACTTCGGTTTGGGTAGGGATCGCCGGCTATAAAGGCACGGATGCAGAAGGCGTTTCGGCCATGAGAGGGCCGAGCAAAGGCTCTCTTATAAACACTCGCAACGAGAATCTTCCGTTTTTATTTTTATTTTTTTTGTTTTGAGGATCTTCCCATATTTTTATGTACCTGCAATAAAAATCTTTCCCGAAAAACCAAACTAATGCGGACATAATCTTGTATACTTATAAATTAGTGTCAAGGAAAGTAATTATTAAAAATTATTTTCTCTTAATTAGTTAGTTGTCAATCTTTCCTTAAATAATTCCTAATAATTTAGAAAAAATAATTCCTAATAATTACTTTCCTCAAATATAAAGATTGATAACTAATAATTAGATTATTAGTTATCAATCTTTCCTTAAATAATTTCTAATAATTGAGGAAGAAATATTTCTACTTTCCTTAAATATAAAGAAATAATTTCTAATAATTACTTTTTCTCAAATACAAAGATTGACAACTGATAATTAGATTATTAGTGTCTATCTCTCTTTAAATAATTCCTAATAATTTAGGAAGAAATAATTCCTAATAATTTCTTTCCTTAAATACAAAGTCAATCTTTTCTTAAATGATTCCTAATAATTTGAGAAGAAATAATTTTTAATAATTACTTTCATGAAATACAAAGATTGAGAACTAACTAATTAGGAACAGTTACAAAGATTGACAACTAATAACCTAATTTATACCTATACTAGATTATTTCCATTAAACATATTCGAGCCGACTCCACCCGAGGCAGTCAGGAGTTGGGGTGAAGGGCCATCAGGGACAGCAAGCCCACCCTCCGAGAGGACGCCTAGGAGCAGCCCGCACACTGAGTCGGAGAATGCTGAGGTAGCCGAACGGAGCAGGGCCAGACCAGGGCCACCCCGGGACTCCATCTTGAATGACGGGCATTGGGCAAAGCGGGTCCTTTCTCCAATTTTCATGCCCGAGGTCCTAGAAGAGCTCAGCCACCTGAAGGCGGGTACATTCTTCCGGGAGTCCTATGCGGCCCTTGTCAGAGTAAGTGGTCCTGCTACCCTTTGCTTATATATTTTCCCTCTCTTTTTTTGACCTGGAGCTTGCATGCAGCTTGCGCATTCCCTGAAGGCCGCGAGGGAGGTGATCCATGGTGGGAAGGCCCTTATGCGTGAGGCACAGAAGGAGGCTGAAGATGCCCGGCACCGCACGGAGGCGGCTGAGGGGGCGCTAGAGTCGGCCAGAACCGCCTGGGCCAATGAAATAAGGGCCACCGAGAGCCGAGCGAAGGCCGAGGCCAACCGTCTGTGGGCGGTGCTCCACCAGATGACAGAGGATGAAAACGCCGTGATGGCCAGAGACCTGCACATCTCTGAGCTAACCCTGGCCATCCAAGAAACTGAGGGTCGGGCGGCCGCGGCTGCAGAGAGAGTAGGGTCTTGAAGGAAAAGGCAGCGACAGCGGAGGAAAAAGCAAAGGCCATGGAGGAAAAGGCACGGGCAGCATAGGAGAAGGCGAACCAAGCCGAAGAGGAGGTGAGCCATGCCCAAGAGGCCGAGAGGGCTGCAGCGGTAGCCCTCGCCGTGGAGGAAAGAGCTCGGGCCATTGAGGTGGAAGCCGCCATCGTGGCCAAGACCGTCGGAATCATAGAAGAGTACAAAGCGTTCGAGCGCTTTGCAGATGACCTGGCAGAAGCTTCGACGACGGTGTTTCTTCAAGGGTTCCAGCACGAGAAGGAGAAAATTGCTAAGGACTTGAACATTCCCCAAGCCATGGAAGTCGAACCAGATCACTTCTCGGATTCGGCCCCCTCCGATGATGAGCCCGCGCCGATTGAACCATGAGCTTCCTTGTATTTTTTGTTTTGCAAGTCCAACTATGTCGGCATTTTGTAATCACTTCAAATTAATAAAATATCTTTTTCCTCCAAAATAAATTGTCTATCTGCGACTCTTATCCCAAATTCGTTGGTTGATGATGCACGACCCTCTCGGTCCTATTAGTGCCAGGGGATAACTATTAATTCATGCGTGAATTACTCCATCTTAACCATCTAGGACCGAAACTTGGGGTCAGGAAGGATAGGCTTCCTGGGGTTGAAGCACCGGACTTTGGAAGTTGAAGTAGGCGGGTTCCTAAGGACTGATGGCACACCGCTCTGCCAGGGGTATGGCGGGCCTTGTGCCTGGCAGGCACATGGCTTTAGGTGCCGACGGGGGTTGGACTTTATGCCTGGCTGGTCCGGGGCTTTTAGGTACTGACGGGGGTCGGGCTTTATGCCTGGCTGGTCCGGGGCTTTAGGTGCCGATAGGTGTCGGGCTTTATGCCTGGCTGGCTCAGGGCTTTAGGTGCCGATGGGTGTTGGGCTTCATGCATGGCTGGCCCTGGGCTTTAGGTGCAACGGGTGTCAGGCTTCATGCCTGGCTAGCCCAGGGCTTTAGGTGCCGATGGGTGTCGGGCTTCATGCCTGGCTGGCCCAGGGCTTTAGGTGCCGATGGGTGTCGGGCTCTATGCCTGGCTAGCCCAGGGCTTTAGGTGCCGATGGGTGTCGGGCTCTATGCCTGGCTGGCCCAGGGCTTTAGGTGCCGACGGGTGTCAGGCTTTATGCCTGGCTGGCCCAGGGCTTTAGGTGCCGATGGATGTCGGGCTTTATGCCTGGCTGGCCCAGGGCTTTAGGTGTCGACGGGTGTCGGGCTTTATGCCTGGCTAGCCCAGGGCTTTAGGTGCCGACGGGTGTCGTGCTCCATGCCTGGCTGGCCCAGGGCTTTAGGTGCCGACGGGTGTCGGGCTTCATGCCTGGCTGGCCCATGGCTTTAGGTGCCGACGGGTGTCAGGCTTCATGCCTGGCTGGCCCAGGGCTTTAGGTGCCGACGGATGTCGGGCTTCATGCCTGGCTGGCCTAGGGATTTAGGTGCTGACGGGTGTCGGGCTTCATGCCTGGCTGGCCCAGGGCTTTAGGTGCCGATGGGTGTCGAGCTTCATGCCTAGCTGGCCCAGGGCTTTAGGCAAAAGAACTCAGGAGCTAAAATTGAAATTCATTATTATAGAATGAGGGGCGAAGGCCCAAAAGAATACATGCATGGTATTTAATGTGAGAGGAGAAATGCGTTACTGATAATACCGACGAAGGTTATCTGCATTCAATGTCCTAGGAAGCGGCTTCCCATCGAGCTATTCAATCTTGTAAGCTCCGTGACGGAGTGTCTCGGCGATCCGATAGGGTCCTTCCCAATTTGGGGCTAGCTTGCCCCCCTCCGCCGGCTTTGAGACTTCAGCCCTTCGGAGGACCAGGTCTCCTAGTAAGAAAGTCTTGGGGCGTACGGGGCGTTGTAGAATCTGGCAGCTCGTTGTCGATAGATCGCCATCCGCAACCGCGATTGGTCCCACACTTCCTCCACCAGGTCAAGGTTGGCCCACAGCCGGTCCGAGTTATCTTTCTCTCCATACAACTCCACCCGAGGACTCAGGGAGCCTATCTCCACTGGGATAACAGCTTCGGACCCGAAAACTAGGCTAAACGGAGTCTCTTCGGTAGGGGCTCATGGCGTTGTATGGTAGGCCCATAGCACATTGTGAAGCTCTTCCACCCATCGCCCTTTGCAACCATCCAGCCGGGTTCTCAATCCTTGGAGAATGATGCGATTGGTCACTTCGGCTGCACCATTAGTCTGGGGGTGTCCGACGGAAGTGAACCTCTGGTGGATGCCACGTTCGGTGCAGAACTCCTGGAAAGGCACGTTATCAAACTGCCGACTGTTGTTGGTGACTAAGGTATGGGGTAGCCCGAACTGGCAAACGATGGACTTTCAAAAGAAGGATCTCACCTTGTTTTCAGTAATTTTAGCAAGGGCTTCGGCTTCAATCCACTTGGTGAAGTGATCAACGGCTACCAGGAGGAACTTGCGCTGTCCGAGGCTAGAGGAAATGGTCCCAAGATATCCATACCCCACTGAGCGAATGGCCAAGGTGCCACCAAATGGGTCAGCTGAGATGCCGTTGTCGCTGAATATTGGCGTGGCGCTGGAAGCTATCACATTTCTTGACAAGCTCGGCCGCATCGTCCTTCATGGTAAGCCAGTAATATCCCTGTCGTAGGGCCTTGTAAGCTAGGGCTCTGCCCCCAGATGACTTCCATAGATGCCTTCGTGGATCTCCCGCAAGATGTAGTCTGCTTCAGCTGGCCCTACGCACTTGAGGACCGGGTATGAAAATGACCTTTGATAAAGCTTCCCGTCCATTATCAGGAACCTTGGAGCCCGCCGCTTGAGTAATCTAGCTTCTGCGGGGTCTTCAGGGAGAGTGTCAGCGGTCAAATATCGTACATAGATGTCCATCCAAGTGGGCCCCTGCTCAACTGGCAATGCTTCCTCCGCCACTTCAATTCTTGGGGCCTGCAGGTGCTCCACATACGTTCTTTCCAAGGTCCCGTCGGCCGAGGTGGCCAGTCGGGACAACGCATCAGCCCTAGCATTCTCTGCCTGGGGAATGTAGCTGACGTGAAAGTAGGAGAACCGAGAGGCCTGGGACCGCACCTCGCTTAAGTAGCGTGACATGGTTGGGTCTCTGGCCTCATACTCCCCAGCAACCTACCGGGAGACAAGCTAGGAATCTGTGAAGGCTCTCAGACACTCCGCTCCAAGCTCCTTGGCCAGTTTCATCCCCGCTAGCAGGGCTTCATACTCCGCCTGGTTATTAGTAGCTGAGAACAGGAACCGGAGGGCATACTCTACTACCTCCCCCTCGGGGCCTGCGAGGATAAGTCCCGCTCGCTTCCTTGTGAGTTAGCCCTTCCATCCACATGTAGGATCCACTCTTCTCCTTCTGCCTCCCCCACCGGGGGTGGCTCCATGCGCACCTCCGGATGTGACTCTTCATGGCCCTCCTCAGTCCAGGTACACTCGACCAAAAAATCAGCTAATACTTGGGACTTCATGGCAGACCTTGGCCGGATGGATAGATCAAACTCGCTCAACTTAACGGCCCACTTGGCTAACCGTCCTGAGTGTTAGGAAGGGATAGAATAGTTCGAAGAGGTTGGTCGGTGAGCACCACAATGGGGTGAGCTTGGAAATAGGGTCGGAAGCGCTGTGCGGAGACCACCAAGGCGAAGATGATCTTCTCAGTTCTGGTGTATCTGGTCTCGGAATTATGAAGCACCTTACTGGTGTAATAGACTAGCCTCTGCATTCCATCAGCATCCATACGTACGAGCACAGAGCTGACGGCCTCGAGGGAGGCTGCCAGATACAGAAGAAGCTCCTCCCTACTCCTTGGCTTGGACAATAACGGGGAGTGGATAGAAATTGCTTCAACTCCTTGAGGGCGTCCTAGCACTCCTTTGTCCATTCGAAACCATTAACCTTGCACAATGCCTTGAAGAAGGGCAGGCATCTCTCCGCTGATCTTGACATGAAGTGACTTAGGGCTGCCACTCTCCCGGTCAAGCACTGCACCTCTTTTTTGTTAGCCGGGGGCCTTATATCCAGGATGGCCTGGATCTTATCAGGATTGGCTTCGATCCCGCGCTGAGTCACTATGAAGCCCAGGAACTTGCCCGCTGCAACCCCAAAGGCACACTTGTGGGGGTTCAACCTCATCCGATATTGGTGCAAGTTGCCGAAGGTTTCCGCAAGATCAACGACGTGGTCAGCCGCATGGGCGCTCTTGGTCAACATATCATCCACATACACCTTCATGTTGCGCCCAAGCTTGCCCTCAAAGACCTTATTCATCAACCTCTGATAAGTAGCCCCAGCATTCTTCAGCCCAAATGGCATCACTTTGTAACAGTAAATTCCTTTTTCGATGACAAAGGAAGTGGCCTCTTCATCAGCTGGGTCCATCCTTATTTGAGTGTACCCCAAAAATGCATCCATGAAGCTAAGGGCCTCGTGCCCGGACGTAGCATCCACTAGCTGATCAATCCAGGGCAGCGGGAAGCTATCCTTGGGGCACGCCTTGTTGAGATCGGTGAAGTCCACGCACATCCTCCAGCTCCCACTGGCCTTACGCACCATCACGACATTCACCATCCAGTCGGGGTAGTGCACTTCACGAATATGACAGGCCGCCAAGAGCTTCCGCACCTCTTCGTCCACAGCTTTCTGTCTATCTGAGGCAAAACTTCTCTTCTTTTGTCGAATGGGTCGGCACTCAGGCTTGATGTTGAGGCAGTGGGTGATCACCTCTTCAGGGATGCCCGGCATATCCGACGTCGACCAGGTGAAGATGTCATCGTTGGCTCGTAGGAAAGCGAGGAGCTGATCGCGAGCCTCCTCCGGGAGCGAAGCTCCGATGCGGATCGTTCTTGCCGGGTCCTCCCCGAGAGGGAAGGCCAGTAGACGCTCAGCCGGTTCTCCTCTCCTCTCCAGGTCCCGGGGGTACAACACCTCTGGCGCAGGCACAGGCATCACCTCCTGCAGACCGGAGACATGTGGCAGCAAAGTAGGTGCGGGTTCTGCTCCCCCCACATCTCCTCGACCCCTCCTTTGGTAGGAAACCTCACGATGAGCCTCTTAGTAGAGATGACGGCGTCCAAGAGGTTGAGTCTGGGCCTTCCGAGGATAGCGTTGTAGGCAAGGGGCACCCAACCACTAGGAAGCTCATGAGGACCGTGCTTTGGCACGGGGCCGTGCCAGCCGTAACAGGAAGGGTGATCTCCCCTTCAACTTTCACGGAGTCTCCTGTGAACCCCATCAAGGCCGTGGCGACAAGTTGGAGCAGGTCAGATGATAAACTCATGCGAACAAAAGTATCGTAATTCAAAACGTTCACCAAGCTCCCGCTATCGACCAAAATTCTTTTTACAGGGTGTTTGGCCATCGTCATGGACACGACGACACTATCATTATTTTCATTAACTACCCCCTCTAAGTCCCTTTTAGAAAAAGGGATTACAGAGTCTAATTCCCCCTCCTCTCTCGGCCTCTTGGGTGGTCCACTTGCCCCCCATGAAATCATTGCCACCGTCTTCTCAGTTGGAGCATTGTCGATCATCGATAGTGGTGGCGCTGAAGGGCCAGGAGCTCCCGGGTTGTTCCTCTGGACGAACTTTTCCAGGTGGCCCCGCTGGATAAGGTCTTCTATAGCCTTCTTCAGCTGGCAACAGTCATCAGTGTCGTGGCCGTGATCCCGGTGATAACGACAGTAGAGGTTCTTGTTGCGGGGGATCTTTGGGTTTATTGGAGGAGGGCACTGAAGATAAGGCTCCCCTTCAATCTTGAGCAAGATCTACGATATCGGGGCGAGCAGTGGGGTGTAAGGTCCATCTCTTGGTGTGCAGGGGCTCGTGGATGGTTGTCTGGCCGGTGAGGAGGCTCAGATCTTCTGGGGCGAGCTTCGACAGGTTTCAGTCGGGCCGGTTTCTTGGAGACGCTCCCGCTAGCCTCGCGTCGGGAGGAGTTGGCCTCATCAGCCCGAATGTACTTCTGGGCCCGGGTCAAGAGCTCAGCGTAGGAACCGGGTGGCTTCTTATCAAGGGAGTACGCAAAGCGAGATGGACGAAGCCTTCGCTTCAAGGCCAAAGTGGCCATTGAGTCTTCAAGATTGTAAACTTCCAGGGCAGCCTCCTTGAACCGTGCGACGTAGTCCTGAAGGGACTTGCCACCCTTTTGCTGGACGGAGAAGAGGCTATCGGCTACCCTTGGAATCTTCCTGAAGGCATCAAAGTGGGCCAGGAAGGCCCTCTCCAGCTGACGGAAGGAATCGATACTTTGCGGCGGCAGGTAGGAATACCAGGCTCGGGCAGCTTTCTTCAAGGTGGCTGGGAAGGTGATGCACATGAGCGAATCAGTTGCCCCCTGTACTTGCATAAGAACCTTGTAACTCTTCAGGTGGTCCAGGGGGTCCGTGGTCCCGTCATAAGGGTCCAGCTGAGGGAGACGAAACCGAGTGGAGATAGGCTCCTCCATGATGCAGCGAGACAGCGGTGGGCGGCTGTTATAGTCCGTCTCTAGAGGGTTGATAATCCAGCGGCTGAGCTCTTCCAACCGCTGGTTGTACTCATCAAGTCTTCGCTCTGCCCGGTGGGCTACCCCACCATCGAAGGACCCTCCCTCGAAGAGTCTGAGGAAGAGGAGAGGCGACGGGGAGGCCGACGGGGACGCTCCGCCTCCTTCTCACGTCGTCGCTTCGGGGACGCGCTGACATGGAGAGAGGGTAAGCGGGGCCGCTTTGAGGCCTCGCGGCGGTGAGGTTTAGGTGAAGTGCAGCGAGGGCAGGCTTCTCGGGCAGGAGACCTCCTCCGAATTGAGTGTTGACTGGGCTGAGGGACTCCTGACACCGACGTGAGGGGTTCTGGTTGCCGTGCAATCACCTCCTGATGCTGCAGGCCTTGGACCATTGTGGCTAAGGATTGAACTTGTGCGGCAAGAGCAGCAAACCAATCTTCTTGAAACTGTTGTACCGGTGCTGGTGAAAGTGCATCGGTTGGAGGGGCTGAGGGGCCAGCTGCGGGCTGATCAGCCCTTTGACACTGCCCCCAGTGTGACTGACGGTGGCCTCTCGTGCACGAGTCGTCACCATTGTTTAAGAGCTTGAGGAGGGAGAAGTTAGTAACAGGTTCGAGGCTATACTATTCTTCAATCCTCCCTACCTGGCGCGCCAATCTGATGATGCCAAGTCACCTTCTTCTAGCATCGGGAAAGACAGACGTCCTTCTCTCCGGACCCTGCAAGAAAAGTCCCTGGAGACCGGATGCTCCGGTGGGGACCCTCCGACGCTCAAGTTAGTCACTTGGGATCAGACAAGAATTGCTCAGCAGTTTTATCTAGTAGGAAGAAAACTAGAAAACCAGAGTTCAAGGATCCTACTTACAATGCGGGTGCGTGCTTTTATACCTGTTCGAATGTTCCATCCTTCTGTTCCGGAAGATTGCTATCGTACCGTCACTGTTCACACTGGGGGCGCCCTGCGTTACCTGTCAATATGGCTTTACAGGTGTCTAGTAGCCGCGATTGCATTTGGTGCATGTCATTGCTTGACATGACTATACACAGTTGCAAGTGGTAGTGAATCGTACTCCATAACGGGGCATGGTCATGCATAATGGTACATGCAATGCACCATACGTCGTTATGAGGTATGACCGCAAGCAGCCATGGGTGTACGGCGGATCACGTGGGTGCGCCAGGTGGCCCGAAGTTGTCGTTTGGTTTGAAAGCCGGTTCACGTGCTGAACGTTGATGATGCTTGTGCATCCCGAGGCCGGAGGGGGTCTCGAGGTTGAGATGTAGACCTCACCCTGAGACCGGAGGGGGTCTCAGGGGTGAGATGATGCTTGTGCACCCCGAGACCGAAGGGGGGGTCTCGGGGTCAAGATGCAGTGACCTCACCCCGAGACCGGAGGGGGTCTCATGGGTGAGATGATGCTTGCGCACCCAGAGACCGGAGGGGGGTCTCGGGGTCCCGAGACCGAAGGGGGGTCTCGGGGTCGAGATGCAGTGACCTCACCCCGAGACCGGAGGGGGTCTCGGGGGTGAGATGATGCTTGTGCACCCCGAGACCAGAGGGGGGTCTCGGGGTCGAGATGCAGTGATCTCACCCAGAGACCGGAGGGGGTCTTGGGGGTGAGATGATGCTTGTGCACCCCGAGACCGGAGGGGGGTCTCAAGGTCGAGATGCAGTGACCTCACCCAGAGACCGGAGGGGGTCTCAAGGTCGAGATGCAGTGACCTCACCCCGAGACCGGAGGAAGTCTCAAGGTCGAGATGCAGTGACCTCACCCCGAGACCGGAGGGGTCTCGGGGGTGAGATGATGCTTGTGCACCCTGAGACCGGATGGGGGTCTCGGGGTCGAGATGCAGTGACCTCACCCCAAGACCGGAGGGGGTCTTGGGGGTGAGATGATGCTTATTCACCTCGAGACCGGAGGAGGGGGTCTCGGGGTTGAGATGTTCGGGGTCTTACCGGATGTTCGGCAGAGCTAATGGTTAAATGACTCCGTGGAGATGGAGTCATTCAGGCGTACGCTTGGCGGAACCAATGCTGATGTCGGACAAGGAGGAGGTTCCGGGGATAAGGGAGGACCTCCGTTAGCTGCTGTTACCATTTATTCTAACGGCGCTGAATCAGCCACATCAATTTTCATTGTAGGTACACAAGAAGATCCTCAAAACAAAAACATGATTATAGACTATATAAAGGGCCTCCCTGCTTGTCCCTCTTCCTCAACTAGATTACAACCTCTCATGGCCGAAACGCCGGCAACTGCCTTTAGCCGGCGATCTCTCTACCCAAATGGAACTCCTCCGGACCACCTTGCCATTAATACTGTAGTTGAGCTTCTTCGCAGCTGCCTTAGTGCGTGCTACTGGCTCCGGGTCGGGATTCCACAAAACGGCTTTTAAGTGTCTCACTGTGGCCAACTACATCCATCTTACCCTTGCTCTTGTTCCGTTGGCTGCTTCAATGGGTCGACATCTTCTTCTTTTTTTACAAAAAAAAAAAAAAATAGAAAAAACTTTTCTTTTGAAATATGTCATTTAACAGCTGCAGTGCTCCCACCCAGATTTGAAATGAGGACTACAAAATTTAGTTAGTAAGCAAAAGAAAGAAGAAAAATAATTCGTAATAATTTAGGAAGAAATAATTCATGATAATTACTTTCCTTAAATACAAAGTCAATCTTTTCTTAAATGATTCCTAATAATTTAAGAAGAAATAATTTTTAATAATTACTTTCATGAAATACAAAGATTGGTAACTAACTAATTAGGAACAGTTACAAAGATTGACAACTTATATATTAATTTATAGCTATACTGGATTATTTCCATTAAACATATTCGATTATCATCTTTTATCATCTTTTATATAAGATGATTCAATTATCATTAATTATCATCTCTTAATTTAGTGCAATTAATTATCATTAATGATAATTAATTATCATTAATGATAATTAATTATTATTAATTATCATCTTTTAAATAGGATGCTTCTCTAAAGGTAATTTATTCAGCTTACAATAAGCTCGATCTAAAGGAGCAACAAAATCATAGCGAAATAATCCAAACGTACTCATATGCCCTTAAAATAATAGACTATCCCAATCAGATTAGAAGATAAAACATCGATTTGGTGCTGCTTCGGATGAATAGTATCTGATTTAGACCTATGCTTCTATTCAGAATAAACATAAGGGGGAGCTTGCATAAATGAATAATATCGATCATTGAGAAGTTGTGCAACTTCTATACAATATCAATGAGAGCAGTTTAATCGTAGTATGCAACCATATCAAATATGACTTCTTTATAATTCTTGCTTCGTTGAATATATAGCTTATTTATAATGTATGAGTGAATATCTAGTAGTCGATTCTCTAACTAACCAGATAGTGATGCTACTGGCCTCATAACAAGATTTGAATCCGATTCGAATCTTGACGGTTTCGAACTCTCTGTAACACATTCAAGGAATCAGGTAATTATCTATCATCACATCTGCATCCTATAAATATCTTTGTCCTAAAGCTCTCCTTACGCTCATACTCTTATTGAAAAACTCCATTAAAGCTCAAGCAGAGCCCAGAGCCCTCAAGAGGCCATTTCTTGAGGGATTCTTCTATAAGAGCCTTCTCCTCACATCTGCTTGCTGTGAATCTTCACTGACTTGGCGTCGAAGGGTCTTCCGCAGAGGGTCGACACTCTCTGTGTGAGGACTGTCTTGCAGGTTTCATCTGGGCGAGAGATCGGTGTCCAGATCCAGTATCGAACACCACCTGAGTTAGAGGGTAGATTTCCATAGCAACACATTCAAACTTCTTGATTCTATAAAGAAACTCTCTGTTTCATAAATAATATGGGACTAAATACTTCTTAGCATGAACTTTGACATATTTTTTTCATTTAAATTATAATATTTTTGTCAAGGGTTCTTATTCAATTATATATTCAAATTTAATTAAATTTAATCATAAGCAAATAAAGCATATTTGTATTATCCTAGCTCTTGTAGTATTTCATCTAAAAATATTGGTTTGAAAATATTATTTAGATTCTTTGATCCTAATATACAAGACTTTTCAGTGTATAACTGAAATATTTGCCAACATGGACTCTCACATATATATATATATATATATATATACCTCAATTTTATTTAGTTTTTATTTAATTTTTTATCATTTTTCCCAAAGAATAAATTTCATAGGTTGACTATAAAATAAAGGGCAATTAGATCTTCATCAATCTTTGCATATTGGATGATCAGGTTAATAGCATGTTTAATGCCTTGTGAATCAAGAATCTAATCATTCATGGAGAGGGCACATGCAAAAATAAAGCAAAAGAGAATGGAAGCAGAGAAAATGTAGAATAAATTATAATTGAAATGATAAAAAAATCAAAGAAATTGATTACTCAATTTCATAAGTGATTGAGAACATTGGTGTTGACCCAATTATTGATTTTGATGACTAATAAAAGTCATGAGTATATTCATTTTGTTTCTAATAGATTTAACAAGTGTTTCATGGATTAAAAATGTTTGATCAATCAAAATGGATAAAGAAACTTGTTTTGAATCAATGTTTTAAAGAAACTTTCAAAGTTCAGAGCCTGGAGTCGACACCCAACTAGTCAGGAGCCGATCCCAAGGCGTATCAGAAGGTTTCTGGGATTTTGGCACAGCCTAGAGTCGACACCCAAGGTTTTGGAGCCGACACCTAGAAATCGCCGACACCTGCGATTTCAGGAGCCAACACCTAAGTTTCTGGAGCCGACTCTAACCTGAGAATAGAGAGCATGTTTTATGGACTTTTCTGGAGCTGACACTTATAGTTTCTGGAGCCGACTCCAGAAAGCGATGAGCCGACACTTACCTTTCTCGGAGCCGATTCCCCAACAACTTTTTCTTTACTATTTTTGAACACCCGACTTGGAGCCGACACCTGAAAAGTTGGAGCCTAGATTTTTCATCTATCAGAACGTACTTCAACGATAAGATTTTTTTCACCTAATCTCTAATTGCTATTTTCTTTGTGTGTAGAAGAATCCAAACATCTCCAATGGCTATATTTTCCACCTAAAACTTGGATTAAGGAGAACTATAAAAAGGGGAAAATTTTGTCCGTTTGATAGTGTGGAATAGAGAGGAAAAATCTAAAAAGGAAAAGGAAATATTATGTGAAAAATCCAAAAATCTTGAGAGAGAAATCAAAAGGAAAGACTCAGAGCTTACATCAACCAATCCAAGAGAGTCCAAAGAGAAATCCAAGGCATTCAAGTTCAAAATCGGAGGATTTTCCAAGTGAAGAAAAAGAAAACAAAAGCCCTGATTTTCCTAACTTCTCAACTACAATCTTTGTGAAGAATCTGAGCTGAGGCCTGATTCAACATTTCAAAGAAGAAGAGGAAAAGAAGAAAAAAAGAAAAGCTCAAATCAAATTCGCTTTAAACAGGCTTTTCTTACCCTTGTTTATTTAATTACATATTTGCTCACTTAAGGAATTGTCTTGTATTGTAAACTCTATTTTTCATAGTTGTTGGCTAGTTCAATCAAGGGATTGAATTAGTGGAGGTGGTATACCTCGGTACAAGCTAAGGTTAGCTTGTGGTTGGGTTTAGTGCTGGTGAGCCCGAAAAACCAGCTGGGTTCGTTGTAATCCCGGGGGAAACAACAAGTTTTGAGTTGTGAGCTTGTAAAACAACTCGGCTGTAATTAAGTAGATTATAGTGTGGACCCAAGTGATACTTGGGAGTGGACGTAGGTGTTAGATACACCGAACCACTATAAAATCCTTGTGTTTGCCATGTTTTGACTCTCTCGCTCTATCTCTTTATTTGTGCTTATTATTTATCCTGCACTTAATCTCATTTATTCCAAAGCACATAGTTTTTAAAAGATTAAATTTTTTAAGAACCCAATTCACCCCCCTCTTGGGTTGCCATCTGGGCCAACAATTGGTATCAGAGCAAGTGCTCATTGTTTATTTGATCACACGATCTAGAGCTAAAGATCCAAATGGCAGCTCAAGCTGGATCTTCATTTGCTGAAGGTCATTCTACTAATAGACCTCCTTTGTTTAATGGTTCGAATTATTCTTATTGGAAAGCTAGAATGAAAATTTTTATTCAAGCTTTAGATTATGAACTTTGAAGTGTAATCATTAATGGACCAAGCATACCCACACACTTGGTAGATGGTTCAATAGTTCCTAAACTCGAAAGGGATTAGAATGAGAACGATAGGAAAATGGCTCAGCTTAATGCAAAAGCTATGAATGTTTTATATTGTGCTTTAGATGCTAATGAGTTCAATAGAATTTCTACATGTATTTCCACAAAAGAAATTTGGGATAGATTAGAAGTTACCCATGAGGGTACTAATCAAGTTAAAGAATCTAAAATCAATATTCTAGTGCACAAGTATGAATTGTTTAGCATGGAACAAAATGAAACCATCACATGCATGTACACTAGATTTACTGATATTGTAAATGGTCTAAAAAGTCTTGGCAAGACCTACACCAACTCTGAATTGGTTCATAAAATTTTTAGGTCTCTTCCAAGGACATGGGAAGCAAAGGTAACTGCTATCCAAGAAGCCAAGGACCTCAACACCTTACCTTTGGAGGAGCTACTTGGATCATTGATGACCCATGAACTGACCATGAAGCAACATCAAGAGGAGAAAGTCAAAAAGAAGAAAATAATTGCACTTAAAGCTGCAGAAAAGGAGATAAGCAGCAGTGAGGAAGAAGAGGAAGATGATGAGACAGCTCTCCTTACTAGGAAATTTAAGAAATTTATGCAAAGAAGGAGACCATTCCATAAGAAAAGATATGGAACAAAAATGGAAGGAGAAAGAGAAAAAGAGAAGGACAAGGAAAAAGAAAAAGAGAAAGACCCCCTCATATGTTATGAATGTAAGAAACCGGGGCACTTTAGATATGATTGTCCTCAACTAAAAAGGGGCACAAGAAGAAGAAAAAGGCATATGTTGCAACATGGAGTGAAAGTGATGAATCCTCATCCGAGGAGGAACAAAAAGAAGTTGCAAACATTTGCTTTATGGCAAACACGACAATGAGGTAAGTTCTGAAACACCTTGTGATGATTTTACTTTTAATGAACTATATGTTGCATTTAATGAATTAGTTAGTGATTTTAAAGCTTTGAAGAAGAAGAAATCTTTACAAAATGATAATTTAAATCTTGCCAAAGAGAAGGATAAACTAACTCAGGAAGTTGAAAAACTAAAATCTGAAAATGAAAATTTGTTGAAAGATAAAGAGTTAATTTCTAATGAAAATGTTAATTTAAATAGAGAAGTTGATAAATATAGAAATATAGTTGATAAATTTACATATAGCTTTGAAAAACTTAATTTGCTATTAAGTAATCAAAGAGCTGTATTTGATAAGGCTGGATTAGGGTATAGACCTAATAAGAAACAAAAGTATGTTAAAAACTTCTTTAGAAAAGAACAGGATAAGAATGATTTTTCATTATTGTTGTAACAAGAAAGGACATTGATATGGCCGATCGGTCAAAGAGCACGCGAGCCAATTCCTTGGCAATTGGGCTCAACACGGCCCACCTCGACTTCCATGTCAGTTGCGGCTGTCTAGGTCTCGGTGACGGTTTCGGCATCAGCCACGGCCCATCTCGACCTCCGCATCGGCTACGGCCCACCTCGACTTCCGTGTCAGTCATGGCCCATCTAGGGCTCGGTGCGGTTTCGGCATCGCCACGGCCCATCTCGACCTCCGCATCGGCTATGGCCCACCTCGACTTTCGTGTCGGTCGGGCCCGTCTAGGCCTCACCAGTTTCAGCATCAGCCATGGCCCATCTCGAACTCCGCATCGGCTATGGCCCACCTCAACTTTCATGTTGGTCACAGCCCATCTAGGCCTTGGTCTCGGTGTCGGCATCAACTTCGGTGTCAGCCTCGACGTCGGCTTCGGTGTCGGCCTCGGCATCGGTCTCGGCGTCGGCCTTCGGTGGCAGTCATCCACGTCCAAGCTACGTGGCCCACTTCCCTCGAGAATGGTGGACCACATCACCACGAACGCGCCCGGCTACGCCGCGGTGAACGTGCTTCCTCCTGGTGCCGCTGATGCATGTCGTAACGCAACGATTAAAACACCTTAATTTCACTATTAGAATAGCGAGAGTAAGGGATCGATTCCACAGGGACTTTAGTGATTATCTTGAAATAAATTTATAAATTTAACTAAATAGATAATTATTAGTGCAAAATAATCAAGATATGGTCTATCTTATAAGAGCACGGCCCGTACCCGTAGGTCGGCCCGTCCCTTTTAAGTATAGATCAGTCTAAAATTATTTTCACTTAAATATAATTTAATAACAATTAAACATGAATAGAAACTTTATTTCATATAAGTTAAAAAGTCATGACATTAAGAAGGCAATAAGAAAGCAATAAATTCTCTCTACACCAAACCAAAGATAGGATGGAGTCTTTATTCCTCCTCTGCATACGCCTTCCGAATCACGAACGTTTCTTATAGGAAGAGAGCCACAACCACCGATGGCTTAGAACATGGGAACACCTTATCTCCTTGAAGACGGATCCCAATCACCTAGAACAGCCTAGAACATAGCACCTCGTCACAGCTGGAAGTCATGTCTGGAAGAAGAAACAGAAACTCCACGTCCGCGGACGGCCTTGGAACAGAGGAAGAACACGGACGGATGCCTTGGAACATAAGCTCTCCCAAGCCATGGAACGGATGTAGATTGCTAGACGGATGGCTGCCTTCCTTGCTCTCCCTCTTTTGCTGCTATTTGTAGAGGCCCGATGCAGTGAAGACGCGCGAAGACGGCGTTGCCAAAACAGAGGACGCAGAAGCAACCAAAATAACAAAGAAAATCTGGATAAATCATCAATAAAATTCAAATTCCTTTTAGAGGAATTTAATTCATTCAATTTGATTAATCTATTTCTTAATTGGTAGAGAAAAAGATTAGATTGGAATCGGAGAAGAATCATGCGGAAACAGGGAGCTGGGCTGAGAAAACGATGAAGTCGGCAATGTGTTTGCCGTTTTTGCTTTGAAATCCATGCTAAATCCTTATAAAATCAATTCTGAGCTCATCTTAAATCCGATTTGAGTGTCATTTACGTCGTTAAATCCCTAAAATCGAGCTATTTAAATTGATAAGGTTTTATTTAAAATATTATATAAAATATTAAAATATTAAATAATAATAGGTATGTTAAATTATTAATTAATAGGTTTACTGATAATTATTTATGCGTTTATCAGCCGCTAACGACGGGTGCGGCCCCACGTTCAGTCCCATGACCCGTAATTTGTGGCACGTTGAAGACCAGAAATTAACAACCGTCCGAAGGGGACTTGACCACGACGAACGGAGGGTAAGAGGGATCCTCGAACAGGTATAAAAGGCCTCCAGCCCTTAAGGTAGGGGCTCATGCTCTATCCAATTATTCAAAAAATAACCATCCCTATTCCCCAAATCACTAACTTGGGCGTCAGAGGGTCCCCACCGAAGTCACGGTCCGGGACTTTTCTTGCAGGTTCTTGAGCGGAGGAAGGGGTCTCGCCGTTCCCTCAAAGGCCCGCGAGGATTTTTGCCCACTTGACGCTCATTAAAAGTGATCTGGCGGCAACAGATTGGCGCGCCAGGTAGGGGGGAGCGTGAGTAGCAAGGCGTGTAGGGAAGAAAGTGACCAAGCTCTCACTCCCTCCTTACCCGAAGAAGAGATGGTGGTAACTCGTGCTCAAGAAGCTTCCACCAGACTGGCTGGGGGGTAGCAGGTGAGGGCCGAGCAGTCGAAGGTCCTCCCGCCAATTCATCCTTCACCACCATGCCAAGGTGATAGGGTCACCGCCCTCACTCAGGAGGTGCGGTCCCTTGCTGCGGTGATTCGGAAACTCGAACAACAGTCGGCAGCCGCTCAACCTCTGCCGCCACCCCACTCCTTGGAAGAAGTTGCGGCGCAGCCCAGCCAACAATCCACCCATGGAGGACAATCCCGACGGAAGGCACACCGCCGTTGGGACATTCCCACCAGAAGGAGATCCCCTGACAGTCCCTCTCCCCGGCGATCCGGGACAAGGCCCCGGGGAAGGGTATAGCCCGTCGACACCGCCCATCCTCCCGTCCCCTATCTACCTCGTCAGGAGAGGAGTCCACAGGCGAGAGGATTCACCTCCGCATAGAGAGGCGACTGGAGGAGCGCTACCGACACTTAGAGGAGCTCGGCCAACGACTAACCGATCAGTCGAAGGCAAAGTATGACAGTCGCCCCCCACTGACAAGGCGGATCATGGAAGAACCTGTCCCTTATCGATTTCTCCTTCCTCAGTTGGATCCTTACGATGGCACTACCGATCCCCTAGACCACCTGGAAAGTTATAAGGTGCACATGCAGGTCCATAGGGCATCGGACGCTCTTCTATGCATCGCTTTCCTAGCCACCCTACGAAAGGCTGCGAGGGCTTGGTATTCCCATCTACCTCCTCGCAGTATCAGTTCATTCAGACAGCTGGAGAAGGCTTTTCTTGCCCACTTCGACGCAAGCCGACGGATCCCTCGGGTGGTAGACAGCCTCTTTGCCATCCGACAGAAGAGTGGGGAGACTCTTCAGGACTTCGTCGCCCTCTTCAAGGAGGCGGCGATGGAGGTTTACCATCTTGACGACTCAGTGGCCACCTTGGCCTTGAAGCATGGGCTCCGCCCTTCCCGCTTCGCGTATTCATTAGACAAGAAGCCCTCGAGCTCGTACGCAGAGTTGCTGAGTCGAGCTCAGAAATATATTCGCGCTGATGAGGCCGACTCCTCTCGGCAGGAAACTGATGAAGGCCCCAGGAAAAAGCAAGTTCGATCAGAGTCTGGAGGGCCTCACACCAAGAAGCCCAAGCCGCCTCGTCAGGTGGACAATCGGCCATGGACTTTCGCCCCGTAGGTGAGTGTTACACCCCTCTGTTAGCCCCGATTTCCCACATTCTTATGGAAATCGAGGGTGAGCCCTATCTCAAGCGCCCTGCGCCTTGAAGCCTGGAGTTCCTCGCAACAAAACTATATTGTCGTTTCCATCGAGATCACGACCATGACACAGAAGACTACCGACAGCTGAAGAAGGCCATAGAGGAGTTCATCCAGCAAGGGCACCTCGGTCAGTTTGTCCGGAGAGGAAATCCAGCGGCACCGGGCCCTTCGGCGCCACCCACTTAGCAAGCCAATGTTGACAACACCCCGACTGAGAAGACTGTGGCGATGATCTCCTGGGGAGCGGGGGGCACCTCGAAAAGACATCGGGGGGGTGAGCAAGATAACATTGTAATTCTTTCTCTAAAAGAGATTTAGAGGGGGTAGATAACCCAATGATGAAAGCATCGTTGTATCTATGACGATTGCTAAACATCCTGTAAAGAGAATATTAGTTGATAGTGGAAGCTCGGCCGATATTCTGACGTATGATGCATTTGTTTGTATAAACTTGCTTTTGGATTCTCTTCGGCCAGTGACGATGCCCCTCGTTGGCTTCACCGGAGATGCGGTGAAAGTTGAGGGAGAAATTACTCTCCCCATCATGGCTGGAACTTCACCCCACCAGAGCACGATCTTGACAAAGTTCCTGATGGTGAGAGTTCCTCTTGCATATAACGCTATTCTCGGCCGGCCATGTTTAAATCTGCTGGATGCCATTATCTCGACAAAGAGGTTGCTGTCAGGTTCCCCACTCGTCACGGGATTGGGGAAATGCGGGGCGAAAGAAGCCCGGTGTCCCTCTGCTACCACATGACCCCTAGCCTTCAGTCAGCAATTCCCTCGTCGACTTCTGAATTGATGGACCCGAGAGAGGCTGAGAAGAGGGGGAACCAGCGGGACATTTGTTGACTTTTCCCTTAGGAGAGGACCCGATGAGAACCGTCCAGATCGGGGCCTCTCTCCCTGAGGAGGAAAGGAGTCGGCTCCTCGATTTCCTCCGAGCCAATACCGATATTTTTGCATGGACACCGACCGACATGCCAGGTATACCAACTGAGGTAATTACTCATAAACTTAACATCAAATCTAATTGTAGGGCAGTCCAGCAAAAGAAGAGAAGCTTCTTCCCCGAGCGCTAGAAAGCCGTTGACGAGGAGGTCCGCAAACTGATCGCCGCCGGCCACATTCAGGAGGTCTATTATCCCGATTGGTTGGCCAACGTAGTGATAGTACAGAAAGCCAATGGAAGCTGAAGGATGTGTTTTGATTTCACTGATCTCAACAAAGCCTGCCCCAAGGACAGCTTTTCGCTCCCCAGGATCGATCAATTAGTGGACGCCACCTCCGGTCACGAGACTCTCAGCTTCATGGATGCATTCTCGGGGTACAACCAGATCAGAATGGAGCCCTCAGATGAAGAAGCCACCTCCTTCGTGACCGAAAAGGGGATATACTGCTATAAAGTCATGCCCTTCGGGTTGAAAAATGCCGGGGCTACATATCAAAGATTGATGAATAAGGTCTTCGAAGGTCAAATCGGGCGCAACATGGAAGTATATGTAGACGACATGCTGACCAAAAGCATCCGAGCTGGCGACCACCTATCTGACCTAATGGAGACCTTCAGCAATCTTCGTCAGTTCCATGAGGCTGAATCCTTGGAAATGTGTCTTCGGAGTCGCAGCGAGCAAATTCCTAGGATTCATGATTACGCAACGAGGAATAGAGGCGAACCCGGACAAGATCCAAGCTATCCTAGATATGAGGTCGCCGGTGAATAAAAAGGAAATTCAGCGCCTCACCGGAAGGCTAGCAGCTCTGAGTTGTTTCCTATCTAGATCGGCTGAGTGGAGCCTCCCCTTCTTCAAAGCCTTGTGAAAAGTCAACACCTTCGAATGGATGGATAATTGCCAAAAGGCCTTTGAGGAGCTGAAGAATTTCCTATCGACTCCGCCGCTACTATCGAAACCGATGGAGGAAGAGAACCTCTTTTTGTACCTGGCTGCTTCTCAGGAGGCTGTCAGTTCTATCCTCGTCCGGATAGACACTGAAGGATCGCAGAAGCCAGTATATTACACCAGTAAAGTGCTCCATGATGCGGAGACCAGGTACACCAAAACTGAAAAAATTATTTTTGTGCTAATAGTGTTGGCTCAACGTCTCAGGCCTTATTTACAAGCCCACTCAATCATAGTGCTGACGGACCAGCCCCTGAGGGCAATCTTATCCCGCCCTGATACCTCGGTTGGCTGCAAAGTGGGCACTCAAGTTGGGAGAATTCGACCTGACCTTCGAACCAAGGTCGAGTATGAAGTCCCAAGTTTTGGTGGATTTCCTGGTTGAGTGTACCTGGACCGATGAGCAGACTAGGGAAGCTCCGACGAAACCTCTGGAAGCATCGACCACGGATGCGAGGAAGGATTGAATCCTTCATGTAGACGGGGCACCAAACTCTTAAGGGAGCGGTGCCGGGATCATTCTCGCCGGTCCCGATAGTGTAACGATTGAGTATGCCCTCTGTTTCCTCTTTCCACGAACAATCAAGCCGAGTACGAAGCCTTGTTGGCTAGGATGAGGCTCGCAAGAGAACTTAAAGTGGAGCGTCTCAGAGCATATACCGACTCCCAACTCATCTCGGGGCAAATCGCGGGGGAGTATGAAGCTCGGGATCCTATCATGTCCCGATACTTGGACAAGGTCCAGTCGGAGTCCCTCCTCTTTGCTCATTTCTGTGTCAGCTATGTTCCCCGGGAAGAGAATGCTCAGGCCGACGCGTTGTCCTGCTGGCCACCTCGGCCGATGAAACCTTGGGGAGGACTTACATGGAGCATTTGCTAGTCCCGAGCATCGAGGCGGCGGAGGAGGCCCTGCCAGTTGAACAGAGGCCTTCTTGGATGGATGCCTATGTCCAATATCTCACTGATGGTGTCCTCCCCAATGACCCTTCCAAGGCCAAACTCCTCATGGGCGAGCTTCCAAATTCCTAATAATGGATGGACGCCTGTATCGGAGGTCCTTCTCGTATCCCCTCCTCAAGTGTGTCGGTCCCGCTGAGGCCGATTACATCCTCCGCGAAATTCATGAAGGCGCATGCGGGAACCATCTGGGGGGCAGAGCCCTGGCATATAAAGCCCTTCGTCAAGGCTATTATTGGCTAACCATGCGGGAAGACGCGGCCGAATTGGTGCGGAAGTGTGACAGCTGCCAACGTCACGCCAACATCCAGAGGTAGCCCACTTCTCACTTGAATCCCATCTCTGCTCCATGGCCCTTCGCCCAATGGGGGATGGACATTTTGGGACCATTTCCTCCTGCCTCCGGTCAACGGAGGTTTTTTCTAGTCGCTATTGACCACTTCACCAAATGGGTGGAGGCCGAAGCTCTAGCAAAATAACCGAAGCTAGAGTGAGAGCTTTCTTTTGGAAGTCCATAATCTGCCGTTTTGGACTTCCAACACTCTCATCACAGACAATGGCCGACAGTTTGATAATGCCCCCTTCAGAGAATTTGTAACGAATTAGGAATCAATCAGAGATTCACCTCTGTCGGACACCCACAGACCAATGGAGCGGCTGAAGTAATTAATCGTACTATTCTACAAGGGCTTCGGACACGGCTCGATGACTTTAAAGGAAGATGGGTGGAGGAACTTCCCCAGGTCCTGTGGGCCTATCATACGACCCCGAGAAATCCCACCGGCGAGACCCCGTTCAGTCTGGTTTTCGGATCCAAGGCCATCATTCCAGTGGAAATCGGGGTCCCTAGTCCTCAAGTGGAAGCCTACAATGAAGAAGACAACTCGGCCCAACTGAGGGCCAATTTGGATCTCATCAAGGAGACGCGTGACTGAGCATGGATCAAGATAGCCGCTTATCAACAAAGGACGACAAGGTATTATAACGCCCGCGTTAGACCACGGATGTTCCGTCCCGGGGACTTGGTCCTCCGGAGGGCTGAGATTTTGAGGCCAACAGAGGGAGGAAAGTTATCACATAATTGGGAGGGGCCCTACCGGGTAACGGAGGACCTTCACCGAGGAGCTTACCGACTCGAGGAACTCAGCGGGAGGCTGCTCCCATCAACTTGGAATTCCGACAACCTTCGTCGGTACTACTAGTGACGTGCTCAACTGAATGGTTGTAGGTTCGGATACTCCACTCCTTCAAATTATTTAAATGAAAATGCACTTCTCATGCATCATTTCGCATTACCTCTTTGTCCTATGATCATGTCACCAAAGCCCAACTCCCGTGTCGGCACCAAAGCCCGACTCTCGTGTCAACACCAAAGCCCGACTCCCGTGTCGGCACCAAAGCCCGACTCCCGCGTCGGCACAAAAGCCCGACTCCCGCATCGGCACAAAAGCTCGACTCCTGCATCGGCACAAAAGCCCGACTCTCGCATCGGCACAAAAGCCCGACTCCCGTGTCGGCACCAAAGCCCGACTCTCACGTCGGCACAAAAGCCCAACTCCCACGTCAGCACCAAAGCCCGACTCCCATGTTGGCACAAAAGCTCGACTCTCGTGTCGGCACAAAAGCCCGACTCTCGTGTCGGCACAAAAGCACGACTCTCGTGTCGGCACTAAAGCCCAACTACCGCGTCAGCACTGAAGCCCGACTCCCATGTCGGTACCGAAGCCTGACTCCCGTGTCGGCACAAAAGCCTGACTCCCGCATCGGCACAAAAGCCCGACTCGTGTCGGCACCAAAGCCCGACTCCCGCGTCGGCACCAAAGCCCGACTCCTGCGTCGGCACAAAAGCTCGACTCCCACGTTGACACCAAAGCCCGACTCCCGTGTTGGCACAAAAGCCCATCTCCCGTATCGGCACCAAAGCCCGACTCCTACGCCTGCACAGAATCAAAGTTTTGGTATTACACCCTAAACCCGGTCACAGCACCCTCAGATCACCCCTTGGGGTTGGAAATACCCTGGGCCCGATTGTGACACCCCCAGATCGCTGCTCTTCGGGGTCAAGAGGGTCCCTGGCACAGTATCGGATCACTCCCACGGTATCGCTCCAAATGCCTATCAACGGAACAACGCATGAAACATGCTAGCAAGGCCACATCATAGGGTCTCTCAACAAAACAACGCCAAAAGATCAGAATCACAAGGCTGTTTAGCTCGTCAGCATCCTGACATCGATAGTCAAGAATCAACGCATGCCGATCCTAGAATGTCCCTACTTAGACTATAAGTGGCCTCGTTCTGGCCGAGCTGGTGTGATTCCGTGCAATTCCTACGGATGCCAATAGACTGCGATGGGCTAGTGGCTTGGGAAGCTAAGCATCAATAGCATAAAAAGAGAAAAAAGAAGAGGAGGGGGATCGACAATTCTAACACAAATGTCAAAGGATGTTCTCTTTTCATTGATTAGCTAAACTTTTATAAAATGCCGACCATAGTCGGACTTGAATACATTGTAAAAAAAAAAGAAAGATCCAAGATCGCAGGCGGGGCTTCAGTCCTTCGCTAAAGCGGTGTCGGCTAGGGGGGTGGTATCATCGGCCGGAGCAGAACCCTGGTGGACAACTTCACCCTCGAGGTCTCCTTATTCGGGTTCTAAGTCTTTAAGGCCTTCGACACCAAAGACCTTCACTGCCTTGTCTCGGCAGCAATAAAAACCCTGAAGATAGGCGTCGGCTCCCGCTTCGGCCACCTCCTCAATGAAGACCGGGGAATTCCAGTAGTTCTCCATGGATTTTTTCCCTGCCTTGTCCACCTCATTGGCAAAGGCTGGAGAGTTCCGGTAGTTTTCCATGGCTTTCCCCGCCACCTCAGCCACTTTCTCCACAGCGGCCCAAGCCGCCGCTTCAGCCTCGGCTGCCCTCTTATCGGCGGCTTTCACTGCCTCCGCGGCCTCGGCAGTTTTGATGTCAGCCAGGCGGGCCACTTCCTCGGCGATTTCAATTTTCTCCTCGGAAGATCTCAGCTCGGATTTCGCCGCTTCAAGCTGGGTCTTGACATCGGCCAATTCCGCCTCAGCGGCCATCAACTTCCCCTCAGCTGTGAGAGCACGCTCGAGGGCCTTGCACATCTGTTGTTGCGCTGCTGTCGTTTTGGCCTGCGCTTGAGATCGGACTATTTTTAGCCTCTCCGCTGCTCCAGCCTAAGTTAGCTTGAGAGCGTCTTCAGCTTTCGTAGCTCGGTCCCGGTACTCAAAGGCTTCTCGTCGGTAGCGATCGAGTCGATGCTCCCCGCTGGCGACAAGGGCTTGGGTATGGTTGAAGATGTTTGTCATCTACACATCCAGGCCAATGTCAGTTACCTAAAGTAGACACATAGAAAACGAACAGGATTAGAGTGTAAACGGCTGCTTACCCAGAGCATGGCCGTTTGACCATCTTTGAAGAGGATTCGAGAGTTGGTCCAGATTATCTCCTCCCAAATAGCAGGAATGGATGCTGCTGACAACAGCTTCTCGGCGAGGTGGGGGTGATTCATAAGAGATGGCCGCGAGGAAACCGATCCCATCCTGTCCCTTATGGGCTCGGATGCAGCACTACGGGCCTCGTAGCCGACGACGGCCTTATGCCTCTTATCAACCGATGCCTCTCAGCTGGCTTGAGGCTCATCCCTCGGGGCCGGCCCGGTAGTCAGCAGATCCGAACGCTCGATCGACTGGCTAACATGAGCCCTTAACTCCTCGGGCGGCATACCCACGATCTGGTTGGCAGACTCCGACGGGGGCAGCGGTGTGGAAGATCACCGCGGCGGCAATGGAGTAGGCGACTGTCGTGGAGGCCGTGGTGGTGATTGCATAGGAGTTCGACGAGGAGGGGGCGATGGAGTAGGAAGCTTGGGGACGTCCCGGGAGGCAGGTGGCGATTGGGACCAAGGCCTTTTTCTCGATCCCTCGGCTCCATCACTTTGCCCCTTTCTCTTCTTAATGGCGGCCTTGTGAAAAGCCTCGACCGGGATGGTGATCTTCATAGCTGCATGAAAACGAATGTGCTAAAAAAAAAGAGGGGATCGAAAGGAAAATGTCATCTTTAAAGAGGCCCTCACTGTCATCAGGGGCGATGCCGGTGTGTCAGAGGTTGTCCTCCGATAATATCTCTCGGTATGATGGGAGTTCAGTTGCCAGGAGAAGATTGAAGGCTTCTTAATCTCTCGGTACTACCGAGATGTTCTAGTTAGCCTCAGTATTGGGTGTACCCCATTCTCTCCTTATCCCCTCCACTTCGGCAAAGATGAATCAGGATTTCCATCCCTTTATGGACGAAGGGAGACCTAACCTAAGGGCTCTATCCGGCCAGGGGACAAATAGCCACCAGCCAGATTGAGCCCGAATGGTATACAGGCTGCGAAAGAGGGAAACGTTACTTGGGAGACCTTGGAGGCGAGTCAACACTAAGAAGGCACAAATGGCCCTGATTGAGTTGGGGACTAGTTGAGCCGGGACCAACTCGTATCTATCGAGGAGATTGATGATGAAAGGGTGAAGAGGAAGACGAAGACCGGCCTTAAAAAATTCCTCATAAAGGGCTATCCCCCGAGGGGGAGAGGTTACCCTGTCATTGGGGCCTGGTGCGATCAGTCGCACCTCTTTGGGTATTTTATAGGCTGCCCTAAAGGTTGCAAGGTCAGCAGGAGTGACAGTGGAGGCGGTCCCCTCAGGGGAACCATTGCTCGCCCTGGAAGACGGAGCTACCCTAGGAGGTGGGGTTATAGCTGCCGATGGACTCCTAACAGCCGGTTCCTTGGCCATGGCCCTATGGGTCGGAGAGGTATGGTTTGTGGAGGACTGAGAGGACGAATAAGAAGAAGACGACTGTGAAGGCATGGGGAACTAACCTGGACAAAGGAAGAAGAATGAGTTGGAGGAGCTCTCAAGCTAGAAGAAGAAGAGGCTCTGTGCAGTAGGTGAAATCAAAGCTAGGGCACGTCCTCGCTTATAAAATTTTTATCGGCATATTCAAAATCATCCCGCCCGATGCGCCTGCCATGCGGATGCTATCCATTGAGGAGGACTCTGCGGCGACGCTCCGGGCGCGCGATAGATGGGACCCCCGACCAATCAGAATGTATCGATGCTAGTGATTTGACGGCTTAATGATGATCGCCGATATCTTGGGGATCCCAGACTGCTCCCTGACTTCGAGGTGAATCTGACGGTTAGGATGCGCAGATGACGACATCCCATGATACGATCACCCTAAAGGAGCTGTCTTATCGAGGACAAGTGTGCAGACACCTTTCTACCTTATGGAGGGATCGGCCACCTACGATTCGATGCCCCTTTCGCTTAGATGGTGACACCAGCTCAGGGACGGGAGGGCATCTGATATGGCCGATCGGGTCAAAGAGCACGCGAGCCAATTCCATGGCGATTGAGCTCAACACGGCCCACCTCGACTTTCGTGTTGGTCGTGGCCATCTAGGTCTCGATGCCAGTTTTGGCATTAGCCACGGCTCATCTCAACCTCCGCATCGACTACAGCCCACCTCGACTTTCATGTCGGTCGCAGCCCGTCTAGGCCTCGGTGCTGGTTTCGGCATTAGCCACTGCCCATCTCGACCTTCGCATCGGCTACGGCCCACCTCAACTTCTATGTCGGTCGCGGCCCATCTAGGCCTCGGTGCCGGTTTTGGCATCAGCCACGGCCCATCTCGACCTTTGCGTCGGCTACAGCCCACCTCGACTTCCATGTCGGTTGTAGCCGTCTAGGCCTCGGTGCTGGTTTCGGCATCAGCCACGGCCCATCTCGACCTCCGTGTCGGCTACGGCCCACCTCAACTTCCATGTCGGTCGCGGCCATCTAGGCCTTGGTCTCGGTGTCGGCATCGACTTCGGTGTCGGCATCGGCTTCGGCTTCGGTGTCGGCCTCAGAATCGGTCTCAGCGTCGGCCTTCGGCGGCAGCCATCCACGTCCAAGCTACGTGGCCCACTTCCCTCGAGAATGGTGGACCACGTCACCACGAACGCGCCCGGCTACGCGCATGGTGAACGTGCTTCCTCCTGGCGCCGCTAACGACGTGTGTGGCCCCATGTTCAGTCCCATGACCCATACTTTATGGCATGTTGAAGACCAGAAATTAACAACCGTCCGAAGGGGACTTGACCACGACAAACGGAGGGTAAGAGGGATCTCGAACAGGTATAAAAGGCCTCCAGCCCTTAAGGTAGGGGGCTCATGCTCTATCCAATCATTCAAAAAATAACCATCCCTGTTCCCCAAATCACTAACTTGGGCGTCGGAGGGTCCTCACCGGAGTCACCGGTCCGGGACTTTTCTTGCAGGTTCCTGAGCGAAGGAAGGGGTCTCGCCGTTCCCTCAAAGGCCTACGAGGATTTCTACCCACTTGACGCTCATTAAAAGTGATCTGGTGGCAACAGACATAAAGCCTATGAATGCAATCTTAGAAAACTTAATAAGAATTTAAGTATTAAAGAAAGAAAATATGGTTCCGAAAGGAACAATCTTTGTTGCTACTAACCATGAAGGACCCAAGAAAGCTTGGGTACATAAACAGAAAGTTTGATTACTTTGCAGGAGTGTCTTGCGGCCAAAAGATCAAAACGAAAGTGGTATCTTGATAGCGGCTGCTCAAGGCACATGACGGGTGATAAGGGGCAATTCATCACCCTTGAAGATAAAAGAGGAGGAGTTGTCACATTTGGAGACAATGGTAAAGGCCAAATTATAGGATTTGGTAAAATTCAGATAACTCCCTTTACTTTTATAGAAAATGTTTTATATGTAGATGGCTTAAAGCATAATTTAATTAGTATTAGCCAATTGTGTGATAAAGATTTCAAAGTTTCATTTGAAGCTTCTATCTGCACTGTTTCTAATCCCATTGACAATAGCATTGTATTATTGGTAATAGAAATGGCAATGTATACTTAATTGATTTAGACAATTTGTCTACTAATAATCATTCCTTAGTAGCTAACAATGCTAATGCTAATGAGATTGGATGGTTATGGCATCGTAGATTAGGTCATGCAAGCACACACCTAATTTCAAAATTAATTAAAATGGATTTAGTTAAAGATCTTCCAAAGATAGATTTTGAAAATAACAGAATTTGTGATGCATGTCAATTAGGGAAGCAAACTAGAAACTCTTTCAAATCAAAAAATGTAGTTTCCACTTCTAACCATTAGAGCTACTTCATATGGACCTTTTTGGACCTACTAGAACCACTAGTCTAGGAGAAAAGAAATATGGTCTTGTGATAGTAGATGATTATTCTAGATACACTTGGGTATTATTTCTGGCTCATAAGGATGAGACTTTCTCAATATTTCTGAAATTTTTCAAGAAAGTCACTAATGAGAAAAACAACACCATAGTGTCTCTTAGAAGTGATCATGGCACAGAATTTGAAAATCACTTATTTAAAAATTTCTGCACAGAACATGACATTCATCATAATTTTTCTGCACCTAGGACACTACAAAAAATGGAGTTGTAGAAAGAAAAAATAGGACTTTAGAAGACATGACCCGTACCATGCTATGTGAAAGCCAACTCCCAAAGTACTTCTGGGCGGAAGCTATAAATTCGGCATGTTACATTCTTAATAGAGCCCTGATTAGGCCAATCCTTAAGACAACACCTTATAAATTATGGAATAATAGAAAACCAAAGATAGGTTATTTTCATGTATTTGGCTGTAAATATTTTATTCATAATAATGAAAAGATAATCTTGAAAATTTGATGCAAAATCTGATGAAGGCATATTTTTAGGATATTCAACAACTAGTAAAGCCTATAGAATATTTAACAAGAAATCCTTAATTGTAGAAGAATCCATTCATGTAGTTTTTGATGAGTCCTCATCATCAAGTTCAGAAAAATTTGATGATGAGGAAGATACAAATATACTAGAAAGTGATATTGAAAAATTAAATATAGATGTATCTTCAGATCATGAACAAGAAGCTAAAGATGATAATTCAGCTAGGATTGATGATATTGATACTAATCATAATGAAGTAGATCTTCCTAGAGATTGGAGATATGCCTATGGTCATCCAAAGGAATTGATTATTGGTGATCCATCTCAAGGAGTAAGAACTAGGTCATCTATGAGGAATATCAATAATCATCTTGCATTTGTATCTCAAATTGAACCTAAAACTGTTGAAGAAGCTGAAAAAGATAGTAATTGGATGCTAGCTATGCAAGAAGAATTAAATCAATTCACTAGGAATAATGTATGGTCCTTAGTTGATAGACCTAAAGGTCATTCAGTTATAGGATCTAAATGGGTATTTAGAAATAAATTGGATGAAAATGGCATAGTAATTAGAAATAAAGCTAGATTAGTTGCAAAAGGATATAATCAAAAGAAGAATTGATTTTGATGAAACTTTTGCACCTGTAGCTAGATTAGAAGCAATTAGATTACTACTTGCATTTGCATGTCATATGAACATAAATTATTTCAAATAAATGTTAAAAGTGTATTTTTAAATGGTTTTATAAATGAGGAAGTATTTGTGGAACAACCACCTGGTTTTGAAGATCATGAATTTCCAAATCATGTTTTCAAATTGCACAAAGCACTATATGGTTTAAAACAAGCACATAGAGCTTGGTATGATAGGTTAAGCAAATTTCTGATTGAAAATGATTTTACTAGAGGAAATGTAGACAAAACCTTATTTTTGAAAAGGAAAGACAAAGACTTATTAGTAGTACAAATATATGTAGATGATATTGTATTCGGTGCTACTAACAATCTCTTGTGTCAAGACTTTGCTAAGTTAATGCAGGGTGAATTCGAAATGAGCATGATGGGAGAACTCAACTTCTTCCTAGGACTTCAAATCAAGCAAAGTAAAGAGGGGATTTTCATCAACCAAACAAAGTACACAAAGGAACTTCTCAAGAAGTTTGGAATGGAATCAGTCAAACCCCTTGGAACACCTATGAGTCCTTCATGCAAATTAGACAAAGATGAAGATGGTAAGAAGGTAGATCAAAAATACTATAGAGGTATGATCAGATCTCTACTGTACTTAATAGAAAGTAGACCAGATATCATGTTTGTTGTTTGTCTATGTGCTAGATTTCAATCAGAACCTAAAGAATCTCACTTAATTACTGTGAAAAGAATTTTAAGATATCTAAGTGGAACTAAAAATGTAGGATTGTGGTATTCTAGAGACTCAACACTAAACTTAATTGCATATTCTGACTCTGACTATGCTGGATGTAAACTAGATAGAAAAAGTACGAGTGGTACATGTCAATTCTTAGGAAGTAACTTAATCTCTTGGTTTAGCAAAAAGCAAAATTCGGTTGCATTATCTACTGCTGAAGCAGAATATGTTGCAGCTGGAAGTTGTTGTGCTCAAATCCTTTGGATTAAGCGACAACTTGAAGATTATGGCATAACACTTGATAAAACTCCTATTAGATGTGATAATATAAGTGCAATCAATTTAACTAAGAATCCAATCCAACATTCAAGAACTAAACACATTGAAATTAGATATCATTTTATAAGAGAACATGTAGCTAACAATGAAATTTGCCTTGATTATGTTAGTACTGAAGAACAATTAGCTGACATATTTACAAAACCTTTGAGTGAAGAGAGATTTTGTTATCTTAGAGGTGAATTAGGAATTTGTGATCCTTTGGAATGACTTTGAAACCCTAAGGAATGATTATCTAGTTTTCTATCAATTTCTTGAGATTCCTTTCATAATTTTAAGGACAATTTATCTAGTCATTTGAGCAATTTGATTCCTCACATTCCAAAGATATTTAAAAATTCATTGACCTTATTTTGACAAGTTCTGGCTGTTTGAAACTCATTTATTTTTCTCTGAAACTGTCAGTGGAGTTGATACCTCAATTTGAGGAGTTGACACCTCTTCTGTGTTGCTCTCGGTCTTTGACCTTGGAGCCGACACCGCTTAAGTGGAGCCAACTCCAGTTCGGGCTAACTGTTTAGCGACTTGGAGTCGACACCTAACTTTGCGAGAGTCGAACCTGGTGGACCCAAATTGACTTTATTAGGGCAGAGTCGACACCTTCTCGATTTTTGTCTTCTCCAAACCCTCTCCAAATCTTCTCGAAACCCTCTCCAATCTTCCAAAGCCAAATACTCTTCAAATCAACCATTCTCTAAGATTTCTATGGCACCTAAGCGTAGGGGATCGGTCTTTGATGCTCCGTTGCTACAAGGAAGCGTACGGCTAGGCATCCCGTCCGAGAACCTACTCCAAGTGATGATTGTTCGTCAACTCCCTCAGATAATCATGGCCCCTCCTCTCCACAGGTAGATACCCTTGCTGGGCGAGTTATTACCATGAGTAGGAAAGTAGATTTTGATTTCTTTGATGCCGAGGGTTTTGACATTGGTAGACAGATTAAAGAACTCGTTGGATAAAGTTTGTTCTTTGGATGTTCCTACTTATCCAGCTCTTGTTCAAGAATTCTACCAATTACTTTGCTCAAATATAAAAATTGACAACTAATAATCTAATTTATAACTGTATAAGATTATTTCCATTAAACATATTCGATTATCATCTTTTAAACAGATGATTCTTATCATTAATTATCATCTTTTAATTTAGTGCAATTAAACAGGATGATTCAATTATCATCTTTTAAATCATTAATGATTTTGAAAAATCATCTCGTGCCAAATGCTTGTCTAAAGGTAATTTATTCAGCTGACAATAAGCTCTAAAGGAGCAACAAAATCACAGCCAAATAATCCAAACTCATATGCCCTTAAAATAATAGACTATCCCAATCAGTGTATGATTAGAATATAAAACATCGATTTGGTGCTGCTTCGGATGAATAGTATCTGATTTAGACCTATGCTTCTATTCAGAATAAACATAAGGGGGAGCTTGCATAAATGAATTATATCAATCATTGAGAAGTTGTGCAACTTCTATACAATATCAATGAGAGCAGTTTAGTCGTAGTGTGCAACCATATCAAATATGGCTTCTTTATAATTCTTGCTTCCTCGAATGTATAGCTTATTTATAATGTATGAGTGAATGTTTTTTTAAAAAAGAATCACTTGCCTTCTTTTTCCCTTTCCCCACTTTTTTTTTCCCGTTTAATAACCCCATTTGCCTATAATGTTATCCAGGAAATACAAACTTTTGAAAATATTTTTCCCTTCAAACACACTTGATCTGCTCGTCGTGATGTCACACACGGTGACAATTAATGTAGGCAACCACCGACCTTTTCTCCATTTTTATTCAAAACAAAGCACGTTTCTTTAATTCTATGATTTCTATGGAATCTGATAGGCCAATGTTCTCAATCACTTACGAAATTGTGTAATCAATTTCCTTGTTTTTTTTATCATTTCAATTATAATTTATTCTACATTTTCTCTGCTTCCATCTCTTTTGCTTTATTTTTGCATGCATGTGCCCTCTCCGTGAATGATTATTCTTGATTTGCAAGGCGTTAAACATACTATTAACCTGATCATGCAATATGCAAAGATTGATGAAGATCTAATTGGCCTTTATTTTATAGTCAACCTATGAAATTTATTCTTTGAGAAAAATGATAAAAAATTAAATAAAATAATATAATATATATATATATATATGTGTGTGTGTGTGTGTGAGAGAGAGAGAGAGAGAGTCCATGTTGGCAAATATTTCAGTTATACATTGAAAAGTCTTGTATCTTACGATCAAAGAATCTAAATAATATTTTCAAACCAATATTTTTAGATGAAATCCTACAAGAGTTAGGATAATACAAATATGCTTTATTTGCTAATGATTGAATTTAATTAAATTTGAATATAGATTTGAATATGAACCCAGTGCTTTGTGTAGTTTAAAAACATTATTTAGAAATTCATGATCTTCAAAATTAAGTGGTTGTTCAACATAAACTTCTTTATTTATAAAACCATTCAAAAATATACTTTTTACATCTGTCTAAAATAAGTTAATATTCATGCAATATGCAAATGCAAATGCAAATGCAAGTAACAATCTTATGGCTTCTAATCTAGTAAGTGATGCAAAAGTTTCATCAAAATCGATACCTTCTTCGATTATATCCTTTTGTAACTAATTTAGCCTTATTTCTAATAATAATGCCATCTTCATCTAACTTATTTGTAAATACACATTTGGATCCTATAATTGGATAATGTTTGGGTCTATCAACTAAGGTCATACTTTATTCCTAGTGAACTGATTTAATTTCTCTTGCATAGCGAACATCTAATAACTATCTTTTTCAGCTTCTTCAATTGTTTTGGGCTCTATATGAGATATAAATGCAAATGATTATTGATATTTCTCAAGGATGATCTAGTTCTTACACCTTGAGATGGATCACCTATGATTAGGTCCTTTGGATGACCATAAGCATATTTTCAATCTCTAAGTAGATCCATATCATTACGAGTAGTATCAACATCAATATTCTTAGGTGAGTCATCATCCTTAGCTTTAGGTTCATGATCTGAAAATACATGACATTTAATTTTTTAATATCTCTTCCAAGGATATTAGTATCTTCCTTATCATGTTTGTTTTCAGAACTTGATGCTAAAGACTCATCAAACACCACATGAATTGACTCTTCTACAATCAAATACGTTTTATTGAACACTCTATATGCCTTGCTAGATGTGGAATATCCTAAGAAGATACCTTCATTAGACTTGGCATGAAACTTTCCTAGGTTATCCTTTCCATTGTTATGAATGAAACATGTACAACCAAATGCATAAAAATAGCTAATATTGGGTTTTCTATCATGTCATAGGGTGTTTTCTTAAGGATTGGTCTAATCATGGCTCTTTTTAGGATATAATATACTGTGTTTTTATAGCTTCCTCCTAAAAATATTTAGGGAGTTGAGTTTCACATAGCATGGTACATGCCATATCCTCTAGAGTCCTATTTTTTCTTTCTATCACCCTATTTTATTGAGTTGTCCTATGTGCTAAAAAATTATGATGGATACTGTTTTCAATGCAAAAATTTTTAAATAGATAATTTTTAAATTCAGTTCCATGATCATTTTAAGAGACACTATGAAAGTATTTTTTTTATTTGACTTTTTGAAGAATTTTAAAAAAACTGAGAAAGTCTCGTCTTTATGAGCTAAAAATAGTATCCAAGTGAATCTAGAGTAATCATCTACTATCACAAGACCATATTTCTTTCTCCTAAACTAGTGGTTCTAGTAGGTCCAAAAAGGTCCGTGTATAGTAGCTCAAGTGCCTAAAAGTTGAAACAATATTTTGGATTTGAAAGACTTTCTAGTTTATTTTTCAAATTGACATGTCACAAACTCTATTGTTATCAAAATCTAATTTTGGAAGACCTTTAACCAAATTCATTTTAAGCAATTTTGAAATCAAGTGTGTGCTTGCATGACCTAACTACGATATTATAGCCACCCAATCTCATCTACCTTAACACTATCAGCAATTAGGCAATGATTACTTGAAGATAAATTATCCAAGTCAATTAAGTATTCATTACCATTTCTATTTTTAACAAAGATAATGCTATTATCAATGGGATTAGATACGGTGCAGATCGAAGCTTCAAAGGATACTTTGAAACCTTTATCGCATAGTTGGCTAATGCGAATCAAATTGTATTTTAAGCCATATACATATAAAATATTTTCAATAAAAGTGGATGGAGTGATCTGAATTTTACAAAGGGCTTTTTCTTTTCAAACTTCTTCTTCCTTATGAATTTTTTAAATTTCTTGTGATGAGTGCCATGTCCTCATCATCACTTTCATCTTCAAATTCATGAGGCTCTTCCATATATTCAGAAATCTTAAGAGCCATAGTCTTCTTTTCTTTGACTCATCATCATCAACATGTTGCTTAATTTGAAGCTCATGAGTCATCAAGGATCCCAATAATTCTTCTAGGGGTAGGGTACTTAGATCTTTTGCCTCTTGTATTGCAGTTACTTTAGCTTCCCAAGTCCTAGGCAAAGAACGTAAAACCTTCCTCACAAGATCAGAATTATCATAAGATTTACCAAGGATTTTTAAACCATTAACTATATCAGTAAATCTTGTAAACATATCAGTAATAGATTCACATGCATCCATCTTAAACAATTCATACTTAAGAACTAGCATGTTAATCTTGGATTCCTTGACTTGATTTGTTCCCTCATGGGTAACCTCAAGTCTATCCCAGATTTTCTTAGCAGAAATGCAAATAGATATAATTGAATTCATTTGCATCTAATGAGCAGTATAAAATATTCATTGCTTTGGCATTAAGTTGTGCCAATTTTTTATCATGTTTATCCCATTCCGTTTCTGGTTTAGGAATCTCCATGCCATTTACTCTAGCAGTGGGTGTGTGTGGTCCATTGACTATAATGCTCCATAGATCATAGTCAAGTGCTTGAATGAAAATTTTCATTCTAGCCTTCAATAACCATAGTTTAATCCATTAAACAAGGGTGGTCTATTTGTAGATTGACCTTGAAAAAAGATGAACCAACTTGAGTTGCCATATGGATCTTTGACTCTTGATCGTTAGATCAAATCAAATGAGCACTAGCTCTGATACCAATTGTTGGTCCAGATAGCAACCCAAGAGGGGGGTGAATTGGGTTTTTCAAAAATTTAAACTTTTTTGAAAAATAAACCCCAGCGGAAATAAAACTTAGATTCGCACAGATTAAAATAGAATATGCACAAATAGAGAGTTAAAGAAAATGAGACAATCACGGCAAACACAGGAGATTTTATAGTGGTTCGGTGTACCTACACCTACGTCCACTCCCAAGTATCTCTTGGGTCCACACTATAATCAATCTGATTACAGCAGAGTTGTTTTGCAAGCTCACAACTCGAACTTGTTGTTTTCTTGGGTGCACAACGAACCCAGCTGGTTTTCAAGGCTCACCAGCACAAAACCTTACACCACAAGCTAATGCTTGCACAAGGCTAACAGCCTCAATGAATCAATCACCAGATTGACCCAGCAAACAATATTTGTTTTACAAGATAAACAGCTCATCCTATGAGCAAATATACAATAATGAAACAAGAATAAAAAGATAGGAATCAAAGCCTGATTTGCAGATCTTGGTGGCTTGCTCCTTCTCTTCTTTTGAGTGGATCTTCCTTCAAGGTGCTCTTGAGACTCAGAAGATCAGAGAACTAGGGCTTGCTTCTTCTCTTGAGATTTCTTCGAAATAGAACAACAAAAGCTTGGAATCTCTCTCTTTTCTTTTGGGGAATCAGTATGATCTTTCCTTACGAGTTTTCCCTCTTTTCTCTTTTGATTTTCTGATGGATTTCTAAGATTTCTCTCTATTCTTTTCTTTTTGTCTCTCTTCTTTTCGGATGTAGCAAACCCTCTTCTTATAGATCCCGATTAATCCATAAATAGTTTAAAACTATCCGTTAGAAACAAGTGTAAGAAGGATTAGAACCAAAAATAGCAATAGCCGTTGGGATTAAAAAGATAAAGATAAAGTTTAGAGTCGTTCTGACAGTTCTGGAGTCGTCTGACATTCTGGAGTCGGCTCTAACTTTTCTGGAGTCGGCTCTAGTTCGAAAATCCCCAAATCGCTTGAACTGGAGTCGTCTCTAACTTTTCTGGGGTCGACACAAAAATCTTCTGGAGTCGACTCTAACAGTCCGGGAGTCGACTCTAAGTCGTGGCCGAAAAACCATCGTTCTGTCTTTTCTGTTGGAGTCGGCTCTAACAGTCCCGGAGTCGACTCTAAGTCCGTGCCGTTTTCAAGTCGACTCTGCGATTCCATGTGTCGACTCTAATGTCTGAAATCTTACCTTGACATTAGATTCGAACTAGAACTTAATTTATCTTATGATTTTGATTAATAGAACATATCATAAACTGAAAAATTAAACCAAAATCATTAGTAACTTCAAATGTTATACTCAAATAGTTTTGTTAATCATCAAAATCAACAATTGGGTCAACAATCTCCCCCTTTTTGATGATGACAAAAACTTTGAGTATATGCATTAAAAATTCATTTGAATTAAGAATTATAGACATTGTTAAAGCTTTAAAACTTCCTAACAGAGAATTTGATGCCAATTTTCAAAATGAATCAAAAAAGATACATGAGTCCTATTATAAACATCAATCAAGATGATTTAACTTTACGTAGGAAATTATTAAGCTCCCCCTGCATTAAATAACTCCCCCTATGTAAATAAACTGAAATCGATTGATACAAATTGATTAGAATTTATAAATCTCAAAATTTCTCTCCCCTTTTTGATATGCCAAAAGATTGAAATCTTATACTCCTTATATTCTTTCATTCTTATTTCTTTTATGCATATACAATTTTCTCTCCCCCTTTTTTGTTATCAGCAATAAGGTGAATTATCAGAGCGGGGTTGTTGGTTCATTTAATCATAGAGATGGTAATTGGATCTCATAGACAAATTTGCAATAAAAGGATAATTGTATTTCAATGCAAGATTCATTACATGTGTCAATTCAAGTACATTCTTAAAAAGTAACATATTCAAGTATATAATTCCTAGATACATGCTATCAAAGCAAGAAAGCAAGAAATCCTAAGATACAACCTAGGATAAGATAGGGTATCAAAATCAAACATGCTTGTAAACTATTTTCTTCAAATGTCCAATCATTTCCATGATTTCATCTTTTTGGTCTTTCTTAAATTTTTCAAGACAAGCTTCAACTTGAGCGACAGCAATATCAAGATCTTTCTTCAACTGACCAGTAGCATCTAAATAGACTCTTGATCCATCTGCTATTCCTTCTAGTCTTTCAAATATCTTTTGAAGCTCAGATGACATGGCATTCACTGATTTATCCAAAGTGGAAACTATCATGTCAAGCTTAGCAGATATCAATTTCATTTCACTTCTCATATCCGAATCATGCTCAGTCAGTAAGGCTCTGAGCTGATCAAGCTGCTCCTCTGAAAATCTTCCAGATACCAAGGCTGACTGATGTGGAGGTGAAGGATGAGTGCTCGGTCCAGCCTCTGAAGGTCCAGCAGTAGATGGTCCAGGGACATCCTCATCTCTGGCCTCCTCAGTTCTGGCTTCTTGTCCTTTCCTTTGCCACTGGCCATTTACTTTCCTGAATCCCATTCTATGAATAGTGGAGATGCTGTAGTAGTCAGTATATCTGAGATTCCTTTGCAGTTCATTCTCCATTATCTTCACTCCATGGCTTCTGAATACTAGTGTAAGAACCATACCATATGGCAGTGTAGATCTTTTCTTTGTAGCAGCCTCTGCCATATAACCAATCATCATTCCGGCCAAATTTACTGGTTGACCAGTGATGATACAGTCCATCATAAGAATGTCTCGCTCCGAGACATACTCAAATCTTCCAATCTTAGGAAATAGGATTCTCCCACAAATATTATGAAGTAATCGAAGTTCCAGGTTGAGTTGATTTGCCATTACCTCTTCAAAGTCAGAAACTTCTCTTCCAAGCATCCTTGACAGGGCTCCACCTCTGTCATCATGCTGACATGCAGTCAAACCAACAGTGGGCATCTCCAAAAGATTTCCTAGGACTCTGTAGTGATTACCACTTTGGTTCCACGCACAAAACTCACAAGACCTCCTTCCCCTCTACATAAATTATGTAGAATTCTTTCACGAGGGCAGGGTAGGTCGGAACATCTAGTGAGCAAATCTTTTCCCAACCCATCTCTTTTATTTGACTTCCTATTGAAAAACCTTCCGATTCAAATAGGTTAAAATCTACCTTCCTTCCTGTAGTGATAACCTTTCCAGCTAACAAGTCGACGGGAGGATGATGGAGAAGCTTCCGGAGTGGAAGAAGAGGAGGACGAAGAACTGGAAGAAGATTCCTTCTCGGTTCTTTGAACGGAACGTCTCCCGTGGGAACGGCCGCGCCAAACGGATCCTCGCCTTTTGGGAGCCATTGGAGATCAATGGAAGTTGGAATCAAGGATTTTGAAGAGTTTGGAAAAGTTTGGAGTGCTTTGGAGAAGGATTTGAAAGGGATTGAAAAAGGGTTGAGTCGTTAGAAGTGTCGACTCTGCCCTAATAAAGTGACGATTTCTCACTTAGAGTCGACTCCCGCAAAGTGAGGTGTCGGCTCCGAACAAAAAATCAGTCAGCGCTCGAATTAGAGTCGGCTCTGCAGAAGCCGGAGTCGGCTCTAATAAGCAAACAGAAAGCTCTAAAGAAAAGGTGTCGACTCCAAAATTGAGGGTGTCGACTCCACAATAGTTTCAGTAAAAAAATGAATTTCAAGGATCTGAAACTAATCAAATTAATCATCAAACTCTAGATAAGTGTTCCTAAATCAATTGGGGAAACAATGAATCAAATTTCTAGATAAATTTCCTTATTGGACATAGAGGATTTTCAAGAAATTAATGAAGTCTAGATAGTTGTTGTTCTTAAGAGTTTCAGAAAATCATTCTAAAGGGTCACAAACTCCTAATTCTCCTCTAAGATAACAAAATCGTTCCTCACTCAAAGGTTTGGTAAAAATATCAGCTAATTGATCATTAGTATTAACATATTCAAGACAAACATCTTTGTTAGTTACATGTTCTCTAATAAAGTGATGTCTAATTTCTATGTGTTTAGTTCTTGAATGTTGAATTGGATTCTTAGTTAGATTAATGGCACTAGTATTATCACATTTAATAGGAATTTTATCAAGTGTGATACCATAATCTTCAAGTTGTCGCTTAATCCAAAGGATTTGAGCACAGCAACTTCCAGCTGCAACATACTCTGCCTCAGCAGTGGATAATGCAACCGAGTTTTGCTTCTTGCTAAACCAAGAGATTAAGTTACTTCCTAAAAGTTGGCATGCCCCACTTGTACTCTTTCTATCTAATTTACAACCAGCATAGTCAGAATCAGAATAAGCAATCAATTTTAAGGTTGAGTCTCTAGAATACCATAATCCTACATTTTTAGTTCCATTTAAGTATCTAAAGATTCTTTTAACAGCAAATAAATGTGATTCCTTAGGATTAGATTGATATCTTGCACATAGACAAACAGAAAACATAATATCTGGCCTACTTGCAGTTAGGTAAAGAAGTGATCCGATCATACCTCTGTAATGCTTCTGATCTACTTTCTTACCTTCTTCATCCTTGTCCAGCTTGCATGAAGGGACTCATTGGCGTACCAAGAGGTTTAGCAGATTCCATACCAAACTTCTTGAGTATTTCCTTTGTGTACTTTGTTTGGTTAATGAAAATCCCGCTTTCTCTTGTTTGATTTGAAGTCCAAGGAAGAAGTTGAGTTCTCCCATCATGCTCATCTCGAATTCTCCCTGCATTAACTTAGCAAATTCTTGACAAAGGAGATTGTTAGTAGCACCAAATATAATGTCATCAACATAAATTTGAACAATTAATAAATCCTTTTCTTTTCTTTTTAAAAACAAGGTTTTATCAACATTTCCTCTAGAAAAATTATTTTCAATTAAAAATTTACTTAATCTATCATACCAAGCTCTAGGTGCTTGCTTTAAACCATAAAGTGCTTTGTGTAATTTGAAAACGTGGTTTGGAAATTCATGATCTTCAAAACCAGGAGGTTGTTCAACATAAACTTCCTCATTTATAAAACCATTTAAAAATGCACTTTTAACATCCATTTGAAATAAGTTGAAATTCATATGACATGCAAATGCAAGTAGTAGCCTAATGGCTTCTAATCTAGCAACAGGTGCAAAAGTTTCATCAAAATCTATACCTTCTTCCTGATTATATCCTTTTGCAACTAATCTAGCCTTATTTCTAATTACCAATCCATTTTCATCCAATTTATTTCTAAAAACCCATTTAGATCCTATTATAGGGTGATTTTTAGGTCTGTCTACTAGGGTCCAAACTTGGTTCCTAGTGAATTGGTTTAACTCTTCCTGCATTGCTAACATCCAATAACTATCTTTCTCAGCTTCCTCTATAGTTTTAGGTTCTATATGAGATACAAATGCAAGATGATTATTGATATTTCTCATTGATGATCTAGTCCTTACACCTTGAGATGGATCACCTATGATTAGGTCCTTAGGATGACCATAAGCATATCTCCAATCTCTAGGTAGATCTTTATCATTATGAGCAGTATCAATACCATCATCCTTAGGTGAGTCATCATCCTTAGCTTCAGGTTCTTGATCTGAAGATACATTTAATTTTTCAATACCTCTTTCAATCAAAGATGTATCTTCCTCATCATCAATTTTATCTGAACTTGATGCTAAAGACTCATCAAACACTATATGAATGGATTCTTCTACAACTAAGCTTCTCTTATTAAATACTCTATATGCCTTGCTAGATGTAGAATATCCTAGGAAAATACCTTCATCAGACTTTGCATCAAACTTCCCAAGATTATCCTTACCATTGTTATGAATAAAACATTTACAACCAAATGCATGAAAATAACCTAAATTTGGTTTCCTATTATGCCATAGTTCATAGGGAGTCTTCTTAAGGATAGGTCTAATCAGGGCTCTATTTAGGATGTAACATGCTGTGTTTATAGCTTCCGCCCAAAAATATTTTGGAAGTTGGCTTTCACATAGCATGGTACGGGCCATGTCTTCTAAAGTCCTATTCTTTCTTTCTACAACTCCATTTTGTTGAGGTGTTCTAGGTGCTGAAAAGTTATGATGTATGCCTTTTTCAAAACAGAATTTTTCAAATAAGTGATTTTCAAATTCAGTTCCATGATCACTTCTAATAGACACTATGGTAGTGTTTTTCTCATTTGTGACTTTCTTAACGAATTTCAGGAATATTGAGAAAGTCTCATCTTTGTGAGCCAAAAACATTACCCAAGTGAATCTAGAGTAATCATCTACTATCACTAGACCATATTTCTTTCCTCCTAGACTTGTGGTTCTAGTAGGTCCAAAAAGGTCCATGTGTAGTAGCTCTAGTGGCCTAGTAGTTGAAACAATATTCTTAGATTTGAAAGAAGTTCTTGTTTGTTTTCCAAATTGACATGCATCACATATTCGATTATTTTCAAAATTTAAGCTAGGAATACCTTTAACTAGATCCATTTTCAATAGTTTAGAAATTAGGTGTGTGCTTGCATGACCTAATCTACGGTGCCATAGCCAACCAATCTCATTCATCTTAGCATTATTAGCAACTAAGCAATGATTACTTGGAGATAAATTACTCAAATCAATTAAGTACACATTGCCATAACGTTTACCAACAAGAATAATGCTGTTATCAATGGGATTAGTAACAGTGCAAACAGAAGCTTCAAAGGAAACTTTGAAACCTTTGTCACACAGTTGGCTAATACTTATCAAATTATGTTTAAGTCCATCGACATATAAAACATTATCAATATGAGTAGATGGAGTAATTTGAATCTTACCAATACCCATGATATGGCCTTGACCATTATCACCAAAAGTAACTACTCCACCTCTTTTTGATTCAAGGGTGATGAATTGATCTTTGTCACCCGTCATGTGTCTTGAGCAACCACTATCCAGGTACCATTTTCTTTTCAGTCTGATGGCTGCAAGACACTCCTGCAAAACATTCATGTCTTAATTTTAGGTACCCAAGCCTTCTTGGGTCCTTCATGGTTAGATGCATTAAATATTGTTCCTTTGGGAACCCAAATCATCTTTCTCTTATTATGTGGAGATTTACACATATAAGATTTATGTCCTTTGTTTCCACATTTAAAACAAGTAATATTTGATGATTTTTCAGCATGTATAAAAATATTTTTCAAAGATTTTTGCTTTTTAAGTGGATTATATCCTAATCCAGCTTTATCAAAGACAGCTTTTTGATTGTCCAAAATCATATTAAGTTTGATAGAGCTTAAAGTAAATTTATCAACTATAGGTTTAAGTCTATCAACTTCATTTTTCAAGCTTTCATTTTCTTTTATCAAAACTTCTTTTTCTACAACATGCTTTTCATTTTCTAAGGATAGTTTTTGCATTTGATTTTTCAGATCTTTGTTCTTTGAACTTAAGTTTGCAAAATCATCCATTAATTCATAAAAAGCACTATGCAATTCATCGAAAGTAAAATCATCAAGAAAACTCGGACTTACCTCATCATTGTCCGCCATGAAGCATAGATTGGCCATTTCACTCTTTTCTTCCTCTTCGGAACTTGAGCTTTCCGAATCACTCCATGTGGCCATCATTGCCTTCTTTTTGAATTTCCGGGTGCCTTTCTTTAGTTGTGGGCATTCAGATTTAAAATGACCCGGCTTCTTACATTCAAAACAATAACTTCTTTTTCTTTGCCCTTGTCCTCATCTTTTCTTGCAAAGGGCTTTTTCTTTTTTCAAACTTCTTCTTCTTCATGAATCTTTTAAATTTCCTTGTGATGAGTGCCATGTCCTCATCATCACTTTCATCTTCAGATTCATGAGGCTCTTCCATATATTCAGAAATCTTAAGAGCCATAGTCCTCTTCTTCTTTGACTCATCATCATCAACATGTTGCTTAATTTGAAGCTCATGAGTCATCAAGGATCCCAATAATTCTTCTAGGGGTAGGGTACTTAGATCCTTTGCCTCTTGTATTGCAGTCACTTTAGCTTCCCAAGTCCTAGGCAAAGAACGTAAAACCTTCCTCACAAGATCAGAATTATCATAAGATTTACCAAGGCTTTTTAAACCATTAACTATATCAGTAAATCTTGTAAACATATCAGTAATAGATTCACATGCATCCATCTTAAACAATTCATACTTATGAACTAGCATGTTAATCTTGGATTCCTTGACTTGATTTGTTCCCTCATGGGTAACCTCAAGTCTATCCCAGATTTCCTTAGCAGAAATGCAAATAGATATACGATTGAATTCATTTGCATCTAATGAGCAGTATAAAACATTCATTGCTTTGGCATTAAGTTGTGCCAATTTTTTATCATGTTCATCCCATTCCGTTTCCGGTTTAGGAATCTCCATGCCATTACTCTAGCAGTGGGTGTGTGTGGTCCATTGACTATAATGCTCCATAGATCATAGTCAAGTGCTTGAATGAAAATTTTCATTCTAGCCTTCCAATAACCATAGTTTAATCCATTAAACAAGGGTGGTCTATTTGTAGATTGACCTTCGAAAAAAGATGAACCAGCTTGAGTTGCCATGTGGATCTTTGACTCTTGATCGTTAGATCAAATCAAATGAGCACTAGCTCTGATACCAATTGTTGGTCCAGATAGCAACCCAAGAGGGGGGGTGAATTGGGTTTTTCAAAAATTTAAACTCTTTTGAAAAATAAACCCCAGCGGAAATAAAACTTAGATTCGCACAGATTAAAATAGAATATGCACAAATAGAGAGTTAAAGAAAATGAGACAATCACGGCAAACACAGGAGATTTTATAGTGGTTCGGTGTACCTACACCTACGTCCACTCCCAAGTATCTCTTGGGTCCACACTATAATCAATCTGATTACAGCAGAGTTGTTTTGCAAGCTCACAACTCGAACTTGTTGTTTTCCGGGTGCACAACGAACCCAGCTGGTTTTCAAGGCTCACCAGCACAAAACCTTACACCACAAGCTAATGCTTGCACAAGGCTAACAGCCTCAACTGAATCAATCACCAGATTGACCCAGCAAACAATATTTGTTTTACAAATAAACAGCTCCTCCAATGAGCAAATATACAATAATGAAACAAGAATAAAGAGATAGGAATCAAAGCCTGATTTGCAGATCTTGGTGGCTTGCTCCTTCTCTTCTTTTGAGTGGATCTTCCTTTAAGGTGCTCTTGAGACTCAAAGATCAGAAACTAGGGCTTGCTTCTTCTCTTGAGATTTCTTCAAATAGAACAACAAAAGCTTGGAATCTCTCTCTTTTCTTTTGGGGAATCAGTATGATCTTTCCTTACGAGTTTTCCCTCTTTTCTCTTTCTGATGGATTTCAAGATTTTCTCTATTCTTTTCTTTTTCTCTCTTTCTTTTCGGATGCAGCAAACCCTCTTCTTATAGATCAATTAATCCATAAATAGTTTAAAACTATCCGTTAGAAACAAGTGTAAGAAGGATTAGAACCAAAAATAGCAATAGCCGTTGGGATTAAAAAGATAAAGATAAAGTTTAGAGTCGTTCTGACAGTTCTGGAGTCGCGTCTGACATTCTGGAGTCGGCTCTAACTTTTCTGGAGTCGGCTCTAAATCGAAAATCCCCAAATCGCTTGAACTGGAGTCGTCTCTGACTTTTCTGGGGTCGACACAAAAATCTTCTGGAGTCGACTCTAACAGTCCGGGAGTCGACTCTAAGTCGTGGCCGAAAAACCATCGTTCTGTCTTTTCTGTTGGAGTCGGCTCTAACAGTCCCGGAGTCGACTCTAAGTCCGTGCCATTTTTTGGAGTCGACTCTGCGATTCCATGTGTCGACTCTAATGTCTGCAATCTTACCTTGACATTAGATTCGAACTAGAACTTGATTTATCTTATGATTTTGATTAATAGAACATATCATAAACTGAAAAACTTAAACAAAATCATTAGTAACTTCAAATGTTATACTCAAATAGTTTTGTTAATCATCAAAATCAACAATTGGGTCAACAATTATCAATAGATTTCTTAACAAAGAAATTATTAACCAAATTTTGTTTCTTGTATGGTTTGTATCCCCAACCGGCTTTGTCAAAAATAACTCTTTGATTATTCAAAAGAAAATTAAGTCTTTCTGAACTATAAGTTAATTTATCAACAATATTTTATACCTTTTAACTTTATTTTTTAAATTATGATTTTTAGCAGAAATCATATCTTTCTCTTTTTTAAAATCTTGCTTTTCAGATTTTATCTTTTTAAATTCAAAAATAAATTCTTTTTTTAGAAGATTCTGATTTATAGTTTTCAAAACTTTGTTCTTTGCTCTCAAAACTTTAAAATCATTAAGTAATTCATTGAAAGCATCATAGAGTTCATTAAAAGTAAAATCATAAGTGGGGCTTCAAGAACATACCTCATTTTTATTGGCCATAAGACATATGTTGACAACTTCTTGTTATTCATCTTCGGATGAAGATTCCTCACTATCACTCGAAGTTGCAACATACGCTTTCTTTTTTTTTCTGTCTCTTTTTGAGCTGAGGACATTTAGATTTATAATATTTGGGCTTCTTACATTTATAGCATATCATAGGATCTTTCTCCTTCTTCTTATCCTTTTTCTTATCTCCTTCTAATTTGATACCAGATTTTCTTTTGTGAAATGGCCTCCTTTGCATAAATTTCTTTAATTTTCTTGCAAGGAGAGCGGTATCTTCATCATCTTCAATCTTTCTCACTGTTGCTCTTCTTCTTTTCAGCAGCTTTTAGTGTGATTGTCCTTTTCTTTTTCCCATCTTCTTCCAGATATTGCTTCATTGTAAGTTCATGGATTGCTGTCACTTTTGCTTCTTGGATTGTTGTTCCAAAGGTAATATGTTGAGATCTTTGGCTTCTTGGATTGCTGTCACTTTTGCTTTCCATGCTCTTGAAAGAGATCTAAGAATTTTTCGAATAAGCTCGGAATTAGTATAAGTCTTTCCAAGACTTTTTAATTCATTCACTATGTCGATAAATCTAGTGTACATGCAAGTGATGGATTCATTTTGATCCATGTTAAAGAGCTCATATTTATGCACAAGAATGTTAATCTTGGACTCTTTAACCTGGTTGGTACCCTCATGGGTAACTTTCAACCGATCCCATATCTTCTTGGCTGAGATGCAAGTAGATATTCTATTAAATTCAATTGCATCCAAGGAGCAGTATAGGACATTCATGGCCTTGGCATTGAGCTGGGCCATTTTTCTATCATTCTCATTCCAATCCATTTTGGGCTTAGGAATAAGGGATCCATCTACTAAGTGTGTGGGAGTGCTAGGACTATTGATAATGATACTCTATAAATCATAGTCAAGCTTGAATAAATATCCTCATTTTAGCTTTCCAATATGAGTAGTTTGTGCCATTAAACAACGATGGACGATTTAAAGATTGTCCCTCGAAAAAAGAAGAATCAGCTTGAGCTGCCATTTGGATCCTTAGTTCTTGATTGTTAGATCAAGGAAGGATGAGCATAAGCTCTAATACCAATTGTTAGCCCAAATGGCAACCCAAGAGGGGGGATGAAATGGGTTCTTAAAAATTTTAAACTTTAAAAAACTAATTTTCAAAGTGATGCACAAGAGATGATGCAATAAGAGTAGTGCTAAAATGCAAAGCAGAGTATAAAGGATAGAGTAGAGAGAAAGAGAGATTAGTACGACAAACATAACAAATTTATAGTGGTTCGGTATTAGCTACACCTACATCCACTATCAAGGAACTCTTCGGCCCACATTATATCATCCTGATTACAGCGGAGTTGTTTTACAAGCTCACAACTCAACTTATTATTTTACAATGGAATCACAACGAACCCAGCCGATTTTTGTAGGATCACCAGCACAAAACCTACCACAAACTTCTTAGCTTGCATAAGGCCAAACTGCTTTTTCTGATTCAATCTCTTGATTGAATCAATAATCAAATATAATGAGAGTAAGGTTATAACAGAAATAAAGCTCCTCAAATGAGCAAATAAGAAAATATAAATCAAGATAGAAATAGAAGAGCCCGGTTAGAAGATTTTTGAAGTTGGGCTTTTTTTTCTTTTCTTCTTTTCCTCAGAAATGATGTTTCTTAAGATGAGCTTAAAGCTTTGGAAGATTCATGGATGTAGAGGCTTTGGAAGAACTAGAGCTCTCTTCTTTTTCTTTTGATTTAATGAAATCCTTCAAGATTGACTTTCGAATACTTTAGATTTCTCTAAACTCTTTTTTGAATAGAAAGGATTTTGAATATGAGCTTTTTCCTTTTTGATTTTTCTCTTGTGCTCTTCTTTTTTCTCTATTCTCTATTTTGAAACGATCCTTTGGTTCTCTTTTATAATCTCCTCTAAATCCTCTTTTAGATGAAAACTAGCCATTGTAAATGCTTGAGGATGAGTTTAGCATGTAAAAGGAAAGAGCCATTAAAATCTGTTGGGGAAATGTTAGACTTTCGAGCCATTTCTGACATCTTTGAAATCTGCCTCTTACAGGCTAGAGTCGGCTCTAACCAACTTGAAGTTGGCTTTAACACAGGATGTATGAAACATGAACTTTTGCTCATCGTGGAGTCGGCTCTGGCTTTTCGAGGGGTCGATACCTTTACATGCTAGAGTCAGGTCTAGCGAATGCGGGAGCTGGGTCTACTTGAGCCCCAAAAAATACTCTCTATATAACCATTAGAGTTGGCTCTAATCTCTACAGGAGTCGGCTCTAATTTAATGCAGAATGAGGACTTTCTATCTTTCTATTAGAGTCGATTCTAATCTCTGCAGGAGTCAGCTTTAATCCATGCCGAAAGTACCAAATAGTTTCGATACACTTCGGAGTCGGCTCTAATACTTCTAGAGTCAGCTCTAAATGTTGAAACTTGATACTTGACATTAGACATATTGTCAAACTTAATTTTTCTTAAATTTTAATTAATTAAACATTTAAATTCCTGAAACACTTAATCAAAACATTAGTAACACAAGGAATATACTCATATAGTTTTTGTTTATTCATCAAAATCAATAATTGGGTCAACAACTGGCTTAATGAATAACTCTATTTTGAGATACTTGGGATGATTGTGAAGAATTTAGTGTTTCTCCTTTGTCATACATACTAAAATTTCTTCTTATTTGTTATAAAGTAGTTGATAACCATAATTTTAGTTAAAATTGATCCTTGATATAGCATAAGTTATAGTTTTGCTACCAATGATGTTGACTAACTTGGCTTAAACTTGGTTGGGTTTATTGTGAGACCTACGGCGGATCTCTTGTTGGTTCTACTAGCTATGTTAGTTGTGCATGTCTTTTTATTTGCAAAAATTAATGTTAAATGCATTTAGAGGTTGCACAACTACATAAAATTAGCCATCCATACTATAACTTATATACCTCACAATGTGATACTTGTGTTTTTTGAGTAGTTGAGAGGCTTGTTTTTGTGATTTTTTTAGTCTAAAGGATCTTGTTATAGCTTCCTTCTCCTTTTCTCTATATATTTCTAATCTTGTTATAGCTTCCTTCTCCTTTTCTCTATATTTCTATCCCTCTCAACCTATTTTCTTGCTTCTACAGCTCTACTAGGATTAGTGAAACTATTCGTAGAAGTAGTAAAGTCATGACTTACCCCTCCAAAGCTTTTGTATTTTTTAGCGACCCTTCTCTTTTCAATTTGAATGCATTTTGTGGTACATCAAGTTCGTTTTATTTGACTTTCTTGGGCCTTCTGAACTTAGACCTAGGCTTAAGTGGCTATACATTGCTAGATCAGTCTTAGGCCATTCTTCATGGCCTATAAGCATGTTTAATGTCAATCATTAATTATTTTAGTATTGGGTAACTGAAATACTACAAGTAATGAATGATACATTATGCTAACCTAAAATTACACGATATGATCATATTCTTTCTTGAAAGCCACAATATGGTAGTAAGGATGCACATACTCTTCAAGAATACCTCTATGATAAAAAATTGTCAGATAAGAATGAATCATATTTCACGATTCACATTTAAGTTGAAAAGCATGGCTGGACCACATAGATTCTTGCACACTTGGCGACTTCTATGCTACATCATGAACTACTCTTAACTCATTCATTGCATCATTGAAATCCTTCTCTATAGTAGTTTTTGCTGCGTTCCACAGAAGACCGTTTAACACCCCCCCTTTGAACTTGGCCTTTAAATTTCCATAAAGGTACCAGATACAAAATCTGTGATGGGCACATTGGATTACCTCTTTGAAAGCCTCAATCACCTTTTATTGGTCTGCAATGAAATTCAAGCCATGCTCCAATGGACTTCCAATATCCCTCAAAATATAACATGTCAATGCACCATACTCAGGATTCTTTTGATTCTATCTCTAACATAGCAAATGAGACGGTACATGCATGTTGTCACTTTCATCCTTGCGAATTGCACATGACAATTAACCCCTAAAACATGACTTTAAATGATAATCATCTAGTGCATTTAGAGGTCTACAAGTCTCCATAAAACCTCTTTTGCATGCATCCAAGTAGACATATATATAGCATCTGAAACAATTTATTATTAGTTAATACAATTGCTTGGCTCCTTGGGTTCCAATGCATCAAAGTAACACAATGGTCTCCTAGCTTGCGATATTGCTCCTTGTCCTTGCCATAGATTATTTTGATTGCTTTTCTCTTGGCCCAATAGCACTATTGTTCCAAGATAGTGATAGGCAAGTTCTCCTTAAATGAATTTTTTCAGTACTATCAAATCCCAATCAAGATCTTCTCTAATTACTATCAAATCCCTATTATTTTCATAATGCCTCTCATAGTTATGGATCCCATAATGTCTTTACCTTATAGCCGCTAGTAACGTTATCTAGATTGGCCCGTATCTTCTACCCACATCTTCGCTTACAAACTACTACAACTCTAAGCTTCTCATTTTTCTTAAAGTTATAGTCAAAACCTTGTTGAACTGAGAACTAAAACAATACTTTTCTAAATTTTTGAATAGTTAGAAACATACCTCCAGCCTACAAAGAGATGGGTTTATCATAAGCGGTTTATGGGTTTCACAATTCCTATACCTAAGCCCCTGAGGCCTTCTTCTTCTGGACTATAGAGATGTCCATTATTATAGTCTGATTCAATACCCTTAAATGCCCCACTTTTTCCTTACCCTTTGATGCATTTGGTAACACTCTCCATCCATCTTTTAACACTTTGTTCTCTATTCTATGATCCACATGGCTCCAAAAGATGTCATCGATCATCATCTTCATCATAAGATTTTCTAAAATCACTAAACATATAACTACTGTAGTCCTTATCGATGTCTTCTTCTCATTAGGCACATAGCTAGCTAGGTAGAATCATCCTTATCACTGTCAAGATTGCTGTCAACTATATATATATAATTTCATCCTCTCTATATAGCACCTAACTCATAGTTTGTGCTAGCAGTAATGACATTATTAGACCCAGAAAAAATACCCTTATCAAGCATGTGGCCTATTTATTAGGAAATAGGAAACTATATATGCGTTCTTCACCTACGTACAAGCACTTCAACTTCCATCTATATAGTGCTCAATATGAATCTGCACTAAATTTACTCCTAAAAATTGGCAACCATATGTAAGAAATCCTCATTAAATTTTAGTACATTAAGCCCATCATCAAATCCCTCGTATAGATGCTTATAGTAATATCACTTTCAGCTGTAATATATACCGTAGCACATGCATGGCAACCGCTAGCTCTAACATTTCCTTTTATTGGAATTAATCTTCCTCCCATCCACATACTAGTAGTACGGTAATGCTTAAACTTCTAGAATAAATGTGGACATTTACTACTGGTATGCATGGTTGTAACAAATGCACATAAATACTTCATGGTAGGCACAAGACAAAAGCACAAAGAGCCAACATGAATTTAAAATTATGGGTAAGATATACTCAAGTACACTTAAGTTAAATATCATAATCTTCTGTAGGAATTGTTGAAACTTAAAAACAAAAATAAAAAAAGTGAATGAAGAAATCATGAACAAGACCGTATAAGATCCCGAGACTTACACCACACATCTAGTGATGCTTGTGGAACAAAAACAAGATAGAAAATCCATATGAATCTAGTGAAGTTCTTTAACAAACCCACTTTAATGTTTACCTTATCACAATATCTCAACATATAGAGAAGGAAATATATATATTGTCCACTCTATTAGCTTTTTCTTGTTTTAGAAATGTACAAAAGGATTAGAGTGAATAACACTGAGCACTAGCTAGATCAAATTAAAGTCATCCATCAAAATCTACGTACACAGAAACTTCTTACTGACAAATTAAGAAGATTAAATCTAAGACCTAGCTAGTTTTATAGGTTATATAAGTATTGAAGGTCAATCCTAGTGTAACTGTTAAACTTCATTGTCATTTCAGTCAAATGATCTTTGTTAGTAATTCCACTCCTCCGAAATCTTCATAGCCTTAATCTCTAAATCCACACAGGGTCTGTAATTTTATATTATTGATTTCGATCGCACCAACAATCATTATCTAGCTTTGATGCTAGTTAAAACATAATAAATTACAAGAATCAAGAATTTATTGAAGAAAAACGCATGAGAGAGATTAAGTCTGAGAAAGAAGGAAAGAGACGAAAAAAAATTAGCTTTTTCATTCCTTCGCCTCCTCTTCCTCCCTTCTTTTTCCCAATAGCCGCACCAGCTGGCTTCCATGCTAATAAAATGTACATGGTATACTATAGAAAAAAGAAAAAAAATCAATGATTTCTTTGTTGCTTTAATTTACTTCAACCAACTTCGTTCTATCATGTGAGAGCTTATGTGATCAAACAGGAGGAGCAACAGGAGGAGCAGCTATTATAATAGAATTTGATCTGTTGATGAATTTCAAAGAAGATGAGTGATATATATATATAAATAAAAGTATAAAAGATTTGGATTTTTTAAAAAAAAAAATTAAAAAAAGAAAAGCTCATCCAAAGAGAAAACCAATATTCTTACACATCACAGACCACTTACTGTCTTTTTCTCCCCCGCGGCCCACAAAGTCATCACGCCATCCAAACCCCTCCCCAGACCCCACACGAGACCTTCATCCCCTCCCTCTTTCTGTCTTCTTTCACTAACTTTCCACCACTTGGCACTCCCCTCCTCCCCCACCTCCTTTCCGCCCCCCTTCTCCTTTCTATAACCTCCCCTCCCCCTCTTCTCCTTCCCTATCGATCCTATCCTCACAGTCACCATCATCAAGGGATCGAAGAGGACAAAACACAATAAAATAAAGATGACCGACGGGAAGGGTGTCAGGAGGTACCGCTACATCCCCGCCTTCCGCCCCTTCCGCCTCCTCTGCACCATCCTCCTCACCTTCATCCTCGTCGTCGGCGTCATCGTCCTCATCGTCTACCTCGTCTACCGCCCCTGGAGACCCCGTTTCAGCGTCGTCAACGCCTCCATCTTCCAGCTCTCCAACTCCTCCACCCAGCCCAACGTCCTCTCCACCAGCATGCAGTTCACCATCGTCAGCCGCAACCCTAACGAGCACTCCTCCATCTTCTACAACCACCTCTCCGTCTACGCCTCCTACCGCAACAACCCATCACTCCGCCTGCCAACCTCCCCCGCTGTACCAGGACCGCGCCAGCTCCGTCGCCATGTCCCCGGTGCTCGGCGGCGACTTCATGCCCGTCTCGGGGGACGTCGCCTCCGCCCTGCTAACCGACCAAGACTACGGCGTCGTCAACCTCCGCGTCGTGCTTGTGGGAAGGCTCAAGTACAAGTCTGGACCCTTCAGGAGCCTCTGGCACCACTTGTACGTTCGTTGCGACATGCTTATCGGAACTCGGAAGGGGATCTCCGGTCCGGCGCCGCTGCTCGGCGAGCCCCAGTGCGATGTGGATACCTAGACATCTTCCTTAATTCTCTTGCTATATATAAATATATCCATGGTGCAATTCATCTTAATTTGGGTCTTGAATATCATTGCGAAAATGTTTGTCTAATTTTCCTTTTTCTTCTTCTTGTTGTTGAATAAACGAACATATATGGAGATAAAAGAGTAGTGTATGTATGTATGTTTGTGCTAGTTATGGAGATTAGAAAATAAAGAGATGAAGGCATGCATCTTCTCTGTTAATTTGTTACATGAATGCTTTGAAATTTCAATTTGGATTTGTGTTCCTTTTCTTGATGAAGTTGGTCTCTACGTATACGCTTCTTCAGTCGTAACCTTTACTCTCTTAAGAAAATAGCTTCGATTGTCCTTTTCCCCCCCACCTTTCTCTCCTCCCAACAGTAACGTACGTATTGGATAGCAATGGGGAAAGGGTTGTCATCCTTGTCTCCTTTCTTCCAAATGAAAGACTCAAGAGCATTTTTGTAGCGTTCCTTTATTACGATGCGGTGGGTCTTCTCTCCATCTCTCTTATTCGTTGACTGATGAAGCTTCTTCTCCGGGGGGACAGCGAGATGAGATCATTCCAAACTGACAGTAGGAGATGGCACAGAATGTCACCCCCTGCATGCTGCTGCCTTTTGTTACGGAGATGAGGTTCTGCAGGCAAAGCCAGATCGACCGCAGAGGGGGGGTTAATTGCCCTCTTTCTAGCTTGTTTCGATAAGAGCGATCGAGAGCAATGACTCTCGTGGTGGAGGTGCGTGCAGACGAGGACAAACCGCTCTAGTGTAAGAGGCCTGACACGTGGCATTCTAATGGAACGTCACCTGCTCACATCCAGAAGCGAAGCACTTCAGAGATTTGGATGATCGGTCGAAGCCAAACACGCGCGCGGTCCTGGTTTTGGCGCTGCTGTTTTCCGCTGCAGCTGTGGTCGCTATCAACTCAGCTGGATCTTTCCCGTGCAACACTTTTTAAACTATTACCCTTTTTTCTGTTGTATAATGTAAGGAAACGTCTTTGTCCATCATGTTCGATGCACCCGGACACGATCATCAGCCATGTATCCATGGGCCCGTATGTTATGACCCATTGGATCATGACACACCCTATATGTACGTCCGCACATGGCCACAATCAATGAGCCCGTTCTTTGTGTGTCTTGATGCACCAAATACGATGCATAAAGGTATGCATCCGACATAATCATTAGTCATGTGTCCGTACGAGCGCGCATAACCCATTGAACTATGGTGTATCTTGCACGTATGCCCGCATGAGCGCACGGTCAATAAGTACATCTATGTGCGCCTTCATGTACCAGAGGTTATGAACGAAGGTGTGCCCAAATACGATCATTAGCCATGTGTCCGTGCAGGCACGCATGCCATGACCCATTGGGTCGTAGCACATCCTGCACGTGTGCCCGCACAGCACGTGGCCAATGAACACATTCAATGTGCACATGCACTAGAGACGGTGCACAAAACTTTTCCATAATGTAATGTGTTTATTGTCGAATCAGATCCTATTCAATTTTTTTTATATTTATCAACTTTTATATACTCATATGTAATTTTTAAACTAATCAAATTTATTTTTGATATACATATTCTTTTAATGTTCAATAATTTATGCATATTTAAATTAATTTTGATACGGTTTGTAACCTTTTTTAATAATAGAAAAATTTTATAAAAAATACAATTAAGCTAAGCACAACCTATTTTCAACTATAGTCCTTTTTTTATGCTTTCAACCTTGCTTGCTGTTTCAATTAATTTTGTTAGCAAATTAAAATCATATAATTCAAAAATAAATCATGTGATCTAAAAATTTAATTAAAAATAATGAATAATAAATAAAATTGGATTATAAGTATGTAATTTTTTTATTTAATATAAAATTAGCTTTGAATGAGAGGGATAACATGGCAACTAATTATCAAACTTTCGGATCGATTTGGATGCGGACCGATTTTATTTACTTATGAAAAGCTTTTGTACATCAGCCTTCGTTGTGCTGCACGTATGATGGTATAGACATGCTGCTAATTCATACTTTCAATGCATATTTTATGTACCAATCTTCGATGCATAAAATCTGTGCATACTTTACTTTATCTGAGCATATGCCCTCCTATCAACCCGAACCCTATATCTCGAGCGAACTGTCAATTAATTTGAAGCACGGCGGCGGAACAGGCTTTGGACTTGCCGGAGCCCATTTCCAAACCCTAATTCCACATGTGGTCGCATGCGAGTTGGAATAACCCTCGTCTGCCTCAAGGATGCGATGCTGTGGGCGATAAGATTAAATTGGCACGATTTACAAGATCGATGTGATGTTAAGTGGTCCAGTGGAGTTCAAATATAAAGTAACGGCCAGCCAAGTGAGATGTGGTTATGGTTAATTTCTTTTTAATCATTATTGGCGCATGTTTGTTTGAGGTACCACAGTAGTCCACAAGGAAGTCGCCTGCTTGAAACTTTCATTCGCCTAATCCTTTGATTCGAAATAAATTATGGTATGTCCACAGTTTTGGTGCACCTTGGAGAGCAGATGGAACATGGGATGTCCCCTTTGAACCTTTATCTCTATCATACTAGCACACTAAAAAATTATATAATGTAAAATTTTTAATTCATAAAATTAAGTGATCAAAAAATTAAATAATCTAATATATATATATATATATATATATAGTGATTGTAGACTCAGCAGTGCATAGCAAACCTCACAGTAAAGGATTGGATGGCTTTTATAGACTTTCATCAAATTTCAGTCGGCGTAGAAGCACTTACATGGGGAATAATACTAGCATAAAAGTCTTGGGAACGGGCATTAATTTGCAAGCTTGGGCTGCGAGGTGGACACATATTATATCTTTATGTTGTTTTATGCACCTTATATCTGATAAAATTTGGTCTCTGTACTTGTTCTAATTAGTTTAGGCTTTAAAATTATGTTTATCAAAGGTTGTTTTTTGAAAACTACCTATTTTGGTTGTGGCTATATAAGGGATGGTGCGAGACTCCACCCTTTTAGGCTGGCTCACTTTAAATTAAGATATAATTAGATAAAATTAAATTAAAAATAATTTAAAAATATATTTAATTAAATTTATATTCATGATATTCAGTATTTAGTAAACTTTCTAACGCATCTTTAATCACTCAAATTGAAAGTTAATTGAGGAAGTTAGAAGCAATTAAACTTGATCAAGCTAAAGGCTTATAGGTAGAAGAGCTACCTAGCATACTCTAGACATATCAATGACTAACTAATACTAATTAGCATGACATCATTCAACTTGGTCTTAGGATCGAAGCCATGCTCCTCATTAAAATTGAGATGACTAGCCATTGAGGATAGGAGTTTCAAAAGCAAGAGAACAGCAGAGACCTTAGGGCTAACCTTGACTTACCAGTGGAAGCTCGAGAAAAGACTCAAATTTGAGCTATAGCCTATAATTAAAAAGTTACTAAGTACTATAACTCAAGGGTCAAAGGATGCCAATTCTAAATTGGAGATCTTGTGGTAAGAAAAATTGGAGTATAGGTGAAATTGCTGAATTAAGTAAGCCAATGCCAAATTGAAAAAGTCCCTATCAAGGCATCAATCACATATATTATTATTACATTAATAGAATATAAAATTATAATTCATATATTAAAAACTGTCAATTGCATCTAAAGTAGGATCATAAATTTGAGCGGCGTCCTAGGAAGAGATCATCTCTTCACCTTTTACTTGAAGATTCGTATGCTGACCAAGTTGTAGCCATATCAAATAGATGTTAAATGCTATCTAGTAAATGCTAGATGGTGCGGGCATCAAGATCAGGCAGAGGATTTTTAACCCTCTATGGATATCTAATTAGTTTTGATTCAAGTCTTGAGTTAAAAAATAGGTTTAGTTTATTTTAATTTGAGTCTCATCCAGTTTAGTTTATTTTAATTTGAATCTTATCCAGTTCAATTTATTTTAATGCAAGTCCTATAGTAAATTTATTTAGCTTACAAGAGAAGACACCATTATGGAAGAAGGAGATAAGGCCTATATATAGAAGCAGTGAAGGGACGTCCAAATGCATACCATCTAGATTTGAATTTTTAGTCCTAAATTGCAGCAGTGAAGGATGCCCATATTGCCACCCAGTTCATTTAGAAATTTCAATCCTAAATTCAGCCCAAAGAAGCAAGTGAACGATGCCCAATATGGCCATCCCAAATTACCGAATTTTAAATTTTCTTTCATGTATTCAAATTCGAAGGGCACCACTTAATCTATATTTTAGGAAGAAAGTGAGCGCCAATTTTAGAGTTATTTAAATTTTCTTTTATGAAAAGGGATGCCTCTTTTTATTTTCATATTTATATTTACTTGGGCACCAAGTCTCTTATCCTATAAAGAGACCCTCTTGTATGAAAAAAATATCAAACCTTTCAATCAATTAATACAATCAATCAGTTATTTTGAGTCATATTTTCCTTGGTGTTATTGTGTTCTTGCTCCTGCCTGCATCCAAGCCACCCAACCTTAAATCCTAGCCGCCTTCTTGCCATCCACCAGTAGATGACCCAAACCTTAGTCGCCCCTTGCACCCCTCCAAGCAGCCGCCCAAGAGCCCTAGCCACCGCCTTGCCCCATCCAAGGGATGCCCAAGGACCCTCGGCCGCCCCACCTCCTTCTCCACTTCTTCTTCATATCTTTACTTTTATTCTGATTTTCTCTTTTTTTATTAGCCCTTGTATGGTGATCTTGCAGATCCCTCAGTAGCCATGAATCTAGGATTCAAGGTATCGTCATCCAGATCAGCTGATACTTGACCACAGATTCGTGGGCTCAAGACTTGGTCATTTAGGGTGCATCTGCTAGGCAGAGCGACTCCTTTAGCACGTTGATCTTCCTCTCGTGCCAGGTATACCGTCTCTAATCTACTAGTAATTTTATTGAAGGAGAGCAAGCCCTACCGAGGCTTCTTAGCCTCGACGGTCTTTCTTCTTTACTTTTCTATAGAACTATTTCGCGTGCGGAGTTACTGTGAGTTTTCCTGAATCCCTCTTAGTCTATTACTTTGAAAGACTAATCAACTGCAATCATTAATCATATAAAATTTACTTGCATGCGAAAAGGTTAGGTCGATCGTAGAATGGCCAGTACCCATGAATGTCCATGATGTCCGCAGCTTCCATGGCCTAGCTACCCTTTACAAGAGATTCATTAGGGGATTTAGCACCATCGTCGTACCCATCACTGATTATATTAGGAAGGATAATTTTGAGTGGACTAAGTCAGCTAATAAGGCCTTGCTAGAGCTTAAGGATAGGATGAATCAACCCATACTTAGACTTCCAGACTTTTCTAAGGTGTTTGAGGTTGCGTGCGACGCGTCGAGAGTAGGCATAGGTGGAGTGTTAAGCCAAGAAAATCATCACATAACTTTCTTTAGTGAATAACTAATGAAGCTAAACTTAGATATTCCACCTATGATAAGAAATTCTATGCGGTAGTACAAGCCCTTAAGTATTGTAGACATTACTTACTACCGTAGAAGTTTGTTTTATTTTTTGATCATGAGACACTCTGATTTCTGAACTTCCAAAAGAAGCTCAATTCAAGGCACGGTAAATGGGTTGGATAAATTCAGGCATACACTTTGTCCCGAAACACCATGCCGGGGTAGAAAATAAGGTAGCAGATGCCCTAAGCCGTAAGTCTTTGTTGTTAAGTACTGTTAGCACCGAAGTTATAGAGTTCAACCAGATAAAAAATGAGTATGAGACCTGTCCTGACTTTGGTAAAATTCATAAGACCCTTCAGCTAGAACAATTCAGTACCAGTGGAGATTATACCATCCAAGATGGTTACATATTTAGGGCAATGGACTTTGTACCCCTAGGACGTCACTTAGAGAGTTCCTAGTCTGGAAAATGCATGCTGGGGGATTAGCTAGTTATTTTAAAAGAGATAAAACTATCCTAGCGATAGAGGACCAATTTTACTGGCCAGGATTAAAAAGGCTCGTTGCCCTGATAGTAGCCCGATGTTGAACTTGTGCCGTTGCAAAATAGTAGAAGTAGAACACTGGCCTATATTCTCCTTTGCCAGTGCTTGATCATCCTTGGCAAGACTTCAGTATGGACTTCATTCTATGATTACCTAAGACCCAGAAGAAGCACGACTCCATCTTTGTAGTGGTCGATAGGTTCTCTAAGATGGCACACTTCATCCCTTGTTCGGAAACCTTTGATGCATCTAGGATAGCCCGACTTTTCTTAGACAGTATGGTTAAGCTCCATGGCCTACCCAAGACCATTGTTTCTGATAAGGATGTTAGGTTCATCAGCTACTTTTGAAAAATACTATGGTATCTGTTAGGGATCAAACTTAATTTTTCTACAGCCTTTCACCGCTAAACGGATGGACAAACTGAAATGGTGAACCGTAGTCTAGGAAACCTTCTTAGATGCCTTATAGGCAAACATCTAGGGACATGGGATCTATTGCTACCTCATGCAGAGTTCTCCTACAATAGCTCAGTGAACAAGTCTACGGGCAAGAGTACATTTGAGATAGTCCATGGGTACAAGCCTAATCGTCTACTTGATTTAATTCCTTTACCCCTTCACACACGAGTCTCAGAGTCCGCATAAACATTTGCACAGCATATCAGAGACTTACATAAGGACATTAGCCATAAAATAAATCTAAGTAATAAGACTTATAAAGACTGGCTAACTCCCAAAGAAAAGCCAAAGAGTTCGGTGTAGGGGATTCTGTCATGGTTAGGCTTAGGCCTGAACGGTTCCCGCTAGGAACCATTAAGAAACTTCATGCTTGCGGAGTTGGCCCCTTTAAAGTGATAGAGAAGGTAGGACCCAATGCCTATGTGCTAGATCTGCCCTTGGATTGGGGCATTAGCTTAACCTTCAATATTGCAGACCTAGTAGAGTATAGGGAACCGGCAACGATTCCTAGTGATTACTTTGAACCTAACCCTCCTTTCATGAGCGAACCTACCCAAGAGTGTGATGTAGGACAACCGACGTGGGATGTATTTCTAATAGAATTAGTAAAGATTAAATGAACGATTAAGTGAAATAACACATGCATTCATTCATTGTTTAAGAACTAGAAATTTTATGAAGGGGACTTAGAAGACTAAATAAAGTTTGAATTTAGAATTTAAACAAAGTAATAAAGAAGCGGATCATTATGGTTAAGAAACCACTCAGATTATGGCTAAGTAAATCTAATAATTGCATATCTGAAAGGATTTTAAAGAGGGTTCTCCCAGCAATTAATAAACTTAAGTAAAATCGATGCACTTAGGAAAGGAACTTGAGAATGACAAGGGATTCCATCATATTGTAAGCTTCCGTACCTTGATTCATGGTGGGAACAACCTGCAACTTTAGAACCATGAAAGCCAAGGATCCTTGATCGGTTGAAAATGGGCTTGAAGCAAAGTGGAAAAGAAGGATAAAATGTGGACGATATAAATAGACACCATGCCTCACGCCTACCCTCTCACAGGGGACCCATCTAACAAGCAGGGGATTTTCTCAAGAAAACTTCATTAATCATCATCTTTTACAAAAATCCAGGAGCCCTTTTTATAGACTACCAAGCACTTACACCATATTATCATTAGAGGAAAAAGATCTCGGCCAGCGAAGAGAAGAATGTGGGGCGTCCCATAATTTATGGAGGCGGTTTCCAATGTGGGCGTCAATATGGCGTTCCATGATTTGTGGAGGCAATTTTCAATATGGATGTCCCTTGATTTATGGAGGTGGTTCCAAGAGGAGATGTGCGAAGAGGAGAATGTGGGGCGTCCCATGATAAGAGAAGATGGTTATGGAGACTTTGACTTGATTCAAAATCTTTCTATTCATTGGGCGACATTCCTTGTTGATGTGGCATGATGATATGGCTTCAATGTTGGTGACTTCATGACCATGCACCCATTCTTCTTGTGCTGAACCAGATCGGGTTTTTTGTGCTAGACTTCTTTTGACTCAATTGCAATAAAAAACTTAAACAGGACTCAATCAAACAAATACAGTCAATTAAAATAAAATTGCTCAAATAAAAAATAAATACAGGAATAAAACTTAATTTAATCTTCCATCCATAAAGAATCCAGTTGAAGTTGTTGAAGCCTCTTCCTGAGCTTGGTGTCCACACCAATTCTCCGAGTGGGAGGAAATCGACCCTGTGAGTAAGGATCAATCTGTCCATGATATTTCTCTAGTAAGTCTGGTATAATTTGTTGAAGATCCTCTCGGGTGATCCAGGAGTCCTCGGATTCAGGTCGGCCTTACCAATGAACCATGTAACATTGATAGCCTTTATTTCTGGTGGTAATCGCCTGGTCATCCAAAATACGTTCAACTCTGTCTCTTTGGTCTGGTGGAATTGCTGGTGGACACTCATATAGGGTTTCACTCTCAAAGGTAGGATAAGGCCCAAAAGGCTCACTAGGAATTAATGTCGGTTCTTTGTATTCTTTTAGATCTAAAATATTAAATGTGGAACTAATGCCATAATCTGGTGGTAACTCTAAAACATATGCATTATGTCCTACTTTCTTTATTACTTTGAAAGGTCCAGCTCCCCGGGCATGTAGTTTCTTCATAGTTCCCGATGGGAACCTTTCAGGTCTAAATTTAATCATTATAGAGTCACCTTCATTAAATTCCTTAATTCTTTTACATGAGTTAGCCATGTGTCTATATACTTCATTGCTCATTTGAATCTTTTTACTAATTTCTTTATGCAACTCCTTAATATGTTGTACATATGACTCGGCGGACTCAGATACTCATGCATGTGATGGTAATGGAATGAGGTCGATAGGTCTTATAGGTTTATAACCATGGACAATCTCAAAGGGGCTTTTCCCAGTAGACCTATTGACTGAATTGTTGTATGCAAACTCAGCACGAGGTAATAATAAATCTCAGTTTTCCAGATGTTCTCCTATAAGATACCTTAGTAGGTTGCCTAGACTCCTATTTATGACTTCAGTCTGGCCATCAGTCTGGGGGTGGTAGGCAGTGGAGAATTTTAATTTGGTACCTAACAAATGCCATAGTGTTTTTCAAAAGTAGCTGGTGAATTTGACATCCCTATCAGACACTATGGTTTTAGGCAGACCATGTAGCTTTACCACTCCATCTAGAAAAAGTTTGGTGACTCTAGAGGCATCAACGGTTTGGAAGCAAGGGATGAAGTGAGCCATTTTTGAGAACATATCGACCACAACAAAGATCAAATCATATTTCCGCTGGGTCTTAGGTAGGCCTAATATGAAATCCATGCTAAGGTCCTGCTAGGGACAATCGGGTACAGGTAAGGGTGTATAGAGTCCAGTATTTTACTTCTGTTGCTTGCCAATAGCACAAGTTCAACACCTGGCTACTATCTGGGCAACTTGTCTCTTAAGTCCTGGCCAAAAAAATTGGTTTTCAACAATTAAAATGGTCTTATTTCTACCAAAGTGACCAGCTAAACCTCCCGCATGGGTCTCCCAAACTAGAAAGTATCTCAAGGAAGTTTTGGGAATACAGAGCTTGTTCTCTTTAAACAGATGACCATCTAGAAGGATATAATCACTATAGTCACTAGATGGTCCTTGACTCAAGGCCTGGTAAATTTCACTAAAGTCTGGACATGTTGCATACTCATCTTTAAGTCTCTCAAATCCAACAACTTCAGTGCTAACTGAATGCAAAAGTAAGGTTCTATGACTCAAAGCATCGGCTACCTTATTCTCAGCTCTGGCATGGTGTTTCAGGACAAAAGTGTAGGCTTGGATGTATTCTACCCATTTGGCATGCCTAGGATTCAACCTTTTCTAGGAATTAAGAAATCTAAGGGCCTCGTGATCAGAGAATAGGACAAATTCTTGCGGTAGAAGATAGTGTCTTCAATACTTTAAAGCTTGCACTACTGCATAGAGTTCTTTATCATAGGTGGAATATTTAAGGTTAGCATCATTTAATTTTTCACTAAAGAAAGCTATGGAGTGGTTCTCCTGGCTTAAAACTCTACCTATTCCAACTCCGGATGCATGACAAGCTACCTCGAATACTTTGGTAAAGTCTGGTAACTTCAAAATAGGTGCTTGTGTCATTCTATCTTTTATCTCTAGGAAGGCTCTATTAACTGCTTTGGTCCAATTAAAATTACCCTTCCTAAGACAATCAGTTATTAGGGCAACAATGGAGCTAAAACCTCGTATGAATCTCCTATAGAAGGTGGCTAGACCATGAAAACTACGAATATCATGAACAGTTTTGGGAACAGGCCACTCAACTATGGCTTTTATCTTTTCAGGACCAGCTGAAACTCCATCAGGGGTGATAATGAAACCTAGAAAAGTGACTCTATGCATTAAGAACTCACACTTCTTTAAATTAGCATAGAGATTCTCTTTCCTAAGGGTTGTACATACTTGCCTAAGGTGGTCTAAGTGGCTTTCCTTAGTCCTACTATAAATCAAAATATCATCAAAGTATACTACTACAAATTTTCCCATGAAGGCACGTAGGACTTGGGTCATAATCCTCATAAATGTGCTAGGTGCATTGGACAACCCAAATGGCATCACTACCCATTCAAATAAACCATCCTTAGTCATAAATGCAGTCTTCCACTCATCCCCTAGTCTAATCCTAACCTGGTGATAGCCGCTCTTCAAATCAATCTTGAAAATAATAGTTGCACCCCATCATATCTAGCATATCATCCAAGTGGGGAATGAGAAACCTATATTTTACTGTAATTTTATTTATGGCACGACTATCGACACACATCCTCCACGTGTCATCCTTTTTAGGTGTTAATAGGGCTAGAACTGCACAAGGACTCAAACTTTCCCTAACAAATCCTTTCTAAGGAGATCCCCCACTTGTCTTTGCAACTCTAGGTGTTCTATAGGGTTCATCCTATAATGTGGGAGGTTTGGTAAGGTTGCTCCTAGGACTAAATCAATGGCGTGTTGGATGTCCCTAAGTGATGGAAGGTGGTCAGGTAAGTCATTTCGAAATACATCCTTAAAGTCCTCTAATAATTCAACTACTTCCTGAGGATGCTCTTTCTGGGCAGGCTCTTGTGTTTCTCTAGCGGTTAAGATCCAAACAAGTGTACCCTTAGTGAGTTCTTTCTCAATCTCCTTGGCAGTTATCAGATTGACTCTAGTCTTTGTTTCCTTTAGGTGGCTCGATCCTCTCTTAACCGTGTCCTTAGGTGGTGAAGAGTTGATTACAAACTTCTTCCCAAGGTGCATGAATGAGCAAGAATTAGTTGGCCAAAAAGGGTTGCGTCATGGTCAAATAACCAGGGTCGACCTAAGATGATACTACTCACTCCTATTGGTAGAACATCACACCACACTTTCTCTTGATAGGACTGTAATTGGATTTGGACTAGACACCTACTTTTGATAGGAATTGATGTGGAGTCTATCCAAGAAACCTTATAGGGGTTTGGATGGGGAGCTGTGGATAAACATAAAGTTTTGACAGCACTAGTAGATATGGCATTACACAACTTCTACTATCTATGATTATCTTACATACCTTATCCCCTAACTTGACAAAGGTTTGTAGGATGTTAGTCCTATGCCAATCATCTTGGGTCTTAGTCTGGGTAAGGATGCATCTAACTACTCCCAAAAGGTCAGGGTCTACAAGATCCTCATCACCTTCATACTCATCAACCAGATTATCCTCAGCCTGATATGCTTCCTCGACACAATCATCTAAGGGTGCTTTGGATTCAGACTCATTTTCCTCTAACCCTTCCATGTACAAAGCTCTATTTGGGCAATTGCTCACATAATGGCCTATCTGATGACATTTGAAACAAGCATTCCGATTTGGGTTTCTCTGAACTTCTGGTGCTTTGCCCTTATCATCTCTACGAGTCAGAGGTGTACCAGGGTTAGGTCGGTTGGGTCGCATCTGACTTGATCCTGGCTGCTGACTAGGTGCACTAGTTCTAGGGATTTCTGGTCTGCAATAAACTGGTCCCCTATGAAAACTCTCAGCATCGCGTGCTATCTGATAGGCTAGCTCTAAATCTTGAACTTCTCTCATGAACAACTCTTTCTGGATCTCTTTCCTTAATCTGGCTCTGAATCTAGATAAGGTAACTGATTTGGACTCATCGACATTGCATCTCATCACAAATTCATCAAACTTTGCAATGTACTCAGCTACACTCTTTGTTCCTTGGGTCAATCTCTAGCACTGATCTAGAATTCTTTGGTAGTAGGACATGGGAAGGTACTTCCCTCTAAGTCTATGCTTCATTGCTCTCCAGGTTACTATGGGAACATCACCTCTCTGTCTAATGAATCTCTCGACATTTCCCTAGTATAACCGAGCCTGACGGACTAACCTAAGCTTTGCAAATTTGCACTTCCTTTCCTCAGTCATTTTGTACCACTCAAAATATTGATCCATCTCGCCCTCCCAATCTATATAAACCTTAGGATCTAGACTTTCATCAAAAGTGGGTGCTTCTAATCTAATATTCCTAAGAGTTCGGTCATACTGGTCCATTTGGTCCTGATTGGGTCTCCTAGGATTTGGCTCATAATGTAACATCCTGAAAACCTTGTAATCTATGGCATTTTCAGTTAAAATGAAAGTCAGAAAGTTTTCTTGAAATATGGGTGTGTTGGCCTTTTGATAAATGTAAAGAGAAGAAATTTTGGAGTAAATAAGTATATTTCTAAATGTTAATGAGTCTGATTTGAGAAATTGAGAGACTTAAGTTTAATGGGTTTAAATCACAAGAAAAATCAAGTTTAGTTTGAGTTTTATCCTAAAATGACGTTTTTAGTGGTTGGAGTCGACTCTAATCAGAGTGGAGTCGACTCCGGCACGGTTTTAAACTTTCGGCACGCTTAGGAGTCGACCCCTGCAGAGCTGGAGTCGATCCCTACTTTTCAGGAGTCGACCCCTACTTTTCTGGAGTTGACCCCTACTTCTGCTCGAGCCGACTCCCAATCTGTTCGAGCCGACTCCGCGACGGCAGATTTTTCTAAGTTAAATCTTGAGAAATTCATATTTAATCCGTTTCAAGTCCGATTTGGATGCCGTTTGAACCGTTGGATTTATAAAATCGAGTTCTTCAAGATGGTAAAGTCTTTTCTTAGAAATGTTATATAAAAGTATCGATTTAAGCGAAAATGATGATCTGGGCTATAAATCTATTAAAAAAATGCTATATCAGGGGCAAAATGGGAAAAGGCTCCGATGTCAATTGCAAATTGTGTTAAGGGCAACTTAGGAAAGAAAATATAAGGGCAAAATATCATGATTATAAGTGAGCCACGTGTTTTCCAAAAAGCGTGCGTTAAGAGTGTTTGAGGGTAAAAGGGAGATTTGGCATGCCTTAACCCTTAAGTTTCCAATGACTTGGTCCCCAAGTCATTAGAGAAAAAGGGGAACGTGGGTTCAGCCAGAGAAAAGAAAGAAAGAAAGAAGAGAAGAAAAGAGAGGAAAAGGAAGAAGAAGAAGAAGAAAAGGAGGAAGAAAGAGAAAGGGAAAGGGAAGCTTGGGGTTTGTGCTCGACTCCAGGTAAGCTATAGCTTCCCTAGATCTTGTATGACTTTAGATTTTCTAGATTTAGTGTATTTTAAGGTAATAGTAGAAGTAATCTTGAGTAGAGATAGGGTGGAAGAAAATAATGAGATATTAGAGGATAGATCACGTATGCATGCATGGTTCATGGGAAAACCTCGTGTGGAGGTAATCCTAATAGCTATTGTATCTGTATGTTGACGTAGGTCAAGAGGGTTATTCCAGGGAGCCGGAATACCAGAGTTGAGTACCAGTTGTACCAGTCGAGGAGTAACCTACTAAGGTGAGTGGATTTCTCATCTAGTAATGAGAGGTTAATTTGAGCTAGTATAATGAGTTTTGAGCGTAAACACATAAGCATGAGTTTCGATGAGGGAATTTTTAATATATACATGGCATATTTGCATGATAAAGCTTTACAAATGTTGTATGGGTCATACTGAGCATCAGGCAGCTAGGGGGCTGATCACCCTTTAGACTGTACTGTAGCATGAGCATTGCACACTACTATCGAGCCGGCACCTCCTTGCGAATAGATCGTACGATGAACCCCAGAATCAGGGGTGAGTGCATGCCTAACCAGACCAGTGGGGCTGGTTATGAGCAGCCCGTGGGGGCATGAATCATAGCTCAGTGGAGCTGATTACTATATATAGCCCGTGGGGGCAGAGAGAAACCCGAGGTTCCAGGGTTAAGGAACAAAGCACTTTGCCAGGTGAACCGCACGGGTAAGGGGTGCTATTTGTGCGGGGATCCTGTTGCTAGTCACGCACCCGATGAGAGTACACCTACAGAAGGGCGACTGTAGGGTGGTACCTCAGAGGCATTACACACACAGCCCAGCATCATGAGATCTAAAAGCATATGTTGTGATATAAAAAGGGCCAATGGGCCAATAGTTATCCCGAGAGGGAGAGCTTACTTGAGATGCCAGTGGGCAAGCAGATCCTGATGGGAGTCTGGGTTGTAGATAAAGAATGCATATCTTCATATTGCAATGCATGAAGTTTTATTTTAATGAGTTATCTTTCAGTGAAGAGTTATTATAGAGTATTCCAGTACTGATATGTTATTTGAAGAATAAGCTACATTTTATTTTATCTGATATCATGTTAAAAATGTACTTTGAGTTGTACAAGTTAAATAGTTTCAGCATACGATTGAAATTAAGAGGTTATGGTTCTCTATTTCTCCATAGTTAGATGGTTATCCAGTCACTGGGACTTAGGTCTCATCCCTCTATGATTTAAATGTTCTTTCAGATCAGTGAGTATTTCTGCCAGGATCACAAGATAAACAGGACAGGACCTTAGCTGGTGAAGCTTGCTTGGATGCAAGAGTGTATAAATGCTAACCTTGTATATTGAGAGAGTGTGGTTAGATAATTGTATTTTGTATATGTGTATGTGTACAGTGGGATGTAATGATGTTTTAGACCTTTTTGGATATGAATACGAGACTTATGTTTTGGAGAAAATTATGAGCATGATGTGTGCATTTAGGATTTTAATGTCGAATGTGAATGTGATCTTGTAAACTGCCTGAGGAATGTCATGAAAAATATTATCTGAGCAGGTTGATGCTTAATGTTGATTGGGTGATTTGTGTATATAATTGAGATGAAAATGAAAAGTTTTTAACAGGATGTGTTTTCGTGTGTCTGCCACTTATGATAATTAGTTGGGGTTCTCTAGCTCTTTATGGAGCGCTACATAAAGACTAGTAAAACTCTATCCGATTACCACAAGTGTGCAGGTGTGCTGTCGGTGGCCCCAGAGAGGAGGGGGAGCTGACAAGTTTTGGTATCAGAGCCCTAGGTTATTAGGTCCTAGGGGAATAAGTATGAGTATGAGTCTAGGATGATTGAATGTTTTATGATTATAGCTATTGAATGATGAAACTGATGTAATGAATAATGTCTTGTAGGACGATTACTACAAAGGCATCTAGAGAGACAGAGCAATCTTCAGGCAGGGATAGAAGCAAAGGTCAAAGTAGATTCAGAAGGTCAGTTAGAAGAAGTCAAATTGATAGAATGGCTTCTAGTGATTCCACCGAGCCAGTATCTAAGGAGGCTAGAGTGGGGGCATCTCCAGAGCAGATGCCAGAGTCTTCTTCACAGTCTATTACCCCTGTGCCAGTAGACCCATCTCGAGTACAGACTCAGGGGCCTAGTATGTCAGAGTTGGTAGGCATGATTACTCAGGCTGTGGTAGCAGCTGTGGGTGCTAGTTCTAGCCTTCCATCTAAAAATACTGAGGTTGTGAGGAATGTGGAAAGAGCCAGAAAGTTAGGGGCTCTGGAGTTCCAGGGAACTACTGATCCTATTCAGGCCGGGGCATGGCTGCAGAGGATCGAGAGAGTATTTGATGTGATGGGATGCTCTGAGGAGCAGAGGCTGAGTATTGCCACCTTTTTACTGGAGGGTAGAGCCCAGAGTTGGTGGAGATCTATTCAGGGCAGGCAGCCCCAGGGAGTGGAGTTGACATGGGAAAATTTTAGAAGAGAATTTCATCAGCAATATTATTCTGAGATTTATAGGGATCAGAAGAGGAGGGATTTCCTTTGTCTGACTCAGGGGAGGATGTCCGTGGCAGATTATGAAGCCACTTTTGTGGAGTTATCTCAGTTTGCTAGGGCCTTGGTGGCTGATGAAAGGGAGAGATGTCGACTATTCCAGGATGGATTGAATCTCCCTATTAAAGCCAAGACCTGTATGCAGACCTACAATAATTACTCTGAGTTGGTGCAGGGAGCACTCAAAGCCGAGGAGATTGAAAAAGAATATATGAGTAGGAGGCAGGATAGAATGAAAAGAAGTGCTCCTAGTTATTCTTCTGCTCCGGGAGGGACTCAGCCATTTAAGAAACCCCAGAGGACTGGACAGTTTTATTCTGGGTTTAGAGCCCCTGGTGATGTGGGCAGAGGATCCGTATCTGTGTCAGCATCTAGCCCAGTTCAAAGAAAGCCTTATGTGGGTGTGCCTCAGGTTGCCTCCAGCAGGGTGTCTGGTGATGTGGGGGAGCAGGGTCGTCCTTCTAGTGGAGGGAGAAATATACCCCCATGTAATGTATGTGGAAAACTTCATTTGAGAGAATGTAGAGGGGCAATAAGGGATGTTATATTTGTGGTGATCTAGGTCACCTGAAGAGAGATTGCCCTAGGAGAGGGCAGCAGGCTGGTGGGCTTCCTCAGGGGCCAGTAATGCCAAGGGGACAGCCTAGTAGGAGGGGTGATGGTAGTGTTGTGGCTTCAGCCAGTCAGGTGGGGCCTAATGTTAATCAGCCAGGAGGGTCATCCAGTATTCCGAGAGCCGAGGCCAGAGTGTTTGCCATGACCAGACAGGAGGCTCAGATTGATCCTGATGTGGTGACAGGTATGCTACCCATCGATAATCATGATGCTTATATTTTAATTGATTCTGGATCTACGCATTCATTTATCTCATGTGAGTTTGCTAAGCATCTAGTTAGAGATGTGGGCCAGTTGGGTAGTCAGTTGGTAGTATCTATGCCCGTAGGGAGGCCTTTTATAGCAGACCAAGTGTATAGAGGTTGTGATATTTCTGTGGGGAGTCAGAAATTAGCAGCAGATTTGATTCCTTTGAGGTTGAAAGAGTTTGATGCCATTTTGGGGATGGATTGGCTATCTGTGCATAGAGCCAGAGTAGATTGCTTAAGGAAGGAGGTGATGTTACAAACTTCCGATGATAAAGAGGTCTGTTTTGTTGGTGATAGGAGGGGGTTACCCTCAGGAGTGATTTCAGCTATGTCAGCCAATAAATACTAGCAAAGAGATGTGAAGCCTATTTAGCTTGTGCAGTGAGCCTAGAGGGCAATGGTTTAGAGCTGACGAAAATCCCTGTGGTAAGGGATTTTTCAGATGTATTTCCTGAGGAGCTGCCAGGGTTACCTCCTGACAGAGGATTTGATTTCAGTATAGATCTAGCCCCAGATACCAGACCAATAGCCAGGGCACCTTATAGAATGGCTCCAGTTGAATTGAAAGAATTGAAAAGTCAGTTACAGGAATTATTGGATAAAGGGTTTATTAGACCCAGTATATCACCATGGGGTGCACCAGTGTTGTTTGTGAAGAAAAAGGATGGTACCTTGAGGTTGTGTATAGACTATAGACAGTTGAACAAGGTGACCATTAGAAACAATTATCCATTGCCAAGGATCGATGATTTGTTTGATCAGCTGCAGGGGGCAGCAGTGTTTTCAAAGATTGATCTGAGATCTGGGTATCATCAATTGAGAATAAGGAATGAGGATATATCTAAGACTGCTTTCAGGACCAGATATGGTCATTATGAGTTCTTGGTAATGCCATTTGGCTTGACAAATGCTCCAGCTGCTTTTATGGGTCTGATGAATCAAGTATTTCAAGAGTATCTAGATAAATTTGTGATAGTATTCATTGATGACATCTTGATTTATTCTAGAAGTAGTGAAGAGCATGAACAGCATCTGAGGATAGTTTTGCAGATATTAAGAGAAAAGCAATTATATGCAAAGTTTAGTAAAAGTGAATTTTGGCTGGATGAGGTAAAGTTCTTGGGACATGTAGTTTCAGCTGAAGGTATTATGGTAGATCCTCAAAAGATTGAAGCTATAGTAAATTGGGTATCACCTACCAATCAGACTGAGGTGAGGAGTTTCTTGGGGTTAGCAGGATATTATAGAAGATTTATAGAAAATTTCTCGATTTTGGCTTCTCCTATGACTAAGCTGCTTAGAAAGAATATCAAGTTTGATTGGTCAAATGAATGCCAGATGAGTATGGATGAATTGAAAAGGAGATTAACCTCAGCCCCAATCCTAATACTACCTGATAGTGCCAGTGATTATGTGATCTATAGTGATGCCTCATTGAAGGGTTTGGGGTGTGTTTTAATGCAGAATGGGAAAGTAGTGGCTTATATATCTAGACAGTTGAGATCCCATGAAAAGAATTACCCCACCCATGATTTGGAGTTAGCTGCTGTTATATTTGCATTGAAGGTTTGGAGGCACTACTTGTATGGAAGAAGATGCCAGATATTTACTGATCATAAGAGCTTGAAATATATTCTGACCCAGAAGGAATTGAATTTAAGGCAGAGAAGATGGATTGAATTGATTAAAGACTATGATTGCACTATTGAGTATCACCCAGGGAAAGCTAATGTTGTGGCTGATGCCTTGAGTCGAAAGTCTATGGCCACATTGGCTTCTATCAGAACCGTACAGCTACCCTTGATGATTGAGTTAAGGAGGTTAGATGCAGAGCTAGCTGTAGAAGAGTCAGGAGCCTTGTTGGCTACTTTCAGAGTGAGACCCCAAATGCTAGAAGAAATAAGAGAAGCTCAGTTGCTAGATCTACATTTGCTTAAAGCTAGAGATTTAATTCAGAGTGGGTCTCAGTCAGAGTTTTCTGTTAGAGGTGATGGAGTGTTATTATTCAAGGGCAGAGTTTGTGTGCCAGCTGTGGAATCAGTGAAAGATCAGATTTTAAGGGAAGCACATAGCTCAGCTTATTCAATGCATCCAGGTAGTACTAAGATGTATAGAACTATCAAACAGAATTACTGGTGGAATGGTATGAAAAAGGAGATAGCTGAGTATGTAGTGTTTGGTGTGTCAGCAGATTAAGGCTGAACATCAGTGTCCAGCTGGAAAGCTTCAGCCTCTGTTTGTGCCAGAGTGGAAGTGGGAGCATATAACTATGGATTTCGTTGTAGGACTCCCAAAGACCAGAAGGGGCAATGATGCTATATGGGTGATAGTTGATAGATTGACTAAGTCTGCTCATTTTCTGCCTATTAAGATTGTCTTTACCTTGGATAGATTAGCAGAATTATATGTGCATGAAATTGTGAGTAGGCATGGTGTGCCAGTATCAATAGTATCAGATAGGGATCCAAGGTTCACATCTCAATTTTGGGCAGAATTACAGAAAGCTTTGGGGACTAAATTGAGGTTCAGTACAGCATTTCATCCCCAAACCGATGGTCAGTCAGAAAGAACCATCCAGACACTGGAGGATATGCTGAGAGCTTGTGTCATGGAATTTTCTGGTAGCTGGGATGATCATCTACCTTTGATAGAGTTTGCTTACAATAACAGCTACCATTCTAGCATTGATATGGCACCATATGAGGCCTTGTATGGGAGAAAATGTAGAACTCCAGTGTGTTGGGATGAGGAGGGAGAGAGAAGGCTGTTAGGCCCTGAGTTAGTGCAGCTTACAGCAGATCAAGTTAAAATTATAAGAGCTAAATTAAAGGCAGCCCAGGATAGACAGAAGAGCTATGCAGATAAAAAGCATAGAGAGGTAAAGTTTGAGGTTGGAGATAGAGTCTTTCTGAAGGTATCTCCTTGGCGAGGTATTATGAGATTTGGAAAGAAAGGCAAGTTGAGTCCCAGGTATATTGGACCCTATGAAATTCTGGAAAGAGTTGGGACACTAGCTTATAGATTGGCTTTACCTCCAGAGTTATCTCAGATTCATAATGTATTTCATGTATCAATGCTTAGGAGGTATGTGCCGATTCCTCTCATGTGATTCAGTCTGAGACTATAGAGTTACAGGGGGATTTATCATTTGCAACAGAACCAGTGAAGATCTTGAGTAGGGAGATTAAGCAGCTCCGCAGTAAAAGAATTCCGTTAGTTAAGGTGCAATGGTTAAATCATCAAAAAGAGGAGGCTACATGGGAGCGAGAGGATGAGATGAGATTTAAGTACCCCATCTATTTGAAAATATATCTAGCTAAATTTCGAGGACGAAATTTCTTAAGAGGGGGAGAATTGTAACATCCTGAAAACCTTGTAATCTATGGCATTTTCAGTTAAAATGAAAGTCAGAAAGTTTTCTTGAAATATGGGTGTGTTGGCCTTTTGATAAATGTAAAGAGAAGAAATTTTGGAGTAAATAAGTATATTTCTAAATGTTAATGAGTCTGATTTGAGAAATTGAGAGACTTAAGTTTAATGGGTTTAAATCACAAGAAAAATCAAGTTTAGTTTGAGTTTTATCCTAAAATGACGTTTTTAGTGGTTGGAGTCGACTCTAATCAGAGTGGAGTCGACTCCGGCACGGTTTTAAACTTTCGGCACGCTTAGGAGTCGACCCCTGCAGAGCTGGAGTCGACCCTACTTTTCAGGAGTCGACCCCTACTTTTCTGGAGTCGACCCCTACTTCTGCTCGAGCCGACTCCCAATCTGTTCGAGCCGACTCCGCGACGGCAGGTTTTTCTGAGTTAAATCTTGAGAAATTCATATTTAATCCGTTTCAAGTCCGATTTGGATGCCGTTTGAACCGTTGGATTTCTAAAATCGAGTTCTTCAAGATGGTAAAGTCTTTTCTTAGAAATGTTACATAAAAGTATCGATTTAAGTGAAAAAGGATGATCTGGGCTATAAATCTATTAAAAAAATGCTATATCAGGGGCAAAATGGGAAAAGGCTCCGATGTCAATTGCAAATTGTGTTAAGGGCAACTTAGGAAAGAAAATATAAGGGCAAAATATCATGGTTATAAGTGAGCCACGTGTTTTCCAAAAAGCGTGCGTTAAGAGTGTTTGAGGGTAAAAGGGAGATTTGGCATGCCTTAACCCTTAAGTTTCCAATGACTTGGTCCCCAAGTCATTAGAGAAAAAGGGGAACGTGGGTTCAGCCAGAGAAAAGAAAGAAAGAAAGAAGAGAAGAAAAGAGAGGAAAAGGAAGAAGAAGAAGAAGAAAAAGGAGGAAGAAAGAGAAAGGGAAAGGGAAGCTTGGGGGTTTGTGCTCGACTCCAGGTAAGCTATAGCTTCCCTAGATCTTGTATGACTTTAGATTTTCTAGATTTAGTGTATTTTGAGGTAATAGTAGAAGTAATCTTGAGTAGAGATAGGGTGGAAGAAAATAATGAGATATTAGAGGATAGATCATGTATGCATGCATGGTTCATGGGAAAACCTCGTGTGGAGGTAATCCTAATAGCTATTGTATCTGTATGTTGACGTAGGTCAAGAGGGTTATTCCAGGGAGCCGAATACCAGAGTTGAGTACCAGTTGTACCAGTCGAGGAGTAACCTACTAAGGTGAGTGGATTTCTCATCTAGCAATGAGAGGTTAATTTGAGCTAGTATAATGAGTTTTGAGCGTAAACACATAAGCATGAGTTTCGATGAGGGAATTTTTAATGTATACATGGCATATTTGCATGATAAAGCTTTACAAATGATGTATGAGTCATACTGAGCATCAGGCAGCTAGGGGGCTGATCACCCTTTAGACTGTACTGTAGCATGAGCATTGCACACTACTATCGAGCCGGCACCTCCTTGCGAACAGATCGTACGATGAACCCCAGAATCAGGGGTGAGTGCATGCCTAACCAGACCAGTGGGGCTGGTTGTGAGCAGCCCGTGGGGGCATGAATCATAGCTCAGTGGAGCTGATTACTATATATAGCCCGTGGGGGCAGAGAGAAAACCCGAGGTTCCAGGGTTAAGGAACAAAGCACTTTGCCAGGTGAACCGCACGGGTAAGGGGTGCTATTTGTGCGGGGATCCTGTTGCTAGTCACGCACCCGATGAGAGTACACCTACAGAAGGGCGACTGTAGGGTGGTACCTCAGAGGCATTACACACACAGCCCAGCATCATGAGATCTAAAAGCATATGTTATGATATAAAAAGGGCCAATGGGCCCAATAGTTATCCCGAGAGGGAGAGCTTACTTGAGATGCCAGTGGGCAAGCAGATCCTGATGGGAGTCTGGGTTGTAGATAAAGAATGCATATCTTCATATTGCAATGCATGAAGTTTTATTTTAATGAGTTATCTTTCAGTGAAGAGTTATTATAGAGTATTCCAGTACTGATATGTTATTTGAAGAATAAGCTACATTTTATTTTATCTGATATCATGTTAAAAATGTACTTTGAGTTGTACAAGTTAAATAGTTTCAGCATATGATTGAAATTAAGAGGTTATGGTTCTCTATTTCTCCATAGTTAGATGGTTATCCAGTCACTGGGACTTAGGTCTCATCCCTCTATGATTTAAATGTTCTTTCAGATCAGTGAGTATTTCTGCCAGGATCACAAGATAAACAGGACAGGACCTTTAGCTGGTGAAGCTTGCTTGGATGCAAGAGTGTATAAATGCTAACCTTGTATATTGTGAGAGTGTGGTTAGATAATTGTATTTTGTATATGTGTATGTGTACAGTGGGATGTAATGATGTTTTAGACCTTTTTGGATATGAATACGAGACTTATGTTTTGGAGAAAATTATGAGCATGATGTGTACATTTAGGATTTTAATGTCGAATGTGAATGTGATCTTGTAAACTGCCTGAGGAATGTCATGAAAAATATTATCTGAGCAGGTTGATGCTTAATGTTGATTGGGTGATTTGTGTATATAATTGAGATGAAAATGAAAAGTTTTTAACCGGATGTGTTTTCGTGTGTCTGCCACTTATGATAATTAGTTGGGGTTCTCTAGCTCTTTATGGAGCGCTACATAAAGACTAGTAAAACTCTATCCGATTACCACAAGTGTGCAGGTGTGCTGTCGGTGGCCCCAGAGAGGAGGGGGAGCTGACACATAAGCTGGGTCATGGAGTGCTCTCCTAGGATTCGGGTCATGGACTCGATTAAAATTGAGTCTTCTAGGATTTGGCTCAAAGAAAGGTTCTTGATTAAGCCTTCTAGGATTGGGTTCAGGAAAAAGGTCTTAGTGTAGAGCTCTTCTAGGATTGATGGGCGTACTTAACTCTAGTTCAGGCTCTAATTCCATTTGGGCCTCATGTGCTCTTGTAGGAGTACCTGCCTCTAATTGGTCAAGCCTAAAAGTGATATGGGTCATTTAATCAGTTATGCTTTGGGTGGTCTGGGTCAATTGATCAGTCAGATTCTGGTTTAGTCGGGTCATTTGATCATTCACGGTTTTCATCAAGGTCTCAAAATTTTGGTCCATGGTTGCACTTGATTGAGCTTGGATTTGGTAGGATGTACCTGACCTAGTTGTCATGAAGTGCAATTAGGCACACAAGCCCTTAACTTGATTTATCATGAGATGTATACAACATTCATATGAATCCTAAAATCATATGCAGAATTTTTGTGTGCTGCAACTCCAAAGTGATGCAGGGGAGTGTTATGTAACATATTCAGAAAATTCAAAAAAAATTTACAGAACACTCTTAACTCAATAATAATACTCTAGGTGAAAGAAAATTAAATTTAAAATTTATTGCTTTACTGGGTAGTTCCTAGAACCCAGTCAAGTCAGAAAATAGAACAGAACCTGTTCTCAGACATTATTTCGGCTGGAAGAAAATTCACAGTCTGAAATAATGCCTGAGAAAATTCTAAAAAATACTTTGAATTATAAAGAATCTAGAAAAATAAAAATCATAAAATTTTAAATTTTCTATATGCTGCAATAATTAAAACATCAGACCATATACTGCAATATTCAGATAATTCAGCGAGCAAGCAAAACTAGAAATTTTGCCCTAACCAACCATGCTCTGATACCATGATGATGTGGGACAACCGACGTAGGATGTATTTCTAATAGAATTAGTAAAGATTAAATGAACGATTAAGTGAAATAACACATGCATTCACTCATTATTTAAGAACTAGAAATTTTATGGAGGGGACTTAGAAGACTAAACAAAGTTTGAATTTAAATTTAAACAAAGTAATAAAGAAGCGAATCGTTGTGGTTAAGAAACCACTCAGATTAGGGCTAAGTAAATCTAATAATTGCATATTTGAAAGGATTTTAAAGAGGGTTCTCCCAGCAATTAATAAACTTAAGTAAAATCGATGCACTCAGGGAAGGAACTTGAGGATGACAAGGGATTCCACTATATTGTAAGCTTACGTACCTTGATTCATGGTGGGAACAACTTGCAACTTTGGAACCATGGAAGTCGGGGATCCTTGATCGGTTAAAAATTGGCTTGAAGCAAAGTGGGAAAAGGAGGATAAAATGTGGACGATATAAATAGACACTAGGCCTCACGCCTACCCTCTCACAGGGGACCCATCTAATAAGCTGGGGATTTTCTCAAGAAAACTTTATTAATCATCCTCTTTTATAAAAAGCCAAGAGCCCTTTTTATAGACTACCAAGCACTTACACCATATTATCATTAGAGGAAGAAGATCTCGGCCAGCGAAGAGAAGAATGTGGGGCGGCCCATGATTTGTGAAAGCGGTTTCCAATGTGGGCGTCCCATGATTTATGGAGGCAGTTTCCAATATGGACGTCCCTTGATTTGTGGAGGTGGTTTCCAAGAGGAGACGTGCGAAGATGAGAATATGGGGCATCCCATGATAAGAGGAGGTGGTTGTGGAGACTTTGACTTGATTTAAAATCTTTCTATTCATTGGGTGACATTTCTTGTTGATGTGGCATGATGATATGGCTTCAATGTTGGTGACTTCATGACCATGCACCCATTCTTCTTGTGCTGAACCAGATCGGGTTTTTTAGGCTGGACTCCTTTTGACTCAATTGCAATAAAGAATTTAAACAGGACTCAATCAAACAAATACAGTCAATAGAAATAAAATTGCTCAAATGAAAAATAAATATAGGACTAAAACTTAATTTAATCTTCCATCCATAAAGAATCTAGCTGAAGTTGTTGAAGCCTCTTCCTGAGCCTGGTGTCCGCACCAGAGTGTCCACCACCAATTTTGCCTGAGCGAGGAGAGTGGATCGAGCGTATCCTAGACGATCAAGCCATTACGACTCGGAATCGCGGTTATCAATGCTACCTAGTCTGATGGCAAGATCACCCAAATCTGATGATTCATGAATTACTCAAGAGGACTTGCAGTGCCTCGACCCATACCTACTAGAGAGATACCAGAGCCATAATGACCCATACTCGACGGGGTCGTGTTCTTCCCATCCGGAAAGAATTGGTGCAGGCACCAGGATCAGGTAGAGGATTCTTAACCCTATGTGGATATCTGATTAGTTTTGATTCAAGTCTTCAGTTGGGAAATTAGGTTGAGTTTATTTTAATTTGAGTCCCGTCTAGTTCAGTTTATTTTAATTTGAATCCTATCCAATTCAATTTATTTTAATGTGGTCCTGTAGTAAGTTTATTTAGCTTACAAGAGGAGACACCAGTATGGGAGAAGAAGACAAGGCCTACACATACAAGCAGTGAAGGGATGCCCAAATGTATGCTGCCCAGATTTGAATTTTTAGCCCTGAATTGCAGCAGTGAAGGATGCACATATTGTTGCCCAGTTCTATTTGAAATTCCAACCCTAAATTCAGCCCAAAGAAGCAAGTGAAGGATGCCCAATATAGCCATCCCAAATTACTAAATTTTGAATTTTCTTCTATGTATTCAAATTTAAAGGGTGCCACTTAATCCACATTTTAGGAAGAAAGTGGGTATCCATTTTGGAATTTTTTAATTTTTTTAATGAAAAGAGGCACCTCTTTTTATTTCCATATCTGTATTTACTTGGCCCTAAGTCTCTTATCCTATAAAAAGAGACCCTCTTGTATGGAAAAAAGTATCAAACATTTCAATCAATCAATACAATCAATCAGTTATTTTGAGTCATATTTTTTTTTGGTGTTGTGTTCTTACTCTTGTGCATGCGTGCATCTAAGCCGCCCAACCTTAAATCCTAGCTGCCTTCTTGCCATCCATCAGTGGACGACCCAAACACTAGCCGCCCCTTGCACCCCTCCAAGAAGCCGCCCAAGAGCCCTAGCCACCGCCTTACCCCATCCAGGGACGCCCAAGGACCCTCGGCCGCCCCACCTCCTTCTCCACTTCTTCTTCATCTTTTTACCTTTATTCTAATTTTTTCTTTTCTTATTAGCCCTTGTATGGTGATCTTGCAGATCCCTTAGTAGCCACGAATCCAAGATTCAAGGTGATCGTCATCCAAGTCAACGGATACTTGATCGTAGATCCGTGGACTCGAGGCTTAGTCATCTAGGGCGCATCCGCCAGGCAGAGCGACCCCTTCAGCACTTTGATCTTTCCCTCATGCCAGGTACACCCTCTCTAATCTACTAGTAACTTTATTGAAGGAGAGCAAGCCCTATCGGGACTTCTTAGCTTCGACGATCTTTCTTCTTTACTTTTCTGTGGAACTATTTCGCATGCGGAGTTACTGTGAGTTTTTTTGAATCCCTCTTATGCTATTACTTTGGAAGACTAATCAACTGCAATCATTAATCATATAAAATTTACTTGCATGCAAATTAGTCCTGTGTCACTAGATCCCCAAGCTACCTGATCATTGAGCTACTTGGTAGCTCAATCAAGTTCGATGAGAATTGGTGGCCCAAGGATGATGAAATCTTAAGCGAGCTAACATCAACCTAAATGATAGCTTGGTCTATATTTATAGGCCACTTTATAGCCTTTTCGTTGACCTTATATATGATAAGCTATCATATAGTTTAGTCTTGAGGAATCGCTAGTTGAATTAGGAGAATAGTCCTAAAGCGTAGCCATCTAAAGAAAAAGTTAAGGAGCTTGAATTTAGAATAATAGATTAAGCTACTTTTATGACTTGAGCATGGAACTTAGCTCAGTTCTCAAAAGTGAATGATAATTGATATAGGTTGATGTGACTTGGGCCACTAAAATCTTCAAAGATGATGTGGCAACTTGGCTAGACTGCTATAGGCAATACATAATAGTAATAAAGTGTACATAACCGATCTTTCCGAATTAATCAGTCCACTACCTCTTAAAAAAAGGCACCAATTTCTATGAAATATTATTCCTATTTGGAGCATGGAATCAATCTTTTCAAGATTTAGTTGGTCAACCAATTCAAGAAGTCTCTTTCTTACCTTATTTGCTGTGATTTTTAAGAGCCATAGAAGGAAGTCCAACTCCAACATTATTTCTCTAGACGCATATAAAAATGGCTCTATGCCTCATAGGTAAAAATTTTACCTTTTTTAATCTTTAGAGCTTGGGGCCCTCACCTAGAGAGCTCTAAGATTCCCTTCTTCATCTTGGATAACTTGATCGTTGTAGGGTTTCCATGCTAATGCTTTTCTTTGAGTACAGGAGGTTGAGCTGATAGAATGACATATATTGTTTGGTCGAGATAATCATTCCTTCTTAATTGACATGTAGAAGGATAGATTCTAATATCAATAAGAACTATAACAAAAGTTATGCCTGACAAGTTGAGGTATAATAGACACATTGAACAATTATGAGGTGACTTGGTCTATCAAATTTTGTGTCACTAATACTGTAGCAGTGTAACGGTATAGGAGCGGGGAGATAAACAAAGCATGGAGAAATAGAGTTACGAGAATTATTTACCTTGGCAAACAATTGAAGAGTTGGTGGATGTCAAGTTTACAGAACATCAAGGACTTTCTTTACATGCTAGGAGATGTTTTGATAAGATTGGTGTGGTGTCGTTGATGGCCACTGCATCTATTCACTAATTGGTTTGCTAGTCCTACCTGGCATCCAGTGGTTGTAGGCCTCACATACCCTTCAACTGGTTGCCAATTGAACTGACAATATGAGCATTATTGGTTGAATTAATTGCGAGACCTAAGATGCCATATGGTTAAAAAAATTTCTTCCCGTCCATCTCCCTTGTATACATAATATTATGTATATTGGATGTCAAAACTAAATTAGAGTTTTAAGATAATCAAAACTAAAAATATAGATCTTTTATTTTAATTTAAGGATGTAAGATTCTTTTTTTAATGCACTTATCATCCATTTCACTTCTTTATTTTTGAAACAAATTTTTAATCTTAAAAATATCTAGCATTACCTTTTCTTGTGATTGAGAGAAATAGCCATGATTTAAATCTAAAACATTATATATACCTCTTATGTTATCTACCATCTCAACTAATAAATCTTAAGTATCAAATTAATCAGCAAATACCATGTGAATCCTTTTTATTAAACATAACTAAAGAAATAAAAGTTTTAGCTATTAGATATCAACTATATGTCAAACGAAAAAGAAAAAAAAAATAGTTCTTCATTAAAACTGACTGGAACCAAACTAAGCTGATTAGGTCAGTTCCGGATTAGTTCTAAAATATAGTTAGAGTGGTTTTGAGTTAAAATCACAGAATTGATCATGATTCGGCTGGTTTTAGGTTCTTACCTAAAGTTGATTCAATCCAATCTATACTCAACCTTAGTTGGCATGCAGTGCTTATCTAGTTAATTTGAAATACTTTCCCTTTTTCTTCTATTTTTAAGTTAGCCAACATCATTAATTTGTAATTTTTAAATATGGGAAAAAATTGTTCAAATCTACAAATATAAAAAAGTAAGAAAGAAGGAAAAAATAAAATAAAAAAAGAAACCATAATGAAGCCCTACCAGAATTTGCTTATGACTTCCACTCTTGCATGCTTGCTTGTTTAAATTCGAATGACGCTTTACCTTATTTTTTTTTTCTTTTTTTTTTCTCTCTTCTTTTAGATTTAGCCAATTTTTTTCATGCTTAAAAGTTTCAAATTAATAATGCTGACCAATTTAAACAAAAAAAGAAAAGAAAAAGAAAATAATGAAAAAAAGAATGCAGCTTCTCTAGCTTCAAAAAGTGCCTTTTTTTTTACTGCTCAAATGCATGCAGGCTTTACCTTTTGTATCTTGGTACATTTTATTTGTTTTCTTGCCTCACTTTTATATCAAATCTTACCTTAATTTCATAAATACTTTTTTTAAAGGTTATTTCTAGTCTTCTCTATCAAAGAATCCCTAAGCCTCCTTATAAATACATTATCTCTATCTCAAAAAAAATCTGCAATAAATTAGGCCTTTCTCTTAAGTAGTTTCTCCCCATCAATGTTGGACCAACAATAATGATTCTAGTTAAGTAATACTTGGTTTGTGATAATATAATCATTAATATTAATAATGCCATATATTAATTAATTTTGCACGTAGTAATTAGCTTATTAATAATATAAAATTATTATTTTTTGCTATGATAATATTAATTCGAATTCACACAAATGCAAGATTATATATATATATATATATATATATATATATATATATATATATATATATATATATATATATATATATAATTAAATTTTATTTTTATTTTAAATATATTTTTAATGTTAGAATTTGAAATATTCTACTAAAAAGTAATAGTTATTTGTAAAATTATTTTATAAATATTTTTTATTTAAATATTATAAATATAAAATATATCTTATATCACATTATTTAAATATTAAATAATAATTTTAATATAAATAATATTATATATATTATATTATTTAAATATAATAAATTTAATATGCAAACTGTTTCTAAATATGAAAAATTTTGTAACAATTTTTAATAGCTTGTATTCCTAGGATCAAGCTCATCTAATTAGAATATTTTAGGATTAGGCTGATTTTCTAAGATCAAGCTAATCTAATTAAAATATTGTAAGATCAGGCTAATTTTCAAAGATCTTATCTAATTAGAATATTTCATAAATCATGGAATCTATCTAATTAGAATATTTCATAAATTATGAAATCTATCTAATTAAAATATTTCATAAATTATGGGATCTACCTAGTCAGTCTATAAATCATAGGATCTATCTTGTAAATCATGGGATCTGCTGCCTAGTCAGCTTTTTTTTTTAGTAGCTAGGTTTTATATATAACTAACCTTTTATGCATTATACAGAAAATGAAGTGAGAAATTTTTATTCTTCAATTTTTGATATGGTATCAGAGCCCTAGGGTTTCACACCTTTAAGATTTTTTCGGCCTTCATTACTAAGTTTTTGCGTGCTCTTTCTCAGCTTTCATTATCGACTTATTGTTGGCCTTTATTGCCGACATTCCTTTTTTTTTCTTTCTGTTTCGCCAGCCTTCATAGCTGGTATTTTTTCATAGACTGTGATGTTTGAGATTGCTGAAACAAACAAACTCCCTACTTCAAGCCGAGAATGAGGTCAGCGGAGTAATCAAAAAATGCGGCAGCAAGCCTATCAAGCTTATCAAATAGGAGGACAAACAAGGAACAATGGCCAATCCCATGTTGTTGCGACTCAATAGAATGAAGCAGCACCACATTAGCCAGTTGCTCTCAATCAAGAAGAGGTCGAAAGATTGGGATCCTTTATTGGCAATCTTAACAAAACTTTAGGTACTTGTTCATTGGCCTATTCATGTGAGTTTTCTTTCTCTGTTGGATTAAATGCATCGGATATAACCTTTGCCGACTCATGGATTTTAGACTCGGGAGCTACCGACCATATGACCTACTCATCAAATATTTTTTTATATATTCTCTATACCCAAGCAGTACAAAAATAGCCACAGCTGATGATTCTTTGACCACTATAGCAGGTGTAGTAGATTTTAGAATAAGTCCATCACTTATCTTAAGAAATATTCTTCATGTTCCCAAATTATATGTTAACCTTGTATCTGTTCAAAAATTCACTAGGAATTTATGTTGCAATGTGATTTTTCATCATAGTCATTGTATATTTCAAGACGAGGATTTAGGGAGGACGATTGGACTTGCTCGAGAATGTGATGGCCTTTACTATCTTGAAGCACCAAGAGCAAGTTATCTCATTCCTTTAATTCTAAGAGTTTTTTATCTAATAAAAAAAAGGTTTGGCTTTAACATCACCGACTTGGACATCCATCATTTAGGACCATTAAAATTTTATTTTTTTCTTTGTTTAAAGGTTTAGATGTCAAGAATTTTCATTGTGAAGTATGTGAACTAGCTAAACACAAATGCGTACCATTTTCAATTAGTAATAAAAGAAGTTTTGCTCCTTTTTACCTTGTTCACAGTAACATTTGGGGTCCATATACTATTCCTAATGTTTCTGGAGCACGATGATTTGTGTTGTTTATTGATGATTGTATTCATATTACTTGGATTTTTTTGCTTAAAAACAAGTCCGATATCAGTCCCATTCTCCCAAACTTTCACTTCATGATTAAAAATCAATTTGGGGTCAATATCAAAAAATTTCAGTCAGCTAATGCTAGGAACTATTTCAATCAAGTTCTTACTCCATACTTTTAGAAGGAAGGAATAGTATATGAGTCATCCTATGTCAATACCCCACAACAAAATAAAGTTGAAGAAAGAAAAAATGGCCACATTCTTGAGTCAACTCGAGCCTTCATGTTCCAAAAGAATATACCAAAATGTTTTTAGGAGGAAGCAGTTCTTATAGCTATACATCTTATAAATTGATTGCCTTCTAAAGTCTTGGGTTTCAAAAGTCCAATGGAAATGGTTTCAACATTTTATCTTGGCTTAAAAACCACAAATAACCTTGTTCCTATGATATTTGGATACGTGTCATTTGTCCATATTTATAGTCAAAATAGGGAAAAACTTGATTTGAGGGCATTGAAATGTATCTTTGTGAGTTATTCTTCGGCTCAAAAGGGGTATAAGTGTTACCATCCTCTGTAAAAAAAATTCTATGTTTTAGCATATGTCACCTTCAATGAACAAGAGTCCTATTACATTGTTCCTTATCTTCAGGAGGAGAAATCTATAATGGAAGATAAGGACTTTTTTCCTCTTGAGCTACCATCGTCATCCTCATTTCTTCCTCAAGTTCAAGTTCTCAACTAGCTTCATGTCCTTTCCCTATATCCTCAAGTCCATGTTCCATGCCTGATTCGATGTCTATACCTATGTCCGTGTCAAAAAATTCTCCAGAAAGATCTAACTTTGCTCTTGAGGATGAGAGATATGGCAAGGTGTATTCAAGGAGGGAGACAGCTATCCCTGAATCTGTACAGATCCAAGACTCCAATCTGAGTTCTACGAATGAGATAACAATTTCTAAACCTACATTACAAACTAAAAGTGAGCCTTATGAAATTGATGACGATTTAAACCTTCCTATTACAATTAGGAAGAAAACTAGAGAGTGCACAAAATGATCTTTATATCCTCTCTCAAATTTTATGTCTTTCAAGAATTTTTTACCATCTCATAGAACCTTTCTTGTTAGCCTAAACACTATTTCTATACCTACCACCGTGTTCGAGGCTTTACCCAATGAGAAATGGAAACAAGCTATGAATATGGAAATGGAGGCATTGGAGAAAAATAAGACTTGGAACTAGTGAAGTTGCCTATAGGCTGTGGGATGTAAATGGGTTTATACAATGAAGTATAGAGTTAATGGATCACTAGAAAGATATAAAGCAAGATTGGTGGTTAAAGGATATACACTAACCTATGGGGTGGATTATTTAGAGATTTTTGCTCCGGTTGCAAAGATGAACACTGTCAGAATATTATTATTTTTAGCATCTAATTATGGTTGGGATTTGCAGTAGTTTGATGTCAAGAATGCATTTTTGCATCGAAAACTAAAGAAAGAAATTTATATGAAAATTTCACTAGGTTATGGAAAATACTTGGCAGCTCATACATTGTGTCAGTTGAAGAAAGCTTTATATGAACTCAAACAGTCTCCACGAGCATGGTTTAGGAGATTTGCAAGAGTTATGATAGCCATAGGATACATGCAGAGTCAAGAGGACCATACATTGTTCATTAAGCACTCACCTTCAGGGAGAGTTATAGCTCTCTTAGTGTATGTTGATGATATAATAGTGACTAGAGATGATGATGAGGAGAAACGTTTCTTAAGTCAATGTTTGGCTAAGGAATTTGATATCAAGGCATTAGGGAGGCTGAAATATTTTCTCGAAATTGAGGTTGCTCACTCGAGGTAGGGTGTATATTTATCTCCTAATAAAAGTATGTTACAGATTTTCTCAAGGAAATAAGCAAAACAACATGCAAACCGACAAGTACTCCAATAGATCCTGATCATAGATGTCAGCTCCCCCTCCTCTTTGGGGCCACCGACAGCACACCTGCACACTTGTGGTAATCGGATAGAGTTTTACTAGTCTTTATGTAGCGCTCCATAAAGAGCTAGAGAACCCCAACTAATTATCATAAGTGGCAGACACACGAAAATACATCATGTTAAAAACTTTTCATTTTCATCTCAATTATATACACAAATCACTCAATCAACACTAAGCATCAACCTGCTCAGATAATATTTTTCATGACATTCCTCAAGCAGTTTACAAGATCACATTCACAATCGATATCAAAATCATAAGTGCACACATCATGCTCATAATTTTCTCCAAAACATAAGTCTCATATTCATATCCAAAAAGGTCTAAAACATCATTACATCTCACTGTACACATACACATATACAATATACAAATATCAAACCACACTATCTCAATATACAAGGCTAGCATCTATACACCCTTGCATCCAAGCAAGCTTCACCAGCTAAGGGTTATGTCCTGCTTATCTTGTGATCCTGGCAGAAATACTCACTGATCTGAAAGAACATTTAAATAATAGAGGGATGAGACCTAAGTCCCAGTGACTGGATAACCATCTAACTATGGAGAAATAGAGAACCATAACCTCTTGTTTTCAATCATATGCTGATACTATTTAGCTTGTACAACTCAAAGTACATTTTTAACATGATATCAGATAAAATAAAATGTAGCTTATTCTTCAAATAACATATCAGTACTGAAATACTCTACAATAACTTTTTACTGAAAGATAACTCATTAAGATAAAAAATCCATGCATTACAATATAAAAATATGCATTCTTTATCTACAACCCAGACTTCTTTATTAAATTCTCAGACTCCCACCGGAATCTGCTTGCCCACTGGCATATCAAGTAAACTCTCCCTCTTGGGATAACTACTTGGCCTACTGGCCCTTTTTATATCACAACATATGCTTTTAAATCTCATGATGTCGGGCTGTGTGTGTAATGCCTCTGAGGTACCACCCTACAGTCGCCCTCCCATAGGTGTACTCTCATCGGGTGCATGACTAGCAACAGGATCCCTGCACAAATAGCACCCCTTACCCGTGCGGTTCACTCGGCAAAGTACTTTGTTCCTTAACCCTGGAACCTCGGGTTTTCTCTCTGCCCCCATAGGCTATATATAGTAACCAGCTCCACTGAGCTATGATTCATGCCCCCACGAGCTGCTCAAAATCGGCCCCACTGGCCTGGTTAAGCGTGCACTCATCCATGATTCTAAGGTTCATCGTACGATCTGTTCGCAAGGAGGTGCCGGCTCGATAGTAGTGTGCAATGCTCATGCTACAGTACAGTCTAAAGGGTGATCAGCCCTATAGCTGCCTGATGCTCAGTATGATACATACATCATTTGTAAAGCTTTATCATGCAAATATTACATGTATATATTAAAAATCCCCTCATCGAAACTCATGCTTATGTCTTTATGCTCAAAACTTATGCTCGAAACTCATGTTTATTTCTTTATGCTTAAAACTCATGCTCAAAACTCATTTATCAGAATATCATATACTAGGTTCTCATTTCTCATATTTAAAACATACATAATACTCTGCTAAACATAACATACCACAACTAGGTATTAATCTCATTATACTAGCTAAAATTAACTTCTCATTGCTATATGAGAAACCCACTCACCTTAGTAGGTTACTCCTCGACTGGTACTCAACTCCGGTATTCTGGCTCCCTGGAATAACCCTCTTGACCTACGTCAACATACAGATACGATAGCTATTAGGATTACCTCCACACGAGGTTTTTCCATGAACCATGCATGCATACATGATCTATCCTCTAATATCTCATTATTTTGCTCAAAACTCATTTATCAGAATATCATATACTAGGTTCTCATTTCTCATATTTAAAACATACATAATACTCTGCTAAACATAACATACCACAACTAGGTATTAATCTCATTATACTAGCTCAAATTAACTTCTCATTGCTAGATGAGAAACCCACTCACCTTAGTAGGTTGCTCCTCGACTGGTACTCAACTCCGGTATTCCAGCTCCCTGAAATAACCCTCTTGACCTATGTCAACATACAGATACGATAGCTATTAGGATTACCTCCACACGAGGTTTTCCCACGAACCATGCATGCATACATGATCTATCCTCTAATATCTCATTATTTCTTCCACCCTTTCTCTACTCAAGATTTCTTCTACTATTACCTCAAAATACAATAATCTAAGAAAATCTAAAGTCATGCAAGATCTAGGGAAGCTATAGCTTACCTGGAGTCGAGCACAACCCCAAGCTTCCCTTTCCCTTCCTCTTTCTTCCTCCTTCTTCTTCTTCCTCTTCCTCCCTTTTCTCCTCTTCTTTCTCTCTTTCTTTCTTTCTTTCTTTTCTCTGGCTGAACCCACGTTTTTCCTTTTTCTCTAATGACTTGGGGACCAAGTCATGGGAAACTTAAGGGTTAAGGCATGCCAAATTTTCCTTTTGCCCTCAAATACTCTTAACGCATGCTTTTTGGAAAACACATGTCTCACTTATAACCATGATATTTTGTCCTTAGATTTTCTTTCCCAAGTTGCCCTTAACAAAATTAGCAATTGACATCGGAGCCTTTTCCCATTTTGCCCCTGACATAGTATTTTTTTTAATCGATTTATAACCCAGATTATCATTTTTTATTTAAATCAATACTTTTATGTAACATTTCCAAGAAAAGACTTTACCAACTTTAAGATCTCGATTTTAGAAATCCAACGGTTTAAACGGCATCCAAATCGGACTTGAAACGGAATAAATATGAAATTCTCAAGATTTAACTCAGAAAAACCTGCCGTCTTGGAGTCGGCTCCTGCAGAAATAGGTGTCGGCTCCATAAAAGTAGGTGTCGACTCCAAAGCGTGCCGAAAGTTTAAAACCATGCCAGAGTCGACTCCACTCCAAATAGTGTCGACTCCAACTACTAAAAACATCTTTTAAGGATAAAACTCAAACTAAACTTGATTTTTTTCTTATGATTTAAGCCCATTAAAACTCAAATCTCTCAATCTCTTAAATCAAACTCTTTAACATTCAGAAATATACTCATTTACTTCAAAATTTCTTCTCTTTACATTTATCAAAAGGCCAACACACCCACACTTCACTGAAACTCTCTGACCTTCATTTCAAATGAAAAATGTCATAAATTACAAGGTTTTCAGGATGTTACAATAGACTTAGACTACCAAAAGAAGATTCTGTAGTAGATAAAGAGATGTACCAATATCTGGTAAGAAACTACTAGATATAGCTTATGCATAGGGATGTCAATTTTTTCCGTTTGGCCATCTACCCGGCTGGTCCCATTTTTAATAGATCGAGGAATCCTTAGTCTAAATGGCTTAACAGGTACATAAATTACCCATTTAACGGCTAAACGGCTACGGGTAGTCTCCTCTAGCCCATCCCCGTTTACCCGTTTCCATCCTCGTTAGCATTAATATAATATATTTAAATTATATATATATTAAATATTAAAATTTTAAAATAAATAAAACATATATAGTAAAAAATCCTAGTAAAACATGTTTGAATCTCTTTGTCTCTTCTTTTCTTTCACGTAGCCGTCCTGAACATTAAAGTCAAAACCCTAGCGAATCGATCTTTCTCCCCATTAGTATTTTTTTAAGCTTTCAGTAAATTATAAGTTTAATAGAATAATTTTATTGTTTTATGTAAATGATCAAATATACCCACTGGATACCTATTTACCCCACTAGGTATCCATGTTCCTGCCCCGTTAACTATAATGGCTTAACAGAGAGGAGAATAAAAAGGTTTTTTTCTAATGGGGACGAGGACTAGTAGAGGCTATCTCAGGCCGTTCCCAGGTCGTTGCCATCCCTACTTATGGAGTGAGTGTAATTAGTTAATTTATGCATAAGTCCAAAGGATATCTATTTGTGAGCAGCTTACAAAGTCTTACAATATCTCAAAGGAACACCAGGAAAAAGTATTCTGTTTAAAAGGAATGGAGGTTTAGTACTTGAGGCATATATAGATGCAGACTATACTGGGTCAATTATAAATAGAAAATCAACTTTAGATTATTATACTTTTTTTGGTGGAAATCCCGTGATGTGAAGGAGTAAGAAGCAAAATGTGGTAGCATGATCAAGTGCAGAGGCAGAATTTTGAGCAATGGCTCAACGAGTGTGCGAACTACTTTGATTAAAGATCATTTTAGAAGACTTAAAAATAAAATGGGATGGTCCAACGAGACTCTATTGTGACAATAAGTCACCAATCAGCATAGCACGCAATCCTGTACAATATGATCGAACGAAATACATTGAGATGGACAGACATTTCATCAAAGGGAAGTTAGAGAGCGGATTGATCTGTACACCTTATGTTTCCACATATGGCCAACTTGCAGATATGCTTACCAAGGGTCTAAGTAGTTCAAGGTTTCAAAATATAGTGTCCAAGTTAGGAATGGAAAATACCTATTCATCAGCTTGAGGGGGAGTGTGAAAAATTTTGTAACAATTGTTAACAACTTGTATTCCTAGGATAAGGCTGATTTCCTAGGATCAGGTTGATCTAATTAGAATATTCCGAGGATAAGGCTGATTTTCTAGGATCAGGCTGATCTAATTAGAATATTGTAAGATCAGGCTGATCTAATTAGAATATTCCATAAATCATAAGATCTATCTAATTAAAATATTCATAAATCATGAGATCTATCTAATTAGAATATTTCATAAATAATAGATTATATCTAATTAGAATATTTTATAAATCATAGGATCTACCTAGTCAATCCATAAATTATGGGATCTGCCTAGTTAGTCCATAAATCATGAGATCTACTTACTCAGTTTTTTTTTTTTTTTTCTAGCAGCTAGGTTTTGTATATAATTAATCTTTTATGCATTAAACAAAAAAGAAAGTAAAAAAAAAATTATTCTTCAATTTTTAATACTAAATTTAATAATTTAAAATTTATATATTATCATATAAATATAAAATAGTATTTAAAATAATAAAATATTATAAAAAAATTAAACATATAATTAGTTTAATTATTATTAAATATTTACTCTCGAAGAGCGGCGGAGCCAACTGGTTGGTGCCGTGGAACGGAGGTTCTGTGCGCATCTCATGGCCGATCTAATGGCGTGTATAGCTGCGCACGGCAGCAAATTTTCCATTGAAATCGGCATTCGATGCGGCCGAACCCGTTTAATATTCTCGATTTAACAGGGAGAAGGACAGATTGGGCCTCGACCGCCGAAGCTCCCCTCCCCGATGTTCTGAAGCACTAAAAACCCCCCAAATAAATCTGAAACAAAAGAAATAGAGCCTCCAAGAGATGGCTATGGTGATGCAAATCGCCTTCGGATGCCCTAGTTCTCACTCTGGGCGGAGGAGTGTGTGAAGCCCTGCTCCCATGGCGGATCCTCACGTGGTGAGGATCCGCCATTGTTGACGGAGGAAGGGGGGGCGCCGCCCCTTCCTTCGCCATTCTTGACGGCTGCGGCAACTTGCCGCAGCTAGTCAAGGAAGGGGGCGCCGACGCGCCCCCTTCACACGGGGTACAGGGGAGGGATAACCCTCCCCTTGCCGCTATATAAGGAGGGGGGACGCCCCTCCTCCTCCACGAGCTCTCCCCCATCGGCCAGCCGCAGGTAAGGAAGAGAGAGGGAGAGTTGCAGAGAGATCGAGAGAGAGAGACAGAGAGATAGAGGGTGAACCAAGCCGGTTCACGGCTTGGTTCGGGCCCGGCGGAGTGCCCGATGCCTCGCCGGGCCTGGGCGTCGGCCAGGAGGCCTCACCGGCGGCGGGCGACCGTCCGGTGAGGATCCGGCCGGCCACGGTGGCCGGCCGTGCCACCGGCACGAGTCGCGTGCCGTGGATCGAGCGAGAGAGAGAGAGAGAAATTGAGGGAGAAAGAAAGAGAGAAGGAACCGGCCGTCGCCACGGCCGGCTCTGGCCCGGCCGCCAACGGCCGGGCCACCCCGAATTGGGCCGGCGGCGGCCCTGGCCGCCGGCACGGCCTCCCCCTGTTTCGGGCGAAACAGGGGAGGAGGCGGGGGAGAAGAAGACGTGGGCCGGCTTGGGCCGACCCACGTTGGGCCCTATTGGGCCGGGTCATGAGCCGTTTTGGGGCTGCGATTTGGGCCCCGTATTGGGCCGAAAATGGAGAAATAAAAATATGTCCCGATTCAGCATCGATTCTAGTTTCTCGGAATATTTTTATTTCCACATTCGGGCTTATACATTGAGAGATATTCGAGCCCAAAGTTGGGCCCAGGATTAGACTGGGTAGACCTTAAGGGAATGCTGCATTGTTCCAATTTTTGAGATTTAATCGTGGAAATTAATGCTGTAGGTAACCGGATGTCTACATAGCTGATTTACAATTTGGAATTAGCGTACTGAGGTAAGTAAGCCATTTATTATAATTTTTATAATTTATTTAAATATAAAAATTATGGATATATTACATTATTTGGAAAAAATGCGACAAAATGGAATTTTGTTATACAATTGGGAATCTGCTATAATATATGTGATTACTGATATTTTGCAAAGTAATGGATTATAAATGTGCAAAAATTGAATGATGTGATTATTTTGGCTTTGCAAAAATATACTGGTATTATTGATGTATTTTATGCTATGAATATACAAATCACTGTATATATGATATGAGGAGCTTATGCTCATGATGATGCATGATGTACTACATGCAAATATGATGATGATATGTGTCGCCGCGGTTCTCATATGATGTGAAATGCTGAGAGATACGGGACCCACCTCCATAGGGGGAGATATGTGGAGGACACACATCTAGAGGATGTGATGTGATTGATATATTGCATAACGCACACACATCTAGAGGATGTGTTGTGATTGATTATGATATATGGCATAACGCTGGTACCAGGACCCTTCCTCTTAGGGGACATTAAAGAGTGATACACCATATGGGTGTTGTAGGGCCGTGGGACACATAAGAAATTAATAATTATATGAATACAGTGGATTTGCTTACATTGCATATTTCAGTATTTATTGTATAATTAAGCTCCCAAAATTATTTGAGCTGATGATATACATGTTTTGATAACATGATGAATGTATTTGAAATTGGAAGTTTTATACATGGAAATATGGTTTGATGAAATGATTATTTAATAGTAGGCTTACTTATTGAGTGTAAGCTCATATAAATCTTACAATGTTTTTCAGAGCCACAGAACTGAAGAAGAGGATCTGGGGTAGTTGGAGCTTCATTCAGAGGAAACTAAATCCAACATTTTGTTGTAACCCCAGTGACTTATGTATGATGGGCATGTAGCCTAAAACCTATGATTATGATTTGTATTAAGAACCATTTAAATTGGACGATATATAATGATTACCACTTCTGGTATAAATGTTATATTTTGGAACGCCTTGCATGCCAGGCATGCGGCGGGTTGCCACCCCTAGATCCAATATAGGGTCTGGGGCGTGACAGCTAATGTGGTATCAGAGCCTAGGTTTGACCTTAAGGACAAACATAGGATGACACTAAACAAAACAGTAGGATGACACTGGGAGGGTAACAACTCTAAGAGATATAAAATTTTCTAATAAATATATTTGAAAACTTAAGGGTTTGTAAAGATATTGATTGGAACCAAACTTGACAGGGAATAGTCATGCCTCGTCACACCAGAAGTATGCGACAAGTTGGAGGTTCCCAGGCTGGTGACTCTGGCCAGCAGGGAGGCCAGCAAACTTCTGGAGGCTCTGGTTCCATCAATGTGGCTGGGAATGGCCAACAACAGCGCCAGACTGAGATACTTCAGGCCCTTGTGGAAATGGTGCAGGCTATGCAGCAGCAAATCCAACAGGTGGTGCCTGCTCAGCCCGGCCCTCCTACTCAGCAAAACCCGCGAGTCGAACCTGAACCACCAGTCCAGCCCGCTCCGCCGCAACCCTGGCAAGGAGGGGGTCGTAGCTTTGCTGAGTTCAAGAGCTTGGCCCCTGCTCCCTTTGTGGATCTACTAACCCTGCCGATGCTGAGGGATGGATGAGGGAGATGGAGAAGGCCTTCATGGCCCATGGTAGCCAGGAGGAGGAGCGGATTAGATTTGCCACCTATCTCCTTCAAGGGGAGGCATATGATTGGTGGTTGCATATGGAGCAGCGATTAGGTGGACAAGCTGTTTCCTGGAGGGAGTTCAAGAGGCCTTTTTCAACAAATACTTTCCTAGTACTGTGCAAAGACAGATGGAGTCTGAGTTTCTAGAGCTGGAACAGAAGAATCTCTCTGTGGCCCAGTACGAAGCCGAGTTCACTAGGCTAGCTCGGTTTGCTCCGGAAATAGTGACCACTGAGAGAGCCAAGATCACCAGGTTCACTGAAGGACTGCGACCCAAACTGAGGCAAGCAGTCAATGCATTTGAACTCTCCACATATAGTGCTGTGGTGAGTAAAGCCCTGGTGATCGAAAGAGACATGAATAGAAACCAGAAGGAGTGGGAGCTAAAGAGGAAGAGGAAGGGGTCTCCTTTGGACCAGTCTTCGGGGCAGGCTAAGAAGAAAGATACATATCAGCCCCCCTCAGGACCGAAGGGTAAGGAGACCCGTTGCCCTCACTGCGGGAACTTCCACCCGGGCAGGCAGTGCCGTGGGCCGAGAGGTGCCTGCTTCGTATGTGGAAAAGTGGATCATAAGATGGCCACTTGTCCCCTTCGGAGGGAGCAGCTGTCTTCTCCAAATCTTGGGATGAACCAGCCACAGCAGCCGAGGACCCAGGGAAGGGTCTTCACCCTCACCCAACAGGATGCTGCCGCTTCTAACTCCGTTGTGGTAGGTATACCTAATACCTAAGTACCCTTTAAGATTATTTGATTCATATGTGATATAATGCATTAATCATGAGGGATAAATAGATCCGCTATATGACATCTAAGACAACTAAACTTTGTGATCAGGGACAATTAAAGTAGGCAACACTTATGCTCAGACTTTAGTAGATCCGGGTGCCACACATTCATTTATATCTGATGTTTATCTTGCCAAAAATGCATCGTTGACACCCGTTCCCCTAGAGCAAGAGTTGCTCATTGCATTCCCAAATGGAGATGTTATGAGGGTGGAGTCTGTATGCAGATCCTGCCAGATCAACGTGGGCGACAAGAGGCTAAAGGCTGATCTAATCATCCTTCCACTAAGGTCCTTTGATGTTATCCTTGGGATGGACTGGTTGGCCTCCTATCATGCTTCGGTAGACTGTTTCAGGAAAAAGGTGATCTTCAAAATCCCTAATCAGCCTGAATTCAGTTTTACTGGAAGCCAAGAACACCTGGCTTCAGTGTTTGTATCAGCACTGCGGGCTGCCAAATACTTGATGAAGGGTGGCCAAGGGTTTCTTGCTGTGGTCAAGGACCTTCAGCAGGAAGAGGTGAAATTGGAGGATATTCCAGTGGCTATGGAGTTTCCTGACGTCTTCCCGGATGATTTGACCGAATTGCCTCCAGACCGGAAAGTGGAGTTCACCATTGATTTGGTCCCTGGCACTGGACCTATATCCAAGGCCCCTTATCGTATGGCCCCAGCTGAACTAAAAGAGTTGAAGAACCAATTGCAAGAGCTCCTAGACCGGGGATTTATCAGACCGAGTGTCTCTCCTTGGGGTGCTCCAGTATTATTTGTCAAAAAGAAGGATGGGAGTCTTCGGCTCTGCATTGATTACCGAGAAATCAATAAGGTAACAGTGCGGAACAAGTATCCCTTGCCGAGGATCGATGATCTGTTCGATCAACTCCAAGGAGCTCGGGTATTCTCAAAGATTGACCTTCGGTCAGGATACCATCAACTCAAGGTCCAGGCTGGAGATGTGCCTAAGACAGCATTCAGGACTAGGTATGGCCACTACGAGTTCTTGGTGATGCCGTTTGGGTTAACTAATGCCCCGGCAGCATTCATGGACTTGATGAACAGAATCTTTAAGCCATACTTAGACCAGTTTGTGGTGGTGTTCATTGATGACATCCTGGTGTATTCAAAAAGCCAGGAGGAACATATGGACCACCTGAAGATTGTTCTGCAAACCCTTCGAGAGAAAAAGCTTTATGCCAAGTTGCAGAAATGTGACTTCTGGTTGAGCCAAGTATCATTCTTGGGTCACGTAATATCTAAAAATGGCATAACTGTGGACCCAAAGAAGATTGAGGCGGTCGTAAATTGGAGTCGACCTTCCAATGTATCTGAAGTCAGAAGCTTCGTTGGGCTGGCAGGATATTATCGCAGATTCGTGGAGGGCTTTTCTCGCATTGCTCTACCCCTGACTCGCTTGACCCAAAAGCAAGCGAAGTTTGACTGGACTGAGGAGTGTGAGAGAAGTTTCCAGGAGCTGAAACAACGCCTAGTGTCAGCCCCCGTCCTTACCCTTCCGTCAGGATCTGGAGGATTCACCCTATTCACGGATGCTTCTCGGAAGGGATTGGGATGTGTTCTGATGCAAAATGAGAAGGTGATAGCTTATGCCTCCAGACAGCTAAAGCCATACGAGCAAAATTATCCTACTCATGACCTGGAGTTGGCCGCTGTGATTTTTGCCTTAAAGATTTGGCGGCATTATCTGTATGGAGAGACATGTGATGTGTATACAGACCACAAAAGTCTGAAGTACATCTTCACTCAGAAGGAGTTAAATTTAGACAAAGGAGGTGGATGGAGCTACTAAAAGATTATGACCTGAACCTGCACTATCATCCAGGGAAGGCCAATGTGGTAGCTGATGCCTTGAGTAGGAAGTCCTCCTCGGAGTTAGCTTCTATGATCACCTCTCAGCCTCACATCTGGAGGGACCTTGAGAAGCTGGAGGTTGGATTGCGAGTACAACGGTCCGATGGACTTGTGGCAGCACTTGTACTCCAACCAACTCTGTAGACAGGATCAAGTCCTCCCAGAAAGAAGACTTGGACTTGCAAAAGATTAAAGAAGCAGTGAAGTCAGGGATTCAAAATGAATTTGCTATAATGGAGGATGGATCCCTGAGATTTGATGGCAGGCTCTGTGTGCCAAATGTGGTGGAACTAAGAGCAGAGATTTTGAAGGAGGCCCACTATTCTCCTTACACGGTGCACCCCGGAGGTACCAAGATGTACAAGGACCTAAAGGAAAACTTTTGGTGGAAAGGAATGAAAAGAGAGATTGCTCAGTATGTGGCCAAATGTTTAGTATGTCAGCAAGTGAAGGCTGAGCATCAAAGGCCTGCGGGACCCTTCAATCTCTGATGATTCCACAATGGAAATGGGAGAAGATCACTATGGACTTCGTGACTGGTCTGCCTAAGACCCCTCGGAACAATGATGCGGTATGGGTCATTGTAGACAGATTAACGAAGTCAGCCCATTTCCTGCCATTCAGAGTTGGGATCTCCAGTGAGATTGGCCAACATGTATATTGAGCAAATTGTAAAGCTTCATGGTATTCCCGTATCTATTGTATCAGATAGGGATACTAGGTTTGTGTCCCAATTCTGGAAGAGTCTTCATAGAGCTCTGGGGACCAAATTGAACTTCAGCACAGCCTTCCATCCCCAGACAGATGGGCAGTCTGAGAGAACCATACAGACCCTGGAGGACATGTTGCGAGCCTGTGTGATGGACCTGGGTGGTGCTTGGGACAACCACTTATCTTTGGTGGAATTTGCTTACAATAATAGCTACCAGGCCAGTATCCAGATGGCTCCATTTGAGGCCTTGTATGGTAGAAAATGCAGATCTCCCTTATGTTGGGATGATGTGGGGGAGAGAAATTGTTGGGCCCTGAGCTGATTCGACAGACAGTAGAAAAGGTACAACTGATCAAGGGACGACTCCGCACAGCTCAGAGCCGACAGAAGAGCTATGCTGATGTGAGAAGAAGGGAGCTAGAATTTCAAATTGGAGATCATGTCTTCTTGAAGATATCACCAACCAAAAATGTGATGAGATTTGGGATTAGAGGTAAACTGAGTCCACGATACATTGGACCATTTGAAATTCTAAGCAAAGTAGGGGAGGTAGCTTATAGCTTGGCATTACCTCCGGCACTCTCTGGGGTACACAATGTATTTCATGTATCTATGTTGAGAAAGTACATTCCTGACCCAGCCATGTGATACAGTTTGAGCCCATGCAGTTAAGGAAGGATCTAACGTATGAGGAGCATCCTGTGCGTATTGTGGACCGCAAGGATCAAGTTTTAAGACGGCGTAGTATTCCTTATGTCAAGGTTCAATGGAGTAACCATTCTGAGAGGGAAGCTACTTGGGAGCTTGAGGAAGAAATTAAAGAAAAATATCCTCAATTGTTTGTAACTTAACATATGTAAAGAAGATTAAGCTTTGGATTTTAAATGTTATATGTGATACACCAATTTCGAGGCCGAAATTTTTATAAGGAGGGAAGAATGTGAAGCCCTGCTCCCATGGCGATCCTCACGTGGTGAGGATCCGCCATTGTTGACGGAGGAAGGGGGGGCGCCGCCCTTTCCTCCGCCATTCTTGACGGCTGCGGCAACTTTGCCGCAGCCAGTCAAGGAAGGGGGCGCCGACGCGCCCCCTTCACACGGGGTACAGGGGAGGGATAACCCTCCCCTTGCCGCTATATAAGGAGGGGGGGACGCCCCTCCTCCTCCACGAGCTCTCCCCCATCGGCCAGCCGCAGGTAAGGGAGAGAGAGGAGAGTTGCAGAGAGATCGAGAGAGAGAGACAGAGAGATAGAGGGTGAACCAAGCCGGTTCACGGCTTGGTTCGGGCCCGGCGGAGTGCCCGATGCCTCGCGGGGCCTGGGCGTCGGCCAGGAGGCCTCACCGGCGGCGGGCGACCGTCCGGTGAGGATCCGGCCGGCCACGGTGGCCGGCCGTGCCACCGGCACGAGTCGCGTGCCGTGGATCGAGCGGGAGAGAGAGAGAGAAATTGAGGGAGAAAGAAAGAGAGAGGGAACCGGCCGTCGCCACGGCCGGCTCTGGCCCGGCCGCCGACGGCCGGGCCACCCCGAATTGGGCCGGCGGCGGCCCTGGCCGCCGGCACGGCCTCCCCCTATTTCGGGCGAAACAGGGGAGGAGGCGGGGGAGAAGAAGAAGACGTGGGCCGGCTTGGGCCGACCCACGTTGGGCCCTATTGGGCCGGGCATGAGCCATTTTGGGGCTGCGATTTGGGCCCCGTATTGGGCCGAAAATGGAGAAATAAAAATATGTCCCGATTCAGCATCGATTCTAGTTTCTCGGGATATTTTTATTTCCCATTCGGGCTTATACATTGAGAGATATTCGAGCCCAAAGTTGGGCCCAGGATTAGACTGGGTAGACCTTAAGGGAATGCTGCATTGTTCCAATTTTTGAGATTTAATCGTGGAAATTAATGCTGTAGGTAACCGAATGTCTACATAGCTGATTTACAATTTGGAATTAGCGTACTGAGGTAAGTAAGCCATTTATTATAATTTTTATAATTTATTTAAATATGAAAATTATGGATATATTACATTATTTGGAAAAAATGCGACAAAATGGAATTTTGTTATACAATTGGGAATCTGCTATAATATATGTGATTACTGATATTTTGCAAAGTAATGGATTATAAATGTGCAAAAATTGAATGATGTGATTATTTTGGCTTTGCAAAAATATACTGGTATTATTGATGTATTTTATGCTATGAATGTACAAATCACTGTATATATGATATGAGGAGCTTATGCTCATGATGATGCATGATGTACTACATGCAAATATGATGATGATATGTGTCGCCGCGGTTCTCATATGATGTAAAATGCTGAGAGATACGGGACCCACCTCCACAGGGGGAGATATGTGGAGGACACACATCTAGAGGATGTGATGTGATTGATATATTGCATAACGCACACACATCTAGAGGATGTGTTGTGATTGATTATGATATATGGCATAACACTGGTACCAGGACCCTTCCTCTTAGGGGACATTAAAGAGTGATACACCAGATGGGTGTTGTAGGGCCGTGGGACACATAAGGATTAATAATTATATGAATACAGTGGATTTGCTTACATTGCATATTTCAGTATTTATTGTATAATTAAGCTCCCAAAATTATTTGAGCTGATGATATACATGTTTTGATAACATGATGAATGTATTTGAAATTGGAAGTTTTATACATGGAAATATGGTTTGATGAAATGATTATTTAATAGTAGGCTTACTTATTGAGTGTAAGCTCATATAAATCTTACAATGTTTTTCAGAGCCACAGAACTGAAGAAGAGGATCTGGGGTAGTTGGAGCTTCATTCAGAGGAAACTAAAATCCAACATTTTGTTGTAACCCCAGTGACTTATGTATGATGGGCATGTAGCCTAAAACCTATGATTATGATTTGTATTAAGAACCATTTAAATTGGACGATATATAATGATTACCACTTCTGGTTATAAATATTATATTTCGGAATGCCTTGCATGCCAGGCATGCGGCGGGTTGCCACCCCTAGATCCAATATAGGGTTTGGGGCGTGACAGAGCGTCTTCTCCGGTGACTCGCTTCCAATCGCCCTGCTTGTCTCCTCCGTGAGGTAAATTCTTTGAAATTAATCTCCGAAATCCTCTCCGCATCAGAGATTCATATTCTTTCGGGGTTTTTTTTTTTTATCTTCACTGGAATTCGCGGTTTGTTTACTAGCCCAAATAAACAAGCCGTCGACCGTCAGCGCATTTATCCATCAATCTCCTCCTCCTCCTCCGTTATTTTCATTCGAACTACATACTTCTTGATTCATTTACGCTTCTTCTTAGTATCTCGTCCCTTCGAAAAGCCTTACTGCACCGCCCTTCAAAACCCAGCTGCACCGCCCTTCAAAACCCAGACGCCTGAAACCACGTTCGTGCCGCTCTGATACGCCCTCCTCAATCATCAAGGCGTCGAATAATCAAAGCCACTCACAATTATAAAAGTATAAGATAATATATTTTATTTTTAATATATATGATGCTTAAATAAATTTAATTAAATTATCAAAGGTTTAATTTAAGCTTCAATATCTTCACATTTATTAGTTATAATAAAAAAATAAATTTTGTTATTCACTCACATCCAATTTCTTGATATGCAATATTTGATCTATTTTTCAGAATACTTACTACTGATGTGGCTGATGAAGTCACGTGGGCAATCATTGCAAAATCGACTACGCGGCATGGACACGTCAACCCTGGCACCTCCAAGCTAGCCGAGGTGGCCCCGACTTCTTGAAGTCGGCCCCGTTGGCCCCGGCATCTCCAGGCAAGCCAAGGCGGCCCGACCTCTTCAGGTCGGCTCCATCAGCCCTAGCATCTCCAATCAAGCCGAGGCAGCCCCGACTTCTTCAAGTCAGCCCCGTCAGCCACAGCACCTCCAAGCTAGCTGAGGCAGCCCCAACCTCTTCAGGTCGGCTCCGACCTCTTCAGGTCGGCCCCGACTTCTTCAAATCGGCCCCATTGGCCCGGGTATCTCTAGGCAAGTCGATACGGCCCTGACCTTTTCAGATCGGTCCTGTTGGCCCCAGCATATCCAATCAAGTCGAGGTGGCCCCGACTTCTTCAAGTCGGCCCCATCGGCCCCGACATCTCCAATCGAGACGAGACGGCCCCGACCTCTTCAGATCGGCCTCATCGGTCCCGACACCTCCAAGCTAGCCAAGGCGGCCCCGACCTCTTCAGATAGGCCTCATCGGTCCCGGCACCTCCAAGCTAGCCAAGGCGGCCCTGACCTCTTCAGGTCGGCCCCGTCGGCCCCGGCACCTCAAGTGAGCCGAGGCGGCCCCGACCTCTTTAGGTCGGCCCCACACCCATCAACTCTCTGATCTGTACAGACTGACACCGCTAGACCCATCTACTGCTTGACCATGCTGTCGATGGGACCAGGCCCACCTACCGGCTGACTCCGCCGACTGATGGGGGACCTGGCCCACCAACCGATGGCTTCCCCCTCTCCGATGGGACAGGACCTATCAATTAGCCCAAACTCACGTAACCTCCACGTGTTCCGTAGACATCTCTCCCTCATGGAATTTCACATGGCTAATCCCTATGCAAGTTTCAGCTGCCTATAAAAGGGTAAGTCCGCTAGAGACTCAAGTATGCAAACATAAGCATCCACTTATTCTCTCACCCCAGAGAAACTCCACCTCTCAGAGCCTTCTCTGCCCTAAAGAGCTCTCTCGAGCTCTTCCTCAGCTGTGACCTCGGTTGCTGACTTGGGCATCGGAGGGTCCCCACTGGAGCACCCCTTCGGTCTTGGGACTTCTTGCAGGTTGTCTAGCTAGGCAAGGATCCCACCAGCAAGCGGATTATTCTTCCCTGTGCTCAAGGCCAGATTGGCACCCTAGGTAGGGGGGAAGAAAGAAAGCGCGAACCCTACAGTCTTCACTCGCAAGCTTTCACTCCTTTCTCTTCACCAAGCCATGGTGGTGACGCGAGCTCAAGACGCTTCTACTAGTTACTCTAGGGGGCATCCCCCATCGGCTAGGCAAAAGAAAGTTAATCTTCCTACTGCCGATCCTCCCATTGCCTGCCCACCACCAGAGTCAGCTGCCTTAGCTGATCAATTGGCGACTCTTACCCAACAAGTCCAAGCCCTCACAACCATGTTCCACAAACTTCAAAAGCAGCAGTCCGTGGCCACCCAGCATCAGATCGCTCCCCCTCCCAGTCAGCAGTCTGCAAGGGGAGGCTCTTCCCAGGGAGAGGCCAGTCATTGCCAGGCTTCCCCCAGGAAGCCCCGTCATGAGCCCTCCAAGAGGCCACGATCCCCCGACTGTGGTCCGAGCAGGTTCCCTTCGGAACTGCGATGCTAGGAAGAACCAAAGCGGAGGTCTCACCTCCCACATCCTTCTCCATCTTCTTCTTCTTCCTCATCTTTCGAGCTGTCCAGGAGAACCCCGATGATCAGCCGTCAGGCGGAAGAATGCCTGGACGAGCTCATCAGAAAGATCAACAATCAGCCAGAAGAGGAGTATGACACTCATCCTCCCTACACCCGCAGAATATTGGAGGAGCACGTACCCTTCAGGTTCCGTTTCCCTCAAATAGATCTGTACGATGGTACGATGGATCCTCTCGATCACCTCGAGAGTTACAAAGCCATGATGCAGGTCCAAGGTGCTACGGACGCCCTTCTATGCAAGGCTTTTCCCGCCACTCTACAGAAAGCCGCTCGTGTCTTGCACACGCGCATGTCCCCTCACAGCATCGATTCTTTCCGGGAGTTGGAAAGGGCCTTTTTGGCGCATTTCGAAGCTTGTCGGAGGATCCCGAGGGTCGCTGACAGCCTCTTCTCTGTACGTCATAAGGAAGGGGAGTTACTTCAGGACTTCGTGGCTCGATTCAAGACCGCTGCCCTCGAAGTCTACCATTTGGACGATGCGGTGGCGACGCTAGCTTTGAAGCGGGGACTCCTTCCATCCCGCTTCACCTTCTCCCTGGATAAGAAGCCCCCGAGCTCCTATTCTGACCTCCTCCTCCGGGCGTAGAAGTACATCCACGCGAATGAGGCCGACCTCACCCACCAAGAATCCACAAGAGGGTCTAGCCGGAAACCTGCCCGCCCGGAGCCAAGCGGATCTTCTCGCCCTCGATGGCCCGAGCCGTCCCACCGGCCGGACCATGGGCATCGGAGCCTTGCCCCTCGGGAGAGCGAGCTCACACCCCTCCTTGCCCCTCTCTCTCATATCCTCATGGAGATTAAGGGCGAGCCTTACCTTCAGCGACCTCCTCCCATGAAGAAGGGCCTCCCCCGTGACAAAAGCCGCTACTGTCGCTTCCACCAGGAGTACGACCACGACACCGACAGCTGCTACAACCTGAAGCGCACCATTGAGGAGCTCATCCAACGGGGCTACCTCAGGAAATATGTCCAGAAGGCGCCCCCGCCAGTGCCAGCTCTCATGGGGCCTCCGCCTGTTTAGGCCGCCATTGACAATACCCACACGGAGCGGACGATTGGGATGGTATCTTGGGGAACAGCTTCTTCATCTAAGCGGCCGAGAGGGGAGGAGACGCCAGACAATGTAGTTCCCGGGGGGGTCGGCAGTTGTTGAAAATGTAGGCATCGTTGTCTCCATGATGATTGCCAAACACCCTGTAAAAAGGATATTAGTTGATAGTGACAGCTCAGCTGACATCCTTACTTACGATGCATTTGTTAGGATGGGATTATCCCTTGATTCTCTTTGGCCCGTGGTGGCCCCTCTAGTTGGATTCACTGGAGATTCAGTGAGGGTCGAAGGCGAAATTTCTTTGCCTGTGACGGTCGGGACACCGCCATGCCAGAGCACAGTCATCATGAAATTCTTGGTCATGCGAGTCCCTCTGGCGTGCAATGCCATCCTCGGACGATCGAGCCTAAATCTATTGGATGTAGTCATCTCCACCCGGCGTTTGCTCGTGTCGTTCCCCACCAGCGGCGGGATCGGCAAAATGCGAGGTGAGGTCAGCCCGGTCCTACCTTGCTACCATGCGGCTTCGAGTCCTCATGAGGCTAAGCTGGCCTCCAAAGTGCCTGACCCCAGGGAGTCCAGCAAAGGGGGAGAACCGGCCGAGCAGCTATTAACTTTTTCCCTTGGAGATGACCCGGCGAAGACTGTGCGCGTCGGCGGACTCCTCCCCCCGAAGGACTGTGATCACCTCCACACTTTCCTACGGGCCAATTCGGACGTATTTGTCTGGTCGGCCTCTGACATGCCCGGCATCCCCCTAGAGGTGATCACCCACAAGCTCAACATTGACCCGAAGCACCGCCCGATCCATCAAAGGAATATAAGCTTCGCTCCCGAGCGGCAAAAAGCCATCGACGAGGAGGTCAGCAAGTTGCTCGGCGCGGGTCATATCCGAGAAGCACATTATCCCAGCTGGTTAGCTAACGTAGTCATGGTGCGAAAGGCAAATGGAAGCTGGAGAATCTACATCGACTTCATCGACCTGAACAAGGCATGCCCAAAGGACAATTTTCCTTTGCCATGGATCGACCAACTGGTGGACTCCACCTCCGACCATGAGCTTTTCAGCTTCATGGACGCTTTCTTCGGGTACAACCAAATAAAGATGGACCCCGGCGATGAAGAATATACCTCCTTTGTGACAGAGAAAGGCATCTATTGCTAAAAAGTGATGCCTTTTGGTCCCAAGAATGCGGGGGCGACCTATCAAAGATTGATGAACAAAGTCTTCCAAGATCAGCTGGGCCGGAATATGGAGGTCTACGTGGACGACATGCTGACAAAGAGTGCTCGCGCTTCCGACCATGTCTCCGACCTAGAGGAAACTTTGAACAACCTCCGCTATTTTCAAGTCAGGTTGAACCCTAAGAAGTGTGCCTTCGACATCACGGTGGGCAAGCTCCTAGGCTTTATAGTGATTCAGCGAGGGATCGAGGCAAACCCTGAGAAGATCAGCGCCATCCTCGACATGAGGCCGGCATCTAGCAAGAAGGAAGTGCAGTGGCTCACGGGAAGGGTGGCGGCTCTAAGTTGTTCCCTCTCCAAGTCAGCCGAGAGGTGCCTGCCCTTCTTCAAAGCCCTACGGAAGGCCAACAGCTTCGAATGGACAGATGATTGTCAAAAGGCCTTCGACGGCTTGAAGGCGTTCCTATCTTCCCCGCCACTCCTGTCGAAGCCAAAAGATGGGGAGAGTCTCTTTCTCTATCTTGTCGTCTCTCTATAAGCTGTTAGTTCCGTCCTGGTGCGTCTTGATGCCGACGGACCCAGAGACCTGTCTACTTGTGAGCAAGGTGCTTCACGATGCAGAAGTCAGATACTCCAAGACAAAAAAAAGATCATCTTCGCTCTGATCGTCTCCACTCAGCGTCTCCGCCCATATTTTCAAGCTCATCCTATCATGGTGCTCACGGACTAGCCCCTCCGAGCCATCCTGGCTCGCCCAAACACCTCAGGACGACTAGCTAAATGGGCCATCAAGCTGGGAGAGTTCGACCTCTCTTTCCAGGCTTGACCGGCTCTGAAGTCCCAGGTCCTGGCCGATTTCCTGGTCGAGTGCACCTTGATAGAGGAGCTAATCGAGGAGGTTCCCATAAAGCAACCCGATGCCGAGCCGGATGACAGCGGGGAGTCCTGGATCTTCCACGTGGATGACGCTTCAAACTCCCAAGGAAGCAGCGCCGACCTCATCCTTGCGGGCTCGGACGGGGAAAAGATGGAGTGCGCCCTTTGATTCCTATTCGAAGCCACAAACAATCAAGCAGAATACAAGGCCCTGTTGGCAGGGCTAAGGCTCGCTCAGGAGTTTGGAATAAAGCACCTCAGAGCTTTCACTGACTCGCAACTCGTCTCCAGACAGATCAACGGAGAGTACAAGGCGCGTGACCCGACCATGGCCCAGTACTTGGGCAAGGTTTGGCTCTTGGTCTCTCCACTAACTTATTTCAGCATCAGCTCATCCCTCGGAGTGAGAACACCAAGGCCAACACCCTCTCTCGATTGGCCACCTCCACTGATGGCATCACGAGGGACGCCTACATTGAGCACCTGGAGAGGCCCAGCATAGAAGACAAAGAAGAAGTCCTCCCACTGACCCAAGAGCCAACTTGGATGGATCCCTACATCCGCTACCTCATGGATGGCACTCTCCCCGCTGACCGCAACGATGCTAAGCTACTCAAATGGAGAGCCTCCAAATTCACCCTCCTGGACGGATGCCTATACAGGAGATTCAAGACCTTAAAGGCTCCGTAACTGGTCGAGTCACCCCTCAGGCAGCACACAAACCCTCGAGACAGTTCAAAAGGAGCTCGCCAGCATCACGGCCCACAGGACACTACTCGGCTCCGGCACGGCGGTGCCCTCGAGTCAGTTCAAGACCCTAAAGGCTCCATAACCGGTCGAGTCGCCCCTCGGGCGGCACACAAACCCCCGAGGCGGTTCAAAATGAGCTCACCGGCATTGCGGCCTACGGGATACCACTCGGCCCCGGCACGACGGTGCCCCCGAGTCGGTTCAAGACCCTAAAGGCTTCGTAACCGGTCGAGTTGCCCCTCGGGTGGCACACAAACCCCCGAGGTGGTTCAAAAGGAGCTCGCCGGTATTGCGGCCCATGGGACACCACTCGGCCCCAGCATGACGATGCCCCCGAGTCAGTTCAAGACCCTAAAAAGGCTCTGTAACCGGTCGAGTCGTCCCTTGGGCAGTACACAAACCCTCGAGGCAGTTCAAGGTTGAGGCTTGACGACACCACGGCTAACGAGGCACTACCCAGTTCTGCGCCATCTCCAACAGACCCTATCCGCCAGAGTCTCTTTCAAAATCAACCTCACAAGGCGTCCTCGTGAGCTCAACGGCCTTGCGACCATTCAAACTGTCTCCCTAAGTTTGCACGCAAGTCCCTAAGATGTCTCCAAGGGCCGCTCAAGTTCGCCCAAGTTTTTCCTTGCAGCCGGCAGATAACTATCCTACCTAGCCGGTCGAGGACCTGTTGGATCATGGACTTAGTTAGTAGAAAAAATCTTTGTGGACTTGCTCAAGTCACTACCAAGCCTAAGTCTATTGACCCGCCGCGGCGACACCATCATACACAACATTCACAAACATAGGAGCGAGAGCATTTCAGAAAATGTTCCTTTTCATTGATATCTTGTAATGATTACAAAATCTGACCTAAAGTCAGTTACAAAAAGCAATTACAAGATCAAAAAGAAAATGCAGAAAGGGAGAATACAAGTGTCTCAGGGCTCGCTCGGCCCTGGCTCCTCACCAGCCTCCTCTTCCTCCGCTGGTTCCTCGCCGCCAAGGTCCCCGAGCTGGATCTCTTTGAGTTCGGAGCTGTTAATGTTGAAGGATGCAGACATTTTTACCTTGCAAAGGTTGAAGCCCTTCGCATAGGCATCAAGGCTGGCCTCGATAACCTCTTGCTCGAACTCTGCAGAAGCCTTGAAGTTGGCCACGACACCCTCGGCTCGGGCCTCAGCCTCCCTGGCTTGAGCCTCGGCCTCCCTGGCTCGCGCCTCGACCTCCCAAGCCCAATTCTCCGCTTCCTCGGTGCGAGCATCGGCATCATGGGCGTGGGCCACTGCCCCGGCCTGCTCATGGTTTGCATCGGTCGCCACCCTCTCCATAGAAATGGCCCTCTGCATCGCGGCCTGGACCTCGTCCGTCGCCGCCTCAGCTCGGCCCTCAGCATATTGGAGCTGGCGGGTCAGCTCCTCTATTCTCTTATTGGCCACCTCCAACCTGGTTGATGCTAGGGCCAGCTGGGTCTCGGCCGCAGAGGCTCGACCGCCTTCAATCTCGGCCTGACACTCCGCCTCTTTTATTCGGCCGCCCAGGTCCTCCTCCCGGGCCTTGGCCTCCTCCTGTTGCCGAGTAAGATTCCTGAACAACGTTGTGCTCAGCTTCTTGTATTTATCGACCCGCTCCATGGTGCGTGCGAGCACCTCTCCAGAGTGGGTCACCGCCGCGCGAAGGGCGAGAGCCTCGTTGGCCAGTTGCATCAGAAGAATTCGTTAGCCACAAGTCGACCAAGGCATGTCAAAAAGAAGCTAGGTTCGAGGAAATACCTGGAGCACGTTCACCGGGACCATGTCAAGAATTGCAGCATGGGATAACTGTCCCATCTCCTCGTCAATTTTCGAGGACCGTGCCCCTGACAGTAGGACAGCAGCCTGCCCAGCATCCCCCATGGTGGAGAGCCTGGGTGCCGGTCGCGCTGGCTGCTCTGGCGTCTCATCGATCAGCTGATGAGTTGGATAGCGTGCGGTTCGCCGGGACGAGCTCCCCGGCTTGGCCCTGTGCTTGCTGGACCTCCTTGCCCCGGCGTTGGGCCTTCTGACTGCTCCCTCCCCCTCTCCGGCGGACGGGGGAGCCTTCTCCACCTCCGGCTCGGCGGGTGTAAACCCCCGGTAAATTAATTGTGGGGAGGATAACTCTCGGTATTTAATTGGGGTCACTTGGCACCTAGAGTTATTCTGACATTTAAGTTTCCTGTATGACGCTTGGATTCCCGAGTCTATGCGTGTCTGATGGGTTTCCGAGTCCCTGGACTGAAGCGTTGCGTAGGGGATTATTTATATGATGGAGGGGGACTCCCTCCATCATCCTAGCGTCCATTCCCATCAGGTAATCCCCTGGTCTAGAGAGAGAGAGAGAGCGCATGAGAGACAGAGAGACAGAGAGATAGAGATTGAGAACGGGAGAGGGGGACCGGTCGATCCCTTGGTTCAGGACCGGCGGCGTGCCCGCCGCCTCGCCGGGCCTGAGCTTCGGCCGCGACCCCGCCGGCACCGGGGGAGGTGTCCGGCGGGGTGGTGGTGGAGAGAGAGAAGAGAGAGGGCCAATCGGCCCTTCTCTCGCGCGGTGTCCAGCTTCCGCTGGTTGGTTTGGGCCTAGCGGCGTGCTCGCCGCCTCACCGGGCCTGAGCTTCGGCATGTCGCCTCCATTGGCGCCGGGTGTGCGTCCGGTGGAGGTTCGGCTAGCCAAGGTGGCCGGCCGTGCCGTCGGCACAGCATCGTGCCGCGCGGATGTGAGAGAGAAAAGGAGAGAAATAGGGAGATGAGAGGGAAATTGATGAGATAGGAGGGGGGAAGGTGGCTGACCGCGGTGGCGGTCGGTTCTGGTCTGGCCAACGGTGGCCGGACTACCCCCAATCAGCCGGAGACAACGCCGGCACAGTAATCAGTCGTGCGAACGATTATCAATAGAGAGAGAGAAATTGAAAGGAAAGGAAGGTATGGGTGGCCGCCGCGGCGGCGGCCGGCTCTGGCTCGGCCACCGGCGGCCGGGCCACCCTCAATTTGGCCGGCAATGGCCCTGGCCGTCGGCATGGAACCCATCCCCTGTTTCAGTGAAACAGGGGATCGGGATGGATTTTGGTTGAACTGGGCCGGCTGGGCCGGCCGGTTCAGGGCCTTTTGGGCTGTGCAACATTGAGTTTTGGGGTTGATTTTTGGGCCCCGTAATGAGCCGGGATTAGCAAAATATTTATATGGCTAGAATCTGGGTGAATTCTAGTTTCATGGGGTATTTTTACTTCCCCAATAGTGTATGTATAGTGGGAGTTATTCGAGCCCAAAGTTGGGCCCGTGAACTAGTTTGGATAGAAATTCTAAGGGTCATTTTAATATTCGTATTCTAATAAATTAATTGTGTAAATGATCCTGTAGGTGCTCAGACATCCGACTAGCTGATATATACCTGTTGGATTGCGTACTGAGGTAAGTAAGCCAGTTATCAGTATTTAATAATTAATTTATGAATATTTAAATTATGAGTTATATTGTGACTTGAAGAATTGTTATGGATATTGGCTAAATTATAAGTAGATGAATATTATGAACACATGGCTGTTTATGTGCTATGATTTCATATATGGATGCTATGCATGAGAGATGCAGTTATTATGACATTGATGTGATATATTACATGCAATTATTCAGTAAGTATAATCCACTGTTTATGCAATATAGAGATGTTATTGATATGTTTGTGCATGATGTGAGGTACTGTTATGTGTCGCTGTGGTTCTCCTTTATCATGTCATACCACACACACATAGAGGATGTGTTCTGCTTGTTTATGCCACCTACACGTCTAGAGGATGTGTTCTGCTTGTTTATGCCACCTACACGTCTAGAGGATGTGTTCTGCTTGTTTATGCCATTCACACGTCTAGAGGATGTGTTCTGCTTGGGTTCGAGATGGCATCACGCATCTAGAGGATGTGTTCTGAGTTACTATGAGGTGGCATCACACATCTAGAGGATGTGTTCTGCTTGGTTCGAGGTGGCATCACACATATAGAGTATGTGTTCTGGTGGATTATGATATGGCGTGACCCTGGTATCTGGACCCTTTCAGTAGGGGGATGCTTGTTGGTACACTATTGAGATATTGCAGGGCCATGGGTCACATTTACAGTTACCATTGAGAGTATAAACAATGGGTTTACTTACATTGCATGTTTGAGTATTTGTGGAATGTTTAAGCATGCAAATCATTTATGTGCTTATTGATTGCTATGCTATGATTTGACTGTAGAACGTGGCTTACTTATTGAGTGTGAGCTCATATAAATCTCACAATGTTTTTCAGAGCCTCAGGATTGAAGAAGGAACCATAGGATCGTTGGAGCTTCAATTTAAAATAAAGTGGATTCATATGTTGATGTAACCCCAGTAATGTTTGTGTGTAGGGCTTGTAGCCCAAATCTTTAGTTATGGATTGTATTAAAGTTATGGACTTGAATGATATATAGGTTGTTGCCTTTCTTGAATTCAGTGCCATGATTCGGGACGCCTTGCGTGCCTGGCACGCGGTGGGTTGTCACCCTAGCTCAAAAATTTTGGGTCTGGGGCGTGACAGCTTTTAGTGGTATCAGAGCCTAGGTTTTGACCTTAGGGACACATGCATGATGACACTCTAGGAAAAATACTAGGATGATATTGAGACAATTATGACTTTAAAGGAATTCCAAGAATTATGCTTTGGAAGCTTGAAATTTAAAGTTTATCAAGATATTAATTGAATTACAAATTTGATAGAATTAAGAATGAACCATCGCAAGCCAATGATATTATGTGGGCTCCCTGGCTGGTAGCCTTGATCAGTGGGGAGGTCAAGGGGCTTCTAGAGGTTTTAGCTCCATTAAACTTGTTGGAAATGATTCGTAGCAGTTTCAGACCTTTAAATAATATGGGAGATGAAATTTTAATTGGATATGCAATAAAAGATAGATGAATATATGGAATATGATAAATAGTTAAAAATTGCAATTGATGACTAATATGACTAAGATAACATCATTATGTCCATATTGCAATTGAGTTGATATGTGGATTTGGAGTTAGTAAATCTAAATTTGAATGTGGATGTATATAATGAATTTTTAAAGTGGAACTTACATTGTTGATATTAAGTTTAAGATTATGAGCTAATTTGCTGGTTATAGGGATGATTAATATTGATGATATTTTGGGAATGAAATAGTTAATTACATGTTTTTGAATCACAATTGAGTACTTTCTGAATTTGAGTCTGGATGGATAAGTATATATAGTGAATTTTACTAAGAGAACTTTTATTATGGATATTGCATGTTCAAAACTGATTGTTAATTTGCTAGATGTGGAGATGGTTGATATTGATGCTAATGAAATAGTTGACTGCATATTATATCTTGATGGACCATTTAGGAAGAATATAAAATTTTAAATTCTGAGACAATTACTGTTTAAGTTTTTGAGAGCAGTAGACTCTATTAATCTTTAGAACTGATTTTGGCTATAAATGATCAAATATTTTGATGGTAGAAAGTGAAAGATTTTAGCAATAATGAGAATAAGATAAACTCCACTGATAAAGAATTTCATGGGAATTTTCATCTGTTAATAGATTTCTAAATCAAGATATATATTCATTAATTTATTGTGCATACTTATTGTACCTTTCTTCATAGTTCCTAAGTAGATATCTTTCTCAGGATGGATAAATTATCAATCATCCATAAGTGGCATAATTATTGTTAAGAAAATAGAGGGAGATGATTTTATTTTGATTATTATCAGTTATGGATTATGGTTAAGGGTACATCTATTATCACTTTCAAGTCATAGAGAGATTACTATAATTTTTATGTCTTTCGGATGGTAAGTGCATTTTCAATCTTTATTGACCTTATAAGTCTTGTATCCATCTGAGCTAGATTAGTGAAGTCACTTTGAGATATTTGAAGGGTTTAAATTAGTTGGTCATGTTATGGCATGAGACATTGCATAATCTATAGATGATTTTGATAATCATTGGTAACGAAATAATCGATTCAAGAATTTGAATCATTTAAATTGCATTATTTATTGAGGATATACTGACCTATTCAAGAGAAATTGATTGGTTATGGTGGTATTATTGATAAATATGAAGGAGATAAATTAATCATACTGTGATTAATGATGGCAATATTATTCAAAGAAATTAAATTAGTTGATTATGATAATTATGAAGATATCCTAAATGATTGGCATAATGTTCATTGATGTTAGCTTGAAGTATTCAAGAGTGAAACCAAGTATGTTATGATGATTGAAATAAGTGTCGTAATGATTAGTGGCACATTCAACTATTTATGAGTTGAGAGAGCATTGGAAGAAAACTATCTTATATCTAAATTCAAAGAATTTAGAACTATCTTATCGAGGAATTAAGAATACCTGATGTGTTACTAACCTTAAGAATGGATGACATAATACATATGATGGATTCTATGATATTTATAATGATTGTGTTGTGAGAAGTTTAAAAAAAAAAAAGGGGATGACAGGAAAGAAATACTTCTTAATTTTATTTGGTAGAAAGATTAAATTAATTTTGAAAGTTGGACATGTCATTTGGGTACTTGGGAATGAAATAAAGTTTGCTAGTATCTTTAATGGTACAAAATTTGTGGACATTTAATTTCGAGGATGAAATTTTAGCAGGATAAATGTTAATATTTGTTTTTGGTTTAATGGTAAACTGCGTAAATTGAGTTTGTATCCATTTGTCTTACTCTCCTAATTCGATGATGTCATCATAAGGCTTTGTGGATTAAGCTGAATTTTGTCCAGCCTTCCACCCTCAAATAGATGGACAATCTGCATGAACCAATTAGATTTTGATGATATACTGCGAGCCTGTGTGATGGATTTAGAAAGTGCTTGGTATAGCTTCTTACCCTTAGTGAAATTGCTTATTTTAATGATTACCAAGCCAACATTCAAATGGATTCATTTCAATTGTCTATGATATAAGGTATAGATCCCCTTTTTATTGAGATAAAATGAGAGAGAAAATTTTGATTACTGAGCTGGTTTAACAATTATGAAAAGTATCATTAATTAAAGCAGCTTCATGTAGCTCAGAGTTAATAGAAAAGTTATGTTGATGTCAAAAAGAAAGATTTAAAATTTCAGGTTGAAGATCATTTGGAAGTTTTACTAACAATGATATGATGAGATTTGTGTTAGAGGTGATTTGAGCCACAATACATTGGGCCATTGAGATTTTGATCAAATAAAGGAGGTGGCTTATAGCTTAGCACTATCTTCATTACTCTTTGGGGTGTTCAATGTGTTTCATACCTTTATGACTGAGGAGATATATTTCAAACCCTGTTATGTGTTAGAACTTGAACCAGTTTAGCTTAAGAAAGAATTGACCTATGAAAATCATCTTGTGCACATTGTGGACCGCAAGGATTAAGTTCTGAGATGGTGTAGTATTCCTTATGTCAAAGTTCAGCGGAGTAATTATTCTGAGAGGAAGATTATCTGGGAGTCTAAGGAGAAAATGAAAAAGAAACATCCACAATTTTGTATCTTATTACAGATCAATGATGTATCGATGACGATGACTTTTGAATGAAATTTAGCTAATTATGAGATAGAAAATTGGATTTGTATTCTATTGGATGTATATCAAATTTCGAGGCCGAAATTTTTATAAGGAGGGGAGAATGTAAACCCCCGGTAAATTAATTGTGGGGAGGATAACTCTCGATATTTAATTGGGGTCACTTGGCACCTAGAGTTATTCTGACATTTAAGTTTCCTGTATGACGCTTGGATTCCCGAGTCTATGCGTGTCTGATGGGTTTCTGAGTCCCTGGACTGAAGCGTTGCGTAGGGGATTATTTATATGATGGAGGGGGACTCCCTCCATCATCCTGGCATCCGTTCCCATCAGGTAATCCCCTGGTCTAGAGAGAGAGAGAGAGAGAGAGCGCATGAGAGACAGAGAGACAGAGATTGAGAACGGGAGAGGGGGACCGGCCGATCCCTTGGTTCAGGCCCGGCGGCGTGCCCGCCGCCTCGCCGGGCCTGAGCTTTTGCCGGCGACCCCGCCGGCACCGGGGGAGGTGTCCAGCGGGATGGTGGTGGAGAGAGAGAGAGAGAGAGGGCCAATCGGCCCTTCTCTCGCGCGGTGTCCGACTTCCGCTGGTTGGTTCGGGCCCGGCGGCGTGCTCGCCGCCTCGCCGGGCCTGAGCTTCAGCCTGTTGCCTCCACCGACGCTGGGCGTGCATCCGGTGGAGGTCCGGCCGGCCAAGGTGGCCGGCCGTGCCGCCAGCACAGCATCGTGCCGCGCGGATGTGAGAGAGAAAAGGAGAGAAATAGGGAGATGAGAGGGAAATTGATGAGATAGGAGGGGGGGAGGTGGCTGGCTGCGGCGGCGGCCGGTTCTGGTCCGGCCAACGGTGGCCGGACTACCCCCAATCAGCCGGAGATGATGCCGGCATAGTAATCAGCCGTGCGGACGATTATCAATAGAGAGAGAGAAATTGAGAGGGAAGGAAGGTATGGGTGGCCGGCCGCGGCGGCGGCCGGCTCTGGCCCGGCCACCGGCGGCCGGGCCGCCCTCAATTTGGCCGGCGGCGGCCCTGGCCGCCGGCATGGAACCCATCCCCTGTTTCGGTGAAACAGGGGATCGGGATGGATTTTGGTTGAACTGGGCCGGCCGGTTCAGGGCTTTTGGGCCGTGCAACATTGAGTTTTGGGCTGGTTTTTGGGCCCCGTAACGAGCCGGGATTAGCAAAATATTTATATGGCTAGAATTGGGTGAATTCTAGTTTCATGGGGTATTTTTACTTCCCCAATAGGGTATGTATAGTGGGAGTTATTCGAGCCCAAAGTTGGGCCCATGAACTAGTTTGGGTAGAAATTCTAAGGGTCATTTTAATATTCGTATTCTAATAAATTAATTGTGTAAATGATTTTGTAGGTGCTCAGACATCTGACTAGCTGATATACCTGTTGGATTGCGTACTGAGGTAAGTAAGCCAGTTATCAGTATTTAATAATTAATTCATGAATATTTAAATTGTAAATTATATTGTGACTTGAAGAATTGTTATGGATATTGGCTAAATTGTAAGTAGATGAATATTATGAACACATGGCTGTTTATGTGCTATGATTTCATATGTGGATGCTATGCATGAGAGATGCAGTTATTATGACATTGATGTGATATTACATGCAATTGTTCAGTAAGTATAATCCACTGTTTATGCAATATAGAGATGTTATTGATATGTTTGTGCATGATGTGAGGTACTGTTATGTGTCGCTGCGGTTCTCCTTTATCATGTCATACCACACACACATCTAGAGGATGTGTTCTGCTTGTTTATGCCACCTACACGTCTAGAGGATGTGTTCTGCTTGTTTATGCCACCTACACGTCTAGAGGATGTGTTCTGCTTGTTTATGCCATTCACACGTCTAGAGGATGTGTTCTGCTTGGGTTCGAGATGGCATCACACATCTAGAGGATGTGTTCTGAGTTACTATGAGGTGGCATCACACATCTAGAGGATGTGTTCTGCTTGGTTCGAGGTGGCATCACACATATAGAGTATGTGTTCTGGTGGATTATGATATGGCGTGACCGTGGTATCTGGACCCTTTCAGTAGGGGGATGCTTGTTGGTACACTATTGAGATATTGCATGGCCGTGGGTCACATTTACAGTTACCATTGAGAGTATAAACAGTGGGTTTACTTACATTGCATGTTTGATTTGTGAAATGTTTAAGCATGCAAATCATTTATGTGCTTATTGATTGCTATGCTATGATTTGACTGTATAACGTGGCTTACTTATTGAGTGTGAGCTCATATAAATCTCACAATGTTTTTCAGAGCCTCAGGATTGAAGAAGGAACCATAGGGTTGTTGGAGCTTCAATTTAAAATAAAGTGGATTCATATGTTGATGTAACCCCAGTAATGTTTGTGTGTAGGGCTTGTAGCCTAAATCTTTAGTTATGGATTGTATTAAAGTTATGGACTTGAATGATATATAGGTTGTTGCCTTTCTTGAATTCAGTGCCATGATTCGGGACGCCTTGCATGCTTGGCATGCGGCGGGTTGTCACCCTAGCTCAAAAATTTTTGGGTCTGGGGCGTGACAGCGGGAGCCGGAGGGCCACTTGCGACTGTACCTGCCCCGCTTTGGCCAAATCCGCGGCGACAGGGGCCTCCTCTTCGGGGTCCAGGACCACCACGACCGCCTCATCGGCGGCTGGAATCTTCCCCTCTTCCACCTCGGCCCCCGGCGGGCCGGGGACCACTTCTTCGGCCGACACTTCACTGGCCGGCTCCTCCGCGGGCGTCGGAGCCGCGGGGACTTCTTCGGTTTGGGCCGGCCCGGCCTAGGTCCTCCTCTATGCCTTCTTGGCCGGCCTCACCTGTTCGCCCACCGCCTGCCTCTTCTGGCGCATGGTGGCCTCCAACCTCTCGGTGGGAATCTTCATGGCTGCACAAAAAACGAATGTCAGTAAAAAAAGAATGATGATGATGAAATGGACAGGGGCAACGCCCGGCCGAGGGCGAGAAGAATAGGTTTCTGTGCTCACCGACTGTCGGGGCCAACTCGGCCTTATACAAGTTATCCTCAGATAGGAGATCCTTGTAGGTAGGGACCTGGCAAGATGAGAGGTAGCAGAAGAGCTCCCCGTCCCTATCGCTCACGGCCGAATTCTTGTTGGAACTGGCATTCAGTTCCCTCCAGTTAGTCCTCACTCCCTCCATATGGGCAAAAAGGCATCGGGATTTCCACCCTCTGATTTTGGATGGAAGACCTAAGGGAAGGGCCCTACGCGGCTTAGCAGTAAACACCCACCAGGCCCCCTCACCTTGGCGGCGGAGCTTGTAAAAAGCCCGGAACAAAGACAAACTAGCTACGGAGCCCTGGAAATGACAAAGAATGACGAAGGCATAGAAGATCCGAATCGAGTTCGTAGTCAACTGCGCCGACACTAACCTATACCTATTTAACAGGTTCAAAAAGAAAGGGTGGAAGGGGAGCCGCAGCCCGCACCGAAAGAACTCGTACAGAGCGACTCAACTCGAAAGGATAGAGCTCACTCTGTCTTCGGTCCCGACACAGACAAGCGGATAAAGTCAGGGACCCTATACATGGCCCTAACGGCCTCTACTTCTTCGGGGGTCATGGTGGAGGCGATTCCCCCTGGCCCTGCCGGATCAAGACCAGTCGCCGAAGGGGGTACCAGACACTGGAAGGAAGAAGGAAGAGAGGTCTTGGTAGATGGTTGGTTGCTCGCCGCCAGCCGGTCGTGGATGATAATTCCACCTAACGTCCGGGGCACTCGACTGGCTGGCAAGGTATGGTCCTCTTCAGGGGAAGGGGACGACTCTACCACTGGTCTCTTACCCTCTCTAATGGCCTTACAGTTCATGGGTCAAGGATGAATGGGTGAAAAATGGAAACTGACATGGAGTTTGGGAAGAAGATGAAAGTCAAAGGTCTCAGGTTGCAGAGGAGCTCAAGGAGGAAGAAAGTAGGGGAGGCAATTGCAGTATAAAGCTCTCCCCTGAACCCATGGAGTGCTTTTTATACCCCAACTTCAAATCGCATCGCCCGAGGACTCACCACATGGCCTATAACCATTGCGCCAGGTACCCAACCGCCAGCAATCTCGCCCACGCCCGAGGCACTCCGCCTCAGTTTGGCCCAAGGAGTGGGATCCCCGGCCAATGATAGTGTATGAAAAGCGGAGAGGCAATGATGACACCCACCTTTTTTCCGTCCTTCGAGAGGTGCCCCCTCTGGGTGCCCGGCGCCGACGTCACCTCCCACCAACCGCATGATTACGGAAGATTTTTGAAGTGACACCGCCTCGGGAGAACGTGCCGGCTCACTCGCCATCAAAGGCGCCCATAACTGGCTATATCATTTTTTGAATTTTCATGCCCCTTTCGTCCAAAGGACAGCGAGCACGTGGCCCTTCGTGCTCAGGAGCGGGAGGGCATCTGATGTGGCTGATGAAGCCACGCGGGCAATCATGGCAAAATCGATTACGCGGCATGGATACGTCGGCCCCGGCACCTCCAAGCTAGCCAAGGCGGCCCTATCTTCTTCAGGTCGGCCCCATCAGCCCTGGCATCTCCAAGCAAGCCGAGGCGGCCCCGACCTCTTCAGGTCAGCCCCGTCGGCCCTAGCATCTCCAATCAAGCCAAGGCGGCCCCGACCTCTTCAGGTCGGCCACGTCGGCCTCGGCACCTCCAAGCTAGCCGAGGCGGCCCCGACCTCTTCAGGTCGGCCCCGTCGGCCCCGGCATCTCCAAGCAAGCCGAGGCGGCCCCGACCTCTTCAGATCGGCCTTGTCGGCCCCAGCATCTCCAATCAAGCCGAGGCGGCCCCGACTTCTTCAAGTCGGCCCCGTGGGCCCCGGCATCTCCAATCGAGCCAAGGCGGCCCCGACCTCTTCAAGTCGGCCCCGTTGGCCCCATCGGCCCCGGCACCTCCAATCGAGCCAAGGCGGCCCCGACCTCTTCAGGTCGGCTCCATCAGCCCCGGCACCTCCAAGCTAGCCGAGACGGCCCCACCTCTTCAGGTCGGCCCCATCGGCCTCGGCACCTCCAAGCGAGCCAAGACGGCCCCAACCTCTTCAGGTCGGCCCCGTTGGCCCCGGCATCTCCAAGCGAGCCGAGGCGGCCCCGACCTCTTCAGGTCAGCCCCATGCCCACCAACTCTTTGACCTGTAGAGATCGACACCGCCAGGCCCACCTATCGCCTTACCACGCTGTCGATGGGACCAGGCCCACCTACTAGTTGACTCCGTCGACTGATGGGACCTAGCCCACCAACCGCCGGCTTCCCCCTCTCTGATGGGACAGGACTTACCAATCAGCCCAAACTCATATAACCCCCACATGTTCTGCAGACATCTCTCCCTCACAGAATTTTATGTGGCTAATCCCTATGCAAGTTTCAGCTGCCTATAAAAGGGTAAGTCCACTAGAGACTCAGGTATACAAACATAAGCATCCACTTATTCTCTCACCCCAAAGAAACTCCACCTCTCGGAGCCTTCTCTGTCCTAAAGAACTCTCTCGAGCTCTTCCTCAGCTGTAACCTTGGTTGCTGACTTGGGCATCGGAGGGTTCCCACCGGAGCACCCTTTCGGTCTTGGGACTTCTTGCAGGTTGTCCAACTAGGCGAGGATCCCATCAGCAAGCAGATTATTCTTCCCTGCGCTCAAGACCAGCGATCGGACGTCATTACTTACATTTCTCAAATTCAATATATCTATCGAAAAATTAACTCAGCGATAAATTAGACGATTAGTCGAGTGGCTTAGCACATTGATTTTTAAATCTGGAAGTAGAATGACTCGAGCGCTTTTGTCCTTATCCAAATTTTATGTTCAGGTATATCGACTTTGACTCGTTCAAAAATGTTATGATCATTTTAAAAAATTAATTTAAATAAATTTTTAATAAGTAAATAAATAATTTTTTTAATAAATTAAAATTAATTTAAGCTAAGTCCGATTTGAGCTTTAAAAAATTTGGATCCGACTGAGCTCAAAGAGTTAACCCAAGCTAGCAAATTCTCTTTCCTCTCTGATTTTCTTCCCTGTTTCCTTTTCTTCTCTGTTTCCTGGGTTCACCCGAACCCATGCTCGCCGGTCACCGGGCCTCCACCGGCGCTTCTCCAGTCGAGCGGCCCTCACCGGACGCCGCCCTGGCGCGGGTCGGGACCGCCACCATGGCCGGACGAGCTGACGTGATTGTCCGGCCGCGCCAAGGCAGTCGCGACTACGGCTGCCTAGCTGGCCTCGCGCAGACGCCGGGGCCCCGATGACTCCCCCTTCGGCCAGCCACCTGCCCCTCTCCACTGGGCGACCAATCCGGCGACGGTCTGGTGGCTCGCTGGCCAACGACGACGCTCCCCCCTAGCTCTCTGTCTGTCTCTCTCTCTGAAACTCTTCACCACCCATCAGAGATACGGGACTCACCTGGGAAAATCCACGTTGAGGGGCGATGAGAGGCGGTGCTGGACATCGCAAGCAACGCGCGGCTTGGGGAAGAGGGCGAAGACTCTTTCCCTCCCGCACGCGATCAGCGCTTGAGTCGGGCCTCACACACATCCTTCTAGCGGAGAGCACGGTACACGTATGCTTACCCCACCTCTCCTCTCCTCCAAGCTTGCAGCGGCGGCCAGATCACCACTACCAGAGGTGTCTCCTTTCCACGTTGGCCCTTCCCCGCATGGGTGCACGGGCTTCCCAAAGGCCGTCCATTACTTCTTCGGCCTCTGTACCATCCCTGAATCCATCACTCAAGGAGGTGGTTGTTTTCTTCGGCTCTTCTTCTTGCTCTTCTTCTACTTTTCTTTATCTATTTATGAATGAATCTTTGACTGATTGATTAATTGCCTGACCATCTAGCTGATAGAGTGGCTGATTGACCGGGTCGACCTATCCGAAGAGCAGGCCGAGGCATCTCTTCGCCTTCTCCTTGTCGAGGGGAATGAGGCTCTGATCAGCGCCTTCCTTGTCCTTATCCGGGCCAAAGGAGAGACCTTTGAAGAGGTGTCTGGCCCCGCCCCTCCTTTTCACCATTCCTGTTGAAGCATAGGACTTGGCTGCCCTGCACGACAACAGCACCTTTTCTTTTGCTGATGCAGATTGCGGGATTGGCAAAGGCCATGATCAAGTGTAGCGTCAAGGTGGATGGACTGGATGATGCAGTCGACATTGTTGGAACCGGTGGCGATGGCGCCAACACCGTGAACATATCCACAGGTGCTTCTATCCTGGCTGCAGCAGCTGGTGCCAGAGTTGCAAAGGTGAAAAACAAAGTCATGATTTGTTGTTCTTGCATTAAGCTTGTTGCTTGGAATTTTTGATGCACTGTAGGTGAATGTATGATGCTTCTATGTCTTTTGCAGCAAGGAAACCGTGCCAGTTCTTCTGCTTGTGGGAGTGCAGATGTGTTGGATGCATTGGGCGTAAAAATTGAATTGGGCCCTGAGGTAGTATGGTTGCTAGATGATGAATGATTGCTATGATTGAAGAAATACTTCTGATAATAAACTCCAAGCTATGAGACTGTCATTTTTTTATTTTAATTTTCACATAAAACTGTCGTCTCATTGAGCAACTGAGGAACACCTGAACTAGATAAATCTCACTAATATAACTAAAACATGCCCTCAAAGCTAATCATGGCATCACATGGTCTTGATCATGCTGTTGCAATTTGGATCTTGTCTGCCTTTATAATCAATAATATGCAATCATGTTTTTGTGTTCAGTGATAATATTAGATATATTGTATTAGGAGGTGAAAAGGTGTGTGAAGGAAGCAGGCATTGGGTTCATGATGGCTCCCAATTACCACCCAGCTATGAAAATTGTTGCTCCTGTAAGGAGAAGTCTTAAAGTGAAGACAGTATTTAACATTCTTGGTCCAATGTTGAATCCAGCACGGGTACCTTTTGCTGTTGTTGGTGTGTACAATGAAGATATTGTAAGTGGATAACATAGCAGATTTTAGTTTGATTCTCTTGCTTCTGATTGCAACATTATTGATAGCACAATTTCTGAGTTTATCCATCTTTAAATATAACTCTTTAGTTGATGGTATATGATGCATGTGAGATGGTATTGATGTCATTAGTGCTATTTAGTATGGTCCATATGGTCATGAATTAAGGTTAATAATATTCTGCAAACTGAAAGCTTTTCCAAAGACAACAACAATTTAATGAGCGAACAAACTGGCATTTGAGATACAACATACTTAAAAAGATGGAGTAGAAGAAGCAAAACCCACTTTTCTTACAGGCCAGATTGGCATTTATTAAATCAATTCTGACGAATACACAAGGGAATAAGAACGAATGGATGGTGGGTTCCTTCCAATTTCATAATGAGTTTAGGACAATGCAAGAGTAACTCATGAGTCGGCAAAATTATGAAATGGGTAGTAGTGAGTGTTTAAAATTTTAGAAAAACTTGTTGAGTGGAGGCATTCTTGATAAAGGGCTTCATGATTCATCATAATAACCTACAGGGTCTTTTCCCCACACTTCAAAGTTCATCACCACATTTGATTGCTGATTGGAAAAGTCAAAATCATCCAGTAGATTTTGGGGTCAAAATCTGCATAGCAGAAATGTTTGTTGCAGTTTAAGTTATTTTTTTCTCATTAGGTTTTCTTTTTGGTTAATATATTACTTTACTGAATCTAAAGAGTCCTATAATTAAATCTTTTAGCAGAAAGTTAGGATTTTTCTAACTTTCTAGGAATTTTTGTACTCAATTTTGTGGTTTTTTTTTGGGTGTTTTGAGCTGTATTATCAAAGGGAATATCATCTAAAGGTTTGCTTATTAGGTTTTGGTTAAATTAGGATTTTTTTTATAAAAAACTAATCAGGATAGCAGTTTGAAGATAATTTAATGGCCTTTCATGTGGGTCTTGTAAAATTTCAAGTTTTATTTTCAAAAAGTTTTTGTGGTGATTCTTTTTGCTTCATCTCTTTGCTCTTTATCCAGATCAGTGTGAACCTTCTACTCCATTATAATCCTCTCATCATGGTCGTTTCATTTACTGACATTCCATTCCTTAAAGAATTATCTTTATTTATTATTTTTGAAAAAAATGTGGTTGGTTGGAGGTAGGCAAGATTTTAAAACTTGCCAAATATAACTTTCACCTTAAGTAACAATGGGTCATTTTAGAACTCTCTTGCTGCTCATATTGAAGTGCTCTTTAGATGGTCAAGATTCGATCAGTCTCTCTGAGTAATGTTTCAACCAACTTCTCTTAATGTAACATTATCACAGCACCCAGATGTCTACTACTTTCATGCACCATGCAGATTTGGTTGGAGGTAGGCAAAAGTAATTCTGTTAATTCAAGGAATTCTAAATAAGCTTCCAAGACTTGGAAATAGAGAATTGGTCTTGGCCAATAATTGATTTTGATTAGTTGAATTTATTAGAGGAAATATTGATAACTTTGAATCAGTAGTTATAGCATAAATCAATTGTACTCATATTAAACTAATGACATTATATTTCAAAAGAAAATGTATACTGCAATCCTACGCCAAGTGTCAATTTTTATCTAGTGAATCAAATCTTATATATTGCATGCCATAATCGTAATTGACTAAATTGTCATTGCATAGATGTTAGCAACATCCCTATTTTGTTGAAACTAATAAGCTCAGAAGTATCTTCTAAATGCAAAGAGAAGTGCCCTTTTGGAAGAGACTTATCTAATCCAGTTATATTCTTGTGAGGAATCTCATCCCTCCAACCCATGCCCTTCCAAGATTTTCACTTGTGTGATCCTAATATACCATTTGCTCTCTCTGCATGATGTGCAAACAAAATCCAGTTTAGCCTTTTGGACTCCTAATTGCCAACCTGTTTTAAATTTTCCCATGTTACATGATGATGTCATCTTCAGTTACCAGCAATTTCCTGCATTATTCCACCTCGCATCCCATTTGTTCAACCCACCCTGCTATTTGCATACTAAAATAGCCGTGTTTATACTATTGAATCTCTCCTTCCCGATTGTTGGATTTTCACTTTGTTGTCTCTAAAGGAACAAGTTTTCTTTCCTCTGTGCATTTGAGCAGACTCATAGTTTGATGTTTTCTTCAAGGTAACAAAAACACCTTTGCTATGTCCTATACTGTTTAACATCTCATTAAGCTAAACAATATAACTCTCTAGTCCATCAGGCATATTGATATAATTCACCTTATCATATTCCTTATTGATCTTTGTAGATTTCTATATATAGTGTGCCACCCATAGGGTTGCAAAATCACCACCCATAGGGTTGCAAAATCAGACCCGAACTACCAACCCGCATGAACCCAAATGACTATCATATATCTTAAATTCCTAAGACTAGCAATTATGATGATAAATTTGAAGTTAAATTGTAATTATGATGATAAATTTGAAGTTGAATTTGATTTTCCTTTTTTGTAATTTTTGCATGTCATGTTTTGTTCTTTTTTATAATTATACCTATGATTGATGAGTGAAAACTAAAATTGATTGTTGGGTGTGTATGGGTTTCTGTAAAATAAATAGGTTCCGTATGGCATTATAATTTCTAACCCAACATAAATGGCTTGGGCATGGGCTGAGTTTCTTGAGCCAAACCTAGCTTGATCTACCCAACCCATTGCCACCGCTATCCACTCAATAAAGTTGCTGTATATTTCTACAAAATCGAACCTATAGGAATTATTTGACTCAGTTGAGAAGGTCATTTTCTTTCATGCTTGAACCTCCTCATGTTCTCTTTGCCTTGCTCATTTGTTTAACACAAGGGCTAAAACCCTCTTGAATGCTCTCCATTAGTTTTCTGTTAACTCTATAGGGAAAACTTTTGCTTCTTATTTTTCAAGACCAAACAATTCCAATGCAATCATCCTCCCACTCCCTCCTCTTCTCTTAAATGTATTATCATAAATATGTAGGATCACAAATATTTTTATTACTTTTTAACATTAGGATAGATAAATATGTAACAAAACCTTAATTTCAAACTAGTATTAGGATAGATATATGATACAATAAATTTTTTGGATCTTTTCAAATTTACCCATAACAGGGTTTTATTATTAGATCAAAACTTTTAATAGATTCAGGAATCTATTTTTAATTATCTTTTTTAGAAAAAAGATACTTTTGATTTGGAGATTTTTTATAAGTGCTAACTAAGATTGAATGTACAACTTTGTTGTTATCATGAAACATTGAATATAATTTTACATATTAAGAGTCTCATTACAATTTGAGGTAATGCTTCGTTGTTTCATGAGACTATGAATATAGATCCTTCGAATGAGATCATTGAAAAGAAATTTTCTAATTAGAATCTCATTATAAATTGAGGCACTGCTTTGTTTTTCATGAGTCTATTAATGTAAATAAATTTTTATATAGGATCTCTAATGGAAAGAATGGATTGATATCAAAAACAAAGAAAGGAAGAATGATGAGGAATATAATTTTTCATATTTAGAATTCCACTACAAACTGATACAATTTTTTTGTTTTCATGAGACCCTATTAACAAAAATCTATTTTTTATAGGATCTCTAATAGAAAGAATGGATCGACATCAAAGGAAAAAGAAAAAAGAGTGGGCAAGAATATGATTTTTAATATTAGAGTTTACCTACGACCTAAAGCAATGCTTCGATTTTTATGAGACTCTATTAACACAAATCTTTTTTATATAGGATCTTTGATAGAAAAGATGGATTGCTATCAAAGACGGTGTAGGAAAAGTGGCAAGAATGGTCTTTTCCTTACCCATAGAATTTTCATTTAAGAATTCTTTGTTTTTTATTTTCAATTCTAGGTTTGCATATTTATATTGAGTGCACTTCAACATGAGCTATTAGATTTTACATAAAAATTCTCAGAAGTTAAAATGGTTTCAAATGAGAGGAATCGTATTTTTAAATTGAAAGAAACTATTCCCACATAGTTGGAATGAAGAAACTATCAAAATGTTTCTACAATGTTAGATTTTATATAAATATATTATGAGCCATTAGATTTTATACAAGATCTGCCTGCTGTACCATACCATTATGAGACCAAATTTTCATTTGGTATAAACCGTATTGGTTCAAACAAACTTGTATTATTAAGTATCAAGTGGGTAAGAGTGAAAAAAGAAGGCCACTATCTTGGTATGGGGTGCATAGTATACGATACTGATCTATACTGTACCTAACAATAATGTACCAGTATTGGTTTTGTAGACTTTGATTTTACATAAAGACTTTGGAGGTCAAAATGGTTTCAAATGAGAGAAATCGAATTTTAGAGCTGAAAAAAACCATTCTTATGTGGAATGGTTAGAGGGGCTTTGTATGTTTTTACGAGGCCCAAGCACAATAGAATCCATCTAATTTAACATTGTGGAAGCTGAACCATTAGCTTTCTTATGTGTATATTCTTAACATTGTAAGATCAAAATTAATACTAGCTCTTACATCCGATATAAACAAAGTTGCACCATTAGATATAATGGCTTTTAATAGTTGATGAGACTATAGTTAACATAAACATGAGATTGGACGAGCATAATCCATCACCATTGGATTTGCTAGCCTTTTCAAAAGGCTTATAAGATTATAGTTGCTCTCAGCCATCAAATATGATATGCATAATCTACTACCTTTAGATTTAAAGAAGGATTTTAAATTTAGGGTAGCTTCCAACCTTTAGATTCACAAATCTGATGCTATCAGATTTGTTGGTATTTTTATAGGCTTATGATATATTAATTGTTCTCAACCATTGGATTTGGCATGCACAAAGTATCACTATTAGATATGACAGTCCTAGTAAATATAATTAGACTTGATCTTGGTCCTTGGAATAAATGTGATAATTAACGTCCACTGGATTTGACTAAGATGATCTCAGATTGGATCTAACATGGGCAATGATGTTGTCATTGGATTTTATTTAAATGATTATAGAACCAAAACAGTTTTTTGTAACCTTTAGATTCGATACATATCAAAATACAATCGGTGGAATTGGTAGCCCTTCTCTTATAGGTATTGTGATATCTCGGATGATTTTGACTATTAAATTTAGCTCACATGAAGATATGACTATATGATGTAATATGTATATATGTTTAAAAAAATTTATATAAAATTAGATTAGATCTTATCTCTTGATATATATGGTAAATGATAGCTACCTGATTGGACATATTGTGTGACTCTAGGTAAATATTTTATAAAAAAAATCATAATCATGTCAAACTATTGATCCTTTTATTAGCTTCAAGAGCTGTTGAGGATCATTTGGTTGTTTGTTCAAATTAGATACCAACTATTTAAATCTGAATCATCTATTGAATAATAGATGACTTATTCATCTTTTGATTTACCACAAGTTTTGTATTAGTCAACAAATCCAAATCATTTATTAAAGATGACAAATTATCAACTATTGGATTTGCCATACACTTTTTAATGGAATAATTAGGTGATGATACATTCTAAACGGAACAAACAAGCATGTGGGAGGATGTTGCTCAAAATAAAACGTGAAGAGCCTGATTTAGGGTGCTAATTTAAGGGTACTTTTGTTGCACAAGAAGTGGCTACTAATTTAGTTTGTCCATCAAACAGAAGTCCGTCTTATCTGAACTAAGGCCACCTTTGTATCTTTGGTACAGGTGTCCAGTTGAATTATTAAGCTAAAATTAATGGTAAAAATTCTATTAGCTTCCATATATCTAGTCTTTGTCTAAGTAGATTGTGATCCAACCCGGTCATTTTTGCACTTGTAAAGTCAAAACAAAGAAGTGACCTAGGCTTATATCATTGGATATGTTTAGCACTTTTGCTGAGAGACTCATGCATTCCCTATATATATGTTTATTCTAAATCAATTTCATCTTGATATTATAAAATGTTTATTTATACAAATTGAAAGTCAAATTTTACAAATTAAAAGTGGGATTGATTGCTTGAATAGATAATGAAGATGGCCAAAGCATTGCAACGGTTTGGAATGAAAAGATCATTAGTAGTGCATTCAGAGGGTTTGGATGAAATAACTACACTAGGTAAATCTCATGCTACATCTTTATTTGGTCTGCTCTTAAATCATTCAAATCATTTAAAGTGCCTGTCTAATGAGGTCCTGACTTGATGAGTATCTTTCTATGCCATCTATCTTTGAAATCCTTCTATGCCATTTATCTTTGAACTCATATATGGCTTTGGTTTTATTGAATCTTCACTCAGTGATTTGTACCAAACTACGGTGTTTTTGCAGGACCTGGATATTTTCTTGATGTCACACATGAAAGGATTCAGAAATTACACTTTGATCCATGTGTGTAACTTTTCTGATCACTCTCTCAACACTTTTGATAAGATGAACTGAAGCAAATGCTGTTTTATAGATGCATGTCTCTTGCAAATGCATTTTGTTGGAACTCTTATCAAACACAACTACAGATGAAACCTCATTGGCCTCGGTTTATGCTTCTCCTAATTCAGTATTTGATGATGCAGTGGAATTTGGTATTCCTCGATGTTCCAAAGAAAGCTTAAGAGGGGGAGATGCAGAATTCAATGCTAAAGTTCTTAGAGATGTACTTTCTGGTCAGAAGGGATCAATTGCAGATTCTTTTGTAAGTCACTCTATCTAAATTATCTGCTTCTTAAAGTTGATTTTGTTTCCTTCTGTTTTCAAGGAGGCAAAGCTTTTCTGTTTTGATTAGTGATAACAAAGGACTAGCTACTTTTCAGTTTTATTTTGCTCTTCAAAGCTCTATTGTGGCTTTTGTAGGATATCATGGTATTATTTTTAGGGCGATAAAATTGATCATTTTGCCAAGGATAAACTAGACATGCTTCTTCAAAGGTTCTTTGTTCTTTAAGGTTATATTGATATCACAACATATATAATGGTTTATTCCAAGGCTTGCAAAAACTGGTATCAAGATTCATATTGGTACATTATTGGATTGTTATAATATAGATCATTATAGTATGGTGCACACCTCATATTAAGACAGGGTGTCTATCTTTTCTTATTCTTAACTATAATATCACTACCCAATGGTCCTGAGTGGTTCAGCTTGGTTTGGTTTATACATATTGAAATTCGATACTGCATATGGTATGGTTGGTATGAATCAATATAGTAAACCTTGGTTTATTCTAATGATTTCCTAAAGTGTATTTATTTGATTACTCTGCGAACTTCTGATGAGCATGAAACCATCACATTGCCAATGAAAATAAAGTTGCTTAATTTCTTTATTGAGAAGTTAAAGAAAGAGGATGTTTCACTTGCATATCTTCTATTAGTACTAGAATCTTCAAGGGGAAAGAATTTGACTATACATGCTTGTTGGACAAAATTTATAGAAAAGAAGTTAGGTGTTCTTAGGTGGCACTTTCATTTTTCTATTTTAAAAGAAAAAAGAAAAAAATTGTTTTTTTAATTTTTAGAATATAAATATATTTAACTCTGCCAAGGCCGGTCCCAAGCCCGGATAAAGGAGGAGGGTTGCGTTAGGTAATTGACAGCCAGTGTAAAACTTCATCAGATCCCTTAAAATATGAATATACTAAATCAAACTTTGCGAAGGCTTAAGACGTTCCCGTTAAGAGACGCATTGCATCTGCCTCTGAATGTTTTGAAAAATGAGTAAGGGGCGCCGCACTGGCATCCGGGTGCGGTGATAAGTGAGCAAGGGTTCCTGCACTATGGATGAGTGCAGGTAAAGAAGTTGGTCCATGATAGTCAGATTAGAGTAGCAATTTGGAACATAGAAATACTAATAGGTAAAGCTATGGAGATAGTTGACACTATAATTAGGAGAAAAGTAAATATAATATGCTTACAAGAGACTAAATGGATAGGTGAAAGATCTAGAGAAATAGAGAATACAGGATATAAATTGTATTATACTGAAAAACATAAAAATAGAAATGGAGTAGGAATAATTGTAGACAAGAATTTTAAAGAATATGTTGTTAAGGTAACTAAAAAATAACATAATTAGTATATATGCACCACAAGTAGGATTAGACCAACAAATTAAGATACAATTTTAGGAAGACATAGATGAAGTAATGCAAGAAATACCAAAAGGAAAAAAGATATATTTGGAAGAAGATTTTAATGGACATGTAAGTAAACAGAGGGATGGATATGAAACGGTACATGAAGGATATGGATTTAGAGATAGGAATAAAGTCGGCGTAAGCTTATTAGATTTTGCAGTGGCATATGATTTAATAATAGTAAATACTTGTTTCAAAAAGAGAGATGAATATTTAATAACATTTAAAAGTGGATCTAATAAATGTCAAATGGACTTTTTTTTAACCTGAAAGATAGATAAAATAATATGCAAAAACTGTAAAGTTATTCCAGGAGAAAGTTACTTCACAACATAGGATAATGATAGTAGACATATGGATAAAAATAAAATCTAGAGTAAAACGTAAAACTATTAATCTAAAAATTAAATGGTAAAAGTTGAAAGAAGAAAAACTAGAATTATTTAAAGAAAAGTTAATACGAGAAATGACTATGAATATAAATAGTGATCCCAATTTAATATGAAAAAAAGTAACTAAATGCATAAAAAGCATAGCAAAAGAAGTTCTAAGAGAATCAAAAGGAGTAGGACTAGCAGGAAAGAAAACTTGGTGGTGAAATAAGGAAGTTCAACCTGCCATCAAGCTTAAAAGGATAAACTACAAAATTTGGCAAGAGGCTAGGGATGAAGAAAGTCTTAAAAGTATAGGGATGAAGAAAGTCTTAAAAGTATAGGGATGCAAAGAAAGAAGCTAAAAAAGCGGTAAGTAATACCAATTTAAAGCTTATGATGATTTATATAATAGAGTAGATACGAAAGAACATTAAAAGACTATATAAACTAGCAAAACTAAGAGAAAAGAAAACAAAAGATCTTGACTATATTAAATGTATTAAGGATGAAGATGAAAGAGTCTTAGTAAAAGAAAAAGAGATAAAAGAATGATGGAAAAGCTATTTAAAAATTTATTAAATAAAAATAATTTAATAAATTTAAGGGTGGAAGGATGTGATACTTATGAATAACAAATGAACATAAATTTTTTCGTAGATTTATATGCTTGAGGTTAAAAAAGCTTTTAATAAAATAAAAATGCAAAGGCATTAAAATCAGATGCGATCCCTATTGAGGTTTGGAAAGACTTAGGAGAAATTGAAGTCATGTGGTTAACCAATTTATTTAACAGGATTGTAGCAACTAAAAGAATGCTGGATGATTGGAGAAAAAATATTAATATCCATATACAAAAACAAATGAGATATTCAAAACTGTGTAAATTATAGAGGGATTAAGCTAATGAGTCATACAATAAAATTATGGGAGAGAGTAATAGAAAATCGAATAAGAGCTAGAACTTTGGTGTCAAATAATCAATTTGGATTTATGTCTGGAAGATCGACCATGGAAGCTATTTATTTATTAAGAAGATTGATGGAGAGGTATAAGGAAAAGAAAAAAAGACCTTCATATGGTCTTTATTGATTTAGAGAAAGCATATGATAGAGTACCTAGAGAAATAATATGGTGGGTTTTAGAGAAAAAAAATATTACCAAAAGGTACATAGAATTAATAAAAGATATTACCAAAAGGTACATAGAATTGATAAAAGATATATATGATAGAGCAATAACTATTGTTAAAATAACAATAGGAGAAATTAGTGAGTTTTTAATTACTGTAGGTTTACATTAAGGATCTGTCTTAAGTTCGTATCTTTTTGTATTAGTTATGGATGAATCAACCAAACATATTCAAAATGAATAAATTAAATGTGAAGAAATGCGTATGTTAGGATGGATATGTGGTAAAACTTTAAAAAAAGAATTAGAAATAAACATATAAGAGAAATGATAGGAGTAGCCCCAATTGAAGATAAAATAAGAGAAAATTGATTGCGATGGTTTGGACATATACAATATCGATATTTAGATGCTTCAGTTAGAAAAAGTGATCTTTTAACAATCCATGGTAAGGATAGAGTTAGAGGTAAACCTAAACTAATATGGACAGAAATAATTAAAAAAGATATAACTATTTGTAATTTGAATGTCGACTTGGTCCTAAACAGAGCAGAATTGAGGAAGCAGATTCATGTAGCCGACCCCATGTAGTTGGGAAAAAGTTTAGATGAGTTGAGTTGAGAATATAAATATATTTGATATAATCAATTATTTTTTGAAAAATAAACATGAAGATGATAGTGGCAGCTACAAACGAGGCAATAAAGGCCATGGTGGTATTGGTGATTGGTATAAAGGCTGTAGAACGGAGGTGGCGATGATCGTGGTGCTATTGGCGATGGTGGCAGTAGCAAGGTACCAATGATGTGGCAAAGATAACGATCAGGGCAGCATCAGTATTATGGAGGCAGTTGTGGCAGTGATAGCGATGGTGATGGTGGTGGTAGTGGAGGTGTCGGTGATGTGGTGGAAGTAGTGACGATGGCAATAATGATCATGTGATGGTAATGGTAAGGATGTCTCAGTGGTAATTAAAGGTGGCAGCAATGGTACTAGCAGAGGTGGCAACAGTGGTTGTGGAGGTGGTATGGATGGTGGAAAAAAAGGAATTTTTTGTTGAAAATATTACAAGTAAGAATTTTTTTGTTTCATTTTTTCTAGAAATAATGCAAGTGACTTTAAAAGAAATAGAAGACAAAAGCAATAGTATCAAACATTGTTTTTCATTGTTTTTGTAATTTATTTTCAAAAAGAAGGAAACTAAGTTATAAAAGCGATGCTAAACAAGGCCTTAGTTTCATGATGAGGGGTTTTGAGCATTATGGTTTCCTCTCCAAGAAAATTGGTTGCAGTATGGGGAACATGTTGAAGTTATATGTAACTCTGCAATTCAAACAAAATTGGTATTACTATCATTCATCATCTGCTAACAAATGGTTTGCCAAAATGTTAGTTCAAGAATATCAAGTTGATCATTACACTAAAAATTTAATGCGGCCCAAATATATGGATCTCCATGGGCTTCATTTGTGATCAGTTTTTTAGATGCAGTAGTTTCAGCTCTATTCTTTTCTTTTTATAATATGGCCGGCCAGAACCAACTATGGAGTATTACTTCTCACGTATGAAGGGGGAGGATCTTTTCAGGGATGATACTGACATTGGTGAACAGAGATATTAAAGCAGATTAACAACATGCCCATCAGCTAGATGCATGATTGTTATGATGGTTCCCCCACCCATGCTGCTTTATATTATGCAGGGCTGCTTTATATTCACTTTTGGAGAAACGGCTTATTTTTGTCACAACCTATAAAATGAAAATAAAATCCGACTCTAAATTAAGTCAACAGCAATGGTGATCCACCTTAGGCAGCACTCAACTTTTATAACTGAGAGAGAGAGAGAGAGAGAGACTTAATTTGATAGGTTAAAGGGGGGTAGAGATGTCTCTGAATAATCACCAGTTGTTTTACTAATTTTCCTTGAACATTTAGGTACTGAATGCAGCAGCTGCACTATTTGTCAGCGATCATGTGAGCACTTTGGCTGAAGGAGTGGCTCTAGCACAAGAGACGCATCTGTCTGGCAAAGCCATTGATACACTGGAGTTATGGATAAGACTCTCCAATGTATGTGAATTTACTCAATAAATTGGTTGCTTCTCTAGTTGTGCTTGCTTGCTTGATGATGATTCTGTAGATCCCCAAGGTATGAAAAGTCGGTTTCAGTTTCAGTTTTCCTCATTTCATGTTTTGAATGCAGAAATTAAGAGGATGAGCCACCTGTGGATTAAATTGGAACCATCATGCATGTGACTCGAAAGTGATATGAAGATATAGCATCATGACATGAGTATTTAGTACAAAACATAGGTATCTGATTCTATGGTTGGTGGCATTAATTGTTTTATATCCTCACTGTGGTCCTTGCTGTGTCATTTATTGATAATTACTGTTCCTTTTTTCGTTTTTGAAAAATTATTTCTTTGCATTTCTCTACCTCTTCCTTTCATATTTCTTCCTCTTTCTCTACTCTGGTTTTCGCCTCTGAATGACTCTCTTTTGACTGAAGCATGACTAGATGATTCTTTTTAAGAATTTTTATCAACCACTTTGAGTTTAGATTGAAAGGCACTTTCAATTGATAATTCTTTTTGCCTAAACAATCTTTGCTCATGAGCTTTAAGAGATCCCATTAATTCATGAACACTTAATCCAGAAAGATCTTTAGATTCTTCAATAATTGCAACTATTGTATCAAATTTTGCAGATAACTAGCCAAGATTTTCTCACATATTCTTCACTCGGTGATGGTTTCACCATAGCTCTTCATTTGATTAACAATCTCCGTAATTTTGGAGAAGTAATACTTCAATTTTTCATTTTCTTGCATTCTCAAATTATCTAATTATCTTCTTAGAGTTTGAAGTTTGATAGCTCTTACCTTTATGCTGCCTTGAAATTCCTCCTGCAAGATATCCCATGCCTCCTTTGATTTGGTGGCTTTAATAATTATGGAAAAAATTTTCTCAGATACAGCTTATTGGATAAAGAACATGGCTTGGCATCCTTCTTTTTGTAGTCCTTCAGTTGCTCCTTCTGATTATTTGTTGGATTAACTGGGTCTTCATACCCGTTCTCAACTAGATCCCATACTTCTTGTGAAATAAAAAGGGTTTTCATCTTGATGCTCCAATAATCATAATTTTCTTCATCAAAATAGGAATAAAAGGTTGATGGATATTCATACCAATATTGCTTGGGATTGCCATGAATTTTTTTTTACAGCAATTTTTTCTTCACTATTTCTTTATTGATCACCTCGTGTGATAGGCAACGGATCGTCTCTGTTTCCGTTCCTGTTCCCTAACGCCTTCTTTGGAAGCCTGACACAAGAATTGTTGATGGGAAGTCAAAAGGGCAGTCAAACCTTATTGTTGCTTTGGAGATTGCTTTCACGTTCACGTCCACATCCACTGTAGCAACACATGATCCATAGCAGCAGCACACGTTCACGTCTTGCTTCTTCCTTTTTTTTAATTAATTTGGGAGGAATCTGTTGCCTTGCTGGCTTGGGAAGTTCCGTCAGAGATGAAGCGATTGTTGACTCTTCAAACTCCACAACCAAGGTGGAGAGAGAGATGGCTGTCAAATCTCCTGGCGTCTTCAAGCACAACGTCACGGAAAATTTTTTTTTTTTTTTTTGCTTTGAAAAAAGAGGATTCTCTTGCCAAAAGTAACCGCAGATCAAGAAGTTGAAAAGACTCGGCTGTTCCCTAACGACAAGGTTTTTTTTTTTTTTTTTGAAAACCTGACGCAACGAAGTTAAACGGGCAGCTTGGGAAGGAACACGTCACCTACCACAGCAATTTCACGTTCAAGGCCCGAACGGAAGAAAAAACGAGGCGGCTACGCGTGGAAGGGAAGGACCGCTGGCGTTGGTCTTCTCGTCCTCCTCGCCATCACCAAACTTTCTTCTCACGGTCGATCGTCCCTCCTTGAATTTTGAACTAGGCTCTGATACCAATTTTTGTTGGGATTGTTTCCAACACAGATTGTTTTGGGAAGAGGAATCAAGGTAGAAGAAGGGTTTTCACTCAAGAATAAAAATTTTTTCTATTACATTTCATTAAGCACATCACCATATAAATATTGTTTCTTGTTTCTACGGATAAGCATAATCCTCTTATGATCTTATCCATCTAAGGCTATCCTATCAAATCATAAAAAGATAGGCCCATTATTTAAAAAACTAACTTATACTAAATAAAATAAAATAAAATACTAACTAACAACCATTATCTTTTAACACTCCCCTTTAATGGTTGTTCTTGGATACCCATGGGATCTCTAAAGTGAATGAATTTCTCCTTGGGTAGTGCCTTGATGAAGATGTCTGCAATTTGGTCTTCAGTCTTCACATACTTGACTTCAATTTCTTTTTCTTCTACCACATCTCTAATGAAATTGTACTTGATTTTGATATGCTTGGTGCGGCTGTGATATATAGGATTCTTTGTCATAGAAATAGTAGATTTGTTGTCACATAGCAGAGTAGTAGCTTCTTCTTGCTTTTCACCCATATCTTCAAGTATTCTTTTCAACCAAATTATTTGTTGAGCTGCCAAAGTTGTTGAAATATTCAGCTTCAGAAGAAGATAATGCCACTGTATCTTGCTTCTTGGATGCCCAAGATATGATACCTGATCCATAAAAGAATGCATATCCTGATGTGCTTTTCATGTCATCAATACTTCCAGCCCAATCACTATCACAAAATCTAACTAATTTCATCATATCATTCTTGTTTCTTTCATATATGATCCCATAATCTTTAGTACCTTTGATGTATCTCAAGACTCTTTTGCTTATCCAAAATGAATATTACTTGGCTTTTGCATAAATCTGGAAAGTAAACTTGATGCAAACATTATGTCTGGCCTTATAATTGTTAGATATAATAAGCTTCCAATAATGCTTCTATATAATTATACATTTGCTTCACCACTTTCATCTTCTTTCACCAACTTATCATTTACCACAAAAGGTGTTTCCACACTATTGCAATTTTTCATGTTGAATTTTTTGAGAATGCCTTCTACATACTTCTTTTGACTCCTGTCTCAAGAAGCCAGGGATCTTCCTTCCCCAAAGGCAATCTCCAAAGCAACAACAAGGTTTGACTGCCCCTTTGACTTCCCATCAACCGTTTCTTTAGTATCTGTTTTCCAAAGAAACTGTTGGCATTAGCAAACAGCTGCATATCACAAGCTTCTTTTAGGCGGGTAAAAAAAAAAAAAAGAGGGCCACGATTTTGCAGCCGTGTTTGGAAGTTTTCTTTCTTGCCGGCAGCCGTTAGAATTTTTTCTTGTTCTTGAAGCAAGAAGGAAAGCCCTTTGGTAGGTGGACGTTAAGGCCAAAGATCTGTTGCCGATTCGTGAAGAAAAAATTGCTACAAAAAATTCATGGCAACTCCCAACAATATTGGTATGAATATCCACCAACCTTCTATCCCTATTTTTGATGGAGGAAAATTATGATTATTGGAGCATCAAGATGAAAACCCTTTTTATTTCACAAGAAGTATGGGATTTAGTTGAGAACGGGTATAAAGACCCAGTTAATCCAACAAATAATCAGAAGAAGCAACTGAAGGGCTACAAAAAGAAGGATGCCAAAGCCCTGTTCTTTATCCAACAAGTTGTATCTGAGAAAATTTTTCCCATAATTATTAGAGCCACCAAAACAAAGGAGGCATAGGATATCTTGCAGGAGGAATTTCAAGGCAACATAAAGGTAAGAGCTATCAAACTTCAAACTCTAAGAAGAGAATTAGATAATTTGAGAATGTAAAAAAATGAAAAATTAAAGGATTACTTCTCCAAAATCATGGAGACTATTAATCAAATGAAGAGCTATGGTGAAACCATCACCGAGCGAAGAATATGTGAAAAAATCTTGGCTAGTTTATCTCCAAAATTTGATACAATAGTTGCAATTATTGAAGAATCTAAAGATCTTTCTGAATTAAGTGTTCATGAATTAATGGGATCTCTTGAAGCTCATGAGCAAAGATTGTTTAGGCAAAAAGAATCATCAATTGAAAGTGCCTTTCAATCTAAACTCAAAGTGGTTGATAAAAATTCTCAAAAAGAATCATCGAGTCATGCTCCAGTCAAAAGAGAGTCATTCAGAGGTGAAAATCAGAGTAGAGAAAGAGGAAGAAATATGAAAGGAAGAGGTAGAGAAATGCAAAGAAATAATTTTTCAAAAAGGCAATATGATGAGAGCACTCAACAAAGGTGCAATATATGTAAAAGGTCTTCTCATGCTGAAAAAGATTGCTGGTTAGGGGCAAACCCCAATGTTATAATTGCAAAAAGTTTGGACATGTTCAAAAAGATTGCAGATACAAAGCAAATGAACAAGCACACTTCTCAGAAGAAAATAAAGGTCAGCAAAGCACACTATATGCATGTCAAACTGCAGAAGAGCAAAGTAATAATATGTGGTATCTTGACAGTGGTTGCAGCAATCACATGACTGGTGACAAGTCTATTTTTGTGGATATTGACAGTTCTTTAATTTCACAAGTGAAGATGGGCAATGGTGCAATAGTCCAAGCAAAAGGCAAAGGTACAATTGAAATCAATACCAAGAAAGGAAGAAAATTTATTCATGATGTTTTACTTGTTCCAGATTTGAAGCAAAATCTCTTGAGTGTTGGACAGCTGATTGAGCATGGGTATATAGTACACTTTGAAAATAATGTTTGCAAGTTATATGACAGAGGGATGAAAAAGCAACTTATGGCAAATATCAAGATGGAGAAAAATAGAAGTTTTTCTCTTATTTTGCACTATGCAAAGGATGCTGCATGGAAGATGGAGGTAAATGATGAGTCATGTTTATGCACAAAAGGTTTGGACACTTGAATTTTCAAAGTTTTAGAAGTTTACATCAAAAGAATATGGTGTATGGTCTACCAGCAATACATGACAAGGAAGAACCTTGTGAAGGATGTGCACTTGGAAAACAACATAGAGAGGCATTTCCAAAAGAGCATGTATGGAGAGCCAAAGCACCATTGGAGCTTATTCATACTGACATATGTGGACCTATGAAAACTCCTTCTCATGCAGGTAACATCTACTTCATTATTTTTATTGATGACTATTCAAGGATGATATGGGTATATTTTATGAGACATAAATCAGAGGCATTTCTTATCTTTAAGAAGTTTAAAAATTATGTGGAAAGACAAAGTGGGCATTATATCAAGGTGCTGAGAAGTGATAGAGGTGGTGAATACAATTCAAATGAATTTGAGAAATTTTGTGAATATGATGGTATACAAAGACAATTGACTGTTAGCTATACACCAGAGCAAAATGGAGTTGCAGAAAGAAAGAATCGTACTATTGTTGAGATGTCTAGATCTATGCTCAAAGACAAAGGCCTTCCAAATTCTTATTGGGCAGAAGTAGTGAATACAGCAGTTCGCGTTCCAAGGGGAGGAGAGTTCCTCAACAGGAGGGGGTCATTCGGAGGACCTTGTTGAGATAGCCTTCCGCCGCTTCGGGGTGCCGAGTGAGGCTTTTCTTCTTCCCGAGATTGACGATCTTGCTCTCACAAGGATCGCCACAGACTACGCATCTCGGGTAGGTTGTCACACCGAAGTTGGGTCTTTAGTCGATTAGTTCGACTATGTCTTTTATGCGTGTGATCCTTTTTTGCAGAGTGCCCTGATTATGAGGGCACTGAAATGACGCTTAAATCTGGCTGTTGGAGCTTGGGCTCGGGCCCGCTACGAGGCTGATTACTTCAAGGAGAGGGCGGATTCTACTGATAAACTCTCTCGAGCCCTGGTGGTCCTCCAGAGGGAGCTCGGGGAGGCTCGCAGGATTCTTGCGGTTGAGAGGGAGAGAGTCCCTCGACTCGCCGTATAGGTTGGTGAACTCCAGTGGGAGCTTGGGGAGACCCACAGGATTCTTGCGGTTGAGAGGGAAAGAGCCTCTCAACTCACCATACAGATTGGTGAGCTCCAAGGCTTCCGTGAGCAATCTGAGAAGGCTAGTCTGGAGCTTTCTCAGGCCAGGGCGGAGCACGAGAGCAAGGTTAAAACCATGCAACTATTCTTTGATAAGAGGTGGGACCAGTTGAAAGCCAGTCACACCGAAGATAAAGTCAGTTGGAGCAAAAGGCTCGAGGAGGAAGAGCATAAGTGCCGGCGGCAGCAGGACCACCTCACCCGCCTAAATAAAGAGCTCGCCGATACAAAGGATCGGCTGAAATGGTCGGATGAACGGGCTGCTCGACTTTCTAATGAGCTCGATTACGCTCATCAAGAGACCGGGGATGCTCAGTCTCGGGTGGACGAGCTAGAAGAGAGCCTTCGTCAAAACCAATCGGCCAAGTCTAGGGCTCTCAATAGGGTCCGTGCGCTGGAGGGTGAGCTAGCCCGGCGGGGCGAACAGGTAGGGCGCTATTTGTTTTACTCATCTTGGTCTTTCGACTTTCGTTTTACTTAGCTTTTTGCCCGTAGTTGGACAGGGTGAGCCAGGAATTTCAGGGGCGGTTAGCGGCGTTCGAAGAAGAGGCGGCCTCGAGGCACCGAAGGATCTCCGAACTAGAGAAGCAATTAGCTGAGGCAAATGCGCGGGCCTCTTTGGCGGTGGAGGAGTATAAGAAATCTACCGAATTTGCCGACGAACGCAGGGCGGCCTGTGCCGATGCATTTCAGCTTGGCGAAGATGAGGCGCGGGCTAAGGTTGCCTAGGTTTATCCTGACCTGGACCTGTCTTACCTGGAGGCCAAGCATTATGAAGCGTGCACCCGGGAGTCGAGGAGGACGAGTATGAAGAAATATCTGATGTCAACCTTGAAGCTATTCTGGGAGTCGATGCGGCTACCGAGGTACCCCGGCGTGACACCTTCGAGAAGGGGGGCCAAGTGATGCCCCTGCTGGTGCTGCCACAAGAGATGCTGGGATTGATCCCAAGTCCTGACCCCTTGGAGGGCTATGTGTATTTTCTCTTTCTTTTGTCTTGTAGTTCGATTGGAAATCAATGAATGGATCAATCGTTTTTCATTTGTTTGTCTTCCCTTGGTGGTTTCCTGTCTCGAGTTTTGGAGGAACATCCTAGTAGAGGCTAAGGCATTGGGATTGTCTTGACGAAAAGGTCGGGCGACAACGTAGCCTGGTATAAAAGGAGGTTGAGAGACGATTTAACTCGGCTTAGGCCGAATGACGCGGTGGTTCGACCAAGGCCGAAGAATGAAATAGTTTTGCAAGGGCCGAGGGATAAGGTAGCTCGGCTAGGGCCGAGGGACAAAGTAGCTCAGCTGAGACCGAGGTAGTCCATTTTATCGGTGATCAAACTGAGGTTGCACCCTCGACAAAAAGAGGGGAGTTGGTCCCCGAACTAGGGGTTCGCTGAATCATCGCTGTTATCTCCTTATTCTTTTTTGATGAAGAGAGGGTTTCGCCTTCACATCTATTTATCATCCCTGCCAATACTTTGTCTTTTCCAAGGCGGCTGGTTCTCGTTTCACCGAAGTAGGTGGTACGACTCTGGGGCCAGCAAAAGGTCGCCTGGCAATTTCCGGCGAGCTTTTATTATGTTGACCTTTTCCAACATAGGTTGCTTTGGCATGCGATGTTAGTGCTCGTTTGCCATTGGAGGATGTCGTTTTCGCAGGATGATCTCCCAGATCTACCAGTATCCGCAAGGTCGGCGGATGGTTTTATGCATTAAAAGCTCGTGATCCGGGGTCAGAAGTAATCTTTTGGCATGCGTCATAGTTCGGGCGACGTGCCTGGCGCGCATTGGGGGGCGCTGTTTTCATTTTAGGAGGCCATGTGGTGGCATAGGCTTGGTGTTTTAAGTCCCGGGGTTTTCCACTCTGATAGTTGTTCCCGGTCCATCTTCGCCTATAAAAAGTGGAAAAGAGGGCTGTATTGGGCCATCCCAAAGTTCTTGTTTACTGTAAACCGTGGAGGCGCACACAATGCCTGTTTATTTAGGGTTTAGAGCGGGAGGACCGAGCTTTTCTCCTGCGAGTCGTCGTTGTCCTCCGGACAGTTGGGGTGACGAAGGAGCCGCCGGGGGGCGGCTTGCCCTCAAGGAAGAAACTTTGGAGATCGTATGGAGAGCGCACAGAAGGTCCGCAGAGATCGCATGAGAGCGCACATATACGCTTCCTGTGTGACCTTTGTGGTTCCCCCTTGGGGACGTACGGAAGGAAGTGTACGCGGGCTCCCCATGACTCGCATGAATTTCTCCTCCTCCCCCGGCCCGGATTCCTGGGCTCGCCCGCCTGGGGAATCTTTCGCCACATGGGGAGGGGGTGATGGTGTGTCGCCCGCAGGTACCTTGCCTTTGAATTTGGGCAAGGTGGAGCGGTACACACCCGATTTGGGGGAGCGCTCTGGTGCTAGGGCCTGCGAGCTTCCTTCCTACTCGTCGGAGGGCCCCTCGGTTGGATGGTTTGGGGTAATGTCCCGTCCACCCTTTCCGATTATTCTGATATTCCGGTTGGGTCGCCGAGATATCATTATTAACCGAAGCTGGTCGCAACGGTTAGGCCATGTCGTCCGGAGCTGCTTTGGAGCAGTTTGCCCGAGTTTTGTATCCGTCTTTATTTTATGCATTTCAATACTCTTGTAATGCCTCCTAGGCGGTTGTAATCGGTTTTGATGGCGATGAAATAAAGAAAGTTTTGTTCTTTTTCTTAATTCCTATCTCTTTTGCGCCAGGAGTTGTTGTTGTTGGCAATGAAACAAGGCGTAAGGACATCTCGTTCATTTTTGGACGAGGATTCCACGCTATCCGACCTAGTCGGGGCTCGTAAGCCGCCCAAATCCAGACGGAAATTTGGAGATTGTTCGGCGGTAGAACATATTCCTTGACTTTGGCTGAAGCTCGGAGATTTATTACTCGACCTTATTGGGGTTCGGAGATTTGTGGCTCGGCCCTGCCGAGGTTCGGAGCCGAGGTTCGGAGAATGGTTACTCGGCCCAGCCAAGGTTCGGAGAATAGCCACTCGGCCCAGCCGAGGTTTGGAGATTTAGAGCTTGGAGAGATGACTTAGTCGCCACTGTGAGTCATGATACCTGGTCCCTGTGAGACTCGGTGAGGAGTGTCAAGGCGGAATGGGCGGCGCATGGGTACGCCCATCATTTATGATTTGGCCACTCCCGAGGGAGTGAATTATTGTCAGGTGCCGGCGCTCTTTCTTTTTCACATTTTCAAAGGGCGGCCAATTTAAGGTAGCTTGGAGGAGTATTGAGGGCATTTACTGCGAGGGCCCGGCAGATCGGGAGGAACCCCATTTCTAGAGAACGAGGGGGGTTCCCGAACAGTTCGTTGATGTTTACCGATCTTGCTCGGGAAGGGGCGCGACCCCTCGCATCTTGTGGGCGCCCGTCAGAGCGACGACACATGGTGAATCCTTATGGGTCGGTATTTATGACCGACGGATCGAGATACCCGCCTGAGGGGTATAAATACGGGCGAGTGGGGTGCTGGTGTTTACCATCCTTTCGGTTAGTCTTTAAATAACTTCCGATATGGCTTCTCAAGGTGGGGGACAATCGTCCAACGGTGGTCATAGAGGTTCTCAGGGGGACTGCACCGCCGTGCTGGTCGACGCTATGTCCTTGGCGTCCGCCTTCGCAAGCCATGAGCGGCTCGAGAAGGCAGTTGAGGAGTACCTTGCCGTTTCCGTGAGGGAGGCTAAAGCCCTTCGCCGGTTCGTGGACCAGCAGAAGGAGGAGATAGCGTCCCTCCACCAACGAGTCACCGAGCTGTCCTGGCGTTTGGAAGACTCGGCTACACCTGGCGGGAGACGTTAGGTCCCTGTGAGGGCCACTTTCTTTCTTTTTATTTTTTCTCCTTCTCTTTTTGTTTTACTTTTCCAATCAATGAAAAAGGCATTTTTTGACAACCTCTTGTTCTCCGAGATCATCGTTTAGCTCAAAGAAAAACCATTCGTTTCTGTTTGAATAGTCGGGGAGCCTGGGTGGCTTCATTGGTTTACGCGCTAAGTCATGATCTTGTCCGTAGGGCGAGACAGGCGTTTGGTTGGTGAGATTCCGGGGATTTAGGAGCAGGGGGAATTCCTTGGCTTTCGTCTAGGGCCCGCGGGCGACCGTGTAGGGCCTGCCAAGGCCTAAAGGCACATACTTTGTGTCTGTCAGTGGTTTGCACAGCGTGCATTTTTTCAAACCCGCCGAAGTTCTAGGGACTATTCGGAAGTCCTTTCGGCTTTAATCGGGGTTTGCGTGCTTCGGTTTTTTGCCGAGACTTTAGTTCGAAGAATTATTGCTCGGCCCTGCCGAGGTTCGGAGAATTATTGCTTGGCCCTGCCGAGGTTCGGAGATTTGTTGCTCGGCCCAGCCGAGGTTCAGAGAATTATTGCTCGGCCCAGCCGAGGTTCGAAGAATTGTTGCTAGGCCCAGCCGAGGTTTGGAGAATTATTGCTCGGCCCAACCGAGGTTTGGAGAATTGTTGCTCGGCCCAGCCGAGGTTCGGAGAATTATTGCTCGGCTTAGCCGAGGTTCGGAGATTTGTTGCTCGGTCCAGCCAAGGTTCGGAGATTTGTTGCTCGGCCCAGCCGAGGTTCGGAGAATTATTGCTCGGCCCAGCCGAGGTTCGGAGATTTGTTGCTCGGCCCAGCCGAGGTTCGAAGAATTGTTGCTCGGCCTAGCCGAGGTTCAGAGAATTATTGCTCGGCCCAGCCGAGGTTCGGAGATTTCCTGTTTAAACAGGTAACTCGGTCATGCCGAGGATTGGTAAGCAGCACCTGTTTTTTTTCACAATTTTTGGCGACATAATGTGTGGTGATTCATGTTGTAAATTATGAAACATGTGCCGACAAAAATTTAAGAAGGTGAGCCTATAAAGGGCGTACCCTACTGATAATACTTACGAAGATTGTCCGAACTCCACGTCCGAGGGATGGATTTTAGCTTAGATCTTGCAGCTTGTAGGTCTCGGGTCCGACGATCTCCGCTACTTGGTAAGGGCCTTCCCAGTTTGGGGCCAACTTTCCTTGCTCCAGCAGTTTGGAGACAGATGCTTTCCGGAGAACAAGGTCGTCGAGCGAGAAGGCTTTCCCTTTGACTCTGGAGGCGTGGTAGTGGGCCACCCTTTGCTAGTAGGCGGCCATTCTGATTTGAGCCTTTTCCCTGATCTCCTCTACCAAGTCGAGGTTGGTGCGGAGCTGCTCATCGCTGGCTTCCCCCGAGTAGCTTTCCACCCGCAGAGAAGGGAGCCCTATCTCCATGGGGATGACGGCCTCCGTACCGAAAGCCATTCGGAATGGGGTTTCGCCTGTGGGTACTCTCGGGGTGGTGCGGTAGGCCCACAGGACGTGGTGCAACTCATCCGCCCATCTGCCTCGGGCTCTGGAAAATCAAGCTTTGATTCCTTGAAGCAGAGTTTGATTGGTTACCTCGGTTGCTATGTTGGTCTGTGGGTGCCCGACTGAGGTAAGACGGTGGTGGATCCCGTGCTCCTCGTAGAATTGGTGAAACTTTGAATTGTCAAATTGCCTGCCGTTGTCGGTAATAATAGTGTGTGGGAGGCCGAAGCGGCAGATGATAGACTTCCATACGAAATCCTTAGCCCGTACTTCGGTTATTTGTGCAACTGCCTCCGCCTCGACCCATTTAGTGAAATAATCGATGGCGACGAATAGAAATTTCCGCTGTCCCGTGGCGAGTGAAAACGGGCCGAGGATATCCATCCCCCACTTGGCAAAGGACTAAGCGGAGGATATGGGAACCAGGTTGGCGGAGGGGAGCCTCTGAATTCTTGAGTGCCTCTGGCATGGGTCGCAAGCTCGGACAAGGTCATCTGCATCCTTCTCCATGGTCGGTCAATAGTAGCCTTGACATAGCACCTTGTGACATAGGGACCGGCTTCCCAGATGGTTGCCGCAAATCCCCTTATGCACTTCGCGGAGGGCATAATCTGCTTCAGACGGGTGAAGACACCTGAGCAATGGCATGGAGAAGGACCGTTTGTAGAGCTGATCATCGATCAACACATAATGGGTGGCTTGCAGTTTTAACCTTCTTGCTTCCTTCGATCGGCCGGGAGCGACCCTTTTTTGAGGTACCTTAGGATGGGGTCGAACCATGATGGTTCGGCCTCAACCTGCATCACTTGTCCGGCTTCCGCGATACTGGGTCTCTCCAAGGTCTCCATGTGGAATTTCTGTTCGGCATCCATTGACTCCGCGGTCGCGAGCCGAGACAGCAGGTCGGCACGGGCGTTTTCAGATCTAAATCTGAATAATCTCAAATTCGGGAAAATGGGAGAGTAGGCTCCACACCTCTTGGAGATATCGGATCATGTTTGGTTCCCGAGCCTCAAACTCCCCTCGGACGTGGCCTGCCACCAGCTGGGAGTCGATGAAGGCATTCAGTTTTTCCACCTTACGGCTGCGGGCGATCCGGAGGCCGGCCAACAGGGCTTCGTACTCGGCTTCATTGTTGGAGGCTGGGAAGGAGAAGCGGACGCCATACTCAAAAGTTGCCCCCTCCGGGTTAGTGAGGACCAAACCCGCTTCGGAGCGATGAGCGTTGGATGACCCGTCAACATGGAGGAGCCATCGGGCGCCAGGTTTTGGCTCCCCGGAAGAGTCAGGAGTGGAGCCGTCCTCCGGGATGGTACATTCAAGGTGGAAGTCGGCCAGCACTTGAGCTTTGATGGTCGGGCGAGGCTGAAATTGGATGTCGTGTTCACTCAGCTCGACGGCCCATTTAGTCATTCTCCTTGATGTCTCTGGGCGGTGGACCACCGCCTTGATGGGTTGGTCAGTCAGGACCGTCATAGAATGCGCCTGGAAGTATGGCCGCAACTTTCGAACTGAGGTGATTAAGGCCAACACCATCTTCTCAATCCGGCTATACCTTGTCTCCGCGTCACGGAGTAGCCTACTGACATAATAAATTGGCTTCTGGGCTTTGTTTTCTTCCCTGACCAGCACCGAACAAACGACACCCTCCGAAATGGCCAGGTATAGGAGCAATGTCTCCCCAGGATTTGGGCTGCTGAGGAGCGGGGGAGAGCCGAGGTACTTCTTTAGGTCCTCAAATGATCTTTGGCATTCAGAAGTCCATTGGAAGTTTTTGGCCGACCGGAGAGTTTTGAAGAAGGGAAGGCATCTTTCGGCAGAGCGCGCCACAAAGCGGTTAAGGGCCGCTATCCTCCCAGTTAGGCGCTGGACTTCTTTGATTGACGCCGGGGGCGCCATCTGCTGTAGAGCTTGAATCTTTTGGGGGTTAGCTTCGATACCCCGCTGGGAGACCATGAAGCCGAGGAACTTCCCAGAGTTAATGCCGAAGGCACACTTAGTTGGGTTGAGCTTCATCCGATATTTGCGGAGTGTCGCGAAGCTCTCCGAGAGATCCTTGATGTGTTGCGATGCCTCTTTGCTTTTGACTAGCATGCCGTCGACGTATACCTCCATATTCCGGCCGATTTGTTCCTTGAAGACTTTGTTGACCAGCCTTTGGTAGGTGGCTCCTGCATTTTTAAGACCGAAAGGCATAACACGGTAACAGTAAGTACCTCGGTCATTATAAAGGCGGTCTTTTCCTTATCTTCGGGGGCCATCCGGATCTGGTTGTAGCTGGAGTAGGCGTCCATGAACATCAACATTTGATGACCCGAGGTGGCATCCACAAATTGATCAATACGAGGGAGAGGGAAGCTGTCCTTTGGGCATGCTTTGTTGAGGTTGGTGAAGTCGATGCAGATCCGCCACTTACCGTTTGACTTCTTCACCATGACAACATTTGACAGCCAGTTTGGGTACTTTACCTCTCGGACGAAGTTTTTCTTGATGAGTTTATCGACCTCCTCTTCAATAGCCCTCTGCCGTTCTGGGACAAAGCTCCTCTTCTTTTGCTTGACAGGCCGGTACATCTCGTCCACGTTAAGACAGTGGACGAGAACTTCGGGGCTGATCCCTGGCATGTCAGAGGCGGACCAGGCAAAGACATCGGTGTTGCTTCGGAGAAATTCGATCAACTCGCGCCGAGGTTCGCCCTTTAGCAGCGACCCAATCTTTATGGTTCGGTCGGGACGGGCCTCGTCCAACGGCACTTCTTCTAGTTCTTCGGCTGGTTCCCCTCGTTGCTCGACGAAGTCCTCCCGAGCATCTAGCCCGTCAACTTCAGGCATCTTGGATTGAAGGCTGGTGACAAAACATTGCCGAGCCATGGTTTGGCTCCCTCGGACAACACCAATTCCTTGCCCGATGGGGAATTTCATAGATAAGTGCGGGATGGAGACGACGGCTTTGAGAGACATCAGGCCGAGTCTTCCAAATATGGCATTGTAGGGCAACCTGAGCTTAGTTACTAGGAAGTCCGTATGAACAGTGTCCACAAGGGGCCAGGTTCCTGCCCAAACCATTAGGGTCACGACCCCTTCTGGGACGATGACATCGCCGGTGAACCCCATTAGGGTGGAGTCCATGGCTCGGAGGTTTTCTATGAGCAGTCTCATCTTGGCAAACACATCAAGGTACAAAACGTTCACGGAACTTCCACTGTCAACGAGGATCCGGCTTACATCATAGTCATTTAAATTGAGGGATACAACCAGTGCGTCGTCATGTGGGAACTGTATCCCTTGAAAATCCTCGTCGGAGAAGGAGAGCTCGCCCGTTCGTGCTCTCTTTGGTGCCGATCCTTCGTCATCATTTCTGGAGCTCGAGCCGCCGGCCTCTTCAATCATGTTAATATGGCTGATCACGGGCGGATTGGGAGGAGGAGGAGGCTGCTGAGGCTCGGGCTGGTGGTCACCTCCTTGCCCTGGTTCAGGCGCCCTCCTGAACTGGTTCAGCCAGCCTCGCTAGATCAGCCTCTCAATTTCATTTTTCAGCTGCCGACATTCCTCAGTGTCGTGGCCGTGCTCCCGGTGATAGCGACAGTATTTGGTGGGATCCCTCTGAGTTGGGTTCCCTCGGAGAGGGGCTGGTCGGGGGAGCTAGCACTCTATCTCCATGAGGATCTGCGCCCTGGGCACAGTTAGCGGAGTGTAGCGGTCGAACTGTCTGGACGGGATTCGGGAGCGATTTCTTGGCGACGGTAGGGGAGCTCTCGGGCGACGAGGCGGGCTTGGCTGACGGACGGGCCGGCTCCTATCGGAACCTTTAGGTTCTTTCTTCTTCGCCAGCTTGGCGCGGGCAACTCTCCGGGACTCCTCGACCCTGGCGTATTTGTCTGCTAGAGCCATCATATCGGAGAGGTTTGAGAGGTAGCTGACTTCCATCGCCAGGTAGAAGTCGCTCTCCTTCAAGACTCCCCCCGCTAGGGCAGACATAGCCACCTCATGATTAAGGTGGTCCACCTCCAGTATGGCCTTGTTGAAGCGGCCAAGGTAATTCCTCAAGGACTCCCTCTCTCTGCTTAACTTCGGAGAGGGAGTCGGATCTCCGCCGGTGACGGTGGCTGCTGACGAACTGGCCAATAAAAAGATGGCTCATCTCGTTGAATGAATCAATGGAACCCGGTTTCAAGGCGTTAAACCAGGTTCGGGCAGATCCTCTGAGGGTAGAAGGGAAGGCGCGGCAGAGGATCGCGTCGGATGCTCCGTGGAACATCATTATTGACCGGAAGCTGCTGAGATGATTATCCGGGTCAGAAGAGCCGTGGTAGGGCTCGATGGCGGGTAACTTGACATAGGAGGGAATCACTTCCTCCATGATCCCTTTGGAGAAAGGGATGCCCTGCTCCGCCTTGGGTTGGGACGGATGGGCCTGCTTGGCGGCGTCTAGCTCCTGACGCATCTCCCAGATTTGTCGACGGATCTCCTCTTCAGATGTAAGAGGAGGAGCTGGGCGAGGAGAGCGCAGGGACGGCGTCGAATCATGGCGGGAGGACACTGGGGAGAGGGTCCGGGCCCACCGAGATCTGGGGGGATCCCTGTCGTAGCCAGCTCGTGGGACTGGTTTGTCCCTCTTGGGCTGGCGCTGGGGGTCCGCGACTCCATGCGGACCGGAGGAGGAGGTGGCCAAAAAGAAAGGGGCAGTGTCCTCCTCAGGGAGGCGTGGAGCAGGGGCGGTTGCGAGGCGCTCCTGCACCAGGTGAGTCAGGGCTTGGACCTGCTGGACCAATGAGGCAAACTGGTCCTGGGTCACCGGGATGGCTGGCGGTGATGGGGTCTCGATGGGTGGCGGCTGTGGCGCCACGTTGCTCATCAGATCAGGTCTCTGGGAGGCGACCTGGTCCTGGGCTTCAGAAGTTGCCCTTCTCCGATTAACCATTGGAGAGGTTCTCTTTCAGATCAAGATCCTTGTCTCCTTTTTCAAGTTTTGATGGGACTTGAGGCCCTTCCTCTAGCGTCAATCTGTTGCCGCCGGGATCTGTCCTCCGACTCGGGCACGTCCGGTCTCCAGATCTGGGCTTCCTCCTGGGCGTACCTGCATAGAAGTCCTCACGCGAGAGGCGTTGGGGGTGGCCCTCCACGGAAGACCCTTCGATGCTCAAGTCAGCGGGGATCGACGATCAACAGAAATGGGGAGAAGGATCCCTCTGGGGAGTCCCTCCAAGGATGGCCAATCGAGAGCTCTGGGGGAGCGCCGATGAGCGGTGAAGGAGAGTGAGTGAGTTATGGGAGTAAGCTAGGGGCCGTGAGCGCATACCTGAGAGAATCTGGGGATGTCGTATTTATAGGTAATGACCTGGATCTTGAGCGCCTTCTGGAAGGTTCGAAGGTTGTTAGGATACGGGAATGAATCGAATCAGGCTGTTGTAAGGCCGGTGGGATCCGTATCTTGTTCGTTGAGGGATCGACGGCTGGGAGAGCTCTTTGATGGCCTGAGATCTGATAGATGCGTAGGTCCCATGTAGTTATATTAGGTCCTAGACCACTCTTCAATATGATTCTTTGTTTGGGATTCTGTGATGATGGGCCTAGGCTCTCCCGCGTCGGGTTCCACGGAGGTGAGTGTCGAATCGCAGATTGCTCATGGGAGTCGAACTATGGAAGCTCGAGGAAACCGAGCTTCGGGAAGCTCGGGGGAGGCCGAGCCATGGGAAGCTCGGGGGAAGGTGAGTCGAGTTACAGGTAGCTCGGGAAAACCGAGCTGTGGAAGCTCAGGAAGTCCAAGCTATAGGTAGCTCGGGGAAGCCGAGCTATGGGAGCTCATAGGAGCCAAGCTTTGGGAAGCTCGGGGAAAGCCGAGCTACGGGAAGCTCGGAGGAAGCCGAGCCATGGGAGGCTCGGGGGAAGCCGAGCTATAGGTAGCTCGGAGAAAAACGAATCATCTGTAAATCGAAGAAACCGAGCTATGGGAAGCTCGGAGAAACCGAGCCATGGGAGGCTCAGGGAAAACGAGCTGTGGGAAGCTCGAGAGGCTTGGGGGAAGCCGAGCTATATGTAGCTCGAAAAAACCGAGCTATGGGAGCTCGGAGAGGCCGAGCTATAGGTAGCTCGGGGAAGGTTGAGTTACGGGTAGTTCGGAAAGGTTGGGCTATGGAAACCTGGAAAAAACGAGTCATGGGTCGCATGGCCTATCGGACCACATTAGTTTAGCTTGTTCCTCGGGGGCATATCGTAGCGGGTGTAGAGATGGGGCTGATCTTAGCCCCTTCGCACGGTTATCAATGCAATGACGATTCTACCCCTCAACAGATATATTGATAGAAACCTTTAGTAAAATATCTGCTGGTATTCATAATCCATCAAATAAAGTACATTTCTTTTAAGGATTGACGATTTACGCATATCCAAAAACTCATTTATTTCTCATGTCTTATATCAAGCAATGATTAAAAATAATACCAAGCAAGAGAATTGCAGGATTACGTACCAAATTCTAAACTCATGTCTTATATCAAGGACAAGATTTGAAGCTGAGATGAGAATATATATCCAAAGAATGGATTTATTTCTCACCCTTCTCTTCATCCATCTCTTCTTTCTCATCTATTTTCTTCACTGTTTTCTTCCTCTCTTGTATGTTGGTTGCTGTAATGTACTACTAGAATAGCCCTTAGAAGGGCTTTTTTAATAAGCTCAATATCATCACACCTCTCTTTTCCTTCTACTTCGACAAGAAACAGTGAAAGATATGAGTTTGGTCAAAACAATGGGAGAAAGGCTTGCATAAGCCAACCCTGTCCCAACAATGGTTGATCTCTATATACCTCATTGAAATTACTTAAAACTTTAGTAATTATATATCATTTAAATTAATTATTTTTAAGAGTACGAATAAAAACAAAATTCAAAATAACTTTATTAAATTATAAAAATAATAAAAAATTTATTAGGATCAAAAGATGACAATTTTCTGTAGTAGTTGTCACATGCATTTCATGTGTCAAAATCTACTATAAATATATTGTAATCTTGTGCCTTTTTACCCCTCATTTTGTGCCAAGCCTTATGATGCTTGATGTTTTACTTGTTCTTATTTTTCATCATGATGAACCAAAAGCAATTGGTTTCTACATGCACAAAAAAAAAAAAAAAAAAACTCATTTTAATTAGATGAAGAGTAACTTTTGAGCCACTGCAATTTTTTAATGCTTATGTTTTTGTGTTTCAGTCTTTGCAATTGGTTTCTTTCTTGTATTAACATAACAAAATTTCAAACTATATGATTTCTTGTTTAACCATTTAGAACATTTTAGGCGAAAGATTATTAGTTTCTTTAGCAGTATATTTTAAACTCTAATACAAACATTGATGCAGTCATCTCTTTTTATCGTCTGTTGTGATTAACAACATATTCTGATAGTAAAGTTGTTTCACTGGGGCCAAACTTGTTTATGAACTAGGCCAAGTTGAACTTGAGAAGAGCCTTTGGCCTTGCCTAAAGGTTGACGTAATTTACTTAGATTTTAACTCGGCACGGTCCAACCTTAGGGCCTATCTTCCAAATCAAATCCTTAGTTTTTACTGAGACTTTGGATGCACTAAGCCTTGGATTTTTTTTTTTTTTTTCTTGACGTGTATGTTGAAACATTTGTCCATTTCTTCACTCAGTTGTTTGTTATACTTGTAAAGTTTGATTCAAAGCTCATGAAAAATAGTTTATGTTTATAATTAGTGAATTGGTATAGATAACAAACCATCAATAATCTGATCAGACATAAATGAATTGTAGTTGTAGCGAATTTTTCATTCTTACATTTAAATAAGCTCATAAACTACAATCAAATTTACCATGGCTACCCATCACGCGAAAAACCCTGTTCATTGGGTCATCAAAATCTGATGTGAACGGAACAATTTGCTAATTTTTTTGAATTAGATTAACTTAAATTTTAGGATAGTTTCTCTGTTCTTTTCCTTCTCCCTAGTGTTGCTGATTTGCTTCGGTTCCATCCTTTATTTTATTTTATTTTATTTTTGGCACGGGCAGAAAATCACACTAGTCTAATGCGAATCATCCCCAATAGTTCCATCTTTTATTTAAATGTATCCGTTGAGGTTTGATTGGGAAGAAATAGACTTTGCATTGATGGTAGTAGGGTCTGCGCTTTACATGTGGGATTCTTCAACTGTTCTTCACCTCAATGCTCTCATAGTTCTGTGAATTTCACAGAAGCCATGGAGGCAAAATGCACCTCCTAGATGACTCCAAGGAAAAGTCTTTGCTGCATGGGCGCTCGATGATTGGTGTGTGTGATGCATGCATGCACGTATACCAAAGATGAAAAAACTAATTTTGCTATTAGCATGCGAGCATGCATGCGCTGCATGCCAATTGATGGGTACGATATGCAACTTGCACTGCATCCGATGTATAAAGATTTTTTCTAACTCGAATGGTTTCCATTCTGTGCACCGGCCAGCCCAATCTGCGGCTGAATATTTCCACTGTGTAACATCAAGCTCATCTCTTAATCAGGTTGTTTAATTATCAAACTATAATGGCTGTAGATCAAGGCCAATTTGGTGACTAAACATGGGATTTCATATAACTAGTATTAGTGTTTTTTTTGTTACTGTTTTAGGTTATCGTTTTTTTTTTTTTTTTTTTTCCTTTCACTTGCACTCCTTGTAAACCTGAACAGAGGACGAATTGGGTGGTCGCATATGATTCTAAGGCCTGAACCACTCACTCCATCGCCAATGGTTAATCCATCAGTCCAACCGGGCAACATTCAACCGAGCGCTAATTTCAGGCCTATGTATAATAAATAAAAAAAAACCAGAAGTCTCTTAACTCAATTTTTTATTTAATTTTTATTTAAACTTTTAGAATCATATAGTTTTGATTTCGACATCATTCTTTTAGTGCCAATAATTGAATCTTTAACTTTCACTTGCCAGATCGAAAAGAATCCAGCCCTTAACTTTCATTCATCAGATCCATTGGTCAGATCAAAAAAAAAAAAAAAAAAAAAAAGAAGAAGAAGATAGATTTAAGTACTTACTCCTTGAATGAAAAGTTTTAAGTAATTATGTCTTGATGATTAACTTTAATATTTTTTTGATATTAATTAATTTTATTTAAATTTTTAAGAATCATTTTTTTATTACTAATTAACTTTCATTTGAATTTTTATAGAACCATGTAGTTTTGGTACATTAATGAATTAATTGAACCATCAAATGAACTGGTGGTATTAGAATGTGGCTTAAAGATTAATGAGCTATTGCTTTATTCCCTTTGTTTGTGGGTTTTGATATGTTAACAAATTAATTAAATCATCATATGGACTTAGAGTATTACAATGTGATTTAAAGATCTAAGGAGCTAATGCTTTATTTCCTTTATAGGCTTGGTATTGCTTTTGCTGATGGGCTCCTCTAGCTCTCTGTTCTTTTTTTTTTTTTTTAAGGTTTTGTGCACCGTGCATTATGAAAGTCGCATCATCATATACGGTGATTAATTGCGCATGATCAAAAATAATTTTATTCTTATACGCACTACATATGCTATTGTGCATGCGTGGTGCACACGAACGGTATTGAAGGACTTTTTCTTTTCTTCTTTATTAGGTTAATTCTTTATTCCTTTTGTCTGTGGGCTTGGTATATTGCTTTGGCCTCTAAGCTCTCTTCCTTTTGCTTTGCCCTCTAGACTAATGCTTTGTTCCCTACGTGGTTTTGGTATTGCTTTCCCCATGAGACTCACCGTTGGCCCTGTTTTTCTTTTTATCCTAATCTTCAAAAATCCAAACACGATCGCTTGAACCATCGCAGATGGTAGGTTTGAGTCCCCAATAAAGCGTGGCAGAACTGATTATAATATATGATTATTATAATTCAATAACAATAATAATATACTATTATTATAATGTAATCTTTTTATTATTAATTAATATTATCATAATATTATAATATAATATAATATAATAATGTTATATTAATATATCATATTATGACATTATATTATATATTATATTACACTACAATTATTATAATATTATAGAGATAATGATATAACATTATTCTAACATAATTATAATGTAGTATTTTTATTTTTTTATAATTATATTTGTTTATTATTAAAAATTATAATATTATTATTATTATTTGATATTATAATATTATAATTTATTATTATAGTAAGATTTGTTTTAGAATCTAAAGATTTTAAGATTAGTAGAATTAAAACTGAATACATAAAATATAAATTTAGTAGGAGTAGAAATATAATTGAAAAAATAGTGAAAATTGCAAGTCAAAAGATACCAAGAGGAAAAAATTTAGGTATTTGGGATCAATTATTTAGCAAGAAGGTGAAATAGGTGAAGACGTGAATCATAGAGTTAAAGTAAGATGGATTAAGTGGAAAAGTGCTTCGGGAATATTATATGATCGATGCATTCCATTAAAATTAAAAGAAAAATTTTATAAAACTGCTATTAGGCCAACTATGCTATATGGAACAGAGTGTTGGGCAACATTGAAACAATATGTGAATAAATTAAGTGTAACAGAAATGCGTATATTAATATGGATTTATGGTAAAACTTTAAAAGATAGAATTAGAAATAATATATAAGAGAAATGATAGGATAAGCCCTAATTGAAGATAAAATGAGAGAAAATCGATTACAGTGGTTTGAACATATACAACGTAGATCTTTACATGCTTTAGTTAGAAAGAGTGATCTTTTAACAATTCATTGTAAGGAAAAAGATAGAGGTAGACTTAAACTAATATAAATAGAAATAATTAAAAAGGATATAACTATTTATAATTTAAATATCGACTTAGAGTGGAGGAAGCATATTCATGGAGCCAACCCTATGTAGTTGGAAAAAGGCTTAGATGAATTGAGTTAAGTATTATTATAGTAAGATTAATTTTTTTAAATATAATATAAATACTATATTTGCTAATATTCTTGCATTATATAGTATTGTAATTTCGTGACCGGGCATGGGATTTGTATAATTAGTATTAGATTTTTTTTTTTAATGTTTTTGTTTACTGCAGGAAACCTAAATTGGGAGAGTAAGGAAGTTTTTGACGATGATGTGAGTTTGAAGGTTTGTAACCCTTTAAATCTATTTATTGATTTATTTAATTTATTAATAGATCAAAATTATATGGCTTTAAAATTTAAGTAAAAAAATAATTGATGGTCAATAAATTTGAGTTATATAAGTAAAAAAATAATTCAACCGAACGCTTATATTCTTGTCTTTGTATGTGGGTTTTGGTACTGGATTCTCTCCTTTTAGACATACTTCTTCTTGAGCCTGTCTTCTTTGCCACGGTTTTAGAACCTATAAAATTCCTTGACCTGATGCGCTGATTAAAGCCCCCATTGGCCAAAGCCTCCTCTTCCTAGATTTTCTTTCTATTTGTATCTTTGGTTCCCCAACCGTCCTCTAAAATCATGGCAGAATTAGCGATGGCAGCTGCTAGTCCTGTTGTGGAAATGGTGGTGAAGAAGTTGGCCTCTCGGTTATGGAAGGAGCTGGAACTGGTGAGGACCGTCCGCACCGACGTCCAGAAGCTCCAAAGCAAGCTATCAACGATCCAGAACGTGCTTGACGATGCCGAGAGGCGATCCATCACTGACAAAGCTCTCCAACTTTGGCTGAGGAAGCTCAGAGATTGGACTCTCGATGCGGAAGATCTGCTGGAAGAGTTCGAGACCGAAGCACTCCGGCGAACGGCGGAGGGTATGATCGCTTCACGGTAAAGGTCTGTAACTTCTTTTCCTCAACCAATCCCATTGCATTTCGATATAAGATGGGCCGCAAGATAAAAGACATTAGAGAGAGATTGGATGAAATCGAAAAGGAAAGCAAGGGTTTTGATTTGATTGAGAAATCTCACATGGATAGGCCTTTGGATCGTGAGACCGTCTCGTTAGTGGATGAATCTGAAATTTGTGGAAGAGATGAAGATAAAATTGAGGTCATGAAATTCTTAGTTGACAGAGATTATGACAAAAATATATCCATCCTTCCGATAGTTGGCTTAGGTGGAGTTGGAAAGACCACCCTTGCTCAATTAGTATACAATGACGAAAGGATAAAGAAGCAATTTGAGCTTCGAATGTGGGTGTTTGTGGGTGAAATTTTTGATCTGAAAATGGTCTCGCGAGCAATGGTAGAACAAGTTATAGGACGAGATAGCCATACCTTGAACTTGGACCTCATGTTATCCTCTTTGCAGGAAAATTTGAGAACAAACAAATTTCTTCTGGTTCTAGATGATGTATGGATTCAAAAGGAATCAGAATGGGACAAATTGAAACCTCTGTTCTATCAGGCTAAACAAGGAAGCAAGATTATAATAACAACTCGCATGGAAAATATTGGTTATATGATTGGAACTGCCTCATTGTATAGATTGCAAGAGTTAGAGCTGGAGGATTGTTGGACCATATTCAGGAATAGGGCATTTAGGTTTGAGAGAGAGGAAGAGAACCCGGAATTGGTGGAAATTGGAAAAGAAATCATCAAAAAGTGTGGAGGTTTGCCTTTGGCAGCAAAGGCACTTGGAAGTCTGATGAGCACTAGAAGAGGAAAGGTTGAGTGGCAAGCTATCAGAGATAATGATATTTGGAAACTACCCTTAGATGAGATTGGAATTATACCAACACTCAAGATAAGTTATGACCATTTACCTTCTCACTTGAAAAGATGTTTCACATATTGTTCTATATTCCCAAAAGGTCATATATTTGAAATAAAGAGATTGATTCAATTGTGGATGGCTGAAGGACTCATTGATACATCAAATACTTCTTTAGATGCAGAGGACATTGGCTACCAGTATTTCCGTAGTTTGTTATCGAGGTCATTTTTTCAAGATGTTAAAATGGATAAGTATGATAACATATACGGATGCAAGATGCATGATTTAGTTCATGATCTTGCATACTCCCTTACAAGAGATGAATCTTTGGTTATGAAAACAGGCAGGGAGAAAATTCCACACGGATGTCGCTATTTATTAGTCATGTGTGATGAATTGTCATCTACATTGAAGGCTACTTATGAAGCAAAAAAGTTGAGATCACTTGCTTTGTTAGTGAAAAAAATTTTTACTGTTATTAATATTGATGAATTTATCTTCAATATCCCAAAAAATTTCACTCGATTGCATGCATTGGATTTAAGTAATAGTAGCATCGAAAAATTGTCCAATAGAATAAGCAAATTAAAGCATCTACGGCTTCTTGATCTATCATCTACTGAAATTACAACATTACCTACCTCGATCACTAAACTTTATAATCTCCAGACATTGAATCTCCAAGGCTGTTATTTCCTGCGAGAGTTACCTGAAGGCATAGGTAACCTAACTAACCTCAGACATATAGATATATCAGAATGTGATGATTTATCTCGCATGCCTCGTGGACTGGGGCGATTGCAAAACCTTCAGACATTGTCGATGTTTATTGTTGGTCAAGAAAATGGGCGTACCATTATGGAGCTCAAACAGCTGAACTCTATTCAAGGTGAGTTGAAAATTAAAGATCTACATCACGTGAAAGATCCAAATGAAGCCATGCAAGCAGACTTAAAGGCAAAGACAAGATTGAATTCTTTGATACTTGAATGGAAAGAAGGCTCAGATGAGGCAGTGGGACCATCATCTATTGATGTGGCAGTGGAGGTGCTTGAGAGGCTCCAACCTCATCATAATCTAAAAAAGTTAGTGATAGATGGTTACATGGGCAGTAGATTACCTCATTGGATGTCATCTTCATTAACAAATCTAGTGAAACTCTCATTGCGGAGGCTAGAGAGGTGTGCCTATCTTCCACCACTTGGTCAACTACCTTCATTAACATATCTTTCAATGGATAGCATGTATGCCATGAGGAGAATCGGAGCGGAGTTGTATGAGGATGCTGACGACTTTGCATTCCCATCACTAATGCAGTTGAAGATAGAAGAGATGCCTAGTTTGGAAGAATGGGAGACAGAACCAACAACAACAGAAAGACAGATAGCAATCTTCCCTATCCTTGCACGATTGAGTATAAAATTTTGTCCTGAACTAACAATGCAGCCATGTATCCCACGCTCTGTGCAGGATCTTGAAATAGAAGACAGTAATGAAATGCTTTTATCAGCAGGAAGCCTTGCAGGGTTGTCTCAACTTGAAAGTTTAGAAATTTCTACTTGTGGAGTGTCATCATCATCTAAGTGGTGGGACGGGCTGCAATATCTCACCGCCCTTGACCATCTACTGATTGAGGATTGTGAAGAGCTGACTTGTTTGCCAGAAGGTATTATGTGCATGCCTTCACTCCAATACCTTTCATTGGAGAATAACAATAATCTGAGGAGTCTAGAGTGGGGAGAAAGAAAGAAGCAGCAGCACGCCCCCTTTCTCACTGCCCTTCAATATCTAAATATAGAAGCGGCTGAAGTGTTGACTACTTTGCCAGAGTGGATAGGAGGCCTTACCTCGCTCCAGCATCTAATGATTGAGGAATGTCCTAACCTGACAATGCTGCGGATGGCCTGCGGCACCTCACTGCACTCCAATTCCTAGAGATCAGCAACTGCCCCAAGCTGACAAGGCGTTGTGAGAGAGAGACAGGTGAGGACTGGCACAAGATTGCTCATATCCCAAACATCAAAATCCAGCAAGAAGAAGATGGAAGTGAGGAAGATGGAAATGAGGAAGAAGATGGAGAAGGAAGCAGCGAATGATGCACCTTCGCTGCGAAACTTCTCAGTCAACTTGAGTTTGCACCCTGCACAGATCATGACTGAGATACCACCAATGCCATCCCATGATGAAGTTGAAGATGTTCTATTTTTCTTATTTTTCTATATGCAAGTTTAACATAAAATGCACAATCTGAACTTCCAATGTTGGCATGTTGCTGAAATATTGTTAGATTGGTCTGAATATGTACCTACCAGGTGCTTGCTTGTTTTCATACAATTCACCATTGTGAGTGATTAGACAATTTCATATGCCTTTACTACATTATGGGATCTCAAATTTAAGAAGCTCAGCTGTCAATTCAATTAGCTGACTGGTCACCCTTGACGAGCTTGGCCATCATGCCATACCAGTAGGCTATTAAAGTCTCACTAACCTTCAGAGCTTGCTAATCTTTTATTGCCTCTGGAGAGATGATGCTATGAGGGAAGGAGTAAAAAAAATTGGCACCAGAGTGCTTGCTTTCAATTTATAACAAAAGATATCCATGTTTGCTTCAGTCCCTATATATGTGTTCTTCAGTCTTATGCTACTAACTTTTATTAACATAAACAATATCAAGTTATATCTGTGCATATCTAGAATTATAGTGCCATCTAAGAAATTTTTATTTTTTTTTTTCTTGTTTCTTGCTTTGTCAATCTCATGTATCATTTTCTCAAATTAGAAATCCCAATGTTCCTTGGGATTGTATTCCAAAAACACAATGAGATTCCAAAGATTGTGTGCTCTTTTACTATTATTGGTGTATAGTTTCATGAACAGTATAGCTCTTGTTTTGTTCTTGTGTGTAATTATTACATAACATCTGGATTATATTATGTCCCCTTTAGGCTAAAGTTATGTTATTAGTTGTTATCTTTCAAGAAATGAGTAATTAAAGTTACTTCAATCGTATACTCAGCAACAACTCTTTCAAATTATGTCTTCCACTTTGCACATGTGACTTTTGTTTTTGGTTGCCGTAAGTGCCATAGATATTATTATTTCAGGGATAAAACAAGATCCAAGATCCAGCTTGATAATGTCACCTGCATTTTGCACTGAATATTGCATACCTGGAAAGGTTCCAAACCATCAGTCTTTTGTCAGCAGAAGAAGAGGCCAGCACAGTTTCATGTTTAGGGCTCAATTCAACCTGAAGTGCTGGTCCTCTGAAACAATGAAATAGTTAGATATGCTTTTCTCATTTTGCATGGAAATTAAATTGATCTACTAAGGCGCCCCATCATCTTTAAGAGCATTAAATTCATATATCATTATCACAAAGTTTTCTTTTGTGACTGAAACAGCCTTCTCTTTAAAAAGATGGTGTTGTGCTTGATAGTGTCCATGTTTTTACAATGGAACCATGTACTATTATTCTTCTTTTCTTATTTTGAGTATTGATAATTTTCTAATTCTCTTCTTTCTTGGTTTGCTACACTAACTTTCTCTACCACATTGATTTTGAAAATGTGAGCTTTCTTTCTCTTTCTTTTATTTTGTTTATGATACTCCTAAATATTGGAGATGGTTAGCCAAATCTGTGAGAAATATATCATTTTTCTTATATTTCTTTAAAGTCTTCACATGATGGACGAAGCTTAACAATAATAGGAGACAGAATATAGATTCATCCATACACATATTATACTGTTTCTAATTATTAAGAATATGCTCAATTTTCTACAATTGTTCTACAATAGTTCTATCATTAAAAAACATATAATTAATCTACAAATATGAAGCTTCTTACCAGTTGCATCTTTTATAGCAACATTCTAATATGTTGCACAAAGAGTGCATCAAAACATTTCAAAAAGTGCATCTTTTTAGTGCTGCAAATGAGTATGGTTGATTCATGACCTGACCAAGACCCAACTCAAAAAGACTTTAGATTGAGTTTGAATTTTGTATTTTCTAGTCCAACTTAATCCAACCTAATTGATTCTTTATATCATTTGGGTCTAACTTGGGTCAATAAAGAACAGGCATGGCCTAACTTGAATCAAATCCAACCCGACCAAAAAGTTTAAATCATATAAATCTTTTTCACTTTTTTTAATTATCTTTACTAATTCATTTAATGCACTCTAATATACTAATTTTTCTTTTTTATCTTAATAACTATAGCTCTTCTCATCTATTGTCACTTAATTATGTCAAACATATATATTTTATTATTTATTTTGATAGATACTTATTCAAAATGCTCTAAGTATATTAATATATGTTGTGAAATCATAGTTTATAAACTTAAAGATTATCAATTTTGTTGATGAAATTAAAAGGTCTCTAGATGAGAAGTTAAATTAAGTCAACTCTTTTTAATTTTATTTAATTCTGATAATTTTAAAATAAAAGAATAACCAGATGCATTCAACTTGACTTGATCTCAATCCAAATGACCCATTAGATCCAAAATAATCATCATAGACATGACCCAATTAGAAAATGCATTAGATTCGAGCTCAAAACCATGACTCAAATATGAAACTAAGTAAGACATAGATCAAGCATGCTCCAATTTAATTTGATCAGTTGGTAGCCTTAATCTTTCATCCAAAACATTCTGGAAAGCACCAACAATTGCTGACAACATTTGTTCTATTTATGCTCTCATTTTATTTGAAAAAATATATAAAAAACTAGCTATGCTATTTGTTTTGTTTGCTAATCATATTTATAGCAATACATACATACATACATCCATGTATGTATACATAGATATATGTGCGTCTGTAATGCACTTCTTAGGTGAGAGTCTACTTATCTATAGTGAAACAGAATGAGATTAAAAGCCATCATTCTGATGGTAAGCTGTAGTAACCGGTTCATGTGAACCAGGTTCAGGACTTGGTCCTGTGCTGTCCGACGCTTCGCTCTCAGCGAAGCGCTTCGGTTTTTCCGGACCCCTTAAATCGAAGCGTTACGCAGGGGATTAAATATGTGATGAAGGGAGACTCCCTCCATCATCCTGGCTTCCGTCTCCTTCAGGTATTCCCCTGGCCTCTGGAGAGAGAGAGAGAGAGAGAGAGCATGAGAGACAAAGAGAAGAGAACGAGAGCGAGAGAGAGAGGAGAGAGGGAGACCGGCCGATCCTTGGTTCAGGCCCGGTGGCGTGCTCGCCGCCTCGCCGGGCCTGAGCTTCGGCCGGCGACCCCGCCGGCACCGGGGGAGGTGTCCGGCGGGGTGGTGGTGGAGAGAGAGAAGAGAGAGAGGGCCAATCGGCCCCTCTCTCGTGCTGTGGGTTCGGCTTCTGCTGGCTGGTTCGGGCCCGGCGGCTCGCCGCCTCGCCGGGCCTGAGCTCCGGCCTGCCACCTCCACCGGCGCCGGGCGTGCGTTCGGTGGAGGTCCGGCCGGCCAAGGTGGCCGGCCGTGCCGCCGGCACAGTAATGTGCCGCGCGGATAGTGAGAGAGAAATAGGAGATGAGAGGAAATTGAAGAGATAGGAGGGGGGGAGGTGGCTGGCCGCGGCGGCGGCCGGTTCCGGTCCGGCCAACGGTGGCCGGACTGCCCCAATCAACCGGAGAAGCCGCCGGCACAGTAAGCAGCCATGCGGATGATAAACAGAGAGAGAGAGATTGAGAGAGAGGGAGGAAAGGGTGGCCGGCCGCGGCGGCCCGGCTCTGGCCCGGCCACCGGCGGCCGGGCCGCCCTCAATTTGGCCGGCGGCGGCCCTGGCCGCCGGCGTGGAACCCGTCCCCTGTTTCGGTGAAACAGGGGATCGGGTTGGTTTGGGATGAAATGGGCCGGCTGGGCCGGCCGGTTCAGGCCTGTTGGGCCGTTCCTGGAGCCCTTTTGGGGAGGATTTTGGGCCCTATATCGGGCCAAAAAATGAGAAATAATTATATGGCTAGAATCTGGGTTAATTCTAGTTTCTTGGGGTATTTTTACTTTCCCAATTGGGTGTGTATAGCGGGAGATATTCGAGCCCAAAGTTGGGCCCGTGAACTAGTCTGGGTAGAATTCTAAGGGTCATTTTAATATTCTTATTCTAATAAATTAATTGTGTAAAATGATCCTGTAGGTGCTCAGACATCTGACTAGCTGATATATACCTGTTGGATTGCGTACTGAGGTAAGTAAGCCAGTTATCAGTATTTAATAAATTATTTTATTCATTATATGAATATTTAAATTGTGAATTATATTGTGACATGAAGAATTGTTATGGATATTGGCTAAATTGTAAGTAGATGAATATTATGAATACATTGTTGTTTATGTGCTATGATTGAGAATGATTTCATATGTGGATGCTATGCATGAGAGATGCAGTTATTATGACATTGATGTGATATATTACATGCAATTGTTAAGTAAGTATAATCCACTGTTTATGCAATATAAAGATGTTATTGATATGTTAGTGCATGATGTGAGGTACTGTTATGTGTCCGCGGTTCTCCTTTATCATGTCATGCCACACACACATCTAGAGGATGTGTTCTGATGATTTATGCCACACACATCTAGAGGATGTGTTCTGATGATTTATGCCACATACACGTCTAGAGGATGTGTTCTGCCATTCACACGTCTAGAGGATGTGTTCTGCTTGGTCCGAGATGGCATCACGCATCTAGAGGATGTGTTCTGAGTTACTATGAGGTGGCATCACACATCTAGAGGATGTGTTCTGCTTGGTTCGAGGTGGCATCACACATATAGAGTATGTGTTCTGGTGGTTTATGATATGGCGTGACCCTGGTATCTGGACCCTTTCAGTAGGGGGATGCTTGTTGGTACACCATTGGGATATTGCAGGGCCGTGGGACACATTTGCAGCTACCATTGAGGGTATAAACAGTGGGTTTACTTACATTGCATGTTTGAGTATTTGTGGAATGTTTAAGCATGCAAATCATTTATGTGCTTATAGATTGTTATGCTATGAATTGACTGTATAACGTGGCTTACTTATTGAGTGTAAGCTCATAAAAATCTTACAATGTTTTTGTCAGAGCCACGAGATTGAAGATGGATTGTTGGGGTGATGGATCTTCTATTAAATAAAACAAGACCCATTATTTTGTTGTAACCCCAGTATTACTTATGTGTAGGGCTTGATGCCCAAACTTTATTATTGTGGTGTGTAAGGGTTTGTAACCCAAAACTTTTAGTATTCAGTGATGAATTTGGCTTGGTTATATACATAATAGTGTTATGTGTGAAAAATTTTGTGACGCCTTGCGTGCCCGGCACGCGGCGGGTTGTCACCCTAGCCCGATATTGGGTCTGGGGCGTGACAGCTTTAGTGGTATCAGAGCTCAGGTTATGACCCTAGGGACACGGACATATTGACATGATAACACGTAGAGAACATATTTTGATGACATTATACTTAGAGAAACCTGACACTTTAGCTTATGATGATATTAACCACAACTAATTTAACAGGAAATAGATATGGCTCGCCGTTCTAGGAGCCAACAATATGAGGAAGACTCTCAGGCCGGTAATGCTGATCAGCCGGTGGGTCAAGGAACTACTGGAGGTACGGCCCCTGCCAACCCAGTAGGGACTGATCACCAGCGATTCCAGTCGAGATGCTTCAAGCTCTCTCGGGTATGGCGCAGTCTATGCGGGACATGCAGCATCAGATCCAGCAGGCTTTGACCGCTCAGTCTGCACCCCCTTCTGCTCCGACTCAGCCTACCCTTCCTGTTCCGCAGTTGCAGCCAACCTTACCCACTCAATCAGCACCGCCGACCCAGTCTGCTTTATCTCAATCCTGGGTGGGGATCGGCCGCAGCTTTGCAGATTTCAAGAAGTTTGCCCCTGCTCCTTTCTCTGGTTCAAGCAACCCTATTGATGCTGAGAGATGGGTGCGAGATATGGAGAAGGCTTTTATGGCCCATGGTAGTCAGGAGATGGAGAGGATCAGATTTGCTACTTATCTTCTCCAAGGGGAGGCTTATGACTGGTGGTTAGTAGAGGAGCAGCGTCGGGGTGGTCAGACTATTTCTTGGGAGCAGTTTAAGGAGGCATTCTTCGACAAGTACTTTCCCAGGAGTATGCAGAGGCGGATGGAATCAGAATTTCTTAAGTTGGAGCAAAGGAATCTTTCGGTAGCCCAATATGAAGCTGAATTCACCAGGTTGGCCCGTTTTGCTCCAAGTATAGTATCTAACGAAATGGCCAAGATCACCCGATTCACGGAGGGACTTCGACCCAGACTGATGCAGGCGGTCAACGCATTTGAGCTTCACACTTACAGTGCCGTGGTAAATAAGGCCTTAATAATTGAGAGAGATATGAATACGGTTCAGAGGGATTGGGAGCAGCAGAAGAAGAGGAAAGGGCATAATTCTAGCCAACCCCCAGCTCAGGCCAAGAAGAGAGGTGCACCTCAGGCCCCAGGAGGACAACCGATTAGAGAGGCTCGCTGCTTTCGCTGTGGGAATTTCCACCCGGGGAGACCTTGCCGTGGAGTGTCTGGTGCCTGTTTCTCCTGTGGAAAGACTGACCATAAGATAGCCACATGTCCCCTTCGAAAGAACCAGCAGCCATCTTCCAGTCAAGGGACGAGTCAGCAGCAGCAGCAACCACCGAGGACTCAGGGAAGGGTCTTCGCTCTCACTCAGCAGGATGCTGCCGCTTCTAATTCTGTGGTGATAGGTATATCAATATTTCACATCTAGCATTACATTCTTATCCTGTGCAATGCATTAATAATTAGTTAGGACATTATATTCTTATTGTTAAAATGAAATTTCATTTACGTCCAGGAATGATTAAGATAGGCAATGATTATGCTCAGACTCTAATTGATCCGGGTGCCACGCATTCGTTTATATCTGACACCTACCTTGGCAAGAATGCATCATTGACACCTGAATCTCTAGACCATGAATTACACATTGCCTTTCCAAATGGTGATACTATGAAAGTTGATACTGTATGCAAATCCTGCTTGATTATCATTGAGGATAGGAAGCTGAATGCCAATCTTATTGTCCTTCCACTGAAATTCTTTGATGTTATCCTTGGCATGGATTGGTTAGCTTCCTATCATGCTTCTGTAGACTGTTTCAGGAAGATCGTCAACTTCAAAATTCCTTGTCAGCCCGAATTTAGTTTTACTGGTGGCCAGAAACTTCTAGCCTCAGTGTTTATTTCGGCACTACAGGCTGAAAAGTATCTGAGGAGTGGTGGCCAAGGATTTCTTGCTGTTATTAATGATCTTCAAAAGAAAGAGGCCAAGTTGGAGGATATTCCTATAGCTAGAGAATTCCCTGATGTCTTTCCGGATGAATTATCGGAGTTGCCCCCTGACCGGGAGGTTGAGTTCTCCATTGATTTGATTCCTGGAACTGGACCTATATCCAAGGCCCCTTATCGTATGGCCCCGGCTGAGCTAAAAGAGTTGAAGGACCAATTGCAGGAACTCCTAGATCGGGGATTTATCAGGCCTAGTGCTTCTCCTTGGGGTGCTCCAGTTCTATTTGTTAAGAAGAAGGATGGCAGTCTTCGGCTATGCATTGATTACCGGGAAATCAACAAGGTGACAGTGCGAAATAAGTACCCTTTGCCGAGGATTGATGACTTGTTTGACCAACTTCAAGGAGCCCGGGTATTCTCTAAGATTGATCTCAGGTCAGGTTATCATCAGCTTAAAGTCAAGGATGGGGATGTGCCTAAGACAGCTTTCAGAACTAGATATGGCCATTATGAGTTTTTGGTGATGCCGTTTGGTTTGACTAATGCCCCGGCAGCGTTCATGGATTTGATGAACAGAATGTTTAGGCCATACTTGGATCAGTTTGTGGTTGTATTTATTGATGATATTTTGATCTATTCTAAGAGTCTCAGGGAGCATGAGGATCACTTGAGGATTGTGCTTCAGACTCTTCGGGAGAAGAAGCTTTATGCCAAGCTGCAGAAGTGTGAGTTTTGGTTGGACCAAGTAGCTTTCTTGGGTCACGTAATTTCTGTGGATGGCATTTCTGTGGACCCGAAGAAGATTGAAGCTATTATTAGCTGGAGCTGACCTTCCAATGTGGCTGAAGTCAGAAGCTTCTTGGGGCTAGCCGGGTATTATCGAAAATTTGTGGAAGACTTCTCTCGCATCGCTCTACCCCTAACTCGTTTAACCCAGAAACGAGTGAAGTTTGACTGGTCAGAGGAGTGTGAGGAAAGTTTTCAGGAGTTAAAGCAGCGTTTGGTGTCAGCTCCCATCCTTGTTCTTCCGACAGGATCTGAGGGTTTTACACTTTATACTGATGCCTCTCGAAAGGATTGGGATGTGTCCTAATGCAGAATGGAAAGGTGATAGCCTATGCTTCCAGACAGCTGAAGCCTTATGAGCAGAACTATCCTACTCATGATCTGGAATTAGCTGCGGTGGTTTTTGCTTTGAAGATTTGGCGGCATTATCTCTATGGGGTGTCGTGTGATGTGTATACAGACCATAAGAGTCTAAAATATATCTTCACACAGAAGGAGCTCAATTTGAGGCAGAGGAGGTGGTTGGAACTTCTGAAGGACTATGATCTGAATCTACATTATCATCCAGGGAAGGCTAATGTTGTGGCTGATGCTTTGAGTAGGAAGACCTCTTCTGAGTTAGCTGCTATGCTTACCTCCCAGCCTCACATTCTGAAGGACCTCGAGAGGTGGGAGATTGGACTGAGAGTACAGCAGTCTGATGGACTTGTTGCTGCACTTATTCTTCAGCCGACTCTTGTTGACAGAATTAAGTCCTCCCAGATGGAAGATCCAGATCTTCAAAGAATTAAAGTTGCTGTTCAGTCAGGAGTTCAGAGTGGATTTTATGTAATGGATGATGGATCCCTGAGATTTGAAGGCAGACTTTGTGTACCTAGCAATGAGGAGTTGAAAGCCGAGATTTTGAGGGAGGCTCACTACTCTCCCTATACTGTGCATCCTGGTGGTACTAAAATGTATAGAGACTTAAAGGAGAATTTTTGGTGGAAAGGGATGAAGAGGGATATTGCTCAGTTTGTGGCCAAGTGCTTAGTATGTCAGCGGGTGAAGGCCGAGCATCAAAAACCTGCGGGACCTCTTCAATCTTTGATGATTCCTCAGTGGAAATGGGAAAAGATTACTATGGATTTTGTGACTGGTCTGCCCAAAACTCCCAGGAGTAATGATGCAGTTTGGGTTATTGTGGACAGACTGACAAAGTCAGCTCATTTCCTACCTTTCAGAGTTGGAGTCTCGAGTGACAGATTGGCTAGCTTGTATTTGGAGCAGATTGTGAGACTCCATGGTGTTCCTGTCTCTATTGTATCTGACCGGGATACCAGATTTGTATCACAGTTTTGGAAGAGTCTTCATAAAGCCTTGGGGACCAAATTGAACTTCAGTACGGCTTATCATCCCCAGTCTGATGGGCAGTCAGAGAGGACCATACAGATTCTAGAAGATATGTTGCGCGCCTGTGTAATGGACTTGGGTGGGGCTTGGGATAACCACTTATCTTTGGTGGAGTTTGCTTATAACAATAGTTATCAAGCCAGTATCCAGATGGCCCCATTTGAGGCTTTGTACGGTAGGAGGTGCAGATCTCCTTTATGTTGGGATGACGTAGGGGAAAGGAAATTGCTAGGCCCTGAGCTGATCCAGCAGACAGTTGACAAGGTGCATTTGATCAGGGAGCGTCTTCGTACAGCTCAGAGCAGGCAGAAGAGTTATGCTGATGTCAGAAGAAGAGAGTTAGAATTTCAGGTTGGGGATCATGTTTTCTTAAGGGTATCACCAACCAAGGATGTGATGAGATTCGGGATTAGAGGAAAGCTTAGTCCACGCTATATTGGACCTTTTGAGATCTTGAGCAGAGTTGGGGAGGTTGCATACAGCTTAGCACTGCCTCCGATTTTATCTGGTGTTCACAATGTATTCCATGTATCTATGTTGAGGAAGTATGTTTCAGACCCCAGTCATGTTATAGCTTATGAGCCTATTCAGTTGAGGAAGGATTTATCATATGAGGAACATCCTGTGCGTATCGTGGACCGCAAGGATCAGATTCTGAGGCGGCGTACCATCCCTTATGTCAAAGTTCAGTGGAATAATCACTCTGAGAGGGAGGCTACTTGGGAGCTGGAGGAAGAAATTAAAACGAAGTATCCACAATTATTTGAAGGTAATTTATCTATCTAAGATTGTTGACCTTTGATTAATTTGATTGATCCGTAGTTATGAGGTCATGTATCAATTTCGAGGCCAAAATTTTTATAAGGAGGGGAGGATGTAGTACCCGGTTCATGTGAACCAGGTTCAGGACTTGGTCCTGTGCTGTCCGACGCTTCGCTCTCAGCGAAGCGCTTCGGTTTTCCCGGACCCCTTAAACCGAAGCGTTGCGCAGGGGATTAAATATGTGATGGAGGGAGACTCCCTCCATCATCCTGGCTTCCGTCTCCTTCAGGTATTCCCCTGGCCTCTGGGAGAGAGAGAGAGAGAGAGAGAGAGAGAGACAGAGAGAAGAGAAGAGAGAGAGAGAGAGAGAGAGAGAGACCGGCCGATCCTTGGTTCAGGCCCGCCGCCTCGCCGGGCCTGAGCTTCGGCCGGCGACCCCGCCGGCACCGGGGGAGGTGTCCGGCGGGGTGGTGGTGGAGAGAGAGAAGAGAGAGGGCCAATCGGCCCCTCTCTCGTGCTGTGGCGCCGGCCGGCCGCCGGTGGCCGGCGTGCCGCCGGCACAGTAATGTGCCGCACGGATAGTGAGAGAGAAATAGAGAGATGAGAGGGAAATTGAAGAGATAGGAGGGGGGAGGTGGCTGGCCGGCGGCGGTCGGTTCCGGTCCGGCCAACGGTGGCCGGACTGCCCCCAATCAGCCGGAGAAGCCGCCGGCACAGTGAGCAGCCGTGCGGATGATAAAGGAGAGAGAGAAATTGAGAGAGAGGGGAGGAAAGGGGGCCGGCCGCGGCGGCCGGCTCTGGCCCGGCCACCGGCGGCCGGGCCGCCCTCAATTTGGCCGGCGGCGGCCCTGGCCGCCGGCGTGGAACCCATCCCCTGTTTCGGTGAAACAGGGGATCGGGTTGGTTGGGATGAAGTGGGCCGGCTGGGCCGGCCGGTTCAGGGCCTTTGGGCCGTTCCTGGAGCCCTTTTGGGGAGGGATTTTGGGCCCTATATCGGGCCGAAAAATGAGAAATAATTATATGGCTAGAATCTGGGTTAATTCTAGTTTCTTGGGGTATTTTTACTTTCCCAATTGGGTGTGTATAGCGGGAGATATTCGAGCCCAAAGTTGGGCCCGTGAACTAGTCTGGGTAGAATTCTAAGGGTCATTTTAATATTCTTATTCTAATAAATTAATTGTGTAAAATGATCCTGTAGGTGCTCAGACATCTGACTAGCTGATATATACCTGTTGGATTGCGTACTGAGGTAAGTAAGCCAGTTATCAGTATTTAATAAATTATTTTATTCATTATATGAATATTTAAATTGTGAATTATATTGTGACATGAAGAATTGTTATGGATATTGGCTAAATTGTAAGTAGATGAATATTATGAATACATTGTTGTTTATGTGCTATGATTGAGAATGATTTCATATGTGGATGCTATGCATGAGAGATGCAGTTATTATGACATTGATGTGATATATTACATGCAATTGTTAAGTAAGTAAATCCACTGTTTATGCAATATAAAGATGTTATTGATATGTTAGTGCATGATGTGAGGTACTGTTATGTGTCGCCGCGGTTCTCCTTTATCATGTCATGCCACACACACATCTAGAGGATGTGTTCTGATGATTTATGCCACACACACATCTAGAGGATGTGTTCTGATGATTTATGCCACATACACGTCTAGAGGATGTGTTCTGTTTATTTATGCCATTCACACGTCTAGAGGATGTGTTCTGCTTGGTCCGAGATGGCATCACGCATCTAGAGGATGTGTTCTGAGTTACTATGAGGTGGCATCACACATCTAGAGGATGTGTTCTGCTTGGTTCGAGATGGCATCACACATATAGAGTATGTGTTCTGGTGGTTTATGATATGGCGTGACCCTGGTATCTGGACCCTTTCAGTAGGGGAATGCTTGTTGGTACACCATTGGATATTGCAGGGCCGTGGGACACATTTGCAGCTACCATTGAGGGTATAAACAGTGGGTTTACTTACATTGCATGTTTGAGTATTTGTGGAATGTTTAAGCATGCAAATCATTTATGTGCTTATAGATTGTTATGCTATGAATTGACTGTATAACGTGGCTTACTTATTGAGTGTAAGCTCATAAAAATCTTACAATGTTTTTGTCAGAGCCACGAGATTGAAGATGGATTGTTGGGGTGATGGATCTTCTATTAAATAAAACAAGACCCATTATTTTGTTGTAACCCCAGTATTACTTATGTGTAGGGCTTGATGCCCAAACTTTATTATTGTGGTGTGTAAGGGTTTGTAACCCAAAACTTTTAGTATTCAGTGATGAATTTGGCTTGGTTATATACATAATAGTGTTATGTGTTAAAAATTTTGTGACGCCTTGCATACCCGGCACGCGACGGGTTTCACCCTAGCCCGATATTGCGTCTAGGGCATAACATAAGCCATCCTTTTTGCTCTTATCATGACTTGGGAGGCATGCCCAAGTTCAGAAGCGTAGGATAAACTCTAATCTCAAATGGTGCTCGTGATATCAGCACTGTAAGTATATGAGGAAGCTCTGGAAGCCGATTGCAATTATTTAATAATTCAATGAATTTCTAACTGCGCTAATAGATAATAATCATTTCCAGAACCCAATTAAGAACCAAATTAAAAAGGTCCTTGATTCGTAAATTCATCTCATACATATTTATTGGCATGGCTGAATGAGTTTTTCAAGAATATGAGACCACACACAACTGAGATTTGTCAAGCTATTGTTACATGCATCACTTCCATGATCCACTTGTTGCCTTTTATGTAGCATAGGCTCCAATAAGCTTCTCGTGTATCCATGTTTGTTTTTCTTTTTAACTACTAAAGCAGAAGGAAACTCATCCAGACTGATGCAACCATGCCACTGAATTCCTTGCGTCCAAAGGCATTTTGTTCTTTTCTAGTGATGAATAACTTGTACAGATTAAGCTGAATTAGTTAGTTGATCATGGCATTTGATTCTTGATAATATAACATAAATATTATTAAAAATCTTATGTTTTTGATAATCTCACACTAGTAATCAAATTATCAGAAATACAAAATTATCATATTTAATTTACTTTACTAAAATGCAAGATTTAATATATATATATTATATTCAATTCTTTATATATTATTACATATATTTTTTGTCTTTGATTTGTTGTCTTTCTTTTAAGCTATTTTTTAGCTAAATACGAATGTTCTACTAAAAAGTAAAAATTCTTTGTGAAATAATTTAGAAAATATACTATTATTTATAAATAATATTTATAAGATAAATTATAATTATAAATTATATAAATATAATAATTTAATAAAAAAAGCATAAATATTAATTGTTTTAATTTAATATTTATATATTATTATATAAATATACAACCATGTTTAAATAATAAATTTTATCTTAATAGTATTTATATTATTATATTTTTAATATGAAATATAATATTTTATATTTTAAATATTATGAAGTACTTATTATATTTATATATATATATATATATATATATATATATAATTAAATATTTATATGAAAGTCAAAAGTATAATTTTAAGATTACCAGATCTCAATAGTCTTAGATGCTTATCTTTCATATTAAAATTAAATTACTATAATTTATAATAATCTTAAATTATCAAAATCAAATGTTACTATTCAAATTATCTTATCCAATTGCCAAATATTATAATTTAGATAATAACCTAAAATTATCACAAAGTTAATACCACCAAGCAAAACCCCTCTCATTCTTTTCTTTTTATGGAACTCTTGATTGGACTTGTTAAAATCTTATTAGGAAACGGTCCGGTGTCATCGTCATATCCTAAATACTGCAATATGTATAATATAAATCTGTTGTACTTGTATCTCATTAAGATTTCCCCGGATTTGAGCAAGTTTTATCGTTCAAGACAATTTATAAACGAGATGAAACCATCAAGTCTTCTGAGAAATAGTGACATTATTAACGACAAAAAAAAAAAAAATCATATTGATTTCGCTTTCCTGATGGCATCTACCAGCGATGGCAATGTATGTCGTCCCGATGGCCTTACGGTGATAAAAGTCGTGTCCACTGACAGCCAATGCCGTCGGCTATATACTTCTAACACATACTACTACACTTCCTTAAAAAATTTTGCGTAACATCCACAAAATTTGAGCATAGTTTTCATAATGTATTTTTTCTGGACGATGCAAAGAGAACCTATTCACAGTCGATAAGATGAATTTTGGAACACTCTTTCTATTGAGAGGAGTAGAAAGCATCTCAACAATCTCTGTCACATTTTTTTTTTACATGGTTCTTAGCATATACTATTTGGTCTAATATAACCATATTTAGGTTGTTCATAGTTTTGAATACTAAGTGATTTTACATAAGCAATCGGTTCAAATTAAACTAGGTGATTTTGGATATCTCCATCTCCAACAAAGCATAGATCTTCCCATGATGCATGGAATGGTCACATGTCCTGTAAATCTCTTTGTTAATAATGAACATCTTCATACATCCTTTATTCGTTTATGATGGTAACTTGGATGCCGCTGCCAAGTAACAACCCTGCAGTATGAAGGAAAGGTAACCAAATTACCTCTCTCTCTTTCTCTCTCTCTTAAACATATGAGAGTATAATGTCTTTTCTTTTACTGAGATTCCTTCATGCATGCTTGCTTTGTAATTAGTTGTCAGGGAACATTTTTGTATAAATGGCCAGCCTTCAGTGCGGAACCCATCCTTCTTAAGCTTATAAACTCAGAAAATATAAAGAATTCACCACCTCAAAGTCTGCTTGAAACTCTTTTCCTTTCAAAAAAAAAAAAAGGGGGGTCCACCCAAGCTCTAGTTCAAGCGGGTCTTACTAGCATATTAGCGTTACTGATAACTATTAAGGCTTTTGGCTGATGTATCATCTGGTTATTCATTCATCATTCATTTTTATTTAATTTGTCAAGATATAATGATGCACTCACTGATAACACCTATAAATTTTGATTTTTTTTTAGAGAGAGAATAAAAAAAGTCAAATGGAGAAAGGAGTAGTAGTCTCACCTAACTGAATATTTCATTTTCTTTGTGCCTCCATGGTGCAGAGTAAGTAGTGTGGAATTACTAACAGCTTAAATGTTGATGTTTCAGAGAGGTTTACTGACTAGATCTGTTCTAGAAATTCTCTTTTATCATTGGACATAGACAGCTATATTGAGCATCAGCATCCAAATAATATATAGGCATCTGATTAAACTATGCAACACAGCATCCTCGCTAAACATAATTCCAGATTTACCAAGAAAGAAACATAATCCCAGACAAGTATTAGAAGAGGGCTACCAGAGCATTGGATCAAGTATTCAAGTATTTGCCAACATTTGGAAAGAACAGATCCTTGCCTTGATGTTGCATTTAACATCCAAACACTTGCAACACAACTGCAAAATCTTATACCCAGACACAAATTGGGTATTGGGTTGAATCAGTAAGTCAAGACAGTTCCTGTAGGATTTCAATTCAGCTGTTGGAGTGTCTACATGCTGTAAAGTTAGAAGTCAAGTGATGTGATAAATCAGGTCTAGAGTCCTGTTATAATAAATTAAGTTTAATCAGTTGCATCCAGATTGTCTCTGGCCATTGGAGCCTTCAAACATACCTAACATGTCATGCAATCAAGTTGCCATTTTCCAACTAAATTTCAAACAAAGATTTCACTATTAGCCCAACCTAACCCCAATGATTAATCCAGCCAGAGTTGGATTGCTCAATTTAGCTAGAGTTGCAGCTTCTACCCAGTCTAATCTTAATCATCTAGCATGTTTCTATTTTCAATTAGCTTTACACATCCTCATTCGTGCAATATTCCCATTTAGGACCACCTTTTATATAATACCAAGTTTCCCTACATCATTCCTCATAACCTCAATCGATGTTGAGTTAAGCCTTCCATTTTCTTTTCCTCCGACGTTCAATACAAACTAAAGAACATATATTTATAGAAACTTCATTTATATCACTTTATACTAAGGTTCGTGCAACTCATAAAAATCCTCCAAAATATTAGTTCTTAATTTATATTTCCTAGTTTTACCGCACATTAATCTTAGTAACAATGTTATATTAATAGTTCTATCCTCTGCAATATCCCAATGCGATTGTTTCTCCATCGTGCTTCTGTGATGTCTCTAAAACAAAATCATCCTCCAAAAGGAATTTATAATGGCAACTTATCCTCTAGCTAACTACCTTCAACACTATGTTGTATTAATTCAATTGTAGATATTGCCATTGCCATTATTTTTTTTTATGAACCCAAATTATATGAGGCAAGGAGTTCAAATACATTTGGTCCTAACAAAAAAAAGTTTTGAGCAGATTATTCTCCAACAAAAGAAAAAGTGTAAAGCAATTGGTGTAAACTACAATATTTCAGGCATACAAGATTCCCTGCCAAAAGTACCAAGAGGATCATCTATAGTCCAAAATTTAAACTCATTTTACAACCATTAAGCCACTGCAAGAATGTGGGACCTTTAATGGCAGATTGGCAGTCAATGCCACCAGTAATTTCCTCACTAGGATTATGCAGTGATTACACTTCCACTGCTAATGTTCCTCATCACTAAATATTTAGCAGCAAAAAGTGTTGGAAACCCAGAAAATTTAGGCTTTTGAAACAACTTGAGAAGCACTACTTTCCCCCCTTCTTTCTCCATTTCTCTTTAGAAAGAGGAGGTGGGGTCTGGAATTAATCACAGTGCATACTACTTTCTGCTAACCATCTTTCCACCAAATGCTTTGACTGCAGATAATGCCTTCCCAGAAGCAATAATTCTCAGGCAAAAAAAAAAAAAACGCCCAAAGCTCCATGTACAGGAGCAAAAGCACAAATTATAGTCATTTTATCATGCACAAAACCATCAAATTATAATCAACATGAGATTAAAATTGTGATGCTCTATAACATCCTCCTCCCCATAGCCAAAGCTTGACGGGTTTCTACTCAGTATAATTAAAGAAAAGCAAAAGAGAGCAAAGCAAAACCTCATCACATTAAATGCTGCCGTCGTCGTCCACCCATTTCCAGAAATGCCTCCGAACAAAGACAGCGTTTTCCCGGGCCTCGACGGCCTCCCCCATCTCCTCCGTCGAGAATTCGCCCTCTTCCGGCAGCCCTTCTACCTCGGCTTCCACCGAGTGCAGCACATACCACGCCGGCAGACCCGGGTACGACGCCGACGCCCTTTCCTCCTCCCTTATCTCATAAGACCCCGGCAAAATTTTCACCGACTCTTTGCCGAGCTCCTCCTTGACGGCCCGGACGGCGGCCTCCTCGATGGTCTCCCCGGGCCGCATCTTCTCCGACAAGGGGCGGTGGCGGGGACGGACTGTGCCGTCGGAGAGGAGCTGCTGGGACTCGACGAGGAGGGCGCCGCGGGCGTTGCGGACACGGACGGTGGCGACGTGGACGGCACGGAGGGGAAGGGAAGAGGATCCCTCTTCGTCGGAGAGGAGGAGGGAGGTCTCGCCGTGGGAGAGCTCGAGCCAGAGATTGTGGAGGGTCTTCGTGCCAGGGGCGACGCCCCAGGAAGCGAAGGCGTCCGAGGGGAGGCGGGGCTTGAGCCACTCGGAGAGGGAATCCGGCGAGGAGAAGGCGAGAGGGGTCGCTGGGCGACGCATCGCCGAAGTCTCGAGGCGGCGGCGGCGGCGGAGGTGGACGGGGAGGCGGAGGCGGAGGCAGAGAGGCGGACGGAGTAAAGGGAGAAGATGAGGGGGTTTGAGGAGGACGAGGAAGGAGAGCGCGGCGGCGGCGGCGAAGTAGAACCAGAGATTAGAGGGAGGAGGTGGAACGGAGGTGGTGATGACGGCGGTGGGGCGAGTTGGTAGGAGCATGGAGCGGCCTTCCGATCTTGGGTGGACGCCAGGAATTGATCGAAGTAATCCTTGCTGGCGGCCACCGCCGAAACGGTGATTTTTATTGGGGGTCAAAGTCCAGGGAGTCGAACGCGCCACGGGGTGCGCGAGGTTTGTTGGCACGTGCTGCTTCCAGACGGGTCTGCCAAAATTTGAGAAAAATTAAAATTATCAAATAACTCAAGATTACGTTTCATAGCCGATAATTTGAATAAAATTAGGTAACTATATTTAATATATATATTGAAAGATAATCTATCTTATAACAATAATCTGGATTATCTTATAGTGATAACTCTATATTATTTTAGAAAGGAATCTTTATCATATTATTAGATATGTAGTAATTTGATAAATTTTTTTAACAAAATTATTCTTGCTTCCTCTTTTGATCGCTTTTTACTCTCCTTTTCTTCTATCGATCTCGCTCAACCTTCATGCTCCCGAACCACATCCTCTTCCATCGAGTCAAGTCGGATTGTAGATCTCCGCCGCTAGCGGTCTCACGGCCATCTCAAGAGACCACGGAACTTCTTTCGATTGGCTTTTAGCATCTTCATCCACGGCGTTAAATATTATTTATAAATATAATTTTTTAAAAATTATTATTTATAAATACATTTTTTTTAAATCAAATCTATAATAATATAAATTTTTAATAAATTTAATTTAGAAGTATTTTGAGAATTTGATGTTATATGACTGATAATCTGTTTGTCATATCAATTACAGTAATCAATATTACTGTAGCATGTGCATACGAAACACAGTAATTAACATTACTGATAATTTATTACCAATTAAGTAATCTATCTTATAAGTAATCCATGTTACCATTCAGGAAATCATAGTAGAATTACAATATTGTCATTCGGATGTTTACAAACCTCCTACAATAATACAGCATGAGTGATTATAATTCTGTAGTTTATATTAGATTGTGATCCTTCATATATGTCAAACAAAGTCTCATAGCATTAGTCTCGGGTGAAGGAATTAGCAAGGATAAATATCATTAAGGAGCTAGATGTCATCCTTTACTTAATTAGGTAAGAGAATAGTACATTGTATGACACTTGGCTCTCAATTCTCAAAAGAGCTCAAAGTTCTTATAGTTAGGTCAATTTACGGCTACAATAGCAAACTAACATATATCAATCCAAAATATCACATTATCATAGTCAACACATAATATTTCACCATGAGTCCAACTCATTATGAATCATGCTAATAATGGCTAATCTATAAATGATTGTCATTGCTAGTGAACTTATAGTGATATATGGAAATTTCATTCTAAAGTATTTAAAAATAAGGATTTTCTTCCCTAGTATTTTTAGCTAAGTTTTTGTTTCCTTTTCTAAAATCACTTGTAGGAGACTTAATAGACTTAAAAAGAATTTTTTTCTCATTATCCTTTATTTTCTCTAGGTAAATATCCTATAAGAATTAGAAGAGTCTAGACTTGAGAAATCTCCCCTCTATAAATATTCATATATGCCTTTGCTTGCGTATTATAGTATATTTTGAATCTTGAAGCACTCTAGAGTATTTTGTATGGTAGTGTGTGATTCTTCTATGGTTGGATTTTCTATCAATCTTTGCCTTTTAGTATGACTCGAAGACTCTATGCAAAGTTGGTACAAGTTGATAGAATGCAAAAACTTAAGTGAAGATTAATATGACCCTAGATAGATGAGGAAGCCAGTTGAGAGATGCCAACCAATTACCTTAATTATCTTCTTAGATTTTGCCTTTTTGGTTTAAATTTAACCTTCTAGCCAAGTTTTTTTCTAGTTATTTTCTATATTTAGGTACTTCCAAATATTATTATAAAATAATCAAAAATAGATATTATTTTATTTTTATAATTTCAAAAATTTCAAGTCCCATTCAAGCTAGGAGAGGCTTTCTTCAAACCTTGTTGGCTTACATCTTAGGTTGTCTTTTAGTAGCCAGTGTCTTAGATCCTAGCTGAGCATTACAAAACCCTATCTAGGGTAAACCCTTTGCCACTACAAACTCACCCTGATCTCATGTAACTAGATCCCTATTCACACCATTGTTGGCCTATGCTAGCTTGGAACAAACTGGAACCTTAATTGTGGCAAAGTCTAAACATTTGACTATGATTTTTGCACCATCAGAGAACATCCAACAATCAACTTAGCACCATTAGAAGCAGCCCAGCTCTTCTGAAAATACCATTACTAGTTCAAGTTGAGGTATAGTCACCTAGGAGTTTGAGTTTGATTGAAACTTACCAAGTTGAGTGAAGTGTGGGCTCTCTATGGTTTGAGTTTGCCAATTACTTTGTCATCAACTAAAGTCACGGTTCAACTCCAATTCAATAAAACTTACCTAACTCTAGTCTTTACCAACAATGTTTTAAAGGTAGATGAACATGAGCTAATTGAAAAAGATAAGAATTTTCTTTTGCGATGTGAAAGGTTTTGAGCAAAAAGTTAAAGTGACAATTAATAAAGTCTGGTTTGATTATTTTTGCATCTACAAAAATGATCAATCAATTGCGGCTAAAGAATGAAGACCATATGGAGCTACATGATTTGGGCATATTGAAAGACTTAGCTGTGCACATTAAGCATAGGTGCATTGTATCTTTTTTATTAGACAAATTTAAAATAAGCAAGCATGGTGCAACATAATGCTAATCGAAGGTTGACATATCCTTCTCTGAGAATCTTGACTGTACTCTCACAATCTAAGGTATAATGACCAAGATTAAAGCTTTAAAGTCAATACCAATAGGAGAAGGATCAAGTTCATGCCAAGGAAATAAGACTACAGACAAGCTTAATTAGGCCTAACAAACAAGACTCTATAGATAGGTAGCAACCAACAAATGATTAGAAGTAGACTTGTCTTCTCACCTCTCAACTAGAAAGTAAACTAGCAATGGAGATGCTCTATAAGATGTTTCAAAAGCAATCCAAACATCATCCAATGTTCCAATAATAAGCTTGCAAGCTATTAATAGCCTCATCTAGAAGACATCACTATATGCAAGTAAAGACATCAAGTTAACCGAGTTAATGGAAGAAAACTTAGAAGTTTCTACTGACACAATCTCAAATGATGTTACTATTGTATAACTTGGTTGCACCACTATTTACTCCTTTATGAAGGTTTGATGCTAGAAATGTTATCTGGTTTTCCCATAAAATCTCATTGCTATGAAAGGACTTCTTATGATCACCATTTAATTCTTCTGAGCAACTTACACTTGATTGCTTCTATGTCCACTAAACTAGCATCTATTGATTCATTCTAATGGTTAGTGTCCCATTATTGGTACTTACTAACAATATGTGGTTCACCATCTATAAGTTTTTGCTTTATTTGGGCCATTTCTCCTATAAAATCGATGGATGCAACACATGGGGTATGTTATACAACATGGTTGGGACCTAATCTCAAGGTATTGAAAACCTTGAAGTATCTTTATCTGCAACAATTTGGTCTATTTAGGGTGTCAACGTATTGGGTGTTTACAATTTGCACCTCCTTGACTAGCGTTACAAGAGAAATACTACTCAAGGCATCTTTATAATATAGCCAAGTCTTGTCCTCCTTTAGTCGATTTGAGAGGAGTTGACAATCTAGGTTCAAGAAGACTTAGCTTTGTTCTTTCTTTTCAAGCATTTCATAAATTTGATTAGCTTTTGATGTTGTGTTTGAAAGTCAAGCATCTTTTGGGTGAAGTTGCTTGCTAGTTTTCAACTTCCCTCTTGTTAGGCCATGAGCTATGCCTGTCAAAAAGGAAACACTAGCCCTCATGTGGACACCTAACTATATTAGAGCTAGTTGCCAAGGCAACTGAATTCACCTACTTGTAGTCTTGATACAAATAGAATCTTACTTGATTTTGAAAGGGAATTGTTATTGAAAGATATTGACTTTTTCATAAAATATTTCAAAATTTTTATTTCTTAAAAGACTTTGGAATGATCAATCTTCAAGTGTTTGTTTAGGTTCAATAGATATTCATTATTTCAAAATTTAAAGTCAAGCCAAGTTGATCATGCAAGTAAAAGGGTTGAAAGTCAACATTGAAACTCCTTGAAAATCATAATGATGCAAATGTTAGATAGGAAGGAAAATATTGAAAATTGAAAAGGAAGAGAAAGAGGCTTTTGGAAATGGGGTATTGATGCCTATTAGCTATATGATCTCTCACAATAATTTAGTAGAGGGAAACCCAGGATCCATAATCTTTTTGATGAAGATGTTTGAAACAAAGTAACACAAGCAAGTTTGTACAAAGAAAAAAAACCATTGACCTTGCAATAACTCCTTAACCATCTTTGGTTATGTAGCTTTGACTTCTCTAAGGAACACTCGAGGTTCACGTCCTCGCATCGATTACCATTCACAGAATTGTGGTCTCACATCACAATGAGTAACAAATTTCTCTAAGCAAAGAAAGGAAAAAAAACTTTAAACTTTATTATCAATTATTGATTCTAATATATTACAATTAAGGTTCATTTATAGAGTGAGATCTCCTAAAAGTAACAGGCTTTCCTAATTCTCATAACATACAAATTTTTTAAAGAGCTAAAGAGACAAATATCTAAAATTAAATTCCAAACTTCTAATAGGCTTCTAGCTCATGTAATATAAGTTCCTAAATAAAATAAACATTGAAATTCAAACAAATTATGCTTTCATAATATGCCACATAATGGTATTTTTGTAATTTTTTAAAGTTTATGAATGTTAACACATCTTCCGTAATTAGCTCGTAACTTACGTCTGTTTTGGATGATTTAAGATGCATTGGTAGGATAGCTCAATTTCAAACATTAAAGATATAAATTTAGTTAAAAATTACTAATATTTTGGTGCTTGTAAAGCTTCTTTTTAAATTAATGTATGTTAAATTATCTTTTCTAACATGACTAGAGATAAACTTTAAAATTTAAGCTCACTAGATACCTACGAATTAAATATTAACTTTTATTCTTATTTGATGAAGTGCTTATTAATTTAGTGATCTTTCATAATATATTCCATCTTATCATATTAGCTTAGCATTAATGCCAAAGGAACACCTTTCGAGTTTATCTAGATATATCTTTCAATGTTGACATATTTTCTTTTTGATCCTCAAACAATCTTCCATCACATGAGTTTCTTTCATGAGTCCTCTTTTTGGACATAAGTTTCTCTAATTTAGACAATTGATAGATATGGGACCTTTGATTGCATCACTAAGTACATTGAAATAAGGGTCCCTATAAGCTATCAAAGCTAGGCTAATAGTCCATGTAGAGCTACTGGGTTGAGTTTAACAATCTACATAAAATGGTTAGGAGTAAGCTAAAAGTCCATGAAAGGTTGTTGCATTGATAGCTAAAGGTGGATATGTAGAACTTCAAAAGTCACTAAAAGCCACATTTACTAAGTGCCAATAAAGGGTTTGAATAGAATTGCCAATAAGGGAGAGAGCCTTAATGTGCCTAACAAATGTCCTTAGTACATCACTTATCTGTCACACACACATATGCATATATCCTCTTTCTATCATGAATGAAACAATTGTACTAAGAAATTCTTGCATTTACTTAAGTAATCACATTATAGCATAGTGGCTCTCCTCATCGTCTAGAATCAATGGGAACCCATTATTAACTAGAAGATATTTCTCTTAAGAGGTGATATAATCATCAAGGATTGATTAACCCTTGGGGGCACTAGAATTGTCCTTTGCAATCAACATTTTATCATAAGTACTTTTCTCTTAGGGTTAACCATTGGATAGGTGTTATATATAAGTGTATGCATGTGTGAGATACTCAAATCTTACCCACTCAATAGCCATCCTAAGGTGTTTAACTTTGGAAAGCACAGCTCATTTCATACAATTTTGTATTTTTTTCATCTTTCTTTAAATCCATGAAATATTCTTTTGGTTGTGCAAACCAAAAGGATTAATGACTTTGGGTTGTACTAAGTTTGAAACTAAATAGATTTATTTTTTATCCCATTCATATGGATTTCCCTTAGTGATTTGACGATTCCATCATAGAAAAATAATTATTCAAGGTAATTTTTAGGTGGTTACACCAATTGATCATAATTAGTATCCTAGGGTATAGGCTCAATCTATGCTAGATTTTTTAGATTTTTTTATTTTTTTATTTCTTGAAGACTAAATCATTGAAGATATTGAAAATGTTGAGAAGCCCTCAGCCCATATTGATTATCTTATTGATTTGGATCCTATTCCTCCACCTTTGGTGAACGATGAAGGGGAAGATGTACATAGAGAATATGATGATGTTGTTCAAGATGTTCTTGTAGTTGATGATGTAGAGCAAAATTTGGAAGATGAGACTCTTTCGGAATAACCCAAATCTCAGTTAAGAAAATGCACTAGAAAGCATTAACTATATAATAATTTTTTCTTTAATGATTATATGATACTTTCATATATGAGATAATCGGAAAGCTATACAGAAGCCATGGTAGTTAAGAAAAAGAAAGAGTGGTTGAAAGCCATGCAGGAAGAAATGAAACCTTTGTGTGAAAACAATACACCTTAATGAAATTACTAAGGGCAAAAGAATACTTAAAATAAGTGGGTCGATAAGTTAAAAATAGAAGGAAAGAACTCACAACCAAGGTATAAAGCAAGGTTGGTGGTGAAAGGATTTGACTTAGAAAAGGTTATTGACTTTCATGAGATTTTTTCATCTATAGTGAAGATGTCATCCATTTGAACTATACTTTGTTTTGCAAACTTGAGATTGAGCATCTTGATATAACAATTATCTTTCTCCATGATGACTTAGAAGAAAAAATATATATGAACCAACTAGAAAGGTCTAAAGTTAAAAGGTAAGAAGCATCTTGTGTGCAAACTAAAAAGAGTTTGTATGGGCTCACCAAGAACTCAGCAATGGTATAAGAAGTTTAATTTTTTTAAGTTGATCAAGATGAAAACTAGTCAATTTTAGTTTATCCAATAAAGATGATGCAAATAATGGTAGGAAGCAATACAATAAGAAGAGTTCGGGCATAGGACTCTTTATGAATTCTTTTTTTCGAGTAATGAAACTGGTTCATGAATTTTACCTTATAAACTAGTCCAAACCCAACCTCTCCAAGTTTATTTTTAGCTAAGAAGTTGTTGTTTATGGCATATTCCATGCGAATAAAATGGAATAACGAGAACTCTACACCCCCTTTGTCCTTACCCTCTTCAAGATTAATTACTACCATTACTCATTATGGGCAAAAATTGATTCATACATACTCTCAATTCCTAATTTATATATCAATCAAGGTTTTCTAAGCTATATATGTCTAAGTATTGTAACCTATAATTTTGTGCAAGCTTTGCCTATTTGTCATCTTTCATTCTTAGAAAATAAACTAGCAAGCATAAAATGAATAATGTGAAATATGCTATTACAATTACCGTAATCAAGAGATGCCTCTTTTTCCTTGAGTTTGAAATTCTCTTTGCCCTCCATTTGAAATTAACTTTTCCTCTACATTTGAGAGAAAAACTATTTTATCTATTTATATCATTCTTAAATTATCTATATTTAATTAACAAAAGAATCACTTTCAATTTGAAAATAAGGAAAAGCAAAAAGAAAAAAGAGAGAAACATCGTAAGATACAAAGAAAGATCCTCTAATGTGCTAATATTTTATTATATATACAAGTGTTATACAAATAGAGACAAGCTAAACTATTTCTTTTAATTATGCTTATGATTTAACTAAGTTTGAAGTCGCTACCATCAATGATCAATGACATTTTTTCAATTATTAAAAAATTTGGTTTTGAGCCTATTAGTTAAGTCAACTTTATGCTACTGTATTTACTTATGCCTAAACAAATCCTAACAAAACTAGTTTATAGATGACTAAGCTATAATTTAAAGCATTAGACATTTGCTTTGTACATCTAGATGCTAGCTCAAAACAGCAAGATAAAATGATGAGTTCTAACACTAAATCTAAATGGGCTACAATAATTAGGATCTAGCAAATGGAGGCAAATATCACCATAAGAGAAAATATCTCCTCATAATCTATATTTTCTAATTGGGTATAGCCTTTTGTAACAAGTTGGGCTTTGTACTTGTCAATTGACCCATCTATCTTGTGTTTTATCTTTAAGGCCCACTTGTTTTCTATAAATTTATGCTCAAGTGGAAGGTCCATCAAGTTTCAAACATGGTTCTTGGCTATCGACGGTTAGATTAGCCCTTTAATGCAAGATTGTTATAAAGGTAAAGAGTCGCTCTTTTCTCGATCTAGCCTAGTATGCGAAAGGTAAAGGGCTAGATCTAGCCTAGTATGCGAAAGGTGAAGGGCATGATCTAGCCTAGTATGCAAAAGGTGAAAGGCCACCCATTGTTTCTTCTGCGTGTGCAGAAGATGAAGGGCTACCGAATCGAATGTTAATGGTCTGAAAGTTTAAGCCATTAATATTAAGCCGCGGTATTAAAAGAAATTAAAGTCATTAATTGGTGTTTGATGAAATACCAATCGAATGTTATAAAAATAAATAAATAGTCCTCTCTCCGCTTAGCAAGAATCTATCGTTATATGCTATGAAAGGAATGAGGTTAAGGGAGAGAAACTAGTTATTTTTTTATAGAAGAGGCTGTCAAAATCTGAAGAGGTTATCAAAATCTAACCAGATTCAAGTCTCAAGTCTACATACTATTATGATGAACTCCGCATTAGGTAAATACTATTATGATAAATTTCGCATTAGATAAGTATTTTATATATAATTTTATGTAACAAATTATTTATTGAAGATCCTATTTTGCTAACAAGTGGTATCAGAGCCAAGGTTCTACAATAAATAATTTGTTCGTAATTATGATTGATTAATTTTTTATCAGAATGAATTGACGATGAATATTTAATCTTTTAAGTTATGATTAGTTGTATTATTGGCCATTAATCTATTCCATGAAGAGGTTCATCACCAGGAGAACCTTGGCTGATCATGTTACGATTAATGGCATGCATCAATAAGATTATTGTGTTATACTAGTATATATGGCAAAACTAATATTTATAGATTAAAGCAAATTGATAATCTATGATGGTTGATGTCAGCTAATGTATGCAGCAATGTTAACTATATTTGTCATTATCAAAATTGATTGTTAGATTTTTAATAATACTAGTATTATTGTTTAGTTATATGACATTAAGATAAATTAGTTAGTTAGTCACCAAAGTGGTCAAACTAATTTATATTTAGTTATATAATGTATGAAATTTTAATATTAGTATTATTGTTTAATTATATAACATTAAGATAAATTAGTTAGTTAGTCACCAAAGTGGCCAAACTAATTTATATTCAATCATATAATTTATGAAAATTTGATATTAGTTTTATTGTATAATTATGAGATCAAGATTAAATTAGTTAGTTAGTCACCAAAGTGGCCAAATTAATTTATATTCAGTCATATAATTTATAAAAAAATTAATAATATGACATCAAGATTAAATTAGTTAGTTAGTCACCAAAGTGGCCAAACTAATTTGCATTCAGTCATATAATTTATAAAATTTTATAGAATGATGTTAAAGACTTGTTGGTTGTTAGAAATTAAGAATTCGTCCAAAGGTGGATTAATATTCTATAACTAACAAATAAAGAAGAAAATCTAATATTCTCTTATCAAATTTATATAGATATCCAAAGATACTATATATATTTGATAAGATTTATTAATTTCTTTAAAGTTTAAATAGAATTCTAATTATGATATATATATATATTGTATTTACCTAAAGAAAATCTATAATATATTTTGTATTTAATTATCTAAATTTGAGTATTTATGTTTTTGCAGTTGTTTCTCTATATTCACATGCTTCTGCTGTTACTATCCTTAATGACTTAAACTTCTCTGAATGGCGTGAGCAAGTCAATTTTTATTTAGGTGTCTTGGATCTTGACTTGGCACTATTAGAAGAAAAGCCTACCGACATTACGGATATGAGCAGTGAGGCAGAGAAGTTAAAACATAAAGCATGGGACAGATCTAATAGATTATGTCTAAGTTTCATGCGAATGACAATTGCCAACAACATTAAGTCTACTCTTTCAGAAAGTGTAGCAGCTAAGGAATATCTTAAGCTTATGGAAGAGCTCTTTCGTTCCGCTGATAAGTCACTTGCAGGGACACTAATGGCTGAACTCATGACCATGAAATATGATGGGTCGCGAAGTATGCAGCAACATATTCTAGATATGACTAATATTGCAGCAAGACTTAAGACCCTAGGAATGGTTATGGATGACTCCTTTTTCGTACAATTCATTATGAACTCATTACCTCAAGAGTATGGACCTTTTCAAATTAACTATATATAACACTATTAAAGATAAATGGAATGTTAATGAATTGGCTAGTAAGCTTACTCAAGAGGAAAGGAGATTGAAAGCACAAGGGGATCATTCAATAAACCTAGTGGGTCAGGAGCTGGTAAAGTTATCAAATCAAAATCCAAGAAATTTAAGAAGAAAGCATCCACTAAAGTATCACAGGTTGCTAATAATGATAAGAAGGAAAGAAAGAAAGATAAATGTCACTTTTGTAAGAAAGAAGGACATTATCAGAAAGATTATCTGAAACGAAAAGCTTGGTTCGAAAAGAAAGGTATCTTTCATTATGCTTCTTCAATTTATGAATCAAACTTATCTGAAGTTCCTTTTAATACTTGGTGATTGGATTCTGGTGCCACTACTCATGCTTTTAATGTAATGCAGCGATTCCTTATAATCCAGAGCATAAACCCAAATGAGAACTTCTTGTTCATGGAAAACCGAGAGAAGGTCCCAATTGAAGGCATAGGGATTTATGTCTTACTTTAGATACTGTGTGTCACCTGAATCTACTATAAACTCTCTATGTTCCTTCACTTTCTAAAAATTTAGCTTTTGTTTTGAAACTTGATGTTAATGGGTTTAGTTTTAAGGTTGAAAAGGATGTTTTAGTTTATTTAATAAAGATGGTTCCTTTATTGGTTCTGGAATTCTTATGGATGAATTATATAAATTGAAACTTAATGATAAATTTTCTACATCTCTGATGTATGTCCATCAAAATATTAAAATTAAGCGTAGTATGGCAAATGACAACTCTGCTTTCTTATGGCATAAATGTTTGGGTCATGTATCCAAAGAACGACTACAAAGATTAGTAAAGAATGAGATTGTACCAAATCTAGATTTTACTGATCTTGGTTTATATGTGGATTGCATTAAGGGAAAGCAAACCAAACATAACAAGAAAGGAGCTACAAGAAGTACTCAGCTTCTTAAAATTATACACACTGATGTATGTGGACCTTTTGATACTTCATCCTTTGGTGGAGAAAAGTTCTTTATCACCTTTATAGATGATTTTTCTCGTTATGGATATGTCTATTTGCTTAAAGAGAAATTCAAGCTGTAAATGCTCTTTAGGTATTTACTAAAGAGGTTGAAAGACAACTAGACAGAAAAATGAAAATAGTAAGATCTGATAAAGGTGGTGAGTATTATGGAAAGTATAATGAATCAGGGCAAAATCCATGTCCATTTGCAAAATTCCTCGAAAGACATGGCATATGTGCATAGTATACTATGCTAGGCACACTTCAACAAAATGGTGTGGCAGAAAGGTGAAATAGAACATTAATGGATATGGTTAGAAGTATGATAACTAATTCCTCATTATCAAAATCTTTGTGGATGTATGCTCTAAGAACTACAATATATTTACTGAATAGGATTCCTAGTAAGGTAGTTTCTAAAACTCCTTTTGAGTTATGAACTAGAAGGAAACCTAGTCTAAGACACCTGCATGTTTGGGGTTATCCAGTAGAAGCACGAGTGTATAATCCACATGAAAAGAAATTAGATTATTTAACTGTTAGTGGTTACTTTATAGGTTACCCAGAGAAATCCAAAGGGTACAGGTTTTATTGTCCAAACCATAGTTCTAGAATTATTGAGACAGGCAATGCCAAATTTATTGAGAATGGTGAAGTTAGTGGAGTGCTGACAAACAGATTGTGGATATCAATAAAGTAAGGGTTAATGTTTTATTACCAAAAATGTTTCTGAATCTACAATCATTCCATACATTGTTCCAAAATTACAACAACAAAATAACAATGAACAATGTTTGAATGAAGAAGTACCCCATGAAGAGCCTAACCTACCAATAGCTGACAAAATTGAACCATGTGGAATAGCTTTAAGTAAACCTGTAAGGATACAAAAATCAGCTATTTCATATGATTATTTGGTTTATTTGCAAGAGTCAGATTTTGATTGTGACGTTTATGAATATCCTGTTTCATTTTCATAAGCCATTAATAGTGATAAGTCTAATAAATGGATTAATGCTATGAAAGATGAATTAAAATCAGTGGTTGAAAATAATGTCTGGATCTTGTCGAATTGCAGAAGGTTCTAAACAAGTTGGATGTAAATGGATTTTTAAAACCAAACATGACTTGAATGGAAATATCGAACGTTTTAAAGCTAGACTTGTTGCTAAGGGTTATACTCAGAAGATGGCATTGATTATAAAGAGACATTTTCACCATTTTCAAAGAAAGATTCATTAAGAATCATTATGGCTTTGGTAGCTCAATATGATTTAGAGTTACATTAAATGGATGTGAAAATAGCCTTTCTTAATGGGGATATAGAGGAAGAAATTTATATGGATCAACCTGAAGGTTTTTCCATGGAAGGAAAGAATCATATGGTGTGTAAACTTAAGAAATTAATATATGGACTTAAACAAGCTTCCAGACAATAGTATATTAAGTTCAATGATACTATTACATCTTTTGGTTTTTATGAAAATATCGTTGATCGATGCATTTACCGAAAGATTTGTGAAAGTAAGTTTATATTTTTGGTTCAATATGTTGATGATATTTTGCTTGCTGCTAATGATTTAGGTATCTTGTATGAGACTAAAAATTTTCTCTCTAAGAATTTTGAGATGAAAGATATGGGAGAGGTATCTTATGTGATAGGAATTTTCATATTCAGAAAGAGATCACATGGATTGTTAGGGTTATCTCAGAAAACTTATATCGAGAAAATTCTTGAGAAATTTAATATGAACAACTGTTCGGCAGGTATTGTCCCAATACAAAAGGGGATAAATTTAGTCTTATGCAATATCCAAAGAATGATGTGGAATGTAAGCAAATAGAATTTATTCCATATGCTTATGTTTTGGGTAGCTTGATGTATTTGCAAACTTGCACAAGACCAGATATCAGCTTCGCGGTTGGGATGTTGGGCCGCTATCAGAGTAACCCTGGTATTGATCATTGAAAAGCTGCAAAGAAAGTGATGAGATATCTTCAAGGAACTAAGGATTATATGCTCACATTTAGAAGATCTGATCAGTTGAAAGTGATTGGATATTCATATTCAGATTTTGCTGGTTGTGTTGACAGTAGAAAGTCAACTTTTGGCTATGTGTTCCTATTGGGAGAAGGACCAATTTCATGGAAAAGTGCCAAACAATCTATCATTGCATCATCCACTATGGAAGCAGAGTTTGTAGCCTGTTATGAAGCTACAATTCAAGCATTATGGCTACAGAACTTTATTTCAGGACTTGAGATTGTCGACACCATTACCAAGCCACTGCAAATTTATTGTGATAATTCTGTAGCATTTTCTTCTCCAAGAATAACAAATATTCCAAAGGTGCTAAACATATGGAATTAAAGTACTTTACTATCAAGGAGGAGGTCCAGAAACAAAGAGTGTGCATTGAACATATTAGAACGGATCTTATAATAGCAGATCCTTTGACTAAAGGTTTACAACGAAAAACATTTAAAGAACATGTACATAGAATGGGTCTTGGTTGTATTAAAGATTAATTATTATGATGTTATGTATTAAAGATTGATTATTATGATATTATGAATTGAAGATTGATTATGATGCTGTTGTGCCACTCTTGAGCTCATTAATATGATATGTTTTTGATTTTATTTATTATTTATTATTTCTTATGCTTGTATACACTTACGGTTTTGAACAAGAAATTTACTGTATCTTTCAGACAATTAAGTGAACATTAAGTTATTTATATATAAATTACGTGACCTAACATGATAAGTTGCTAATGTAGTAGTATATAGAAGGGAGTATGCAAATTGGATGGGTATGACCGCCATAACTCTTATTATTTAATTTATTATGTTAAAGTCAATCATGATGAAAGAATGACATTATGAAATTTAATTTTACGCGCCTAATGTTTACACTATTAAATATTAATGCCATAAACTTTCGGTCCAAGTGGGAGAATGTTAGATTAGCACTTTAATACAAGATTGTTACATAGGCGAACAGTCGCTCTTTTCTCGATCTAGCCTAGTATGCGAAAGGTGAAGGGCCAGATCTAGCCTAGTATGCGAAAGGTGAAAGGCCACCCATTGTTTCTTCTGCGTGTGCAGAAGATGAAGGGCTACCGAATCAGATGTTAATGGTCCGAAAGTTTAATCCATTAATATTAAGCCATGGTATTAAAAGAAATTAAAGTCATTAATTAATGTTTGATGAAAATACCAATTGAATGTTATATATAAAATAATTAGTCCTCTCTGCCTAAAGAAATTAACAAGAATCCATCGTTATCTGCTATGAAAGGAATGAGGTTAAGGGAGAGAAACTAGTTAATTTTTTGTAAAAAATGCTGTCAAAATCTAAAGAGGTTATCAAAATCTAACCAAATTTAAGTCTCAAGTCTAAATACTATTATGATAAACTCTGCATCAGGTAAATACTATTATGATGAATTCCGCATCAGGTAAGTATTTTATATATAATTTTATGTAACAAATTATTTATTGAAGATCCTATTTTGCTAACATCGACTCCATCTCATCCTCTATAGAAGCTAACCACTCATTATGAGTAGGCGAAGCAAGCATCTCATCAATAGAAGCTGGCTCATCTAGATCCAACGAAGTACAAAAAAGCATATTTTCTTCGACCTTAAAATGCCAACATAGAGCAATTCCATGTTTGCTTCTTCATAACTATAAATCTGGACTCTAAGGACTATTTTCTAGTGGTGCATCACCCTTTATAGGTGAGCTCCAACTTAGCTCAGCTTATGCACTCCCACTAATTGATGCACCACTTCCATTAGGCCTAACACTTTCACTATCTGTGGCGATCCTTGGGACATATCGTATTGCCCTTTTCTCGCTAGAGATAGTAGAAGAGTCATCTTATAACTCATACAGGGTCAGATCCTTTATAACTTCACCAATGCTGGGGAACTCATTCTCCATGAACTCTACATCTTTGGACTCTACCTTAGTCAGTTCTCCATTAAAATATTCACCATACATCACATAACCCTTGAAACTCTTAGGTTAACTAATGAACATATTTTTACTGACCTTAGGACCTAACTTCTCTAACCTATAGGAGGAGTTGTGAACATAGCCTACTAAGCCCCATGGGTATAAATGGTTCACAAAAGGTCTTGTATCATACCATAGCTCATATGAGGTAGAGGCACCAATTTACTAGGTACACGATTAAAAATATAGGTAGCAGTCAGCAGCGCATTATCTCAGAAACTGATTAGAAGATTTGCCTATACTATCATCGAACTAATTATATCTAGCAAAGTCCTGTTTTGATGCTCTAGAACTCCATCTTGTTGCAGCATATCAAGAATAGTAAGTTGCTTGCATATCTTCATTTCCTTATAAAGTCTCTAAAATTGCTCAGATAGATACTCACATCCTTTATCAGTCCCAAGAGTCTTCAAAATCCTCCCCTTCTAATTCTCCACCTTAGCTAAAAAGCATCTGAAACAATCTGGTGCTTCATAGCAGTAGGAGATATAGTACACATACCGAAATCATAAATAATCATCTATAAATATAAGAAAATGAGAAATGTCATGGCATGCCCTGATGCTTAAGGATCCATAGATATCTGAGTGTAATAGTTCTAATGGTTGAAAGGCCCTAAAAACCTTATCAAAAGGCTTTCTTGATACCTTTTCTACTAGACAAGACTCACATAAGAAGACTTATCTTGATGAGAAGGTCCAATAGCTCTTCTATAGCCAATCTTACCATCCAATCTTGGCCCACATGACCAAATCTGACATGCCATATTAAACAATTATCATCTACTAGAAAAGAAGCACATGCAAACAAGGAATAATGATATACAAATCAACATCAAGTCTAAAGAACCCCTATGATAAATATCCATAAAAAGATAATACACCATCCATATATATAGACATTTGATCCTCAGAGAAATAAAAAGTGTAGCCAAGGACAAAAAGGGCAAGAATGGAATACATATTATACCAAATGATTAGGACATATAAAACATCATGTAGGAGAAACATATATCCATCATGCAACCTAATGCAATATGCTCCTACACCCAATACCTGCTCACCCAGATCATTCTTAAGAACAACATACCATGTGTTTGTTGGAATACAATGAAAATCTACAAAACTAGTTCAATCATGCATTATGTGTGTCATGCCTCGAACCCAAAGGTGGTCCAAGAGGTGGCAACCTACTGCATGCTAGGCATTGAAGGCATCTAATAAAAGAACAATTATCAAATTGAGGGTCAATAAACTAATATACCATTAGAAAGTAACAACATTCTTATTACAATTCCAAATAAAGAAATATCTAAGCTACATGCATGCAAACTAATAAACATAAATTTTATGTAAGCTGGGATGATAGGAGATTCAATCTACCCATGTCTCTCTTCATTGCTTTGCCTCTGAAAAACATCAACGAGAGTTTAATGAGCTTATACTCAATAAGTAAGCATAATATAAAACATATTATATAACTTCAAGAATTAGCATGTCAGGATTTACTTACTTTCATATGCCAAAACTTTCATATCACCTCATTATCTGATATTACTTATATTTTTGACATATGTTGAAATCATATTCCATTTTATGTCTTAAAAAATTCTAGTTTCAAGTTTTCAAATCATCATAATCATAATTCATTTATTTCATGTCATCATAGGCATAACTCATTTATATCATGTCATTATAGTTATAATTCACTTATTTTATATCATCTTAGTCATGTTTTACTTATTTCATATCATTAGCACTTACATTTCATCTTATTACGAATACGCCATGGTCACAAATTATGGCCACATATATTCCTCTAACAAGGCTAGAACAGAATACCACATTTAATCCCTATAAATGGGGCTAGAACAGAACACTATATTTAATTCTATGGATAAAGGTGTATCCTTGACATATATCCCCTATAAAGCTGAAACCCGGTATCAGTCATTATGTCATCAAGTCATATCATCATAAGTGCTATATTTTATCTTTTAGAATCTTCTCATTTCTTATTCAAATGTTGTCTATAAGTTCTTTAGATTATCTTGCATAAATAAACATTCTTATCATATTATTGGCTATGCTAATAATAATAAGATCAAATATTTATTATTATTATATGGTTGAATATATCATATCTACTTATTTTGCATAAGTAATGTTAATTTATAATTATTTTTATTATTATCACATATACCATTATTATTACTATTGTCATCATTATTTATTTATTTATCATTTTTATTTTTATTAGTTATTTATTTATTTTATAAATTATGCATAATTTATCTAAAATATAAAAATAATCATCAAGTTATTAAATAAACATATTAAAGTATCAAAAATCTATATGCACGATAATAGCATATAATAAGCAATACCTAAGCATATATAGATATTTATTTAGAAATTATATAGTCTAATAATTCACTAAAATCACTAATGATAAATGACTTACTTACTTTTTATTGCAAATCGACAAATCAAATCCAACTAATTATGCTACTATCACCTACAACATAACATTTATATTTTTAATTTTCAAAAATTATACTGTTAAAATGAATTCTATAATCCTACCAAGTCTAGTCATGGATTTAACTTGAGGTTTTATTATCTTAACTTGTATCAATTCCAACAGAGAAACAAAATTTTTTTCATAAACTAGAATCAACCTAAATTCTATAACTCAGAATGTTGGACCATGAACATTGGATCGCGATCAATTTGGGCTCCAAAAGTTAGGTCCAATTAAGTTCAAAGACTTGAATCGAAAGCTCAACGAAGAAAATCAACCAGTTTCATTCTCTCCCATTTCCATTTTTTTCTTTTTTAACCCATGGCCATCCTTGCTGACCACTCGAAACCATCGTCGGCCGGCACTGATCAGGAGCACCTAATCCGATGGGAGCCCTTTTCATCCCCCTCGGAGCACCTAATCCGATGGGAGCCCTTTTTCAAACTGGTACGTAAAAGATGCAGAGGAAAAGTATTTGCGGCACTTAAAATGGTGCGAAGAAATAGTGCTTATTAAAAGTACCATTTTAAGTACCGCACAAGCGGTAGTCCAGGCTTTTTCCACGCCATCAACACGTCGTGGGTTACGGCCTTTTCCACGCCATCAACATGTCGCGGTTCGACGCTTCGACTAATTCGAATAACTTCAGAATTAATTCTTGGAGTCTGAAATGTGGGTGTTGAAAGGGCTATGATCTGTCTAATTTTTCTGTTATGACTGCTGGCACTTGGGTGGGGTTAGGTTTGAAGGGCTAAGGTCTGTCTAATTTTGACTACTGGCATCAGGGTGGAATCTGTTCTGACTACTGGCACTCTTGGATGGGGTCAGATTGAACCACTCGCCTTCGGACGGGAAACAGCTAGGATGGGGTCAGGGATTAATTCTTGGAGCCTGAAACATGGGTGTTGGAAGGGCTAAGGTCTTTCTAATTTTTCTGTTTTGAGTGCTAGCACCTGGATGGGGTCAGGTTGAACAACTCGCCTTCGTTCCTGACAGGGAACGGGACCGTGGGATCAGGTTGAATAACTCGCCTTCGGACAGGAAACGGCTAACGGCTGTGCAAATTTGGCGCAGTGCACGAAACATTTTCTGATGGGGAACAGGGCCGTATGGGACCTACAAATTTGGCGCAGTGCACGAAACATTTTCTGATGGGGAACAGGGCCGTATGGGACCTAGCTACGGGCCGACAAAACCCTCCTTTCCCTTTTTATATATAAAAATATATATCATTTCAAGTGATGTTTTCATCTTACCATAAAAAAAAGTATCACATCATCTCCATAAAAACTTTTTCTTCCGCATCCATTGCACACCGGTTTGAAAAATAGCTTAATCCGGTGGGGATCCAATGGCTCGCTGGTTGTTTTTTTTTTCGTGCAACAATCAGCGGCTGCTGGTTGTTTGGCCACTGGTTTGAAAAACAAGTCCCCCCACTGAAGCATCCAATCCATAGGGGTCTGATGGCTCGCCGACCATTGCAATTTTTTCTTTTTTATTTTTAATTCTTTGTTTTTAAATATAAAGAGAATAGAGTAAACATTCTTTCTTTCATTTTTTTGGCAGTCGCCATCGACCACGACTGAACCCCATGACCCTAGGATAAATCAAGCAAATAGAAAGAAAATGGCAAGGATATCTGCTAGAAAAAGTGGCCAGTGAGGGAGAGAGATAATCGCCAAAAAAGTTACTAGCAAGAGCCCCTGTTTTCATATAAAAAATGAACAGTGAGCTGATTCTCACGTCCAAACTTTGGTGATACAAAGAGGAAGAATGGGCATTACCTGATGAAACTCCCAAGCTAACAAAGAAGATGTCGGTGGAGAACCCCCATTCACGTCAGGTAATGGAGAACCCTTTCAAACAGATTGAAGGAAATAGAAACGCCAGTGGTTTGAGAAGATACAAAGAGAACAGAGGGATAGAGGAAGAAGAAGGAGAGGGGGGGGGAGCATCTATTTGGCCCGCGAAGATTGCTGAGGAACCCCCACGGCAAAGTAAAGAAAATGACCTTTTTATCCCTAAATTTTTGGAGCAAAATATCTCTATCTACTAAACGCACCCCCCCCCCCCCCCCCAGCAGCCCCCCCAAACAGCCCCGCGAGCCCCCTGTGGCCGAACAGAATGTTTATTCTCTTTTTTTTTTATTAATTATTATTAAGGTTTAAAATTATTATTTGATCATACAGGATGATGCTTCGATCGAATGCAGCGTAATTGGCTCCGATTGTGTGATGGATTACACAAATGAATTTACAACTTACGAGGTAAAATTTAATTGCATTTATTTTCGTATTATTTGATTGAGCAATGTTTAAAATTGTCTACCAATATAAAACTATGTATTTTATAGATATTCAAAAGTAAAGAAGAAATGTGTAATTGGTGTCGGGAAGTCGGAAAGAGGAATGGATTTATCGTTATTATTAAAAAATCCGATTCGTGCAGCAATATTAAGAAACCAAGAATTGTTTTTTCTTGCGAGAGGAGTGGTACTTGTAAAAGTAAACACATCAAGGAAAAGGGATCAAAGACCAGGGCCAGTGGCACTAAGAAGTGTGGATGTCCTTTTGCCTTAAGAGGGAAGAATTGGACACTGCAGATGATTGAATGTTAATGGTCATTTGCGGTGTACACAATCATCCAGCTGCAAAGCATCTCGAGGGGCACTCATATGCGGGACGATTATCTAAGGAGGAGACTGCAATGCTAGTGGAGATGTCGAAGAGTTTGGTTCGGCCTAAAGACATTTTATCTACTTTGAAGCAAAGGGATGCCCGCAATGTTACAACAATGAAGACAATCTACAATGCACGGCAGGAAGTGAATTTTGTATAATGTATGACATATTTATATTAACTCAAAAGATTTTCATTAAAATTGAGCCGAAAGGAAGTGAATTTTCATTCAAATTTCAATATTTTTTATAAAAAGATGCACTATGTGCTAACAGATACAAAATACATGAGGTACATCAGGGATCCCTACCACGCCGTCGTCAACGCCTGTACTGCTGTGGCGATGCATGACTAGGGCCAGGAACATCAGGCTGAACAGGCTGCACCGTAGAGATATGCTGACCCTGCAACATATGTGCCATTTGCGATATGACATCGTACATGTGCGTCCCCTGTGATGTAGCAGCCTCCTTCCAATCCATATCAAGTATGTCAGTGCAAAGGCCAAGCGCATCTGCAATACGCCGGCCTAGCATATCAGCATCAGCATCATCGGGACGTGATCGGGAGTAGATACTGGATCGGCTCTCCGGAGGGTGAACAGCCAGATGCGTGATCCGAGAAAACCACTCCAAAAATCCTGGTACGCAATCGGAGGGTTGGGTCACCGGATGGCTCCTGCTCACTGTGCTTAGCAGGTGATCCTCCCACCTCTCCCATAACTGCTCATAGAAAATGTATCGGATGCGGTACGAAGCTGTTGTCGATCCTCTGCTGGCTCGCTCAGGGGCCAGTGGCGCACGGGGGATCGTCTGTATCCTGCCGAACTATCGTAAAACCCTTTCAGGATGATAGGGTTCTACGACATCCATGCACTTCAGGCAGCCACTGAAGAATGCAATATCAAGGAATGGACGATCATCCCGAATAAGACGATGGGATCCCAAACTACCTGCAATATATTAAATCGTAATAAGTTTGATAATGTATGACAAATTATATAAATACACAAGTGCATGGTCCTATGGTACATACCTCATCTGCCCTCAGTACGTCCAATGACTCGCGTAGAATCACTAAATGGTCCATCGTAGAATGGGGTGGAGTGCCGGGAGTCCATCGGTGTACGCGAGGCCTAGCATCGGTATAGTCTAAGGCTGGATGAGGAGTGAGAAAGGAAAAATGCTCATAAATCCATGCATGGAGAAGCGTCATATATCCACTAATCTGTCTAACGGATGCCCTAGATGCAATCCCCAACTACCGATATAAATTAGCCAAGGCACCCGCACCACAGGCATATGTGCTCACTCTATCCAAATGCCGAAGCAGAGCAAGATAAGCTATAGGCACCCGCGTCCCGCTCTTATCGACAAAAAGTGTACACCCAACAAAAAAAGAAAATATGCTCGTGCCACACACTCTATCCTACGGCGGCTATCTCTATCTGATACATTATGGAAATAACTCTTCAGCATTCTAACATCACAGACTGACCGCGGATAGATATAACCTCCTAACATGCGTCATCCCGTGATACATCCAATAGCTGTACTAGTAGGTCCTCAGCATCCCGATCACTCATCCTATCTGTAGACAAGGACACTGAGGCACACATGACACTAATCCCTAATATGGCGGCAACATCATCCAACGTGATTGTCATCTCGCCAAAGAAAAGATGGAAGGTGTTCGTCTCGGGCTGCCATCTCTCTACAAAGCCCGAGACAAGAATCTTATCGGTGAACCGATAAGAGCAATGCACTAGCTTTAGAAGACCCGACTGCTGAACTATATCCCTGAATCTCCTATTTGATTGCCCTGATGCCCACCACTGCCACTCACCTACTTTTTCAGCATGGCTCATGCACTTCAGTGGAGTTTGTTCCTGTGAAATATAAATGGATAACATGAATAACACATAACAGCATCGAAATACATTAAATAAAATATGGTAGAACAACAAATAAATACCTGTTGCCTCCAGATGGAGGCTGCAATATGTATCCTGAAACTCCTAAGGACATACTCATCCTCAGGACCATATGGACAAGGACCATCCGCCTCATCATCATTAACATCCATAGCTGAGATGTCCTCGACTGCTGTCTCATCTGGAGGCGATGGTGCAACAAGATCCTCAGAAACCTCAGGAACCTCAAGCGCCTGGGTTCTACGTCTCCTGGCAGACGCTGTGGGTCTAACTCATGAAGGGCCAGCATCCATATCTGAAATATTGCAATATTCATTAGTAAAATAAAAATATATCAAAATAATATATTTTTATTAAAAATATTATAATATATACTTTATACTAATATACTTTATTATAATTATAATATACTTTATAATATATTATAAATTCAAATATACTTTATAATACTTGATTATTATAATTATTATTATAATATACTTTATTAAAATTATATTTTATAACGTAATTACTTTGTTCGGCCCAGCTGGGCGAACCGAGTTAATTCTGTTCGGCCAAGCTGGGCTGAACAGTTATAAATCTGTTCGATCCAGCTGGGCCGAACAGTCATAAATATGTTCGGCCCAGGTGGGCCGAACAGATTTAATTCTATTCGGTCCATCTAGGCCGAACAGATCAAACTCTGTTCGGCCCTGGAGGGCCGAACAAAGGTTCTCTGTTCGGCCAACCAGGGCCGAATAGAGCTGAGACGACTCCGGAGTGGGGGGACGAAAGGGGCAGAGAGGGAGCGGAGCCGTCGGACACTTACGGACACTGGGAGGCTTTAAAAAAAACAACTTGAAGGGCCGATCGAGTGAGGAGAAATGAGGGAGGAGGGAGGGAAGGAGGGAGGGAGAGGAAGGAAGGGAGGGAGGGAAGGAGGGAGCTTACCTTGTCGGAGAAGCCGCCGGGGAGCACCGTGAGGAGGTGAGCACGAGCAAGGAGGCGGGAGGGAGCGGGAGGGAGAAGGATCGGACCCGCGGGGGGGGGATTGGGGGGGGGGGGGGGGGGCAAATAGCAATTTAGGGTGGGGGGGGGGAGGGAGAAGGGGTAGTTTAGAAATTTTAGAAAATAAGGGGGGCTACTAAGTAAAATAGGAGGGCTCTTAAGTAAAAAAAAAAAGAATTCAAATGGGGGGGCTCCTTAGCAATTTCCGCTGTCCAAATAGAAGCACCCGGAGAGGGGTTTTATTATAGGAATGCTGGATTGGCGAGCAAAGGAGGTGGTGAGACCTCCTCCTTCAGATTGGTTTGGTAACGCCATGATGATCATGGGCGTTACTGGTAACACCATGATGATCATGAGAGTTATTGGTAACACCACAATGATCTTGGACATTACAATATGTTTATTCGCTCTCATGTTTACAATCCAATTAGGGAGTGTGTTAGCAACTATTGCATACAAATAAGCATTGAAAAAGCTCATTGTTGAGTATACCTTCTTTGGCTCAGTGCAATCACAAGCAAAGTGGCTTTTTACTTCACAAGCACTTGACCTTTGCTGCATTTGTTTTGACCCCTCATTGGCATCTTCTTGGTTGGTTACTTTTTTTTCTTTGGATTCTTGTGCACTTCTGTCACCTACCTTACCCCTTTTTTTGTTTTTGAGCCTCGAAGACTCAACCTAAGCCACATAGGCTAAGAAGAGTCTCAATATGCTTTGCCTTCAGCTCAAAATAACGAGATATGCCCTCAAAAATCTAGATATTCTCATTATGAGACATCAAGAGCTTATCTGACCTCCACTGAGGATCAGGTAATAAACAAGTCACTGCAAGAACCTGTTGCTCATTAGTAAGGTTGACCCTAGCAGTCCTCGGATCCTTAATCATGTTCTCTATCACATGAAGGTGGTCGAATATCAAATGATTAGGATCCTTGGTATACTACATAAACCTTCGGTTCGAGGCACATAACCTTATTGCCAATATCTGTCCATACATTATCTTGAGCTGACTCCATATAGCTTAGGCAATCAAACAATTCTCAAAATCTTCAATCAGATCATTATGTATGCTACTTAACATAGTAAAGTGCATATAACAATCCTTCACCTAGTTTTCATAGACTTTCTGATGAAGGCAATTTTGTGTGCCAAGTTATAGTAGTGTCATACTGAATGTCAGGATCTTTAAAACTTCTAATTCATTTAGCAAATAATGAATATTCCTATGCCGCATATTATAATCCTATCCATCTAACTTTTCGACTATGTTGAGATTAGCTACTATAGATCTGAAGGCTATCACTATATTCAGTCAAGCAAGTTTTGGACATCAAACACATAATCAGTGTATATCAGTATTAGAAAAAAATAATTAGATAACATATGTTCTTACTTATAAATAGGATCAAAAATTTCACTAAGCTCATTATCATAACATTTAATCTAGGGATGTAACTGAGTTGAGACAATTTGCGAGTAGCTCGAAATTGACTCAAAAAATACTCAAAATTGACTCGCTGCTTATCGAGTCGAGCTCGAGCTTGAGCTACTCAAGTAAATTATCGAGCCAAGTTCAAGTATTAAAATACTCGGCTCGAAAAGTTTGTGAGCTTTATCGAGCTTACGTAATTTTACTTTTTTTATTCTTATAATTATATATATTTAATAAGATATTTTTTAAAAAACATAAAAATCTATCTGATAGATCATGCGATCAGCGATTAAATTAGGAAAATGAACCGTCGTTCGTCTCAGGCTCTCAGCGATTCAAAATAGGAAAAACGAACCGTCGTTTGTCTCAGTTTTTCTGTCGTTCATCTCAACCTCTCAGGCTCTCAGTGATTCAAGTTGTTCCATCGTTCATCTTAGGCTCTTAGCGATTCAAGTTTTCCTGTCGTTCATCTCAGGCTCTCAACGATTCAACATAGGCTCTAGGAGGAAATTTGGGAAAATGAACCATCATTTGTCTTGTCACTTGTGACTCTCGTCCCTAACTCCCTATGAACAGCGAGAGGATAGGGTTATCTCTAAGTGGTAACGGGTAAGCCCTATCTCCATTAAGCCCTATCTCCATTAAAGATAATGATAATCTTTGGCAGCCGCTAGCCATTGTCGTCACCGTGGATAGCTTTGGCTCAAAAATTTGGTGTGAACTGTGAAGGTTGCGGACTTGCGGTGGATTGGAGGTTGGAAGGAGCCTTCTTCGTTGAAGCCAAATTCACCCTCGGATATAATCTGAAAAAACCCACGGTAAGACCTTGGAAATTAATCTATATGCTCTTTGATAGTTTATCTTGATTTTTTTCGGTAATCTTTGTTCAAAAAAATAGACCGTTGTCCGTTGGTTAGATTTTCTTTCCTCTGGTGGCGAATACGACTAGGTAATATACCTCTAAAATCCATAAATCCCTCCTTTGCTTCTTCTTGAATTCAAGAATCATTTAGGAAGGATTAGAGTTGAGCTTTGTTGGGAATAGGTTGCTCAATATTTGGTTTGGACTTTGGAGGCTCTGTTTCAACTTTCAAAGAAAGAACATAGCCTATATCTTCTTCTTGCCGGTGGCTAAATCCCATTCCGGCAACGAAATAGAATAGGTAAGAACATAGCTCTTGCCTTTTCATTTTATTCGGTGGCTAAATCTCATTCCGGCCTATAATAATTTTGCACTCTTGGTTCTATTTTTTCTTCATGCAAGCCCCATAGTTTGACAAACAATTAAAGGATAATTTTGTTATCATATGCTATTTGTGAGCTTTTTAACAAATTGATATACTGGCTCACTAATTCTTTGTCCTTTATTGGTATCTCCCCAACATTAATGTCTATGTATAAAGTGTCACAAACTTTACAATATATCAAATACATATCATTGATTTTCTCCACAATAGCAACATGACACTTCTACTTTGGTTTGATGGAATTAGCCTAATAGTATATGATATGCAAGTTTGGAGCTTCATATTGGACCATTCACCGAATCACCATTATTATTACGCAAAGATTTTCTTCTAATAGAATCAAGGTATTTCAATTTATTTAGCATAGACTTATTTGTTTCTATGCTTCTTGTTCTTGTGCTATGCATAATAAATATAATTAGCATACACTTATTTTATTTTCAAATTACTCCATAATCTAATTGAATATCTGATTAACTTAGAACTAAAATGGATATCCAGCTTTGAATTTGGCAATGATGACTTAATGTTTCTAGTTATATAATATAATGCAAATTCTATATGCAGGTTGCCAATGTTGCCATTTATCATGGGCAACCGATACTATCCTGCCAATTTTGCCTTGTTCATTTGATTCCAAATATTTTGTGCTCGTGTGGGCTGTGATATTATTTTGAGCCTATGCAATTCAATTTGGCAATGATGATAGGGACTTTCAATTTGTTTTGACGTTGAATGTGTGGGCTGTGAAATCATGACTTGGAAGGCATTTCTTAATGCAACCGTTATGATTTGTTAGGCTGTGAAATCATGACTTGGAGGGCATTTCTAAATGCAACCATTGTGATTTGTTAGGCTGTGAAATCATTGACTTGGAAGGCATTTCTAAATGAAATCATGGCTTGGAAGCATATGTTTGACACTCTATATGAGCCAAGGGCCATGATGTTAGGCAGATTCATAGCATTTCCTGACTCAGATGCATGCAAATTGTAACTGTCAAAAAATAACAGCTGATAATGCCTTCCTAAGCCAACTCAATCTGTCCCTATATCTCATAAGTTACTATTTTAGTAATGTTTTGATTGTACGAAATAATGTTATGAAGTTATTTCAGGTACGGTTCCTATTATTACAAGTATGGTTCCTGTAACACAGGCTGCCTATCAATTTTCTGCATTTAAGTTGGGAAAGAGGTTACCAAAGGTGGAAACTAGAAATTGATGCCAAAGCATTGAAAAGCCTAGCAAGCATATGTTTAATTTCCTGGATTCCATGTCAGGATCTTTCATATGAATAAAGTTACTGATATATAGTCTTTGTCCTAAGGTTTATATGTTGATTAATCATCTTCCATTGTTTAATTTCCATCATGGAGGGTGGCATTTCTGTTGTGAAGGGGCCTTTATTTTAATCTACTTCTCTGAATCTCTGACCTGCTATAACTGGTGTTAAAAAGCAACAGGTGGTCACTGCATTACTATGGCCATGAAAAATAAAAGCTGGAAGCAGCGAATGGATGGATTAATTATCAGTAAGTGGTATAGGAGTTGTTGGTTGGTTTACACACAGCTTCCAACAAGACCAACCTTTGCCTTGTTCCACATTTTAGGTATATCAGGGGCACTACTGGGCGTGATGGGTTCTCACTTCAAGAAGTCTAATGTCTATCCATTATGAGTTCAGTATTTGGAGGTGCTTTGTTGTTATGCTTCTCTCAACCGTTCTCAATTCAAAACTATTGAGGTGAAGCAGAGAGGCATGCAATGTGAGGTGGCTGACAGGATAACATGAATAAGACAATGGAACTTTCTATTATAAAATTAATGAAATTATGATTTGTTGTTTGACTTGATTATATTAGTAGTAGTGTTCCAATGTTCTTACAAATTTATGGCTTTCATTTTCCTTCATAATGTCGCTTCTGTTGGATTGATATGTTTAGATGACATTTTGGTGTTTGTCTAGTGCATGTCCCTAACAGCTTTCTTTTGCTGATCCTAGAAAGATTCATTGATGGATTTAAGTTTTTATGTACCCACTTCCAATACTCAATTTGTTGGTGATGAAAACCGTCCTCCAGCTCAAGTAAATAAAATCAATTTGTACTCATGTATTTGATTGAACGCTTGATTTTGCAATGGTTGGCCCTCCAGAAACTAACCTCTAGTTTTTAGGTTTTCCTTGAAAAAATCGCATCACTTAGGTAGTGTTTGAAATAGGGGATAAGAGTGGATATCCAAGGGATATCCCCTCTTATTCCCAAAAGCCATAACTATAAGGGATAGCTAGGAATAAAGTTAACCAAAGGGATAATCCATGGTTAACCATGGGATATTGGTTCATCAGAAGAATATGTTGTCACATTTGAAGGAATTGCAATTCTTACACCCAGGTACATGAACCAGCTAATTGCATATTTAGGCAATCAGTTAAACGACATGCATGTGCTATTTGTGTGGATATCCATTTTATCCTTAAAAGCTGATATAAATTGTCTCTGCAAAGGGAGGTACACTATTGAGCTTCACCTTTCATTCCTGCAGCTCCAAGGAAGATATTTCTAGCAGCTGTTGTATGCAAGAAACAAATGAAAATTTGGAGGATGCCAGCAATGAATTAATTTTGTCTGATGAGGATATGGTGAGGTTCCAAATAGGCAAGGTCTTTGCCCACATGCCTTGTGAAGAAGTTGAGAGCAAGTTGGAGAAGATGAAGGAGGATGCTAGCAAGGAACTTGAGAGGCTAGAAGAAGAAAAGGAATCTGTACTTGCACAGATGGCTAAGCTTAAGAATATCTTGTATGGAAAGTTCAAGGACTCCATCAACTTAGAGGAAGACTAATTGGGGCTCTGTGCTGCCCCCTGTTTCTGCGTTGTACCATCAACATGGTCCTCATACAGTGTATTTTTAATAGGTTGCCACCTCTTTGCTGGAAGTTCATTAGTCAGCTGGTATTTTTAATAGGTTGTCGCCTCTGGCTTAAACATTTTTCTAATGGATTTATTTTGGTATGTGTTTAGAGCTATTTTTATTTTCTGAGAGCGCATATAATAAGAGTGTATATAATGGCAAACGTCAGACAACATTGAATATTTGACCTTTTCTTTGAGAGGGTCCCAAAAATGAGAGAGCTCCTTTAAATTTTTAGTTAAGAAAATATTTTGTTTTAATTAAAAAATATTTTTTAAATTTATTACAAAAATTCGAGTCGAGTCGAGCTCGAGTATATAGAGTATTTCATCGAACTCAAGCTCGAGCTCTAAATAAAAAACTCGATCGAGCTCGAGTTGAGTTTTGAGCTTCAAATTTTAGTATCGAGTCGAGCTCAAGCTTGGCACTGTATCGTTTCGACTTGGATCGATTGCACTCCTAATTTAATTAGATGGAATATAGAATTTAATTCTTTTTCACAAAACTCATCTCTAGTGTCTAAAAAACCAACACAGATTGATACTATAACAAGCATATATTTTATCAATAAAAGACAAAATTCAGCAAACTCATTATCTATGCACAAAGCATAAATAAACATGCTCTTAGAAAAATATGTAATAAATAACATAAATACCCTTCATGCACTAAGTATAAACAATTATGTCAACAAAATAACATGCAAAAATATACATAGATTATATTTATACACTAAACATAAATAATTATGCATAGAAAAAACACACATAGTGTAGCACTAGTATGGTTCACACACTAAGTATAAACCATTATGCCACATCTACAAAACTTCAATAATTTTTATGTAATTTTCTATAAATTTTTCTGAATTTTTTGCAATTTTCTATGATTTTTTAAAATTTAAAATTTTTATATTTTTTAATAAATTTTAGATTTTTAATAATTTTTAAAACTAAAAACTTAGAAAATAATATTAAAATACTTTATGGCATGCCACGTCAGCATAGACCCATGACACATTAGCACACCATATCAGTAGAGACCATGATACATTAGCTCATGTCAGTGCTACGTCAACAAAAATGCCACTTCAACATGCCATGACATTCATTACCATGTGAACTTTGTCGACGAACATGAGCTAGCCATATCATCACTTAGGTGACGTGATTACCACGTTAGCATGAACAATTTTTTTAAAGGAAAAATGGCTTCATTTTCATCAAATTTATGGTTGATGCCATTCATAAACTCGATGGCCCTTTTCTCACTTACTGGCCATGCGGTTGCCATTGAGGAGGCATCCCCAGCCTCCGACGGCTGGGTAGGAGGCGGAGAGGGTCCCTTAATACCATTGTCACAAAGGCTCACAACTAAGAGGAAATTTTTCTCTCTTTTCCTTACATACGTTGGCACTCGAGGTCCACCTCAAGTCATCTGCTTCGTCTTTGTGGCTCCTTCTTCCTTTCAATAAGTAATGCCCATAAATGCACACCTTGCTCATGGACAAGCCAAAGCTGGCTACCTAAATGCTGAATTCAAACATCATGCACCAAGCAACAAGAATACAAGCCTCTTTTACGAAAGAATCTTCCAACCTCACTTTACATTAAGGTAGCATTTGATGCATCAGATAATCGTGAATGATAATGTGTGGATTGCCTACAAGATAAATTATCACCTGATAGATTACCAATAATTTTGATTACTATGTTTGATGTATATACACATGTAATGTTACAAGTAATATTGATTACTGTGTACCAGATCCTATAACATTAAATTTTCAAAATATTTTTAAATTAAATTTATTAAAAATTTATATATTATTATATATTTACTTTTTTTAAAATATATTTTTAAATGATAATATTTAAAAATATTATATTTATAAATGATATTCGAAGCGAAGATATCGAAAGCCACCGATCCGAAGTAGTTCTGTAGCGTTGGTAAACGACCATGGGACGCTGAGCGAAGGTATGGCATGATACCTTCAATACGATTAAAAGAAGGAAGAGCAATCTTGTCAAAAAAAATTTATCATATTATCGTATCTCTCATGGATAACCACACCTTTCTGAAATAATTTGGATTACCTGATAAGACAATTTTATCAAAAAAAAAATTATCAGATTACCACATCGATAACCACACATTTCTTAGATAATCGGAAGATAATCTAGATTTAAAAAGTAATCCAGTCATTCGATATGTACTAAAAATAGTTATCTGATAAGCCTTATTTAAATTACCGATAACCTATCCAAACGCAACCTAACTCTTACAAGTAGAAATACAATGGCTACCATGGCAGTTAAAACTCTCCCTCTCTAGTTGTATTTTAGCCGCTCCATATGCAAGGATAAACTCTCCCCAGTAGAGAATTCTTTTCCCCTAGTACAAAGCCCTCAAAAATCCCACTTGTGTCGCTTTTTCCTTCTCTCTCCAGCCCGCCCTGCAAGGTCAACCCACATAAGCTTTGCTTGGAGCACGCACAATATTTATTTCAATTATTTGTGGAATTTGCCAACTGAATCCAGTACATAGAGCTTGCCAACCTTTATCCAGCAAAAGGTCTCTCAAACCACGAGAGTGCAAAGCACACATCAAAAACCACCAATAAAGATCGGTGGACAATATTCAACACGATGCACTAAGCATATATCCCACTACCATAAAGTTCAGCGTCCAGATAATTTTTAAACTTGGAAAAAAAAAAAAGATGTAAAGAGAAAGCTTCTCAACATCATCAAAATGCCTCTTCAAACTAGGCATGGAATTGGAGTAAGAGTACATCTTAATACTAAAAGACTGAAAGGCATATTCATATGAGACAAATGGTATCCAAGGTTAATTAAGAAATAAGAGAGAGCCCAAATATATATATATCTGTACATAGGCTCGCTTTGCCTAGTGAATGATCACTGAGACAAAAACAAGTCAAAACCAAGCCAACATTCCTGATTGGAATAGGCTGATTCATATAACAATAAAAAAGGAGGATAGCTAATTGCACTCAATTATGGAGATGAGGAATTGAAGACCATGCAGCGGTTCAGCTGGAGCTGAGAATTCCAACAAAGTATGACAGGGATCCATTAAAGAACAGAAGTTACCTCAGATCGGAGTAATATGCCTCTATAAACTCCTTTACTTTGTCACTGGAAGAGCGACATGGAGTGCAAGGAGCTGGAGCTGGAAGAGATGGAGAACCACTCAACGGCATAAGAGAGTTCACTACAATAAATTTAGCATTTCTCGACGCTAAAAAGCGTCAAAGAAATATCATCCCAACGATTCAAAGGGTGGAGACGCGGAATTCTGATGCTTTTTAAAAGCGTTGGCATCAGCGTCAGAATATGCCGATGCGTGAAAACTTAATGTTTTTGTCTATGCTTTAAAACCTTCATACCACCCATAACAACAGCACCCTCCCGCTGGTCCCCCCCCCCCCCCTTTTCAGCGCCCCACTCCCTCCCCCAGTCCCTCTCCACCCCACGCCACTCCCCCCCACCCCCACCCCCCCCCACCCCCCCCCCCCCCCCCCCCACCCGCGCAACCCACCCACTCTCTCTCTTCCCCACCCTCTGCGCTCAGTTTCTATAACTTCAGAAGAAATTAATAATAGATTATATACTAATTCATCGTTACCAGCAGAAATATTGAAATGATACATAAATTTAAGCACATGCAAACAATTAGTGACCACCTAACAACAAATTTTCTTTCCTGAAATCTTTGACATATCATTGTACACCAATCCACCATTACCAGTAGAAGCAATTGTTGGTGGGTGTTGTGTGGCAGATGATGGCTAGAGTTATACTCTATGTCTTAAGACAATTTCGTCCCGCAATGATGCTCACGGTCAGTATGACGATTGTCTCCCAGGATACAACAGTCTCCTTTTGATGAAAGCAGCACTACAATTCACCAAAATAATTGAACCAAGAATGCAACTCTCTTTTCAATGCACTATTGCTATACTATCCTTAGGAAAGTATGCAAATGCCTAAGAGAGTGGAAGAACTGAATTGAATTTGATTCAATTCGGAATGGATAATTGGATGAATTGGATGAATGGAATGAGAGGGTCTTTGGTCCTATTTATAGTTTTTAGATGCCCTTTGGAAGCAACCTTATGCCCCTTGGAAGCAACCTTATGCCCTTTGGAAGCAACGAATTAAATTAATTCGAATTCTTTTGATCAGAGGATGTTTGATAAGCCCATTCACTTCGTGATCTTCAGATCATGTGATCAGATAAGCCTTTTCATGGCTGTGATCTGAAGATCTGAAGATCAGATAAGCCCTTTCATAATTGTGATCTGATGATCACGTTATCAGATAAGTCTTTTCACATGACTTATCTACAACCGTTTGATTGAAGGGATGCCTTATCATCAACAGTTCGATTGACTTATCATTTGATCGAAGGGATGCCTTATCAACGGTCCGTTGACCGGTCAACCTTGACCAGTTGACTGGTCAACCTTCCAACGGTCAAATCATCAACGGTCATGATCAATCCAGATCAGCGATCACCAATGGTTGTGATCAATCCAAGTCATCGTTTGATCTCAGCCCCTCATCTCAATCCTGATCAGTTTCTACCGTCTGATCTTCATCATCAAAAAGATTAAAGCCCATCGCGACGACGATGCGTACGTGCGAAGTGCAAAGTGCGCCCATTGCGCCCTTCGCACACGCGCGTGCGCGAGGGTGATGCGAAGGAACACAAGCTTAAGGAGGAGGTTTTCATATAAGTGAACCTTCCTTCCTTGTTCTTTCCGATGTGGGACTAAATGTCCCCGCAATTTCTCATTCACATACATAAGGGGTTAATGGGCTTTCAAGGCCCATTAGGGTTTTCATGACCTATTTTGGCCCATTACCCAACAGCACTGACATAATACATAAATTTCAGCACATGTAAACCAATATAGACCACCTAACAACTGATTTTTCCCCTCCTTATTCTCTTTGATATTTAATAATATACAGTGTTGATCTAAGGAGGCAATTAGGTAATGACAATTTATAAATTAAGGAGTAAGCCCCAGTTTCCTGATTACCTTAAGAATCAATGATAAGCACAGGAACAGGGAAACAATAAGCTGTACATGGTAGAAGTCTTACTAGAAGAAATCATCAACACCCACTGATGAAAATCGAGTTGGGTTTTCCTTTTCCTCCTCCATTTCAACCTCTGGCTCACCCAAATCAAACTCTGGAGAGTCAATATCAGCAAGGTTCTTCAAGTCGACGACAGAGAGCTCATCAAGACGCCTCACAACAAGGTCTGCTGCACCAAGCTCATAAACTAGATGTTTACTTGCAACAGCCACACACTTCATACAGGCATCATGCGCTGCCTCCACCGCCGCATTGGAATTCCCAAACACGATGCACCGCTCCGGTATAAAATTAAGGAGATGAGCTGCACATAGAAACATCTCTGGGTCGAGCTTCCCCCTGTACACATCCTCTGCTGCCACAATTACATTCAAGAAGCCTTTGCACGCCCACTGCCTCGATCGCTTCTTGGAGGTTCTTTCTTGGACGTGTGGATGCCACCGCAATTGGAATGTTGTGATTCACAAGAGTATTCATGAACTCCTGTGAACCAGATCTTATCTGATAGAATCCACTACCTTGGAGGGTTTGGTACAGTTCCTCTTTCCGAGCGGCTAATCTTTGGAGCTCTAAGCGGTCTCGCGACAAGCAGATAACTTCTGAGATCGCTTGCTCATTCTTCATACCCTCTATTCTCTTCAAGACAAAGGCCGGGGGAGGTGATTTAAAGCTTTTCTCTTCCTGGCTTAAAATGCTATTTAAAGCTTCGTTTACGTTACTCCTCAGAGAACGGAACTCACCGTCTCAATTCATCCAACAGCCACACCTTGAAGAAGGGGACAAACACTAAACTGGCCCTTGGTGAAAGCAAGCCAGAAGATAAGCACTCACAGCGGCTCGCACCACCACAGCCTCCGATTCGGGGTCTGCCACGAATTCGCCGTCGTCGATGCCGCCCCGGTCTCGGCTGTGACCATAAGATTCTGGTTGGATGTTGGGGAGAACCCCCCTCCGACGCCGGAGGAGCTGCTGCCAACCTTGGGGAAGAAGCCTCTCCCCAGCAATTCCATCCCGGCTTGAAGGCTGTACAGATCGTGGTTGGGCTCGAAGCTCTGGATTGTGAAGTTGTTAGCGGAGGAGAAATCGATGTAGCCGAGATCTGCGAGAGAGAAAGAGATAAAAAGAAAAAGAAGCGTTGGGTACCGTACCTTAAGGGCTTGAGCGACCGGAGAGGATGATTCGAACCCAAACGAAGAGGGCGGGCGAGAGTTAGAGCACGGATCGCACAACACGCCAGGGAAAAAGGGGGCTAGGTTATATCGATATATTCCAACGCTTTTAACCGTTGCTTTTCAAAAACATCGGTAAAATGTAAATATGGCGACGCTAAGTGTCAGCGAGTATCGTTATTTGTGAGTCGATAGTCTGATGATGCTATTTAAAAGTATTGACAGTTTACAGGATCTCAACATGCTTTTCTTAACATAAGTAAAAAAGGATCAAAAAATCTTTTTTTTATTATAGTGGTTTAGTCTCAATATAATTCAAAATTATATATCATATATATTATTAAAAAAATTGTTATAAATAACAAAGAAAAAAAAATAAGATCAAAATATACTCTTAGTCCTTAGGCTTTCACTTAAAATTTATTTTTTTAAAAAATATTACATTCTTAATATTTCATTTTATGGAACCAATAAAAATTAAAAGAATAGGTAACATGCATGCCATCTTAATATGAACATAAGAATTATTTGTATGGAGGCGCATCATCTGTACCTTTAATTTTAATGGATTCATGCAATAAGTTATTAAGAATGTAATATTTTAAAATATAAAAGATTAAACTATAATAATTAAAAGTTTAAGAATTAAAATTAAATTTAAGAAAAGATTTGAGGATTAAAAGTGCATTTTTGTTAATGATTAATGTGCGCACAGGTCGATTATTTAATGTATAAGATCAGAAATTTTACTTATTTTGACTGTTGGGACCAGTGATTTGACAATTACCTGGAACGTTTTTCTCTACTAAAGCCACTCTACAAGCAAGTCTCCGTGCATAATCATGCTGAAAATTGAAATAAGTTCGTGTAAGTTAGAAGACCTGCAGAAGCCACTATAAAACACAAAGAAGGCTTCTTTTCTTTGGTTTCTGTTGCCGCCGGGATCCGTCCTTCGATTCGAGCGCGTCGATCTCCAGAAAAAGGGGGCGGACCTGCACAAGAAATCCACACGCAGGGGACGCTGGGGGTGGCCCTCCGCGGAAGACCCTCCGACGCTCAAGTCAGTGGAGAAGAAATTGGCGATCAACCAGACAGTAGGGAGGTAGATCTCTCCGGGAGGCCTCTCCGGGGGCGGCCAATCGGAAGCTCTAGAGGGCAAGAGCGCCGACGAGCTGCCGAAGAGAGCAGTGGGAGTGCGCGTGTAAAAGATGCGTACCTGAGGGAATCCGCGAGTCTGATATTTATAGACTGTCACCTGGATCTTGAGCGTCTTCTGGAAGGTTCAGAGGTTGTTACGATATGGAGGCGGACAGAATCAGGCCGTTGCGGGGCCGCTGGAATCCATATCCTGTTTGTTAAGGGATCGACGGCTGGGAGAGCTCCTTGATGTCTCGAGATCTGGTTGAGTAGACCTGGGGCGGTTATGATAGGTTTTAGGCCACGTCTTGACATGATTCCTTGTCTAGGATGTCGTTCTGGTAAGCCTGGGCTCTCCCGCGTCAGGTTCCACGGAGGTAGGTGTTAGGTTGTGGATCGCTCGATGAAGCCGAGCTATAGAAGCTCGGGAGAGCTGAGCTACGGAAGCCCGGAAGGGCCGAGCTATAGAAGCCCGGAAGGGCCGAGCTATTAAAGCTCGGGGGAGGCCGAGCTATGGAAGCCCGGAAGGGCCGAGCTATTGAGACGCGGGGGAGGCCGAGCTATGGAAGCCCGGAAGGGCCGAGCTATGGAAGCCCGGAAGGGCCGAGCTATGAAAGCCCGGAACGGCCGAGCTACGGAAGCCCGGAAGGGCCGAGCTACGGAAGCCCGGAAGGGCCGAGCTATAGAAGCTCGGAGGGGCCGAGCTACGGAAGCTCGGAGGGGCCGAGCTACGGAAGCCCAGAGGGGCCGAGCTACGGAAGCCCGAGAGATGAAGGGAGGAGGTCAGCCTTGGCCGCTTCGTACGATATTAATGCAACGACGATTTTACCCCCCAACACATGCCCTCCACTCCCTAGTTCAAAGCGTAGGTTCGGGCGTAGGGAGTACAAGTTCAAATGGCGCATCCTGGATGGGACGTCTTGGTTTAGACAGCTCGTGCAATGATGCCCTAATTAATGCGACAGGGTCATCCTGCCTTCGGGGCTAAGGCTCCTCCGAGAATGACGGTTGGGATTACGCCACGTCGTCGATTCCGATAGATCGGGCGTTTGTCGAGGTGGTTCCGGACGCCTCGGGCGAGGCGCCCTATCTTCTCAAGGCGGCTTCCTTATCGGGGAAGCAAAGCGGCAGCCGCACTATATGTATACATCTATGTGTGCATGCTCGCGGCGTCTTCTCGTCTTGCTTTTCGAAGAGTTTGGCCTTTCATCCTTTTCGACGCTCGTCGTTTTCGCTTGATATTTCTTTCGATCGAGATGGCGATGAGCCCCGACGACGTGGTCTCAGAAATCGTTGCCGAGGATTTGGGGAGGATTCACCAGTGGTATGGCATGCCCTCGAATGTCGTTCTGCAGGCGCCGGAATCCGGAGATAGAGTCTCGCGAGACCTGGAGTCTGGGGTCTTCATTTATGAAGACAGTTTGAAGGCAGGCTTTCATTTTCCTCTTCATCCCTTGGTGAAGGAAATCATGACCCACTATAACATCTGCCCGTCAATGGTGGCTCCAAACAGTTGGCGGAGCATCATCGGGTTCATCTCAATGTGCCACCAGATCCGAATCATCGCCACTCTCCCCCTTTTCCGTGCCTGCTACCATTTGATTCCTGGGAGGAAATCAGAATGGCCCTACATTGGACCCCGGAGATCTTTCAACGTCATTGTGGATAAGCCATCCTCCATCAAGGGGTGGAAGAGTCGGTTCGTTATCGCAGAGGGGAACATCGGTTCCGGCTTCCCTCGGAAGTGGGAGGATTTCGTGAGGGATGCAGAGACGCATCCAGTTTTGTCGGTACAGGAGGAGAGGGACTTGGATGTCCTTCACAATGGACAGGTATTTTCGGCTAACGACCTGCTATCGGAGGGGGCCCTCTTCGTAGCCGGGCTCAGCCCTCTGGACCCGCAAGGTGAATCCCTTCTTTTATTCCTTTATCGTTGTGTATTTTTCTCGATGAATGTGTCTGGACCTGAGTATGTGTGTTCCATTCTGACAGCCAAAAGGTCGGCATTGTCGAACCTCTCTAAGAGGAAGAGAGGAAAATGCCCAGGGGAAAGTAGCGGCGCGGATAGCGGTCGGCCCGAAAAGAGGGCTCATACCTCCGCAAGAAGCCCGCCGAACACCGGGGTGGTCATGACAGGAGCGTCGGGGGTGAAGGAGGATCCAGGGAGGACGGTTATGGCCCCCGGCCCTCTCGTGTTGGAAATATCAGATAGCTCAGACGAGGCTCTGTTGGCTCGTCCGACCGCATCCCCCATGAAAGAGGAACCAGCGACGGATCTGGGAGAGGCGGTGGTTTCTGAGGGGCCTGCTGTCCCCGCGGGATCACCACCGGCTCCAGTAGGAGAGGGAGAGGGGACAGCTGCAGCCGAGGAGGTCCAGGGGGAGCCCCCTCTTGGTCTGTCTGCCGGGGAGTCTGGTAGTAGTGAGGCCGGACCGCCCTCGATGGGTCAAGAGGTGGGTCAGACCGAGGCTTCAGGGGAGCCTGCGGAGGAGATGCAGGTGATGGTAACCGGGAAGGATGCGTCGGAGGAGGGGGCGCAGCAAGGTGGGAGTCCCGCAATTGGGCCCCCCTCGAAAAAGATTTTGGGGAAGCTGGTGCTTGGGCTGGCCGAACTATCTGAAGAAACCCAAGCTAGGGCCTTGGTAGAGGAGGCTGGGAGGTTGAAGGCCTCTCAGACAGAGGTTGCCCAGGCCGGTCCCTCAGGGGGTGGTCAACCCAGCAGCTCGAGCGCTGGCGTTGAGGAGGCGTTTTCCGCCTTAATGAGGTCGGCCTTGTATCCGGGTGCAGATCCTTCGGCGGGCAAGTTTGCAGACTTGGAGCTGGTTGATGCTGCGTTTGGGCAGCAAGGCATGGCTGAAAGTGTCCATCTCCTCCCCGACATCGATAATACGACCCTGATGAGGATGACTCGGGCCTATGCCTCGCGGGTGAGTTGCCATTTCTGGGTAGCAGGTACATTCTGGTCGACCAAGTTTTCATTCATTCACTTCTTATTTGGCAGAGTGTTTTGCTTTCTCGGGCGATATGCTGGCGTTTGAGTTTGGCGACAGAGGCCAGTGTTCAAGCCAGGAAAGATAATGTCGAACTCCAATCGCGACTGAAGGTGTCCAAGAAGTTTGACGAGCTTATGGCCATTAGTGATAGAAGCTTGCAAGGGATAAGGGCCGCACACCAGGCCGCATTGGCCGAAGTGTCCAAGCAAAAGCGTAGAGTGGAGGAGTTGCAGGAACTCCTGGCGAAAAACGACGACGCCTGCTTGGAGCTGGCCAGAATAGAATCAAAACACTCCGAGGAGGTGAAGGCGATGCGAAGGGAGCATAGCGAGAGTATGGGTCGGCTCGGGAGGGAAGCTGCCGACGAGAGGAAGCGTTTGGCTAGGATGCTCGATGAGGTGGAGGAGCGACTGAAGCGACGCGACGGTGAAATTGCCCACTTGAGAGAGGGCGCAAAATGGCATCAGGGGATGATAGCTCGGGTGAACGACGAGCTATCCCAAGCTCGGGAGGATGCTGAAGCTAAACAGTTAAGGATCAACACTCTGCAGGAGAGAGTTGAGCTGATAGGGCCGACAGGACAAGAGCCAGGGGCGAGGCCGAGGAGCTGACCAAGAGGCTGGCCAGACGAGAGGAGGAGGTACGATCTCACTCCCTCTTTTTAGTTTATCCCGTCGACCTCTTATGATGCCGATTAATTCTGGTCTTTTCAGATGCGAAGTTGGGGTTGGAGATTCGGGCTATCCAAGGTGAGCTCGTGTCCAACCGCAACAAGTGCTCAGAACTCGAGACGCGGGCCAGCGAGTTCGAGGAGCAAATATCATTTTGCAGGCCCAAGTGACTGAGGCTGAGAAGCAGGCTGCTGAGGCCAAGATGCAGCTCGCCATACTTAAGGGGAGGCAAGACGCTATCGGCATTGATGCCTTCCAACTCGGGATGGAAGAATGTAAACAGAGGATATTCAGTGAGCACCCGGAATGGGATCTTTCTTTTCTGGATACCGAGGTCCCCGAAGTCGGCGAGTCTGAAGGAGAAGAGGAGGACGAATATGTCGATGTATCCGATACTGATCCTGGTGCCGCCCCGGGTCCCAGCGAAGTCGCAGCTTCTGAGGGACGGTCGCCCATTGTCGCTGAAAGGGCAAAGGCATTGGAGAAGGGCGAGTCTAGTCACACCTCCACAGATGTAACCGAGAGCTCCTCCAGGACTGATGTGGTTCCGGCCCTTAGGAGCCATTCTTGTATTTTGTCTTTCAGAAGTCTGTCTGACGTTCCTTAACAAAGAATTTCCTGTTTCCACTTAAATGCTTTTCTTACGTGACCTTGTTGTCATTTAGTCTTGCCTCAATTGTGAGCGACCTATGGCTCGCTGATGCTCTTAGGTCATCCTTATTTCGGGATTGAAGGAAACGCACTGGCTAAGGCCGATGGGCGAAGTAGGTCGGCTAGGGCTGACGAGCAAAGTGGGTCGGCTAGGGCCGACAAGAAAAGTAGGTCGGCTGGAGCCAACAAGGAAAATAGGTCGGCTAGGGCCGACGAGCAGAATAGGTCGGCTGGGGCCGACAAGAAAAGTAGGTCGGCTGGGGCCGATGAGGAAAATAGGTCTTCGTGCTTTCTGCTATTCTGTCAACACCCTGCTGTTTCGCAGGTGATTCGGTTTTTATTTCACTAGAATTGATGATACGGCGCAGTGGGGGGCATAAAGCTGCATCAGAGCTTTCCAGAAGGTGCTCTTTTCCCATGCAGATCGTTTTGTCGTGATGCGCACGCAATCGTTTACCATTGGAGGGTACTATTTTTGAAGGACAATCTCCTGAACCCGCCAGTTTTCGAAGTGCCAGTGGACGATTTCCTGCATTTAATGACCATGATTCGGGATCAGGAGGGGATCTCCGTACACGTCATAACTCAGGCGATGGGCTTGCCGCGCAGTGGGGCGCCGCGTCTATCCCGGGTGGCCACGTGGAGGTATGGGCCAAATGTTTGAATCTCGGGACTTACAGCTTGGGTAGCTTTTCCCGGTTTGCTTTGGCCTATAAAAAGGAAAAAGAGGGGTCATGTTGGTTATCCCCGGAGTTTCTTTCCCATCAGAGCTTCCGCTATGCTTATTTCTCTGCTGTTGCGAGTGGGAGGATCGAGCTTTCCCTCATAGGCTCCCTGCCATCGGATAGCTGGGGCGACGGGGGAGCTGCCGAAGAACGGCTCACCCTTAGGGGATGAGTCCCGGAGATCATATGGAGAGCGCACAAGGAGGGCGCAGAGATCATACAGAGAGCACATAATAACTCTTCCACTGTGACCTTTGCGGTTCCCCTTAGGAGACTCATGGTAGGAAGCGCACGCGGACCCCCCATGGGTTGTGTGAATTTCGCCTCCTCCCCTGGTTTGGATTCCTGGGCTCAGCCGCCTGGGGAATCTTTTGCCACATGGGGAGGGGGTGAAAGCGTGCCGCCTGTCGACCCCTTGTCCTTGAGACTTGGTAAGGCGTGGCGGTACACCCTTGGTTTGGGAGAGCGTTCCGACGCCAGGGTCCGCTGGCCTCCTACCTGCTCACCGAGGGGTCCCTCGGTTGGGTGGTCTGGGATGGCCATCCAGATATCTCGGTTGGGTCACCGAGATATCGCTACTAACTGAAGCCAATCGCAACTATTGGTCCACGTCGCTCGGCTACTGTCAGCTCGAATTGACTGTATGCGACTTATCTGGTTTGGCGGTCGGACGCTGGAGCATCACAGTTGCCTAGGTCTGCTTTGGAACAGTTGCCCGAGTTTTGTATTTGTTTTTATGCATTTCAATGCTCTTGTAATGCCTGTGAGGCATTTGTAACTGATCTTGATCGGCAATAAAGAGAGTTATGTTCTGTTTTTCAATCTCTATCTTTTTTGTGCCGAGTTTGCTGTCATTGTTGTTTGCGGGGTACAAAGGCGTCCCGCTTGTCCTTAGAGGAGGATCCCACGCCGTCCGAACTAATCGAGGTTCGCAAGCGATGGTTCAGGGATCATCCAGCGAAATACGTTTCTTACTTCGGTCCGAAGTTTTGGTATTTTCACGCCTCGCTCTTACCGGAGCTCGAATTATCGCGGGTTGGCTCTGGCCGAAGTTCAGGGAATCCGTACTTTTTCCCGTCATAGTTCAGGGAACCTGTAGCTCGGCCCAGCCGAGGTTCGGAGAGTTTTCGTTTGGCCTTGCCATGGTTCGAAGAACCTGTCACTCGGCCCAGCCGAGGTCCGGAGATATTTGACTTGGCCCTGCCAAGGTTCGGAGATTCAGTCACTCGGCCCAGCCGAGGTTCGGAGATATTTGACTTGGCCCTGCCAAGGTTCAGAGATTCGGGCTCAATGGAGCGACTCGGTTGTCATTGTGGGACACGGCGTCAGGCCCACGTGGCGCTTGGTAAGGGGCGCCAGGGCGGATCGAGCGGTATATTGTCACGCTTTTTTATTGGTGACGCCACTCTTTCCGAGGGGACAGGTCATTGGCTGAATGCTGGACTCCTTCCTTCCACGCTTCCCAAAAAGGAGGCCAGCTTTAAGAGGCTTGGGGAAGCGCTGAAAGTATTTATTGCGGGGGGCGACAGATCAGAAAATGTTCTGCTTGGGGGGAATTCCCGATCAACCTGCTCGCGCTTACCGATTTCGCTCGGGATGGGGTGCGACACTTCGGATTTTGCAGGCATTGAAATGATGACACGTGGCAAGTTCTTATGGGTCGATGGTTACGGCGCGACCGAATGAGATATCTGCCCAGCGAGTATAAATATGACCGAGGGATATCGGTCTCAGCCATCCCTCGGCTCAAGTTCTGAAACAATGGCCTATCCAGGGCGATCATCAGGCGAGCTATGTACCTCGCTCGACGGCCTGCTACGCTCGGAGAGGAGGCGTACCTCCGTTACTGTCGATGGTTTAGGATTGTTGTCGACCCTTGCGAGCAATCAGCAGCTCGTAAGGGTCGTTGAAGAGTACATGGATGTGTGCTCAAGGGAGGTTGAGGCCCTGCGCCGGGTGGTGGACCGGCAAAGAGAGGAGATTGTGTCCCTTCGTCAGCAAGTGGCCGACCTCACGGAGCGTCTGGAGGACCTGCTGGCCTCCGGGAGCGACTCCGGATTTTAATTTTAGGGCCTCTCTTCCTGTTTTTGTTTTTCCAGTCTATGTTTCTTTTTTCTGCCTTTTTGTAATCCCTTTTTTTTTTTTATGAAAATGGATCGGCTTTGGAAATCCTCTTCCTCTCCGAGAATTATAGCCTCGATCTGTGATAATTAGAGTGTTGGCGTGCCCCCATCGTTTTATGCGTTGGTGCAGACGCTTTGATCGACGGATTATAGGGACGTTACCTAAAGATTTTTGGTTAGCAGAGGGAAATCCCCTAGCTCCGCTCGGGGCTTTTGGCCGATTACGCGGGGCTTATTGGCCCCTTAAAGGGGGTCGCCGATGGTGGCTTCTTTTTGTGCGACGGTTTTTGCTTAACGCGCTCATTTTCAAACCGGATGAAGTTTTTTGGGGACTATTTGGAAGTCACCTGGCTTTAATCGGGGCCTGTGCACTTCGGCTTTCTGCCGGGATCTCGGCCCGAATGATTTTTGGCCCTGCTATCTTGTTGCCTGGCCTGGCCGAGGTTCGGAGAACATTTTACTTGGCCCTGCCAAGGTTCGGAGAACTCGTTGCTCGGCCCAGCCGAGGTTCGGAGAATATTTTACTTGGCCCTGCCAAGGTTCGGAGAATTTGTTGCTCGGCCCAGCCGAGGTTCGGAGAATATTTTACTTGGCCCTGCCAAGGTTCGGAGAATTTGTTGCTCGGCCCAGCCGAGGTTCGAAGAATATTTTACTTGGCCCTGCCAAGGTTCGGAGAATTTGTTGCTCGGCCCAGCCGAGGTTTGGAGAATATTTTACTTGGCCCTGCCAAGGTTTGGAGAATTTGTTGCTCGGCCCAGCCGAGGTTCGGAGAATATTTTACTTGGCCCTGCCAAGGTTCGGAGAATTTGTTGCTCGGCCCAGCCGAGGTTCGGAGAATATTTTACTTGGCCCTGCCAAGGTTCGGAGAATTTGTTGCTCGGCCCAGCCGAGGTTCGGAGAATATTTTACTTGGCCCTGCCAAGGTTCGGAGAGTTCCTGTTCAAGCAGATAACTCGGTTGTACCGAGGATTGGTAAGCAGTATCTGTTTCTTCTTGCAATTTATGATAATGCAGTGCATAACGATTCACACAGCAGGTTGCGAAGAAATAGATAACTGGGAATGCATAGCGAGGCGTATGAAGATGAATTCATAGAGGACATACCCTATTGATAATATTTGCGAAGGTTGTCCGAGTTCCACGTTCGGGGAATGGACTTCCCATCCAGATCCTGCAGCTTGTAGGTTCCTGGTCCAATAATCTCCGCTACTTGGTATGGGCCCTCCCAGTTTGGCGCCAGCTTTCCTTGCTCCAGCGGTTTGGAAACAGAGGCCTTTCGGAGGACAAGGTAGCCAGGTAGGAAGGCTTTTCCCTTGACCCTGGAGGCATGGTACCGGGCCACCCTCTGTTGATAAGCAGCTGTTCTGATCCGGGCCTTCTCTCTGATCTCTTCTACTAAGTCGAGGTTGGTGCGGAGTTGTTCGTTGCTGGCTTCCTCTGAGTAACTCTCCACCCGTAATGATGGGAGGCCTACTTCCACGGGTATAACGGCTTCTGTGCCAAAAGCCATTCGGAATGGGGTTTCGCCCGTCGGGATTCTCGGGGTGGTGCGGTAGGCCCATAAGACATGATGTAGCTCATCCGCCCACCTGCCTTGGGCTCTGGAGAGGCGAGCTTTGATTCCCTGGAGGAGGGTCCTGTTGGTTACTTCGGCCGCTCCATTGGCTTGTGGGTGCCCGACCAAAGTGAGGTGGTGATGGATTCCGTTCTCCTCACAGAACTGGCGAAATTTGGAGTTGTCGAACTGCTTTCCGTTATCGGTGATTATAGTGTGGGGGAGGCCGAACCGGCAAATGATGGACCTCCAAACGAAGTCTCTGGCTCGTGCCTCGGTAATTTGTGCAACTGCTTCCGCCTCGACCCATTTGGTGAAGTAGTCGATGGCGACGAATAGGAATTTCCGCTGTCCCGTGGCAAGCGGGAATGGGCCAAAGATGTCCATCCCCCATTTGGCAAAGGGCCAAGCAGAGGATATAGAAACTAGCTCGGTGGAAGGAAGCCTTTGGATGCTCGAATGCCTCTGGCAGGGGTCGCAGGCTCGGACTAGATCGTCCGCGTCTTTTGTATGGTCGGCCAGTAGTAGCCTTGTCGCAGCACCTTGTAGCATAGAGACCGGCTTCCCAGATGGTTTCCGCAAATCCCTTCATGTACCTCGCATAGAGCATAGTCCGCTTCGGATGGGCGAAGGCATCTGATGAGCGGCATGGAAAAAGATCGTTTGTAAAGCTGGTTGTCGATCAACACATAATGGATGGCCTGTAGCTTCAGCTTTCTGGCCTCTCTTCGGTCGGACGGGAGCGACCCTTCTTTGAGATATTTGAGGATAGGGTCGAACCAGGATGGTTCGGCCTCGACTTGCATCACTCGGTCGGCTTCCGTGATGCTCGGCTTTTCCAGAGTCTCCAGGTGGAACTTTTGTTTGGCATCCATCGTCTCCGCAGTTGCCAATCGGGAGAGTAGGTCGGCGCGGGCGTTCTCAGATCTAGGAATCTGAATAATTTCAAATTCAAAAAAATGGGGAAGCAAGCCACGCACCTCTCGAAGATATCGAATCATGTTCGGCTCGCGGGCTTCAAACTCTCCCCGAACATGGCCGGCTACCAGCTGAGAGTCGGTGAAGGCATTAAGCTTTTCCACCTTCAAATTGCGGGCGATCTGGAGACCGGCTAACAGGGCTTCATATTCGGCTTCGTTGTTGGAAGCCGGGAAGGAGAATCGGATGCCATATTCGAAGATCATCCCCTCAGGACTGGTAAGAACTAGACCCGCACCAGAGTGATGGGCATTGGATGACCCGTCGACATGGAGGAGCCACCGGGCTCCAGTTTTCGGTTCTCCAAGAGAGTCGGGGGTAGAACCATCCTCCAGGATGGTACACTCGAGGAGGAAGTCGGCCAGTACTTGGGCTTTGATGGCCGGACGATGCTGAAAATGTATGTCATGCTCACTTAGCTCGACGGCCCATTTGGTCATTCTCTCTGATGTTTCGGGACGGTGAACTACCGCCTTGATGGGTTGGTCAGTCAGGAACGTCACGGAATGTGCTTGGAAGTATGGCCGCAACCTTCGAACTGAGGTAATTAAGGCCAGCACCATCTTTTCAATCCTGCTATACCTTGTCTCCGCATCGCGGAGCAGCCTGCTGACATAATAGATCGATTTTTGGACTTTGCCTTCTTCTTTGACCAGCACCGAACAGACCGCGCCCTCTGAGACAGCCAGGTACAGAAATAGGGTCTCTCCCGGGGCTGGACTACTGAGGAATGAGGGCGAGCCGAGGTACTTTTTGAGATCTTGAAATGACTTCTGGCATTCGGGAGTCCACTAGAAGTTTTTGGCCGCTCGGAGAGTTTTGAAGAAGGGAAGGCACCTCTCGGCCGATCGCGCCACAAAGCGGTTAAGGGCCGCTATCCTCCCGGTTAAGCGCTGGACCTCTTTAACAGATGCTGGGGGAGCCATTTGTTGGAGAGCTTGAATCTTCTGGGGGTTAGCTTCGATACCCCGCTGGGAGACCATGAAGCCAAGAAATTTCCCGGAATTGACGCCGAAGGCACACTTGGTCGGGTTGAGTTTCATCCATATTTGCGCAGTGTTGCGAAGCTCTCTGAGAGGTCCTCGACATGCCGTGGCGCTCCTTGCTTTTGACCAGCATGTCGTCCACATACACCTCCATATTCCGACCGATTTGTTCCTTGAACACCTTGTTAACCAGCCTCTGGTAGGTTGCACCTGCATTTTTAAGACCGAAAGGCATACACGGTAACAGTAGGTACCTCGGTCGGTTATGAAGGCGGTCTTTTCTTCATCCTCGGGGGCCATTCGGATCTGATTGTATCCTGAATAGGCGTCCATGAATGACAGCATTTGGTGGCCTGAGGTGGCGTCCACGAGCTGATCGATCCGAGGAAGGGGGAAGCTGTCCTTCGGGCAGGCTTTATTGAGGTCGGTGAAGTCGATGCAGATCCTCCACTTGCCGTTCGACTTTTTTGCCATGACGACATTTGATAGCCAGCTCGGATAGTTTACCTCTCGGACAAAATTGGCCTTGATGAGCTTGTCGACCTCTTCTTCAATGGCCTTTTGCCATTCTGGGGCGAAGCTCCTCTTCTTCTGCTTAACGGGCCTGTGCATCTCGTCCACATTGAGATGATGGACGAGAACCTCGAGGTTGATCCCTGGCATGTCGGAGGCGGACCAGGCGAAGATGTCTGCATTACTTCGGAGGAACCTGATCAATCTGCGCCGAGGCTCTCCTTTGAGTAACGACCCGATTTTTATGGTTCGGTCGGGTCGAGCTTCGTCCAATGGTACCTCCTCCAATTCCTCTGCCGGTTCTCCCCGCTGTTCGGCGAAGTCCTCGCGAGCGTCTAGCCCGTCAACCTCCGGCATTCTAGACTGAAGGCTCGTAACAAAGCATTGCCGAGCCATGGCTTGACTTCCCCGAACCACTCCAACTCCTCGCTCGATGGGGAACTTCATAGACAGATGCGGGATGGAGACAACTGCCTTGAGGGACATTAGACCGGGCCTGCCGAATATGGCGTTGTAAGGGGATCTGAGGTTGGTCACTAGGAAGTCTATCTGTACAATAGTTACAAGGGGCCAGGTTCCCGCGCGGACCGTCAGGGTGACGACCCCTTCCGGGACAATGACGTCGCCCGTGAATCCCATCAGGGTGGAATCCACGGCTCGAAGGTTTTCCATGAGCAATTTCATCCTGGAAAACACACCGAGGTACAAAATATTTACCGAGCTTCCACTATCAACGAGGATTCGGCTTACATCATAGTTGTTTAAATTAAGGGATACAACTAGTGCGTCATCATGGGGGAGTTGTATCCCCAAAAGATCATCGTTGGAGAAGGAGAGTTCGCCTGTCCTTGCCTTTTTTGGCGCCGATTCTTCTCCGCCGCCCCTGGGGCTCAATCCGCCGGCCTCTTCGATCATATTGATGCGGCCAATCACGGGCGGATTGGTGGAGGAGGAGGTTGTTGAAGTTCGGGCTGGCGGTCGCCTCCCTGTGGTGGCTCGGGCGCTCTCCTGAACTGATCCAGTCGTCCCCGCCGGATCAACCTCTCAATCTCATTCTTCAGCTGCCAGCATTCTTCAGTGTCATGACCGTGCTCCCTATGGTAGTGGCAATACTTGGCGGGATCTCTTCGGGTCGGGTTCCCTCGGAGAGGCACTGGCCGTGGAAGCTGGCGCTCTATTTCCATAAGGATTTGCGCCCGGGGCACAGTCAGCGGAGTATAGCGATCAAATCGCCTAGGAGGACTCCGGGAGCGATTCCTTGGCGGCAGCGGAGGGACTCTTTGGCGGCGAGGCGGACTTGGTCGCCGGGCAGGACGGTGCCTGTCGGGGACTTTAGGCTCCTTCTTCTTTGCTTGCTCAGCGCGGGCAACTCTCCGCGACTCCTCGACCCTAGCGTACTTATCCGCAAGGGCCATCATATCAGAGAGACATGGGGGGTAGCTGACCTCCATAACCAGGTAGAAGTCGCTCTCCTTTGAGACTCCCCCCGCAAGGGCGGACATCGCTACCTCATGATTAAGGTGGTCCACCTCTAACATGGCCTTATTGAAACGGCCAAGGTAATTCCTCAAGGACTCCCCCTCTCTCTGCTTGACTTCGGAGAGGGAGTCAGATCTCCGTCGGTGACGGCGGCTGCTGACGAACTGGCCAATAAAAAGTCGGCTTAGCTCGTCGAATGAATCGATGGAACCTGGCTTCAAAGCATTGAACCAGGTGCGGGCGGATCCTCTGAGGGTGGAGGGGAAGGCACGGCAGAGGACCGCATCGGATGCTCCATGGAACATCATAATCAACCGGAAGCTGCTGAGATGGTCATCTGGGTCGGTGGAGCCATGATAGGTTCGACGGTTGGTAGCTTGACATGGGAGGGAATCACTTCCTCCATGATCCCCTTAGAAAAAGGGATGCCCTGCTCCGCCTTGGGCTGGGGCGGATGGGTCTGCTTGGCGGCGTCCAGCTCCTGACGCATCTCCCAGATCTGACGACGGATCTCCTCTTCGCCGGTCAGGGAAGGAGCTGGGCGTGGGAATCGCAAGGATGGTGTTGAATCATGGTGAGATGTCACCGGGGAGAGGGATCGGGCTCGCCGAGATCTGGGAGGATTTCTATCATAACCGCCTCGTGGGACTGGTTTGTCCCCCTAGGCCGGTGTGGATGATCCGCGGATTCGTGCGGATCAGAGGAGGAGGCTGTCGGCAAAGAAGGAATCGCCCCCTCCTTCTGAGAATGTGAAGCAGGAGGAGCTACAAGGCGCTCTTGAACCAGGTGGGTAAGGGCTTGAACTTACTGGACCAGTGTAGCGAACTGGTCCTGGGTCACCGGGACGGCAGGCGGTGATGGGGTTTCGATCGGTGGAGGCTGCGGCGCTGTACCGCCAGTCGGATCAGGCCTCTGGGAAGCGACCTGATCTTGGGCTTCAGAGGTTGCTCTCCTCCGGTTGGCCATTAAAGAGGTTCTTCTCCGGATTTAGATCCTTGTCTCCTTTCTTCAAGTTTTGATGGGACTTGAGGCCCTTCCTCTAGCGCCAATCTGTTGCCGCCGGGATCCGTCCTCCGACTCGGGCGTGGTCGATCTCCAGGAAGAGGGGGGCGGACCTGCACAAGAAGTCCACACGCGGGGGACGCTGGGGGTGGCCCTCCGCGGAAGACCCTCCGATGCTCAAGTCAGTGGAGAAGAAATCGGTGATCAACCAGACAGTGGGGAGGTGGATCTCTCGGGAGGCCTCTCCGGGGGCGGCCAATCGGAAGCTCTAGAGGGCAAGAGCACCGACGAGCTGCCGGAGAGAGCAGTGGGAGTGCGCGTGTAAAAGATGTGTACCTGAGGGAATCCGCGAGTTTGGTATTTATAAACTGTCACCTGGATCTTGAGCGTCTTCTGGAAGGTTCAGAGGTTGTTACGATATGGAGGCGGACAGAATCAGGCCGTTGCGGGGCCGCTGGAATCCATATCCTGTTTGTTAAGGGATCGACGGCTGGGAGAGCTCCTTGATGTCTCGAGATCTGGTTGAGTAGACCTGGGGCGGTTATGATAGGTTTTAGGCCACGTCTTGACATGATTCCTTGTCTAGGATGTCGTTCTGGTAAGCCTGGGCTCTCCCGCGTCAGGTTCCGCGGAGGTAGGTGTTAGGTTGTGGATCGCTCGATAAAGCCGAGCTATAGAAGCTCGGGAGAGCTGAGCTACGGAAGCTCGGAAAGGCCGAGCTATAGAAGCCCGGAAGGGCCGAGCTATTGAAGCTCGGGGAAGGCCGAGCTATGGAAGCCCGGAAGGGCCGAGCTATTGAGACTCGGGGGAGGCCGAGCTATGGAAGCTCGGAAGGGCCGAGCTACGGAAGCCCGGAGGGACCGAGCTACGGAAGCCCGGAAGGGCCGAGCTACGGAAGCCCGGAGGGGCCGAGCTACGAAGCCCGGGGGAGATGAAGGGAGGAGGTCAGCCTTGGCCACTTTGTACGGATATTAATGCAACGACGATTTTACCCCCCAACAGTTCCGTACCAAACCTTTGTCAGCATGAAGTATCCAAGTATTTTTTGGATATATACAAGACTAGTTATGGTATGATAATAAAAGCAATAGCCAGCAAATCTCAAAATTTCTGCTATTCAGACAAAAAAAAAAATCATAATATGTCTAGTGATCCTATTTGCAAAGGTATCATCCTCCTTTTCACATTGTGAGAGCTCAGGGCTATTCATTATCATATTTATTATCATAGCATTCCCAGCAGCAAAACAATTACACATCCATGCAAATGGAAATGATAGATCACACCAAACAAAGGCTGGACAGAAAAAAAACAAACATGGTTGCTTGCTAAGATCGATTTAGAAGCTACAACATATACAAACATGGCCAAAAAAGAAGTGTACAGACAATCCATGTACTCCAACATATGTTTTCTTGATAGCAAAGAAAGAGTTCTAGGATTATATAACAGTCAAAGTATAGCTTTAGTTACTCAGACTGACTCCTCCATTGACTTGGGGTGGCAATCATATCGGTTCAATGGCAAAGACAGAAATTTTCTCTTCATATGGCTAAGTCATCATATTATAATTTTCTCTTAAGAGTTAAGGATTAGTTCTGCCTTTTTTTTTTTTTTACTTAAGTCATGTTTTTATTAACATATTATAAAAGTAAAAAGCAACCAATCAAAAATACCACATTAAATTAAATAATAAATTTATATACTATATTAATTTTAATTAAATATAAGATAACTCCTTTCTTGTGACTAATATAAGCCTAACTTTCTCATATCATTTCTATTGTATATTATTATAATTAAACTCTTCTTTAGAAGGTAGCTTTAAGCAAATAAAAAGGCTTTTTAAATTTTAATACTCCTTACTACTACTACTACTAATACAGAGATAAAATTTTGAGAGGAGGGAGGGTTATATGGACATGCCTCACCCACAGTCAGATTGGATATATATATGTTAAGTCAAAATTTAGTCAATCTAAACTCCATTCATTTATTTAGCAATCAAATATTTAAGTCTAAACCTATCTATCTTATTAAATAAGCAACTAATCTGATTTACAATAGATTGAATCAAATTAAATGGGTTAAATAAACAAGCATGCATCATCATCCGTGCACTTTTAATGGTTTAGCAAAATATCCAATTAGATTTCACCTTACACTGAGAGATAAAAAAAACTAGACAAGAGATTAATTTCTAGACGAAACAAATAAAATTCTCCACTCAGTCTGACCAGTCGTCTATAACAGAAAACTTTGTGTGACATTGTTTGGATCACGCACATTTGAAACAGACACCAAAATTCAACATTGAGCACATTTCTTTCTATGAGAACTGGTGATATGATAAAAATGAATGCTTACAAAATAAAATGTATTCTGCAAGCATGCACTTCCTTGATGATTAAAACATAAGGATGAGTTAATGTAAATTGAGAAAATATTTAATATATATATATATAGTCAACTGAGATAAAGAAGGTACCAAGCTTGTGGCAGCATGTGTTGGAAACAAGGTGGGCACACAAGGAGCTTTGATACCATATTGATGGAAGTGGAGAATACTTTCAATAAGAAAAATAACACTCTCTTATTATGAAGATGTTAGAAGGAATACATCTTTTGGGTCTCTCTCTATTTTTCATCATCATCATCTTCTTCTTCTTCTATAATAACTCTTCTATTCATTCTCAGCTTCAGCTCATTTAATTCTTTAATACTATCTTCATATTTGTCCTTCAGCTCTTCATAGGCTTCATGCAAATCTTACATTACTATTTTGACATCTTCAATTTCCTTGTATGGCGCAACCATAACTATTACCTTTTCATCCTCCATTTGCTCAATTGGTGTTGAAGTTTCTATTCTTCAACCTCTGAAGACTGCTCGTTTTCTTTTTCTTTTGCAAAGTCTTGTTATCTAAGACTTGCACACTTCTCAACAGATTCCTTTGATCCGGAGACTTAACACTTAGATGGAGGATATGAACTTCTTCACGCCAGGCTCTTGGGCTATCTTGCTTTCTTTGACACCACTTGGTTGGGGATCGATCAGGCTCTGATACCACTTGTTGAAAATAATATTTTTGGTAGCGCTATAGAATGCTCAAAGAGAAATGTTGGGAGTGAGAGAAGTTTCTATAATATCATTTCTATTAGCTTTCCTCACTCACTCTATAACTCACTACAATATGTCCTATTTATAGATATAGAAAGTGACTATTGATCTTCCCTCATTAATACATCATAATGAACCTTTTAGACTTTCTATATGACTTTTGGTTTTATAATATGACTCTTCATATTTCAATGTGACTCTTCAGATTCTGCAACTATAGTTAATTCTTCAAAATTTATTATGACCTCTCGGTTTCATCACCACAATTAAGTTTATCATTTCCAATAGCATGGTAATTCTTCTCCTTGCATACTAGAGCAAGCTTAAGCAGTGATTCACATAGGTCATCACTTGGAGCACGCTTGCTTATACTCTTATATCTATGCATGTAAAACAAAAAGAATTGGTTGTTAAGTAATCAGAATGACGCATGATCATACTACAGACCTAACTTATGTTGTTAGTGTGTCTCATTCATGCATATATATTCAACAATATAAGTTTCAAAAAGTCCAGTCCACAGATAAAACACACAGAAATTTAAAAATGATAGTAAGAAAGTCTCTAGAGTAGTGTATGCATATAAAGATACATTGATTTAGCATCCCACATTCATGACCATTGCAATAGATTAGAGAGTAACAGTGCCTTTGAAAACTTGGGTGTCAATATAATATATTCTCCCATTTACAACGCTGTACGCACTCATAAGCTATCACTGCCTCTCGGTCTCAAGTATGGCATACACAATTAATTATCTAGGGAGGACGGGAGGGGAGGAAGTTAAGGTAGTGTTTGAAATAGGGGATAAGAGGAGATATCCAGAGGATATCCCCTCTTATTCCCAAAAGCCATAACTATAAGGGATAGCAGGGAATAAAGTTAACCAAAGGGATAATCCATGGTTAACCATGGTTAACCATGGGATATCCCCTCAATTTATTTCCTAGAGAATGCAGGAATAGCTGGTTATCCCTCCAAATAAGAGTAAAAAAAGGTTATCCCATGGATTTACCTTTTTGCATTTGATATGATCAATGGGATAGCCAAGGGATATCCCTAGGGATAGCCAGTGGATAAATTCTATCCCGTACACTTATCCATGGATAACATTTTTCCTTTCAAACACTACCTAAGCATTCGCCACCATTGGGATAACCATATATAAGGGATTACAAATAGATAAGCATTGACCGGTACATGCCATATATGGCCACTAGAGATTCCATTGGACGAACTTAACAAAAATTTAAAATAAAAAAAAAACTTTATCATTGTCTTGATTCATAAAAGGAATAAATGCAAATCTTTCTCGCTAATTAATGCGTGGATGACCAGATATCAGTATATAATAGAAGACTGGCTCTAAACTTATAAAATAATAATATCGCAAATTAACATGTATGCAACATTATCCAAATAATAAACCTCAATCTTCATCCAAAATCAAACCAGTCATACCATGCTCCCATACTGCATGGAAGCATCTTAGCAAACATATTAAGAAAAAAAGAAAACAATGACAAACTAATTCAAAGAAAGCTGTTTTGGTTGCATGACTTGTTAGACTTAATTTAAATATATTGATCCTATCAGAAATGCAGAAATACGGTATCAATATATTTATCACGATAATTAAGCAAGTTAATATCGATAAATGCCTTCAACCATTATTATTAATTTTCTTTCCGATGAGGGTAAAGATTTTGATCTTTCTCTCGATGGATCTTGATCTTCCTCCCCTCTATGGATCTTGATCTTTCTCTCTCGATAGATCTTGATTTCTTCTCTCGATGGATCTTGATCTTTCTCTCTCGATGGATCTTGATCTTCCTCTCTCTATGGATCTTGATTGAGCGCTTCCAATCAATGAGCCATCGCACTCTGATGGTATATGCCCTCAGGATGTGCTCTTGATCAGGGACCCAATGCCTCCGCTTGTTTTGGTTTTTCTTTCGATAACATTGTATCGAAAGCCTTAGTAAGGGATCCCTATTTAAAGAGATACTCAAATCCCTTCCATTCCACCGCCTGCTCCCATCAAGCAGGCGTTTAACATTTAAGGGGCCGTTATCACTTATTAATTAGTAAAACGATCGTAATAAAAATAGGACCATCTATTGTGACGGGTTATTACATTCTTCCACTTGGTCCATATATTTTATCAACACTAAACAAGAAACTAAATACATGAATCATAGCGATAGGTCCTCTATAATTGAGTATTATCTTCTATGTATTACAATGCATTCAATTTCTTTACCACTATTCCAAATGTGATAACATAATGAATAAACCATATGTTTATTCAGAGTCCAAAAGAAAAGTTTGTCAATTCTCAAAAGTCAAATAACGTGTACACCTGAATGAGAAATAAATAAATAATTAAAATAAGAGTTTCTTTGTACAAATTGTTATCCATACAATTATATCATGGAACCAACTCCCATTCTTATCACATGATCCTTAAAATTCTTAATTGGCATGCCTTTAGTCAAAGGATCAGCTATCATCAATTCAGTGCTAACGTGTTCTATAACCACTTTATTTTCTCTAACACATTCTCTTATGGCTAAATACTTAATGTCGATATATTTACTTCGACTACCACTCTTATGGTTTTTAGCCAAAAATACAGCAGCTGAATTATCATAGTACAATTTAATTGGCCTAGCAATAGAGTCAATAATTCTAAGCCCTGAGATGAAACTCTTCAACCATACACCTTGCGATGTAGCCTCAAAACAAGCAACGAACTCCGCTTCCATAGTAGAGGTAGCAGTCAAAGCCTGCTTTACACTCCTCCATGATATGGCTCCATGCACCAGCTAACATAAATATAAATCCTGATGTTGATTTCGAGAATCAACGCAGCCAGCAAAGTCCGAATCTGAGTAGCCCTCTATCTCCAAATGATCAGTTTGTCTATACATGAGCATGTAGTCCTTGGTCCCTTGAAGATACTCATGACCTTTTTAGCAGCTCTCCAGTGGTCTAAACCTGGATTACTCTGATATCTTTCCAACATTCCTACTACGAATGCAATGTCAGGTCTTTGCAAACCTGAGCATACATTAGGCTTTCGAAAGCTGAAGCATATGGAATGTTGTGCATCTGTTCCCATTCAAGTTCATTTTTAGGGCACTGGTTCAAAGCGAACTTGTCACCCTTCACTATAGGTGCAACACTTGGTAACAATTTTCTATCTAAATCTCTCCAAGACTTTATTGATATAAGTTTCTTGAGACAATCCTAAAATGCCTCGAGATCTTTCTCTATGGATCTTAATGCCAATGACATAAGATGCCTCACTCATATCTTTCATATAAAAATTTTTGGAGAGAAATTGTTTCACCTCATATAGCAACCCTTTATCATTGGTTGCAAGTAGAATGTCATCCACATATAGGACCAGAAACAAATTTTGCTCCCACTAACCTTCTGGTATATACATTGATCCATGATGTTCTCTTCAAAACCAAAGGAAGAGATCACATCATGAAATTTTAAATACCACTGACGTGAGGCTTGTTTCAATCCATATATGGATTTCTTAAGCTTGCAAACCAAATGCTCACCATCACCAGAGGAAAATCCTTCAGGCTGTTTCATGTAAACCTCTTCCTCTATATCTCCATTAAGGAATGCGGTCTTCACATCCATTTGATGTAACTCAAAATCAAAATGAGCTACCATGCCATTATTATTCGGAGAGAATCTTTCTTGGATACAGGAGAAAATGTCTACGTATAGTCGATTCCTTCCCTCTAAGTGAATCCTTTGGCAACGAGTCTTACTTTATAACTCTCAATGTTGCCTTGTGAGTCTTTCTTTATTTTAAAGACCCATCTACATCCAATGGCTTTTACACCATCAGGCAACTCAACAAGATCCCAAACTCGATTAGATGCCATAGATTCCATCTCGTTCTTCATGGCATTGTACCACAAGTTTGATTCCTTAGAACTCATGGCTTGTGAAAACGTTTCAGGATCATTTTCAGCTCCAATGTTATAGTCAGATTCATGTAGATACACAATATAATCACTAGAAATTGCTGATTTCTTTATTCTAGTTGATCTTCTTAATGTTGTATCAATGACCTCTTGAGGAGTATCTTGCACAACTGATTGTTGATGAACAACATGATCTTCTAGATTACCATCAGCTTGTAAATCTCAATGACTGGTTGTTGAGCACTTAATTGAGTTTGAGGAGTGCTATAAATAACAACCAATCCCTCACTTGAAGTGGAAGCTGGAATAAATGAATGATCTTTCTTAGAAGAAGCCAAATACTGAGATTGATCACTCCCACTAATCAAGTCATTCTCAAGAAATTTTTATTTCTTGATTCCACAATCCTAGTGCTGTGAGATGGACAATAAAATCTATAACCCTTGGACTTCTCAGCATATCCAACAAAATATCCACTAATAGTCCTTGGGTCTAGTTTCTTTTCTTGTGGATTATAAATTCTTACTTCAGATGGGCATCCCCAAACACGTATATGTTGCAAACTTGGTTTCCAACCTTTAAATAACTCAAATGGCATTTTGGAAACAGCCTTCGTTGGAACTCGATTCAATATATACGCAGCAGTTTTAAGAGCTTCAGTCCACAAGAATTTAGGTAGGTTGGAGCTGACAATCATGCTCCTTACCATGTCCAATAATGTCCGATTTCTCCTTTCAGCTACACCATTTTGGTCAGGAGACCCTGGCATGGTGTATTGTGCAACAATTCCATTTTCTTTAAGAATCGAGCAAACGGACCATGTGCTTGCCCATTCTCAGTGTATCTACCATAATATTCTCCACCTCTATCTGACCTCACATTTTAATTTGCTTGCCGCATTGTTTCTCTACTTCTGCTTTAAATACCTTAAAGGCATCTAATGCTTCGTTCTTATTATGAAGTAGGTAGAGATACATATATCGTGAATAGTCATCAATAAATGAGATGAAGTATCTCTGACCATACGAGTCCATATCTGGGCTACAGATATCCGTATGTATGATCTCCAGTATTTCCGAACTTCTCTTAGCATCTTTCTTGGACTTATTGGTTTGCTTTCCCTTTATGCAGTCCACACAAGTGCCAAAATCAGTAAAATCAAGAGTATCAAGTACTCCATCTTTTACTAATCTTTTAATTCTCTCAATGGAAATATGACCTAATCTCCGATGCCATAAAATAGAGGAATTCTCATTCATAACACATCTTTTCATACCAGTTTAGGCATGCATCACATTATAGTGGTATTGTTTTTCAAATTAATTTGGAAAAGATTGTCTGACAATGTACCATTCCCAATAAGCTTAGATTTATAAAATAAATCAACAGGCTTTTATTAAAATTAAAGGAGTATCCTGCTGGTACAAGCCTTGACACTAAAATCAAATTTCTAGAGAAACTTGGAATATAAAATGTCTTTTCCAAATCCAAAACAAAATCAGAGTGTAAAATAAGTCTGCGCGTCCCAATTGCTTCCACATGTGAACTCATCTTGTTTTCTGAATAGATGCTTTGTTCACTTTCCAATGGTTTCCTTTGATTTAGAAAACCCTGCAAGGTATTTGAAACATAGATTAGAACCAGAATCAATCCACCATGTGTTATGACATATAACCAAATTGGATTCATGACATACGAATGAGGTTAGAGTACCTATCTTGTCAAGCCAAGCTTTGAATTTGAGATAATCTTTCTTTATATGCTCTTTCTTCTTGCAAAAGAAACACTTGGACTCCTTCTTGTCTTCTGTATGGATGGATACTTTACCCTTTCCTTTGTGTTTGGCTTTGGGAGCTTTAGTCTTTCTCTGAGTGACTAAATGTGCACTTTCTCCCATTTCTAAAATCAGCCTCCCTTCCTCTTGAACACACATGGTCAGAAGTTCATTAATTGACCATTTATTCTTATGTGTGTTGTAAGATATTTTGAAGGGACTATACTGCTATGGGAGTGAGCTTAAAATAAAGTGCACCAAGAAAGATTCTAACATCTCAACCTCTAGGGATTTCAATTGAGCCGCAATGTCCCTTATCTTCATGATGTGCTCACGCACACCTCCAATAGTAGTGAGCTTCATTGATGACAATTTTGTCATTAGGGTGCTAGCCAGTGCCTTATCTGAAGACTCAAATTGTACATCAATAGCCTTCAGAAGTTCCTTGACATTTTTGCACTCAGGAATTGAACCACGTATACTAGCAGAAATCTTAGTACGTATGAACATCATACTGAGGCGATTGGACTGCTCACATCGTTCATACGCAGCAATCTCAGTCTGAGTGCTAGTAAATGTAACTGAATGTGGTTCATCCTTCCTGATAGCATAGTCAATATCTATGCACCCTAATTGAAGAAGAATTCTCTCCTTCATAATTTATAATTATCACAACTTAAATCGGGAACGTCACATTTCATATCAGAAATATTAACAGGCAAAATAGCTGCATAAAAATAAAAATCATGTTCATGTAATTGAATTTGAGGCATATAACTTGATGTCATGTTTTACCAATGTAAACATGCAATAACATGAATCAATAACATATAATAACTACCTGTGGGCTAAGTTATTATACTCAAATAGACTCATTAACTTAATGATGTGACTAACAAATTATATTCCTTTCTTAATTCCTATAGGTAATTAAGAAAATAATTTGTTATCGCATCCTAATTAATTATATTAGTGCAATAAAAATTTTTGTGGGATAAGATTGATTACATTAATATAATTAGTCACAATTAATATCATCTAACCTTATGTGACCTTTGCAACTCAATATATAATTTTGATTAATCAAAGATGCTATGGCTACTCCTTAATTAATCAAAATCATATTGATCACATGACATTTGAATTCCATTATATGCATATAGATTAACCAATTTAGCATGACTATTAGGCAGTGATCTTAATCAACGTAACATTTCCAAATCAAGATCTGAGTTAATCAAATTGGCCAGGCCAGTGAAAGAGAAGTGGGGGTCCCCCATTGCTTTCCTTAGGTTAGTCAACGGAACCAATTAAGTAACCATAATCTCTTTACTTTTCTAGACACCAATTGACCAATCAGACCTTGAAAGGATTTGCACTGTGATTTTCACATTACCACCAAATTCATGCATAGAATAAATCTGTATGCAAAATAGGAGACAACATTTCAATTATCTATTTAATGAATTTTAAAATTATCATCTTAAGAAATTTTTTGTTAATTAAAATACGTCCGGCCGTAGCTCATTATTCCCTTGGGCCAGTCTATGCATAACACCGTAGGCATAGAGACTCAGGAGGCGTATTTTAATACAAAAATTTAAACTTAAGAAACAAATGATAAAAACAAATCATGTCACATGATTTAATAAAACATTAAATAGATATTTAAAATTTAACCAATCCAGATGTTAAATCCCGTGAGAAAACGGAAAGACCTAAAATCGAAAACCGAAACAGGCCACGTTTTCTCCGCATGTGGTTATGGAAGCCAGGTTTCCGTTGTGTTTCTTTTCTTTAATGCCAAAATTAATGCCAAAAAGAAATCCGAGAAAATAAACGGATGGAATTCTTTCTTTTATCGCAAACATCTTTAATAGAAGAGGAAAACGCCACGTTCTGTTTCCGTAAAAATCGAAATCTGAGATCAGTTTGATGGTTTCTGCTCAATTCCGTGAACAAAAATCAGAACTGAGCAAAAATCAGAACCTGAGATCCGAAAAAACTGAAAACGAATAACACGCGGCATAAATTGCTTGAAAAAAAAGAACCTTGATAGAAACACTCACAAAATAAGGCAGAGGTTTAAATGCTTTGATATCAAATGTTAGACTTAATTTAAATATATTGATCCTATCAGATATGCGGAAATACGGTATCAATATATTTGTCATGATAATTAAGCAAGTTAAGATCGATAAATACCTCCAGCCATTATTATTAATTTTCTTCCCGATGAGGATAAAGATTTTGATCTTCCTCTCGATGGATCTTGATCTTCCTCCTCTCTATGGATCTTGATCTTCCTCTCTCGATGGATCTTGATCTTTTTTCTCGATGGATCTTGATCTTCCTCTCTCAGTGGATCTTGATCTTCCTCCTCCTCTCTATGGATCTTGATTGAGCGCTTCCAATCAATGAGTCATCGCACTCTGATGGTATATGCCCTCAGGATGTGCTCTTGACCCGATGCCTCCGCTTGTTTTGGTTTTTCTTTCGATAACATTGTATCGAAAGCCTTAAGAAGGGATCCCTATTTAAAGAGATACTCAAATCCCTTCCATTCTATCGCTCCCATCAAGCAGGCGTTTAACATTTAAGGGGACGTTATCACTTATTAATTAGTGGAAACGATCGTAATAAAAATAGGACCATCTATTATGACGGATTATTACATTACTCTCTCCTGAACTCCATAAAGAGAAATCTGAAACAAGAATTAGCCATCCCTTGAAAAGATTTAGTCCAACACTAGAGAGGTTTTCTTAAAAGAAACGGCAAGATAGATCAAACAAAAGGTAATATATAATCAAAGTGAAATCATACGTACACCTTACGTGCAACCCTACAGCGGGCTTCGAGGGAAACTTGGGATCGCCAGTCGCCGGAAGACGACGAGCTCATGGTCGAATACCACCAACTTTGGAGGGTTAGTGAACGTTAGAGATGAAAAGAATTACATCAAATAGCGTACTTATACAGGGAAGGAGAGAGGAAGATAAGCATGCACGCCATTAGGATAAGCACAAGGGATTAAAGAAATTAAAATCGATTATTGGCGATATGAAGGGAAGTAATTAAGTCGATAGCGCATTCCTGCCAACGGACTTGCTGTCTTGCTCAAAGTTTCCTTATGGAGAGTGGCAAAGTTCGCCAACTTACCATACTAGTTTTTGAGAGGTTTTTAATTAAGAGGATTTTGCATGATCCTTGACTCACCATGCTAGTTTTTAAGAGCTTTTTACGGAGATTTTCAATAAGGAAATTTGGATGGGAATTGGTCGTAGAATTAAATGGAAGACCGATGGTGAATGTATCAGGCTAAATTATAATACTTCCCTTTTGCCAATAAATAATAATAATAATAAATCGATATTTTTAGCAAATGACCAAAGGGAACGTGCAGGATCCTAGAAAATATTTAAACCTAAAAGATTTTACCAGCACTTTAGTTTTACTGCAGAAACTTTACCTAGCAGTTTTCAATGCTGGAAAAAAAATAATGATCGTTATATTTAAATTTTTGATATTTTTATCTGCATTTATTAGCTGCTACTTAAAAGATTTAGCAATGGCATACCCTTAGGCAACGGTTTCAATTATCTTATTTTTATAAAATAAAATTTATTTTTAATTAATAAAATGTTTATAATAAAATTATTAATATTCATTTAATTAAATATCAATAAATATATTTTTTATTAAATATATTATTAATAATTACATAAAATAATAATTAATAATTTCATTATATATAGAAATATTAATATTACATAAATAGAATTAATATGTACTGTTGCCGCCGGGATCCGTCCTCCGACTCGGGCGCGGTCGATCTCCAAAGGGGGGCGGACTTGCACAAAAGTCCTCGCGCGAGAGGCGTTGGGGTGGCCCTCTGCGGAAGACCCTCCGACGCTCAAGTCAGTGGAGAAGAAATCGGCGATCAACCAGATGATGGGGAGGTGGATCTCTCCGGGAGGCCTCTCCGGGGGTGGCCAATCGGGAGCTCTAAAAGGGCGAGAGCACCGACGAGCTGCCGGCGTGAGAGCAGGAGAGGCCTCCCGGAGAGATCCACCTCCCCATCATCTGGTTGATCGCCGATTTCTTCTCCACTGACTTGAGCATCGGAGGGTCTTCCGCGGAGGGCCACCCCCAACGCCTCTCGCGCGAGGACTTTTGTGCAGGTCCGCCCCCTTTGGAGATCGACCGCGCCCGAGTCAGAGGACGGATCCCGGCGGCAACAGATTGGCGCTAGAGGAAGGGCCTCAAGTCCTATTAAAACTTGAAAAGAGAAGATAAGGATCCAAATCCAGAGTAGAACCTCTCTAATGGCCAACCAGAGAAGAGCAACCTCAGAAGCTCAAGATCAGGTCGCTTCCCAAAGGCCTGATCCGACGAGCGGTGTAGCGCCGCAACCACCACCAGTCGAAACCCCATCATCGCCTACCATCCCGGTGACCCAGGACCAGTTTGCTTCGCTGGTCCAACAAGTTCAAACTCTGACCCATCTAGTCCAGGAGCGCCTTACAGCTCCTCCTGCTCCACACTTTCACAAGGAAGCGGCAGTTCCTTCTTCACCGGCGACCTCCTCCTCCAGTCTGCGCAAATCCGCGGACCCCCCACACCGACCTAGAGGAGATAAGCCGATCCCGCGAGGCGGTTACAACGGAGATCCTCCCAGATCTCGGCGAGCCCGGTCTCTCTCACCGGTGACTTCCCACCATGATTCGACGCCGTCTCTGCGATCCTCTCGCCCAGCTCCCCCTCTGGCTGGCGAAGAGGAGATCCATCGTCAGATCCAGGAAATGCGTCAAGAGCTGGACGCCGCCAAGCAGGCCCATCCGCCCCAGCCCAAGGTGGAGCAGGGCATCCATTTCTCTAAGAGGATCATGGAGGAAGTGATTCCCTCCCATGTCAAGTTACCAGCCGTCGAGCCCTACCACGGCTCTTCTGACCCGGACGACCATCTTAGCAGCTTCCGGTCAATAATGATGTTCCACGGAGCATCTGATGCGGTCCTCTGCCGCGCCTTCCCCTCCACCCTCAGAGGATCCGTCCGAACCTGGTTCAATGCTTTGAAGCCAGGTTCTATCGATTCATTTGACGAGCTGAGCTGCCTTTTTATTGGTCAGTTCGTCAGCAGCCGCCGCCACCGACAAAGATCTGACTCCCTCTCCGAAGTCAAGTAGAGAGAGGGGGAGTCTTTGAAGAATTACCTTGGCCGTTTCAATAAGGCCATGCTGGAGGTGGACTACCTTAATCATGAGGTGGCCATGTCTGCTCTGGCGGGGGGAGTTTCGAAGGAGAGCGACTTCTACCTAGCTATGGAGGTCAGCTACCCCCTAGCCTCTCTGATATGATGGTCCTGACGGACAAGTACGCTAGGGTCGAAGAATCGCGAAGAGTTGCCCGCGCTGAGCAGGCAAAGAAGAAGGAGCCCAAAGTCCTCGACAGGCACCGTCCCGCCCGGTGACCAAGTCCGCCTCGCCGCCAGAGAGTCCCTCCGCTACCGCCAAGGAATCGCTCCCGGAGCCCTCCCAGGCGATTCAACCACTACACTCCGTTGACCGTGCCCCGGGCGCAAATCCTCATGGAGATAGAGCGCCAGCTCCCCCGGCCAATACCTCTCCGAGGGAACCCGACCCGAAGAGATCCTACCAAGTACTGCCGTTACCATCGGGAGCACGGCCACGACACTGAAGAGTGCTGGCAGCTGAAAAACGAAATCGAGAGATTGATCCAGCGGGGGCGACTGAATCAGTTCAGGAGGGCGCCCGAGCCACAACAACAAGGAGTTGACCGCCAGCCCGAACTTCAACAACCTCCTCCTCCACCGAATTTGCCCATGATCGGCCGCATTAATATGATAGAAGAGGCCGGCGGATCGAGCCCCAGGGGCGACAATGATGGATCGGTGCCTAAGAAGGCACGAACAGGCGAGCTCTCCTTCTCCGATGATGATCTTCTAGGGATACAGCTTCCCCATGATGATGCACTAGTTGTATCCCTTAATTTGAACAACTATGATGTAAGCCGAATCCTAGTTGATAGTGGAAGTTCGGTAAATGTTTTGTACCTCGGTGTGTTTGCCAGGATGAAATTACTCATAGAAAATCTCTGAGCCGTGGATTCCACCTTGATGGGATTCACGGGCGACGTCGTCGTCCCGGAAGGGGTCGTCACCCTGACGGTCCGCGCGGGAACCTGGCCCCTTGTGACTATTGTACAGACAGACTTCCTAGTAACCGACCTCAGATCCCCCTACAATGCAATATTCGGCAAGCCCGGTCTAATGTCCCTCAAGGCAGTTGTCTCCGTCCTGCATCTATCCATGAAGTTTCCCACCGAACTAGGAGTTGGAGTTGTTCGGGGAAGTCAGGCCATGGCTCGGCAGTGCTTTGTTACAAGCCTTCAGTCTAGAATGCCGGAGGTTGATGGGCTGGAAGCTCGTGAGGACTTCGCCGAACAAAGGGGAGAACCGGCAGAGGAATTGGAGGAGGTACCGCTGGATGAGGCTCGTCCCGACCGAACCATAAAAATCGGGTCGCTGCTCAAAAGAGAGCCTCGGCGCATATTGATCGGGTTCCTCCGAAGTAACGCTGACATCTTTGCCTGGTCTGGCTCCGACATGCCAGGGATCAGCCCTGAGGTTCTCGTCCATCATCTCAATGTGGACGAGATGCACAGGCCCGTCAAGCAGAAAAAGATGAGCTTCGCCCCAGAGCGACAAAAGGCCATTGAAGAAGAGGTAGACAAACTCATCAAGGCTAATTTCGTCCGAGAGGTAAATTATCCGAGCTGGCTATCAAACGTCGTCATGGTGAAGAACTCGAACGGCAAATGGAGAATCTGCATCAACTTCACCGACCTCAACAAAGCCTGCCCGAAGGATAGCTTCCCCCTCCCTCGAATTGATCAGCTCGTGGATGCCACCTCAGGCCACCAGATGCTGTCATTCATGGATGCCTATTCCGGCTACAATCAGATCCGAATGGCCCCTGAAGATGAAGAAAAGACCGCCTTCATAACCGACCGAGGTACTTACTGTTACCGCGTTATGCCTTTTGGTCTTAAAAATGCAGGTGCCACCTACCAGAGGCTGGTCAACAAAGTGTTCAAGGAGCAGATTGGCCGGAATATGGAGGTGTATGTGGACGACATGCTGGTCAAAAGCAAGGAGGCGTCACAGCATGTCGACGATCTCATAGAGAGCTTCGCCACGCTGCGCAAGTACGGGATGAGACTCAACCCGACCAAATGTGCCTTCGGTGTTAACTCAGGGAAGTTTCTCGGCTTCATGGTCTCCCAGCGAGGTATCGAAGCCAACCCCCAGAAGATTCAAGCTCTCCAACAAATGGCGCCCCCGGCATCTATCAAAGAGGTCCAACGCCTAACCGGGAGGATAGCGGCCCTAAACCGCTTCGTGGCGCGGTCGGCCGAGAGATGCCTCCCCTTCTTCAAAACTCTCCGATCGGCCAAATACTTCCAGTGGACTCCTGAATACCAAAGGTCATTTCAGGATCTCAAGAAGTACCTTGGCTCGCCCCCACTCCTCAGTAGTCCAGCCCTAGGAGAGACCCTATTCTTGTACCTAGCTGTTTCGGAAGGTGCAGTTTGCTCGGTGCTGATCAAAGAAGAAGGCAAAGTCCAAAAGCCGATCTACTATGTCAGCAGGCTACTCCGCGATGTGGAGACAAGGTACAGCAGAATTGAAAAGATGGTGTTGGCTTTAATCACCTTAGTTCGGAAGCTGCGGCCATACTTCCAAGCACATTCCGTGACGGTTCTAACCGACCAACCCATCAAGGCGGTGGTCCACCGTCCTGAGACATCGGGGAGAATGACCAAATGGGCCGTCGAGCTAAGTGAGCATGACATACATTTTCAGCCTCGTCCAGCCATCAAGGCCCAGGTACTAGCTGACTTCCTCCTTGAATGTACCATCTCGGAGGACGGTTCTACCCCAGACTCCCCCGAAGAACCAAAAGCTGGAGCCCGGTGGCTCCTCCATGTCGACGGGTCATCTAATGCCAATCGCTCCGGTGCGGGTCTGGTCCTCACCAGTCCGGAGGGAATTACCTTTGAATATGGTATGGCGTCTGATTCTCCTTCCCGGCCTCCAACAACGAAGCCGAGTACGAAGCCCTGTTAGCCGGCCTCCGCATCGCCCGCAACCTGAAGGTGGAGAAGCTCAATGCCTTCACCGACTCTCAGCTAGTAGCCGGCCATGTACGAGGAGAGTTCGAAGCCCGGGAGCCGAACATGATTCGGTATCTCCAGGAGGTACGGAGCTTGCTTCCCCATTTTGCCGAGTTTGAAATCATTCAGATTCCCAGATCCGAGAATGCCCGCGCCGACCTGCTCTCCCGATTGGCCGCCCCTGGAGAGGCCTCCCGGAGAGATCCACCTCCCCATCATCTGGTTGATCGCGATTTCTTCTCCACTGACTTGAGCGTCGGAGGGTCTTCCGCGAAGGGCCACCCCCAACGCCTCTCGCGCGAGGACTTTTGTGCAGGTCCGCCCCCCTTTGGAGATCGACCGTGCCCGAGTCGGAGGACGGATCCCGATGGCAACATGTACTTAGTTTTTATAATAAATGTTTTATATTAGCATAAAAAATAAATGTTTAATAAAATATATATTAAATATAAAAATATTGATGACTATTATTAAAATAGGTATTATAAATAATTAATACTTATGTAAAAATATTGAAATATTTATGTAACATTATAGAAAAATATTTGTAGAAAATTTTGCAATCTTCAAACCAAATCTTATTTTCAAGAAAAGATATCTAAATTGAGAATTTATGAAATTCTAAAATTTTAAAATTGTTTTGAAATGGTGTATTTTAAAATTCTATAAATTTTAAATGCCTCGTACAAGTGAAAATTTTCTTTATGTTGGTGACCCATGCTGCATCTAATGTGATATATGTACATTATCGATGGTTGAAACTTACAAGCTAACAAACCATATACAAAAATTATGAGTTTTTTTCCTCTTTTTTCCCTTCAACGATTGAGACATCGAGGAGAAGCTTACCATCTGCCATGTGAATATGCATGACGAGTGACGACTTGAACATTAGTTCTGGACACGTACTGGACTACTTGAACATTAGGTCTGGACTAAGGCATGCCTTTTCATCTCTTTGCTGAAATAAATGAAGACTATGTTGACGCCTTGCTTTAAGGTTAAAATAAAATGCCAAGTTATAAATGATCTCATGCACTTAGGGTTGCCCTAGCTCTTTGGGCTTTTAGTTTATGAAAATTTTCAAGATTCTTGGCAAGCTTTTGGGGGCAATATGATCATATTACCGTATTCGGTTCAACATATCCAAGAAAGATGATGGGTCTTAAAGACTTCTTTGGGTAACTATGCATTTAAGATCATCAAAAAAAATGTGGTATTCTAATTTCTGCCAGGAGGTTAGGTAATCTCAAATTGCTTACAGATGGGAATCTTCATCTAACTTTTTTTTTTTTTTGAAATTAATCCTCAAAACAAAACATTGCTTTGGAGAGATGGAGAACTCTTTTAATATAATGTGTTATATTAAATACTTAATTAATTTTTAGTACATATTAATATAAATAATAATAAAATATTATATTAAGTTTTATATAATAATTAATTATTTCAATATAATTAATATTTATATTTATTATTATTTAATAGAGTATTTTGAATATATTAATAAAATTTAATATTCTATAATATAATATAATAGTAAATTTATCATATAATTAATATAATTGATAATATTATTAAATTATTTTTATTTTTATTGTAATAATATTAAATTATTATTTTATATTGTATTTATTATATATAATAGTATATCTTATGAGTATCATATATATGTCATATTATAATATACTAATATTTTTGTTAATATAGCAAATATATATAGTTATTATTATTATATACTATCTATTGATTATTATTCTATGCTCAACTCAACTCAACTCATCTAAACCTTTTTCTAACTACATAGGGTTGGCTACATGAATCTGCTTCCTCCACTCTGCTCTATTTAGGACTAAGTTGACATTCAAATTATAAATAGTTATATATTTTTTTAATTTTTTCTGTCTATATTAGTTTAGATCTATCTTTATCTTTATCTATTGATTATTATTCTATATATAGTATTATTACTATTATTTAATAACATCTTGAATATTAATAATTACTACCTAGTATTTTATTTATCATATAAATAATATAACTTAATAATATTATTAAATTATTATTATAATAGTATTACATTATGATTTCATAATATAATAAATAATATATTATGATATAATATTAATTATAAATATGCTGGTATTTTAATGAAATAATTATATAGTTATTATTATGATAATTTTATACATTAATTATTATATTATATAGTATTATTGATATTATTAATAATAATATTTGTAATATTTAGTTGCACTAAATATTTATATTTATAAATATTTATTTGATAAATATTTAAATAATTAATTATATTAATTATAATGTTATATACCTGGTATATAATATATATATATAATATATACCATTACTATTTGTAAATTATATATTATATATATATATTAATTATTATGTATTATATATATATGGTTATTATATTTAAAAATATTGCTTTATCTTAGTTTTTTAATTTAGAAAATAAAGGTATTTTTGAAATTTTAACATGCTTTCTACCTTAATTTTTGATAATCTGACTTATCTCTATCAAACATGTCAAGATACCGAACAATTTGTAATCAAATTATTGCATGAATCAAACATGAGTATCCTATATGCCCAAGCATTTAGATTTCAAGAAACATATACCTAATAATATAATGCCAAGATGAAATCTTATAATCAATGAATCAAACACCTTTTTAAGGTATCCAAGAAAGCAAAGGCTTCAAAGTGCTCCCTTAGTTCCATATATTTCTCCAACACTATAATCTTTGCACACACGTTCCTTCCAACAAGGTAATAACCAACATCTTCAATGCTATTCTTCTTTCTCCTCGTTGCATTCTTCTCCTATTCTTCTTATTTTTAAGGATATACAAGATGGGCTATGCCACTGCTTTGTTTTTGGGTCCTGCTCAATTAAAGAAACATCCTTCTTCCTTGGATATAAAAAAGAACCCCTTCCTCCTCTTTGGTATATCATCTGAATTTATCTCCTCTTTCTATATTTGCTACATAAAGGAGGGGTTGGGTTGATTAATTCAATTCTTATAGGTGATGAGGTTGCTTAAGGTGATGAGGTTGCTTAAGCCGATGATCTTTAAGGCATCTAAATTAAAGGAATTATTTCTCAAAGTGGATAAAAAAATCAACTAAGAAAGCTCCTCCGTACCTATACTAGTTGTTCTAGTCGTCCATCATACCAAAATTATATTAATCGATTCAATTAACTAAGAAGTTAGTGATGAATCGGGTCAAATCCACTAGAAAGGTGGTAGTTTTGAATTTTGAAATCAATGATTTAAAAAAAAAAAAGAGAATTTGAAGTTGAGAAAAGAAGAATTAAAATTTATAGAAAAAATTAAACTTGGAACTAGAATATACTTGTTGAACCCTAGCAACTACTTGCAATAAAAATAAAAAAATTAAAAGAACAAACATTTAAATTAACAAAAATTTAAAATACAAGAGAGTAAATTTTAAATTAGAGAAAAGTTTTGACTACAATAATTTGAAGAAAATATATTAAAATAAAATTTAAACTAAAAAAAAACTATAACAAAAACTGAAAGTAGATTGGCACAACCTCGTCGCAGAGATAACCGATAAATGTCCTCTCTCCTTCAAACTCTTCGAAGTAGCGATGAGCTTCTCTAACTTAGCTTCTCTAACTTCTTCCTCTTTGAATCTTAATTTGAAGCTAATGTAGGTTGAAAGATGACATAGCAGCAGAACTAATACCCTTTAGTGTACCTCATCTTCGAGATGATTTGATTTGTAGCTCTAAGAGCCTTTAAATAGATTATGTTGCTACCTTTTCAGACTTGATTTACTCTTGATTTGATTGTGATTGTATCTTGGTATGATCTGTATATGATCTTCATTCTGATTCCTCATATTCCTTATTTATTCGTTCATTCTTCCTTTTTATTCTTAGTATCAGCCAAGTCATATTCTTCTTTCTTTATCCTATTTTCTTTCCTTTTCTTATTCACTAAGATCCGAATACACCTTAGTTGGTTTTTTCAATCATGATTTGCTCAAATTTCCTTTCTTCTTTATCTCAAATCCTAGCTGCCACATTCCTTCTTTAAAATTATTTACTTTATTTTAAAAAAATTAGTTTAAGAATACTTAAATATAAGATTTTAAATATTATAAAGATTATAAGTGTTATAAATAGAAGTATAATATCATAATAGTTATTATAATAATAGTAATTGTGATAATAATAATGTAATTAATATAAATACTTAATTTATAAGAATATGTGATTTAATTATTAAATTACGTATTTTAAAGGATTTTATCACCATTAACTCTTTAAAATACTTAAATTAAATAAATAATTATGTGATTTATCTTATACCCTTAGCCACAACGAAATCACCATAAGCTTGCCCTTGCCATCTCCAACACCATCAACCATGCACAAGCAAAACAAAACACCCTTGCACTATTTGTTGTAAATCTCGATCCTATGCTGAAGTTTGGCCTAACTTACGGTCCCTCCATAGCTCAATTAAAATTTAAAAAATATCATTGTACCCTCAAGCTTGCAGTCCCTAAAGCATATCCAATCTTCCAAAGTGTGATCCTTTCCAACCTCCAAAAATAAAGTTCTGAATGAATATTTTTGCCTTCTAGAATGTTTGATTATACATGAGTGACCTTTTTTGTTGAGGGAAACTTGAATAACTACTCTATCATCCATACTTTTCCATTTCCTCCATTCTACCTTTGTTTCAAAATCTCACTATGTGCACACTTATCCCACTTATATGCATATTTATGAAACCCTTGCTATGCACTTACATCAGTGTATACACACTTATCCCACTCTTGTACACACTTATAAGTTTCCTATGTATGCGCTTACATCACTGCATACACACTTATTCCATTCATATATACACTTATAAATTCTCGATGTTCATGCTTACGTCACACCTATACCATTCCTATACACACTTAAAAACCCCTATGTATGCACTTACATCACTGTATGCATATTTATCATGTTCTTATACATACTTTTTGAGGCTTTTAATTCCAAAATAATACAAAAATATTTAAAGTAATTAATTTAACAATTGGGCCTAGAATACTTGATTAAGCAGGGTTCAATCATCATAGAAAGTTTTGATCATATGATGATTAATTTTCAGCAAATAAATCACATGTTAATATATTGGACATCGAGGTTAAGGGAACTTAATCTCTTATCAATTCCCGAATAAAGCCAAACTCTCTAACTCCCATAGGACTTAGAGTTCCAATAACAATCAAAGATGAGAAAGGAATCTAGGGCTTCCTCTATTAAAGTTTCCTTCCCTTCTTGTGATAACACCATTGACCACTACTTGAGTTTTTTTGACTCCATCCCCTTCCTCCTTGGATCCCTACGTGTTGTTATCATTGCTGGTTGATTTCCAAAGTAGTTGATAAGCAATGGCCTGACCCCTTCCTTATTTTGAGATGTCATCTTTATTTTAAATCAGATAGCTAGTTTACTCCTTTGAAAAGTTTTATCATTGTCCATGGTTGATCTTGATCATAGGGCAAGCAATCCAAGGGATAATCTATCATCTAGGTAGGTTATCATCTCTACTTTAAGGTGATTTGTTTCATGATGGTGGCAAGGCACAAGCCAAAAAAAGCCACCTCCATCCTATCGATCTTCCATCGATGTTTGTACAAAGAGCAAAATCTTGTTAGGATTTTGTCAAACTAAAGTCTCTCTCAATATTTTTTCGTATCTCTTTCTCGCATCTATTTTGTTATCATCATTAATATTGCTAGTTGATTCTCACTATTCTTTATTATTGTCAACTATTGGCCCAACCACTAAGGGTGCCATTTTATAACTATTCCTCTTTCTTTTCTTGTTTTGAGGGACTCTTGATGGAATTATTCCTTATCTTGTTGGTCTCTCTTCTCTCTCTTTTTGTTATCTATTTCTCTTTCTTTCTCACTTTCTTGACCTAAAATGGGATATGTGCGTTGGGCAACAGCATGCCTCTATCCATAGATAGTAGGTTGGGCCCCTTTAATTCCTCACTCCATAAATGGTTGCAACCACATCATCAAGGTTTCCTCCCTTTTCTTATATAATTCTCCTAATGTGGGTTGATTAATCTTATGTAGGTAGGCAGTAGTTTATACTTAAAGTGGGCTGGCATAAGGTCTCTCCCTAGTCCACTAATTAAGGCAAAATTCTGGTTATTTTGTTTAATTTAATTCTCGACTCTAATTGTAGAAAAGCTAAATTTGGATTTAAGGTTGAAGGATTGGATTTTTAGTATTGAGAAAATTAGCAAATTAGTGATTAATTTCTAAATTAATGGTGAGGTTAATTTTTAAATTTTGTTAAATCAATTATTAACTTTAAAGTACATGCACTGGGTGTACCAATGGGTTAAGTCAGACATCTAATCAAGCCTTTCTTATAGTAGAGGTAAGAATTCTCCCTCACTTACTTGTTAATACAAAGGTGTGAATTTCTAATGCATACATGTGTATGATTATGTGAATGAGCATGCTAATGCGTGGACTAGATAATAATTAGCATTTGTATTATGAGCATGGTAAGAATCCCTTGCATGCTTGTTTATATGACAATACGAATTCTTATTGTACGCATGTAGTTGCAAATACAAATAAGCATGATTGCATATGATATTTAAAATAAACGTATCAAGTATGATATGTATGAATGATATAATTAAATTATTTAAATTAGATGCATGTATAATTGCACTACATAAGAGGTTTGGATTAGACTCACTATTATGGATGGTCAATCATGAGCTGAATTATGGCACTATATGTCGATTACTAGTGATGAGTTGGATCCTAGCATTATAGATTACCGATCATGAGATAGATCGTGGCACCATATATGAATTGCCATCACAAATTAGATAATGACACTATTGGTTTGCTGGTTTTGACTTGAAATATGATCAAGGCTAATCCAATATCAAAAAGTGATTAAAATTGTTTGAATACACATTCGAGTGATTACTACTGTAAAACTACTACTAATAATACTAGTAAATTCTCAATTATAATAGATTTACATCAGAAATCTGCTTTTAGTCCCTATCTTTTTGCATTAGTTATGAATTACCTTACTAGATATATTCAGGATGATATTTCATAGTGCATATTATTTATAATCAATATGATAGTATTGGATGAAATTAAGATTAGAGTTAGTTGTAAGTTAGAATTATGAAGAAATATATTTAAATCTAAATATTTTAGATTAAGTTAGATCAAGTCAGAATGCATGAAACATAATTTTGTTACAGTTAGAAATAGTAATGAACATAAAGTAAAATTAAGGATCATAAAGTTTCTAAAAGTGATTATTTTTTATATTTAAGATCAGTTATTCATAAGAAAGAAAAAATTAAGGGTAATATTATTCATAAAATCAAAACAAGTTAGATAAAATAAAAAAGTATAACTAAAATACTATATGATCATATAATGCATGCTAAGTTGAGGAAAAAGAATTATAAGCCAACCATAAGACCAACTATACTTTATAGTATAGAATGTTAAAATTTAAAAAATTATATGTACATAAGATATATATGGCTAAAATGAGAATATTGAAATAGATATATTATAATGCAAAAAAATAAAATATTAATAAAGTTATTTATAAAAAATTAAAGATAACATCAATTAAGGACAAATTGAAAAAAAATATGATATAGATGATTTAAACATTTGCAACATAAACCTAAAGATAAATATATGCAAAGGAGCGATAAAGAAGGATATTTACAATCTTTACATCTTATATGAAATATAATTTTAAATTGAGTAGAATAGAAAAAAAAGGATCCATGTAGCCAATCCTAACTAGTTTGGGATCAAGTTATTAGTTTTGTTGAGCTTACTTTAGGATATGGAATTTGGTTCTGATCAATTAATTTTAATAATTATGATTTGGCACTATTATTTATTGTGACAATTATTTTGATGATTGGTATATGTCTAATAATTGATAGGATACTTGAATATTGGATATCTTATGGGTGCATTTAATGATTTTTTTATAACAATAACAATAACGAAATTATAATTCCAAACTAGTTGGGGTCAGGCATTGAATTCTTTTTTCCATTCAGCTCTGATCTAAGATGGTATTTTTTATAATTATATAATTATTTGATTTATTTGTTCTTAAATTATTCATATATGTATGTGGAAGTATTTTTACTAAGCTATTTGCCCTTACTATATTTATCTATCTTTTCAAAATCACATGATACATAGAGTAGGGCTATGAATGGGATTTGAGTGAGAAGCATAATGATTAAATTATTTCTAATATCAAATAAATAAAGAAATTATAATTGAATAATTTTATAATTATTATTAATCAAATCATTAAAATCTCTAAATTAATGATAATATATTATGAAGATGAGAAATTGTTATATTTTTAGGCCTTGTATATTCTCTAGGTTGACATCTTAGAGGCATATAATCATATAATGCACCTAGCCAAGAGCTAGGTTAAGGATGTGACAAGATATAACTTATCCTAGTTTGATTCAATAATCAAATAAAAGAGCATAAATTTAGCTCAAGCTAAGCATGATGTGAGAAAGAAGCTCAGGCTCAACTTAATATTCAAGTTGGCTTTTGATTAAACTTGCAAGATTTATAGAGGCTACAATAAGAGAGGAGGGTAGCAATGGAGGAGATACTCATGCAAGAAAAAGTTCATTAATATAAAATAGATGAGGCTTAAAATGGAGGAGGTAATGTCAATGGCAAGCTAACTCGAGCATGGCAACCATGAAACCAGCCAATTCCTGAATTTGACCATCATAAGGTGTTGATTTAAGGAAGATTGAATTCATCACCATAGAGGAGGAGAAAGATTCAATAACCCTTTCAAGAATGGGCAAGATTTGATAGTTTAATTGAGGATCTCCTTCAGGGAAAATCCATCTTATCCCCAGCTAATTGTTAGATTTAGATCTAATAGGAGACATGATTAAACTATAAAGATAAAGGCTACTTTAAATGCTAAAACTATACAAACCCCTCCTAATAAAAGTTGATACATGCTAAATAAAAAATTTACATGAAAATTTTGTGTTATAATAGAACTACTAATTATAATCATCTATAAATAAATATAGTCATATTTAGCTTATTTTTGTATCAAGCTCAACGTTCTAGTTCATATTCAACTCATTTAGTAAAAATATGAGATGCTTACGAACAACTTATTCTTTTGACAACTCTAAAACATAGCATTAAATTTACATTTACATCCAGTTAAGAGAAGAACGAGTTTTAAAGTTTGCTTATCTTTCTCTTTCCTTGCATATACATTATCAAATATATACTTAAGTATGTAGGTTTTGATATTTTGAAATATAGTAATTAAATAAATTTGTGAACATTTAAATTTAAATTTGCAAAGTGCTTTAAGTACAATAAAGATTATTAGTGGAGATTTCAAAATGCATTATAAAATATGTTTTAATGCACTACATTTTTAATTTGAAGTTAAAAATAAAGAAGATCAATTATGGTCTTATTTCACTTTGCACAATTATGAGTGGAACAAAAATTATTTGTTTTATATTTAAAATATATTTTAAACTTTTTGCACTAATTTAAAATAGTGGAAAAGGAACTGTAATTTAATTTTAATTTAATATGATTTTGTATAGATTTTAAAGCAACAAATATTCAAATTTAAAAGAACCTTGAATTATTAATTTGCACAGTTCCAAAACAACAAAAAGGTTTATTTACTTTGAATTTTTTTCTGCAAATTTTGAGCAATATTTTTAAATTTAGAATTATTTTTTAAACTATTGAAGTAATTTAAGTCTTCTTTTGAGAAAAGGAAAAAAGATTACATAATGAAATTAAAATTTATTATGCTATCAAAAAGCAAGTACTAGCAATTATCAGGATAAACAATTTTCATCCTTAGACTATTGAAAAATACTTTCTAGAAATTGGTAATTTTGCAATTTAAAGTTTAAAAAAATAAAAGATTTCAAAAGTAAATAATAGAGAGAAAAGAAATAAGAGGGCACTTAATACAATGGACTCTTTTGTATGGTTGCTGGCCCACTATCCACAAGACTTAGCATGGGCCTTGATTAAATCAACAAATGTATTATTGCATTTTAAGTCTTCAATGTGCAACTATTAATCAGCCTTTAAAATTTTGAATGGCATTAATCTTTTCGAATAGAAATAATTGATCTACTAGTTCACAAAATAAGGCCTTATTTGGGATAGTGGTTAGATCGTGTTAACAACAGTTGTTGAAAAATAATTGTTTATGATAATTGATAGAAAATAGTTGCTATTGATTTCCTTTACCTTCCAAAAGCCATCCTAAATGAGGTCTAAAAGAAAGAAGGCCGAACAAAATGGCTACCTTTGTCATAAGATACAAAATCATCTTAACCAGAGGAGAGATTTTGAATTTGGATAACATCTCAAATGATTTAAGAGTCCATCTTTTGTAGCATTTGTCATCATTTTTATTCCATCCTTTTTTTCTAATGGATAAATTTGTTACAATGGAGTAAGTATCAAATCCTCCATTGATTTGGCATTCACGACCACAATGACTGGCTGGCTTAATAGGATTTGAAGTGGGAATTTGCAAACTAAGGTCATGGTGGTTCAAGACATCTGCTTGTCAGTTATTACATTGAAACCATACTCAGAGTTCCTATAGGCAATGCTTACCCATTTAATACGTTCAAGTTGATTCAATCTGCTATCTATCAAATAAGATTACTTATCTAATAAAATGTTTGAGATTAAATTTAAAATTTTTGATCTATTTAATAAATAGATGAAAGAGTATAACTTGATAAATTTTTAACTTAACATGCATCCAATTTAATCCATATCTATTCTGGTACATTCTAATTGTAGTTATGCAGGTCTCTTGTAGATGGGGTTGGTTTGCTAAGTTAATCTAGATGGATTCCCATAATCAAATTCAAGCATACCTGAACTTAAGCAAGATACAACATACCATGAATTTGATGAAGAGATTGGCAACTACTTGAATCAAATGGTTTCGCATAAAAATATCCAAAACCATTTGATCTTGGGTTGGCTCGTCCACAAATCCTAGACATAATTAACTTCATAGCTGAATTATATGTTGCTCAAGACAAAGTAGGCTCATATTCTTGCATCCTATCAATAATGTCTTGAAAACCATAATGAATCGGCTTGACATTTGGGTTATGAGTCAATCGATTTGACTAGATAAATCGGTTTGATCGAACTGAATGATATCATAATTAATTTTTAATTTAATAATATAAAAATAATAAAATATAAATATCAATCCAAGTGAAAATTTTAAAATCCAAAAAAATCAATCCTAATTTTATTTATCAAAACTAGAAGTCTAAAAACCGGAGTTGAACCGATTCTTTGAAACCTGGCTTGTCCAATGGGTTTTTTTGATTTTCATCGGGTCATATAAAAGTCAACTTTAATAATAAAATTGGATAAGACTTGATGGTGCCAGTAAACCCCATGGGCAACGATGATTGCACTCGGGCCAGACCCCCTAGTCGGCTTCGGCCTCGGCGAGTTAAACTCGGTCTTGACTCGTCGGTCTTGATTCATCCTTATCAGCCTTGGCCTGTCCTTGTCGGCCTTAGCCTATCCTCGTCGGTCTCAGCCCATCCTTCTTAGACTCGACAAGTCAACCTCGATCTTGGCTCGCCGGCCTCAGCCTGTCCTCCTCGGCACCAACTCCGGTGTCCGCCTTGGCACTGACCCTAGCGTCGGCCAATCGGCGTTGGTCTCAACTCGTCGGCCTCGGCCTATTGGCCTCAATCAATCAATCTCGACCTGTTAGTCTCAGTCAGTCAGCCTTGGTCACCTTCGAACTCGACTCACTCCTTCCAGTTAGCCATCCCTGGTGGGCTGACTCCGTCCAGACAGCCATCCAACCCGCAAGCTAGACTTTGAGAGCCCCAACCGAAGAATAAGATTGGCTTTATAAAAGTGCCCAGTCATCCAAATCTCTCTGACAATAACATATACAGAAAATCATCATGAGGAGAGAGAATAAGATGGGAGAGGGGAACGAATAGCTCTAGGTTTGACCCCATTCCCTCTCTCTCTCTCTCTCTCTCTCTCTCTCTCTCTCTGACAATGGATACAAGAAATCATCACGAGGAAAGAGAACAAGATGGAAGAGGGAACAAATGACTCTAGCTTTGACCCCATTCCCCCCCCCCCCCCCCTCCCCCTCTCTCTCTCTCTCTCTCTCTCTCTCCCTGTTGTACCTTGGAGACGGGTCCCTAGCCACCATTCTGGAGACAAAATGGTCATCAACCGAGACCATTACCACCCTGGCCAGCTCTTTGCTTCGACTTCGACCCCCTCAGCTGACTCCACAGCCTCAGCGCCCAGACGTCCCAGCTGACGTTCAGCTCTCGGCCGTCCCGGCGTCTCCTGCTCCGACATTGTCTCCAGCACCCGACTCCAGCTTCCCAGAGTTGGGTTCTTAGCCTTCATTTTGGAGACAAGGTGATCCGTCTCCCTTCAGCTTCGGCCATGGAAGTGATGGGATTTGAGGGTTAAAAACATGAATCAAATCCAAGTTTCATGCAGCGGAATCAAAATCCCTTACGGCCAGGATCCCTGCAGGGACAAAACAGATAACCAAATTTAGTATGCATATATAAAATGAACTTGTACATGTGTTCTTTATCGAAGAAGATTGCTGCTGAAGTCGAAATCTCTCTACCACTTAGCCGTCCAAGTGTGCGGCCTCCAACAGTAATCCATACAGAGTCCTTGGATGTAGTTCTCCTAGGATTAGTTGACAACCTTTTTAGCAAAGGGGTGCTAGCGTCTCTTTCTTGCCTTCTTACTTTTTTAAATCAAGAAAGGAATTGAATGAGAGTTCAAGATCAGATCAAGAACTCTTAGGAAGGAAGAATCTAAAGTCTTGGGTGTGGAAGAAAAAAGGAGGAGACGTGAGAGACTTCTTGGCATGAAGCAGAATTTATCTTAGGCAATCATTTATTGAATGGCCAAATTTTAAGAAGCTTTTCAATTCAAAAATCTCCTTCGGCCATCGGATATAGTATGAGGCTTTAATAAGCAACGTCACATTAGATTCAACCAGCCAAAGGTCAGATAAAATTGGTTTCTCAAAATCAAACTTAATTGTAAAGTTGTTGGGAGTTTAAATTTCAGCCAATCAAAATTCAGCACATGGCAGTTTCAAGAAACTATGCAACTAAATTAGTTTATGATAAAACCAATTAGATCTCCATGTTTTTGAATTAAAATTTAATCCAATTTGAATTCCACATGCACAATTGAAATTCAAATCAAATCTGAATTTAAATTTGTACATATAACAAAGTTTGTTAGGATATTGTTATACATTGTCTTAATTGGACAAGCTAACCAAATCCTAACAATATGATCTCATATCCACATAATCTCACGTCCAACTCTTGGGCATGTCCTCCTCCATCATGTGGTGATGGATCAAGCCCATCATATGAGCATGAATCCATGTGTCACATGGCTCAATCCAGGCCACTAATTTAGGTGCTATGCGGTTCAGTATTGGGTGCATCATATGGACCCAATTTAATCACAATTCTCTAATTGGATCACACCCAAATTAATTAGAGTCATCCATTACATGGACCACATCTAATTGAGTGTCTAATCATGGCTGATGTGGTCGGTAAATGAAGGGTAGGTCATGATACGGTCGGTCAACGAAGAATAAGTTGGAATCCTGGGCGGCCCCCAAACCCTGGGCGGCCTCCTAGTCCTGGGCGGCCCCCAAACCCTAGCGGCCCCCAAGTCTTGGGCGGCCTCCTGGTCCTGGGCGGCCCCCAAGCTCTAGGCGGCCTTCTGGTCCTAGGCGGCCTTCAAGCTCTGGGCGGCCGCCTGGTCCTGGGCGGCCCCCAAGTCCTGGGCGACCCCCGAGCCCTGGGCGGCCTCCTGGTCCTGGGCGGCCTCCTGGTTCTGGGCGGCCCCAAGCTCTGGGCGGCCTCCTGGTCCTGGGCGACCCCCAAGCTCTGGACAGCCTCCTTGTCCTGGGCGGCCCCCAAGCTCTGGGTAGCCTCCTGGTCCTGGGCGGCCCCCAAAACCCTGGACGGCCCCCGAGCCCTGGGCGGCCTCCTGGTCCTGGACGGCCCCCAAGTCCTGGGCGGCCCTCAAACCCTGGGTGGCTCCCGAGCCCTGGGCGGCCTCCTGATCCTGGGCGGCCCCCAAACCCTGGGCGGCCTCCTAGTCCTAGGCGGCCTCCTGCTTTGGGCTATACACCCCGAGCTCTTAAAGCTATTTTCATATCAGAAGCACTTAACACGACAAACTGTCGTGTCCGGAACAAAGCTCAAGAATCATCAAACATCATGACGCTTTAAATGACTTGAATAAGACAAATGCCAGAACATCACCATTCATCGAAAAGCTCAAATAAAGGAGATACTGAGCACCTATTTTAGAGCCAGATAACTTTCCACTAACTCTGACATTCCCTTGGGAAAACTGAAACCCATCATGAAGATTCTTAGCTTCTGGAGCAAGTTCCTTAGTGCTTCTTGTGTTAATTATCAGTAAACGACCACGTGGCATACTCTCGCAGTGGCTGATCTTTTAATCTTATACCTTAATCTTATACATTAATCTTATCCGAAAAAGAAAGAAATATGACTCGACGCTGACGGCATGATGACGAAGACAAGAAAGCGATATTTTTTGAAAATTCAAGGAGTATAAGAGTGGGAGGAGATCCATAAGGGAGGGGGGATTTTTTTCCTTCCTTCGACCGAAGATCTCTAACAAAGAAAATTTTTCTATCTTTCTGGTGATCCAACATCAACAGATTGGCGCGCCAGGTAGGGGGGAGAACTTTTGACTCCTTCAAACAGCTCTTATTTTTCCAACATGAAGACTAGATCTCCGGAGAAAGACCTTTCCCATGGGTCTAGGGGGCATCTCTCATCTTTTGATCGGATTGAGAGAACTCCTAACCCAACCGAGCTGGCCCGGCCAAGCCCTCCAGCCCCTTCCTCACCACTGCCAGTATCAGCTACTCTCCAGGATCAGTTGGCCACCCTCACACAATAAGTTCAAACTCTCATTGGGATGGTTCAGCAATTGCAGGAGCAACATTCCAGAGGGGTCCGGCAGCGGTTCAAACCGCCTCTACACTCCAGATCGGCTGCTCCTATTAGCCGGCAGTCTACCGGGGGAGATCCCCTCCTACGAGGCCTCTCCACCCCTACGCCTCGACGGGGCTTCATTCTCAGGGCTCCCGGGGTGGGTCGCGCTCCCTTACTCGTTCCTCGGGTAGTCCACCTGCCAGGCGGCGATGGGGAAAGGAGCCGCATGTGGAGCACCACCAGTGGTGTCGTCGATCTTTGTCTTATTCCCCTGAGCCAGCCGAAGGAAAGATGGCTGATCAGATGGAGAGGCGCCTCGATGAACAAGACCAGAGATTGGAAGAGCTTAGCCAAAGAATCAATAATCAGCCAGGGTCGGATTACAACACCCGCCCTCCTCTTACTCGGCGAATCATGGAGGAACCCATTCTTGGGAGGTTTCGCTTCCCTCAGCTTGACCCTTATGATGGCACCACCGACCCTTTGGATCACCTGGAAAGTTACAAGGCTATTATGCAAGTCCAAGGGGCAACTGATGCCCTCTTGTGTGTTGCTTTCCCAGCCACACTCCGAAAGGCCGTCCGTGCTTGGTATTATCGTCTACCCGCATGCAGTATTGATTCCTTCCAACAATTGGAAAGATCTTTCTTGGCTCATTTTGACGTTTGTCGGAAGATCCCTCTAGTGGCGGACAGCTTGTTCTCTATGCAGCAACAAGATGGGGAGTCTCTGAAAGACTTTATAACCCGATTCAAAGTGGCGGCTCTGGAAGTCTATCATCTTGACGATGCTGTGGCTACTCTGGCCTTGAAACGAGGGCTCTGTCCCTCCCGTTTCACTTACTCTTTAGACAAAAGACCTCCTTGCTCTTATGCTGATCTCTTGAGTCGTGCGCAGAAGTACATCCGCACCGACGAGGCTGATTCGTCAAGGAGAGGCGCCGAAGGAAGGACCGGGAAGAGGCCAGCCTGCCCGGAGTTGAGCAGGCCCCCTCCCAAGAAGTCTAAGCCCTCGCGCCGACCGGCTGACCGCCGCAAGAACCTGGCCCCCAGAGAAGATCATCTTACACCCCTCCTCGCATCCCGGGCTCATATCCTCATGGAGATTGAAAATGAGCCTTATCTGCGGCGTCCACCTCCCTTGAAGAAAGGCGCCGCACGTGATAGAAGCCGCTACTGCCGTTTCCATAGAGATTATGGCCACGACACTAAGGAATGCCGCAATCTGAAATAGGCCATTGAAGAGCTCATCCAAAGGGGATATCTGGGGTAGTACATCCAGAAGAAGGAGACTCCGCCTGTACCAGCTTTGATGGGCCCCCCTCCGCCTCAGGCCAACATTGATAACGCCCCTACGGAGCGAATGGTGGGAATGATTTCCCGTAGAGGGGCATCATCTTATAAGAGGCCAAGAGGGGAGGGAGAGTTAGAAAATGTAATCCCTTCTAAGGGAGATATAGCTGGGGGTGGTGTTGTAAAAGATGATAGCGTCGTTGTCTCTATGACGGTCGCTAAGCATCCTATAAGAAGGATCTTAATTGATAGCGGGAGCTCCGCCAACGTACTTACTTATGATGCATTTCTTCGAATGGGTTTATCTCCTGACTCTCTTCGGCCTGTAGCTGCTCCTCTAGTCGGCTTCACGGGAGATTCCATACGGGTGGAAGGCGAGATTACCCTACCTGCTACGGCAGGGTCACCGCCACGCCAGAGTACGGTGATGTTGGACTTCTTGGTGGTCCGGGTACCCCTGGCATACAATGCCATTCTTGGCCGCCCTGGATTGAATATGCTAGATGCAGTTATATCCACTAAGCGTCTACTGGTGCAATTCCCTACTAACCGAGGAAATAGCGAAATGCATGGGGAGGTGGACTCAGTTAGACCTTGTTATCATCTAGCTCTCAGTCCTCAAGCAGTTGCGATTCCCCCGGCCGCCGAATCGTTCGATCCCAGGGAGACCGAGCGAAGGGGAGAACCAGCAGAACGTTTGATATCTTGCCCCCTAGAAGATGACCCAGGCAAGATCGTGCAAATCGGCGAACTCCTCTCCCCTGAAGCCCGGAGTCAGCTCCTAGCCTTCTTGCGGGTGAATGCCGATATCTTCGCTTGAAAAGTGACAGATATGGTTGGGATCCCCCCAGAGGTGATTACTCATCAGCTTAATATCAACCCAGAATGCTAACCGGTCCGCCAGAAAAAAAGGAGTTTTGCTCCCGAGCAACAGAGAACTATAGATGAAGAAGTGGATAAATTACTTATGGCCAGCCATATTCGAGAGGCGCAATACCTTGACTGGATAGCCAATGTGGTCATGGTCCGAAAAACCAGTGGGGGATGGAGGATCTGCATTGACTACACTGATCTTAACAAAGCCTGTCCTAAGGACAGTTTTCCGTTGCCACGGATCAACCAGTTGGTGGATTCTACTTCCGGCTACGAGCTTCTTAGCTTCATGGACGCCTTCTCGGGGTATAATCAAATAAAAATGAACCCCTCGGATGAAGAACATACCTCTTTTATCACTAAGAAGGGCATTTATTGTTACAAAGTAATGCTCTTTGGGTTAAAGAATGCGGGAGCCACCTATCAAAGGCTGATGAATAAAGTTTTCAAAGATCAGCTCGGCCGCAATATGGAAGTGTATGTAGATGATATGTTGACGAAGAGCACTTGTGCTACCAACCATATCGCTGACCTGGAGGAGACTTTCCATAACCTCCGACTCCATAGAATTAAGCTTAACCTGCGCAAATGCGCGTTTGGAGTTACTGCAGGAAAATTCTTGGGTTTTTGGTAACCCGGCGGGGAATTGAGGCAAACCCGAAGAAGATTCAGGCCATCCTTGATATGAGGCGACTAGCCTGTAAGAGGGAGGTACAGCAGCTTACCGGAAGGATAGCAGCGCTGAGCCAATTTTTGTTAAGATCAGCGGAAAGGTGTCTGCCATTCTTCAAAGTCTTACGCAGAGCGGACGGTTTTGAATGGACGAAAGATTGTTAGCGGGCTTTTGAAGAGCTTAAGGAGTTCTTATCCACGCCACCCCTGTTATCTAAACCGGAGGAAGGAGAAAAGCTCTTCCTTTATCTCGCGACTTCCTCAGAAGCCGTCAGCTCTGTTCTAGTGTGTATCAATGACCATGCCATTTAGAAACCTGTGTATTATACTAGCAAAGTACTTCATGGCGCGGAAGAAAGGTATTCCAAAACAGAAAAGGTTATTTTTGCTTTAGTTATCTCCGCCCGACGGCTCAGACCATATTTTCAGGCCCATCCTATAATTGTACTCATGACCAGCCTCTCAGAGCCATTTTTGTCCTGCCCTGATACTTCTGGCCGATTGGCTAAGTGGGCCATCAAGCTAGGGGAGTTTGACTTATCCTTTCAGCCCCGGGCAGCTTTGAAATCCCAGGTCTTAGCCGACTTCCTGATGGAATGTACTTGGTCTGAGAGGCATCAAGAAGATTCCCCCCAAGTTCCTTCAGATGTCGGCGAGGAGAATGATGAGGCGTGGATCCTCCATGTCGACGGGGCCTCTAACTCCCAGGGGAGCGGAGCCGGTCTTATTCTTGCCAGTCCGGAGGGCGTGGTGTTGGAGTATGCTCTCCGCTTCCTCTTCGAAGCTACTAACAATCAAGCTGAATATGAAGCCTTGTTGGCCGGGATTAAACTGGCACATGGACTAGGAATCAAGCGTCTCCGAGCTTTTACTGACTTGCAGCTTATTTCTGCCCAAGTAGCTGGAGAGTACGATGCCCGAGATCCTATCAAGTCCCGGTATCTAAGCAAGGTTAATCTGTTAATCCCCTTGCTAGATTGCTTCACTATCAGTATATCCCTAGAGGGGAGAATGCTAGAGCTGATATGTTGGCCTGACTTGCTACATCAGCGGATAGCGCCATGGGCAAAACTTATATTGAATACTGGAGACACCTAGTATTGAAGCCATGGAGGAAGCTCTGCCAGTTACACAGGAAGAAACATGGATGGACGCCTATGTCCAATACTTGAAAGATGGTGCCCTCCCGGCCGACCACGGGAAGCCAAGCTGCTTAAACGGAGAGCCTCTAAGTTCATATTGCTGGATGGCCAACTCTACAAGAAATCCTTTTCCCAGCCTTTTCTCAAATGCGTCGGCCCAGCAAATGCGAATTATATTCTTAGAGAAATTCATGAAGGTATATGCGGGAATCATTCAGGGGGCAGATCTCTAGCACGCAAAGCCCTCCGGCAAGGATATTATTGGCTAACCTGCAGGAAGATGCTACTGAACTAGTGAAGAGATGTGACCAATGTCAATTTTACGCTTGTATTCAGTGACAGCCAGTTTCCCTGTTGAGTCCTCTCTTCGCCCCATGGTCCTTCACCTAGTGGGGCATGAACATCCTCGGCTTTCCCACCGGCGTCAGGACAGCGGAAATTCCTGCTCGTTGCTATTGATTATTTCACTAAGTGGGTCGAGGTCGAGGCGCTCGCCAAGATCACTGAAGCCAAGGTCAAGGCTTTTCTCTGGAAATCCATTGTCTGTCGATTCGGCATACCTCATACTCTTGTCACCGACAACGGCCGACAATTCGACAACGCTGCCTTTAGAACTTTCTGTGCTGATTTTGGCATCACTCATCGATTCGCCTCTGTCGGCCATCCATAGTCTAATGGAGAGGCCGAGGTTACGAATCGTATGATATTACGAGGACTGAGAACCATGCTAGACGCATCTAAAGGAAGATGGGTGGAAGAACTCCCGAGCGTGCTCTGGGCATACCACACAACTCCCAGGATGCCAATAGGAGAGACGCCTTTCAACCTGGTTTTTGGCTCCGCTGTTTTTCGGTCGAGATTGGTCTGCCAAGTATTCGAGTGGAGTCGTACAATGAAGCCGACAACCTCCCTAATTTAAGAGCCAGTCTCGACCTCATTGATGAAGTAAGGGACCGAGCTCAAGTTAAAATGGCGGCCTACCAACAGTGGATAGCGAGATATTATAATACTCGCGTCCGCCCGAAAAGTTTCCGCCAGGGAGACTTGGTCCTTAGAAGAGCTGAAATATCCAAGCCGGCGGAAGGGGGCAAATTGTCCCCGAATTGGGAAGGGCCCTACCGAGTCGCAGAAGTCCTTCATTGTGGAGCATACCGGCTTGAAGATTTGAGTGGACAACCAATCCCTCGAACATGGAACGCAGATAATCTCCGGCAATACCACCAGTAATGTAATGGATGTATTTACCCAAGAAATCAATAAATGTACACATTCGGAGATTTCCTGTGAATAGTTCTTGAAAAAGAACTCGACGGCCCCACGGTCCTAAGGACACCCCTGGGTTGGTATCGCTTACCCTTGAGGAGGTTCAAGTCCAAGACCTAGGCGGCATCGAGTCGAACTCTCGGGCTGGTATCCGACTACCCCCGAGATTGTTCTTGAAAAAGAACTCGACGGCCCCACGGTCCTAAGGACACCCCCAGGTTGGTATCGCTTACCCCTGAGGAGGTTCAAGTCCAAGGCCTAGGCGGCTTCGAGTCGAACTCTCAGGCTGGTATCCGACTACCCCCGAGATTGTTCTTGAAAAAGAACTCGACGGCCCCACGGTCCTAAGGACACCCCCGGGTTGGTATCGTTACCCCTGAGGAGGTTCAAGTCCAAGGCCTAGGCGGCCTCGAGTTGAACTCTCGGGCTGGTATCCGACTACCCCCGAGATTGTTCTTGAAAAAGAACTCGATGGCCCCACGGTCCTAAGGACACCCCCGGGTTGGTATCGCTTACCCCTGAGGAGGTTCAAGTCCAAGACCTAGGCGGCATCGAGTCGAACTCTCAGGCTGGTATCCGACTACCCCCGAGATTGTTCTTGAAAAAGAACTCGACGGCCCCACGGTCCTAAGGACACCCCCGGGTTGGTATCGCTTACCCCTGAGGAGGTTCAAGTCCAAGACCTAGGCGGCATCGAGTCAAACTCTCGGGCTGATATCTGACTACCCCCAAGATTGTTCTTGAAAAAGAACTCGACGGCCCCACGGTCCTAAGGACACCCCCGGGTTGGTATCGCTTACCCCTGAGGAGGTTCAAGTCCAAGGCCTAGGCGGCCTCGAGTCGAACTCTCGGACTGGTATCCGACTACCCCCAAGATTGTTCTTGAAAAAGAACTCGACGGCCCCACGGTCCTAAGGACACCCCCGGGTTGGTACCGTTTACCCCTAAGGAGGTTCAAGTCCAAGACCTAGGCGGCCTCGAGTGGAACTCTCGGGCTGGTATCCGACTACCCCCGAGATTGTTCTTGAAAAAGAACTCGACGGCCACACGGTCCTAAGGACACCCCCAGGTTGGTACCGTTTACCCCTGAGGAGGTTCAAGTCCAAGACCTAGGCGGCCTCGAGTCAAACTTACGCTCCGAGACAATGTGCCTACAGAACGACCCTGAAACTCAAACTTAATGTCGGTCTGTGGTTTAAGCCTTGAAAGGTCGGAGGAAGAAATGAGTCCCTTTACTTCCTCTATATAATGGTTAAAAATCAGAGGTCGATCGATTGTAATAACGAACAAATAAAAACGAAGAATTGATACTCATTCGTTTAAAAGTTGAGCTGCTACAAAACTCTATAGAGTATCATCTATAGGCCGACATTGGCCGGCTTACAAAAGGAGTCCGTTAGGGACAGGGTCAAAGACAAAAAATCAAGTCGAATATAGTCGCGTTCCTATTGATTCCCGGGATGCCCACCCATTGTGGTCGGCCCGGTAGTTGGCTCTTCAATTGCGGTCGCTTCAGTGGTGGGGTCTCCAGCTATCACCGCTTCGTCGGTGGTATCTTCAACCTCAGCATCGGAGGTTTTTTTGTCATCTGCAAGTTGGAAACGCTCGAGGTCTTCTAGTTAGAAATGACGAGATAATCTTCTTTTCCACCTCTTAAAACCTTGGACAAAGGCATCCATAACAGCCTCGCAAAACTCCGAGGCAAAGTCAGGGGAATTCTTATATTCTTTAATGACCTCTCGAGCCTGAGCTTCGGCCACGGCCACCCTTTCTTGAGCCTTCGTCTCCGCTACGGCCATCCTGTCCAGAGCTTCCTTTGTTTCCTTCTCGGTCAGGGCCAGCTTCTCTGCAGCATCGAGGGCCACGGCCTCTGCATTGTCGGCCCGGTTCTCGGTGTACTCTAACTTGAGAATGGCCTCCTTCAATTTTTCCTCCGTCGGTAGCAGCTTTGCCCTGGTTTCAGACAGTTTGGCATCCATGGTCTGCAGCTCCCTCTCGGCCCTCTCCCGCCACGCGCGATTGTCTTCCCGAATGGCCTGAAGGTCAAGTAACGCCTTCGATTCCTGGGCCTTTACTTTCGATAGTTCTTTGTTTAGGCCCTCGTTATGAGACTTGGCGTTGACCAGATCCTCACGAAGCATGAAAGGCCGTTGGACATCTATATTAAATAGTCGATGAATACAGGAATTCTGTAATTACAAAAAAGAAAAAAGAAAAAAGAAAGAAGAGAAAGAGAGGAAGACCGTGATTCTACCTGGAGCGCGGCTGTAAACATTGTATCGAAGGACCCCTCATCGAAAGTTTAAGAACCGTTTCTGATAAACAGCTCTTGTACGCAGTGCCTTGGCTGGGCATCCCTGAAGATTGAGGCGGACCCTTCAAGATGTCCGGGGGAGCAGAGGTATCTGCTCCTTTTGGTGACTGCGGGCCTGGCGGGCAGGTCTCGGCCAACCCTTTACTCCCGAATGGCCCCCTAGTATCCCTGGCAGGGGAGGAGGCGGCCCCCGGTGGGCTCTCCTCAGGGAGACCCCCGATAGGTATCCCGGCGGGGGGGCTCTCCTCTCCCTCGTCCTCCTCTACTAATATTGCCTCGGGGAGGGTCGCCGGAGGTTGGGTCGAGTGACCCGGCTCCCTTTGACAGGGCCTCTTAGGCCCGGCTCCTGTCGCGCCACGGGCGCTTCCTTTTCTCTTCCGAAGGCTCGATATTATCGCATCTTGGGATAACTTCATTGCTGCAAAACAGAGAATCCAAGGTTAATTAAAAAAGTGCCTGAGGAATGCCAAATGTAAGCAGAATATATGCACTAAAGTACGTTCTCATACGCGTATTCAAATACCAAATACCCAAAAAAAAAGAAAGAAGAAAAGAAAATGGTAATAACAATAATGAAACTCTTTAAGGCTCACCGGGCGCTGTGAGCAGCGACACCAGCATGGATGCGATCTCTCGAAGGTTATCCTCCGATAACAGTTCCTTACTAGGGGGCACGATGGTAGACACCAAAATGTTAAATAGTTCCTGATCTCTCTCTTCAATGTTTGAGTTCTGATTAGAACTAGTATCAGGAACACCCCAGTTCACGTCCACCCCCTCTAGATGTGCATAAAAAAACTGTGACTTCCACCCTTTGATTTTGGAAGGGAGATTAAGCCCGAGGACTCTCTTGGGCCTAGATGCAAAACTCCACCATCCATCCCTTATAGGATTCCGGATCCTATACAAAGCCCTAAATAGGGAGAGCCGGGCGGAAGCTCCATGGAAATGACAAAGCACCAAAAACGAAAAGATGATGCAAATGGAGTTAGGGGTAAGTTGCGCAGGAATAAGATGGTACATATTCAACAAATTTACAAAAAAAGGATGCAGAGGCAGCCGTAGGCTACACTTAAAAAATTCTTCGTACAGCGCAACCTTCCCCGGTTGCATAGAAGTAACCCTATCTTCGGGGAGGGGAATGGAAAGTCGAATATTATTTGGGATACCAAACCGAGCCCTAAGATTCCTAAGATCTTGACAGGACGTGATTGAGGCGATCTCCATCGGACCAGCCGATTTAGGGGTAGCTACCAAAAATCCTACCTCATGACTAGTGGATGAAGAAGAAACCCTAGGGAATTGGGATAGTGCCCTAGACACTGGTCGTGGAGCTGGTTGATCCCCGCGAATGGTCATGCCTCCGAGAGCTTGGCAACGCGCCTGGATAATCTCTTCACGAGAGGGCTCGATCAGTGGGCTTTTGCCTTTCCTATCTTGATGGTTATCCATGAAGAAGAAAAAGGAGAGAGAAAAGTCGACTAACCATAACTTGGAAGAGTGAAGACACAGAAGAGGCAACAAGAATAAAAGGCAAGGGGTAGAAAGGACGAGCCCTTTTTAATATATTTTGAATATAACACCTCGAGCGCCACAAAACCACGTGGTGATCCCTGAGTGGGACCGGGCAGATGAAAAGATGTTATCCCCTTAGGGATATGTGCCCTCCTTTTCTTTTTTCGAAACGTCATCTATCGTATATACAAATTTAAATTCAATTTTTCGTCCCTCCCCCTTTTGCACGTGCGGCGCGCCTGAGCACAAGGGGCAGGGGCGAGGGGGCATATGATGTGGTCGGTAAATAAAGGGTAGGTCATGATACGGTCGATCAACGGAGAATAGGTTGGAATCCTGGGCGGCCCCTAAACCCTGGACGACCTCCTGGTCCTGGGCAGCCCCCAAACCCTGGGCGGCCTCCTGATCCTGAGCGGCCCCCAAGCTCTGGGCGGCCTCCAAGCCCTGGACGGCCCCCAAACCCTAGGCGGCCTCCTAGTCCTGGGCGGCCTCCTGCTTTGGGCTATACACCCCGAGCTCTTAAAGCTATTTTCGTATCAGAAGCACTTAACACGATAAACTGTCGTGTCCAGAACAAAGCTCAAGAATCATCAAACATCATGACGCTTTAAATGACTTGAATAAGACAAATGCCATAACATCACCATTCATCGAAAAGCTCAAATAAAGGAGATACTGAGCACCTATTTTAGAGCCAGATAACTTTCCACTAACTCTGACATTCCCTTGGGAAAACCGAAACCCATCATGAAGATTCTTAGCTTCCGGAGCAAGTTCGTTAGTGCTTCTGATGTTAATTATCAGTAAACGACCACGTGGCATACTCTCGCAGTGGCTGATCTTTTAATCTTATACCTTAATCTTATACATTAATCTTATCCGAAAAAGAAAGAAATATGACTCGACACTGACGGCATGATGACGAAGACAAGAAAGCGATATTTTTTGAAAATTCAAGGAGTATAAGAGCGGGGGGAGATCCATAGGGGAGGGGGGATTTTTTTCCTTCCTTCGACCAGAGATCTCTAACAAAGAAAATTTTTCTATCTTTCTGGTGATCCAGCATCAACAATGGCCATCTAATATGCTTTTCAGATATGCATCATATGTACATCATATGCAAAGTGAAAATGTCCTTTCTCTATGGTGAACCTTTATATTCATCAATCCAAATCAATTCAATTCCTATTATGATTGGGCCAAACCCAATCCTAATTGACTTAGGAAAGTTGTCATCTAATATGAATTAAGTCCAACTTAATTTCCATTTTAACTAATCTAAAAACTCCTTAATGTATGTGACCCATTGGCCCCCAACACGTTGGCAACAATCATAAACTAATATGACCCAGATATTGACCTAGTTAACCCTTTGACTTGGTCAACCTATTCATAATTGCAATCATGAGTGGCCTCTAGCAAAGCATCATGATTATTCAAGTATCGTAGAGTTATGCTGACATGGTTATCGACATCACCTATCCATGATCGGTTACCGTACGATTCAATCCAATCGTCACATATCCCAGATCAGTTAGTCGTATGAAAAGTGTCAACCCTGTAACTGATCTTGTTTACTTGATCTCAGGAAAGACTGACTCATATGAATTAGAACTCCAAAACCATTTCGAATTCTAACTCAATCTTGTAAGGATTTTAAGTCTAATCAATCCATCAAGTGACCATGGGAAATAACCCTCTCTATATTAAGGGAGAAGAATTCTATCTTGATCAATCACCACCTCCATGTATTTCATGACATACCCAACCATCACTATATTTGTTACTCATGACTAGAGCGACATTTGTATGTCGTCAAAGTATGACATTCCACACATGAGGTGTAGTGAATACCTCAAGTCAAAGGACACTCACATAACCGTTATCAGATATCAACCATTGATACTATATAGAATATCCATATTGGATCTCTGTGTGGGTTATCCAATGCATCGTTACAATAATGAGTATCCACACACCTATCCAAGTATCTTCATGCTTTAGCTTGCGAGATCAACTACTCACCATAAGGGTGAGGATATGCAATGTGTGCCAGTCTCATGGTATTCAATGGTATCCAGTCTCATCTACACATCGACTAGAGAATTTAAAGAATCAAACCATAACATATATTTGGATCTCACAATTTGCAATTTCTATTATAAATTCTATATGCACGATTCACATTCTTTTAAACTTTATCTCATAGACAAATATATCAAATATATATAATAAAGGACATCTGGATAGATAAAGAAACCATTTTATACTTTATCTCATAGACAAATATATCAAATATATAATAAAGGACATCTGGATAGATAAAGAAACTATTTTATTTGGTTTGTATTCATAGAATGTATACATACATAGCATTCAATCCGATTGGATATAAAACATACACTAACAGAAAGCTCTCGGGCTCCTGCTCCATCACCCCATACAAGAGACTCCAGCTTCCAGCCCCTCTCTCGGCCAACTCTTGGACCCTATTTCGGATCCGACTCCCGGTTCCATGTTGCTAAGCACGACTCCGGGAGCACCATTCGACTTCGGCAGTCTCGGCTCCATCTCCCGATCCCCTGCACCGACATCATCTTAGCCGCATTCAGATCTATATATCTCCAGCCTTCCTGGCCTGCTTCGCCATCTCCAGACTCCGTCCCGGCAGCTTCCAGCCGTCTGAGCCTGACACCATATCATCGGGTCCGACCCTGGGAGCATCCCAGATCCGACTCTAGCTCCCTGTCCTGGCCGACTCCACATAGTCGGCCCTGACTCCACAGCTTCGTTCAGACTCGACTCCGCCTCCCTATAGCACCATCCCGACTCCGACAACCCGGATCCAAGCTTCCAAGTCTATCCTAGTGTCGGCCCGACTTCATCTTGACTGACCAACTCCAGCCCCGATCATCCCGACCGACTTCTTCCCGGCTGACGGACTCCAGCTCCGGTCATCCCGACTGACTTCGTCTCGGCTGTTGACTCCATCCCTAACTCCGAATCTATCCCGACTCCATGTCATCGGCCTCTCCACCGACTCGACTGCTTCCGACCTCCCTTGGCTAGCTCCCAATTTTAGTGGTCAGCATCCGACAACTCGACGCCCTATCTCTGTGCCATCGGGCCTCCCCAACTCCGACAACTTAGATCCAAGCTTCTTGGTCTATCCCAGTGTCAGCCCGGCTGCGTCCCGAGCTCCCAACTCCTCCCCGGATTCGTTCGGCATTGGCTCCCGTCCATAAACCAGCCTTCGTGTTGGTTGCTCCTAGGCACAGCTTCTTCTCGGCTTTGGCTTCCGACAGCATGACCCCGACTTTGCTCAGTCGCCCTAGATGAGGGATCCTGCTCCCGACCTTTTCCTTGCCTCTCGGCTCCATCCTCCATGCCTTCCACGAGTCATGCATGAAGTTCAAAGATGTGGAGCCATGCATGAAGGCGGGGGCCACTCCTCTCTTCTCCACTTATAAGCTCGTGGAGTCATGCATGAAGGAGCTACGTGCATGAGTCCAAAAGCTACATGCATCAAGTGGCAATGCCATCTAACGGTGGTAATCACCCTTTCTGCATCCTTTCGGGTAGGACCCAACTTGGCCACCCGGGCTATGCTCCCAGCTGCCCTCCACGACTCTAAAACGATCTCAACAACCACTCAAGCAGTGCTCCAGCGGTCATATTGTGGGGCCATGTACCTAGCTCCACCATTGTTCGTGCATCTTCCTACTATCCACACAGGACAACAGATGTGCGATATGAGGGACACATCTAGCAAATGTCGTAACGATCGCCCATATTCTGCAAGCCTACAACAACCTACAGCTGCCGTCCAAATCAAGCGGCACCCACCATCTCTGCTACGGCCTCCCACTATGATGAAATTTAGCCTACCAACCATGCAGCCACCCACTACTGACGGAACATGGCTTGCCACCCCTGACAAGTCACAAGGAAGCAAGCCCCATTATTGCTGCATTTGCCATAAATGCTTTGACAAGTGGTTACGCCTCAAGTCTCATAGACTTCAAGCTTCAATAAAATGGGTAAGAGGGACTCCCGATCAGGTAAGCTAAGCTAAGCCCAAGTAAGGCACTCAAACCCTTACACGTTCACACATAGAGCATTTCTCTAAGTTTTTTTCTCTCTTTCGAGCTTTCTCAAGCTCACAGTTGTTGTCTAAAGCACTAACTTGAGCGTCGAAGGGTCCTCGCCCGAATCTTCGGTTCCCGAGACTTTTTGTAGGCTTTTGAATGAGAAAAGCTCATCGAAAGATCCTAGGCTCGTCGAAGAAGATGATCGGATGCTCGCAAACATTCGAGAAGGATGATTTGACTTATGATCAGTTTCGAATTGTACCAGTTCAATTGGTCGAGCTAGTTCGATCATTCGATCCGATTCAATATTTAAAATCATGCCTACCGATCATTCTAGGACCAACCATCTTAACTTTATGCCTATCACCTCCACTAATTCCTATGACCAAACCTCGAAATAATTTCTTCCTTTCCTGCCTTCCGTCTCATCTCCATAGCGCATGGTCTCTTCCAATGTTTTGAAAATCGGACCGGACTGGCCGGTCCAACCGATCCAACCGGGAATCGATCATCAGTCCGGTCCAGTTTTGTTATTAAAGTTGACTTTTATATGACCCGGTAAAAATAAAAAAAACCCATTGAACCGATCGGGTTTCAACCGGTCCAACCCGGTTTTTAAATTTTTTTTAATTTTTTATTTAAATTATATTTATATTTTATTATTTTATATTATTAAATTAAAATTTTAATTATAATATTATCCAGTTCGATCAAATCGGTTCATCCGATTGAATCGATTGACTTGCGATCCAAATATTAAGCCGATTCGTTATCCGATCCAATTTTTAAAAGTCTCTTCCAAGATGAATTTCTTTTAAATTTTGCTCTTAGATTACGTAAGCTCATGTATTTCATGCTTCGCTTTCAATGAATTCTATCAAACTTTGCCTTTCCGAATTTTATATTAATTTTAATCAATTCTAGTCAAGCTGGACCGTTGACCGGCCGACGGGGAAGCCCATGCCGTTGACCGTATCATTATCTTTTTTAAAAGAGCCACCTTTGGTCGGTGTTCGGGGGCGGACGTAGAATAGAATAAAGAGAGAGCTCCACGGCTCTTCTTCCATCCCCATCGCCCTAATCTTGGTAACAAAACGAATGACAGAGACCAAATAGACCGCTATTTGTAGTCTCTGATCGTCCGCGTCTCGCCGTCTCCTTCTTCTTGTCTTCCCAAAACTCGCTCCGAGAGCTCCGATGGCGAATACCAATGGCGACGTCCGCACCCCTCTCCTGCCCCCCGGCGGATGCGATTCCGACGTCGTCCTCGACATCGACGGCGAGCCCCACCCCGCCGGAGCGCAGGGGAACCCCTTCGAGTTCCTGGTCGCGCCCACGCTGGCCTTGCCCCGGCTGAGCTCGGTCGATCCCTTCCGCAACCACACGCCCTCGATCAACGGGGCCCATGAGTGGTTCAAGGTGGTGCTTTGCGTGCCCCTCGCCGTCGCGCGGCTGCTGCTCCTCGGGCTCGCCCTCGCCGTCGGGTTCGTATCGACCAAGCTGGCGCTGGCGGGCTGGAAGGACAAGCAGAGCCCGATGCCCCGGTGGCGGAGTCGGGTCATGTGGGTCACCAGGATCTGCGCCCGTTTCATCCTTTCGCCTTCGGGTAATCGAACCCCTATCTTTCTCTTTGCCTTTTAGTGTATGTATCCTTTTGTTTCAGAAAGAAAGCTGAAACCCAACTAAAACTCGAAAAAGGGGAATAAGAATTTAATTTTTATGTATTTTTATTATTAATTTTTTTAAAATATATAAGCTATAAATTGTATAAAAGAAAACTACTTATATCAAATTCTTATAAATCAAAATCAAATATATTTACTTTCTATTAAAAATATAATCTACTTTCTATTCTAAAAATATAATATATAATTTTTATAAATCAGAATCAAATATATTTACTTTCTATTCTAAAATAATAATATGTAACATGAGTATAAATATTTATCATACCCAGCTTATTACAAAGATAATCAATATGAACTTCATTTAGAGCCTTTGTGAAAATATTTTCCAATTGGTCTTCTATTTTCATATATCCTATAAAAATCAAACCTTGCCGAATCTTCTCACGAACAAAATGACAAATAATCTTAATATGCTTTGTTCGTTTATGAAAGACTGGATTAGATGCAATATGAAGTGCAGTTTGGTTGTCACACCATACTTAGCTGGTCTTGAAATCTTAAGGCTTCCTTCAGTAAGGAGCTAATATATCCATATTATTTTACGCACAGACTTAGTCATAGCCCTATATTCTGATTTTGTACTTGAACGTGAAACCACATTCTGCTTCTTGCTTTTCCATGAAACCAAATTTTCTTCAACAAATACACAATAGTTTGAAGTAGATCTTCGATCTTCTTTGGATCCTGCCTAGTCAGCATCTGAAAAAACATTCAATCTTAGTATGACCATGATTGCCATACAAGATTCTTCTCCTAAGAGCTTCTTTTAAGTAGCATAAAACTTGTTCTATAGCTCTTTAATGATCGATAGCTGAAGAAGACATATATTGACTTAGCACACTAACTGAATAGATAATATCTGGATGAGTCACCATAAGATAGTTCAACTTCCCAACCAATCTTCTGTATCTCTCAGGATCTTCAAATAACTCACCATCTTTTATAAGCTGCAAATTAGAAACCATTGGAGTACTGCATGGTTAGCCTTCAATTTTTTTGTTTCAGATAATAAGTCAAGCACATACTTCCTTTGAAATAAAAAGATTTCTTTCTTACTTCTTGTTACCTCAATACCCAAGAAATACTTTAGTATTCCTAAATCCTTTATATGAACTGACTGTGAAGAAAAGATTTAAGAGATGAAATACCATCAGTATCACTCCCAGTAATAATAATGTCATCAACATAGATAACTAATAGGATGATGCCAGCTACAGACTGCTTATAAAAAACAGAATGATCGGACTTACTCTTTTTCATACCAAACTTTTCAATAGCTTGACTAAACTTTCCAAACCAGGCCCAAGGACTTTGTTTCAAGCCATACAAGGATTTGCGAAGATAACACACTTTCCCATACTCCCTTTCAGCAACAAAATCAGATGGTTGCTCTATATAAACTTTCTCCTGAAGATCATCATGAAGGAATGCATTCTTAATGTCTAACTAATGCAGAGGCTAATTATATATGGCTATCATATAAATAAATAACCGGACAGAAGTAAGTTTAGCAACAAAAGAAAATGTGTCAGAATAATCAACTCCATACGTTTGAGCATATCCCTTAGCAACCAGTCGAGCTTTTAATTTAGCAACAGTCCCATCATGATTGACTTTAACTACAAATACCCATTTACATCCAATAGCCTTTTTATCTGCAGGTAACTGTACTAAGGTCCAAGTACCATTGTCATCTAAAGCATTCATCTCTTAAATCATAGCATTACGCCATCCAGGATGAGATAGAGCTTCATGAACAGTCTTAGGAATAGTGACAGAATCAATAGATGCAATAAAAGAACAAGGATGGTGACAAATGGTTATATGACACCAAAGAAGACATTGGATAACTATATTGTCCTTTGGGAAGGACAATAGGAAGATCATTACTAGAACTAGGAATTAGATCCGATGATGAAGGAACTGGTGCATGACATGGAGCAGGAGGCGTAGGAACAGGAATCGGATCATGAATAGGAGGTTTAGAGGGAAGAAGATCAGAACTAGATAATGAATAGTATAGATTAGTAAACCATCTTCCTCTTCCTGACTGATAGAACTTGAAGATGAAGCAAATGATGTTTGTTCAAGAAGGGTAACATCAACTGACACAAGGTACCTGTTAAGACTGAGGCAATAACATCTATATTCTTTTTGCTCATGAGAATATCCAAGAAAGATACATTTTAGAGATTTAGGATCAAATTTCGTAACCTGAGGTTGAACATCCCGAATAAAATAAGTATAACCAAATATCCTAGGTTTAATAAAAAATAATGACTTATTAGGAAAGAGGATATTAAAGGGAGTCTCACCAGAAAGAACAGAAGAAGGCATACAATTAATCAGAAAATAGGCTGTAGAAACTGCATCAGCCCAAAATTGTTTAGGGACTTGCATTTGAAATAACAAAGCTTTGGAAATTTCAAGAAGATGTCTATTTTTTTCGTTCAGCGACTCTATTCTGAGATGGTGTATCTATATAAGAAGTTTGATGAATAATATCATATTGAACCATATAATTTCAAAAGTATTCTGATAAATATTACTTAGCATTATCACTTCTCAAAATTTGTAGAGGCACATTAAATTGAATTTTGATTTCAGCACAAAAAGTAGTAAAATGAGAAAACAATTCTGATTGGTTTTTCATTAAAAATAATCCTGTCATTTGAGAATAATCATCAATAAAGGTAACAAAATTTTTAAACCCAGTTTTAAACTCAACAGGACAAGGATCCCAAACATCATAGTGAATTAACTCAAAAGGAGCACTAGCTCTTTTATTGACTCTGGGATTAGAACTCAAACGATGATGTTTGGCAAATTGACAAGACTCACAATTTAATGAAGATAGGCTAGAAAACTAAGGATAAAGTTTCTTTAACATAGGCAATGAAGGATGATCCAACCGACAATGTGCTTCAAAAGGGGTTACAACCAAAGTTGTCAATTTCGTTTCGAATTATGTTTCGTTTTAGCTCATGAAATGGAATATTTCGGTATCGAACCGTTTCGGTGCTTCATTTCGGAATATATATATATAAATAAAAAATTTATTCATAATTTATATTCTTCATAAATAATAAGAACAACATAAAAATAAAGAGTTTGAGTTTTTGAGAGGTACGACCATGCGACTGAAAGAAGAGGGGTAGGATAACTAGAGTTTTTTTATATTATATATATATATTTTAAAATGTTCCTGAAAGGTTTAACAATTCACATATTGGTCCCCGAAACATATTTGCCGAAACGGTCGAAACATACCGAAACGGCCGAAACACACTGAAACACACCAAAATGGCCGAAAAATCTTCCGAAACGAAACGTAAAGCTCATCTTTTCGGATAAGCCACCGAAACGGTCGAAACGAAATGAAATTGCTTCTACTTTGGTTGCAACTTCAGAATAAGCAACAGACTTTGATACTTGTGTATCAAGAATGTAAAGGCCTTCAGACTCATGTCCTTTACCAATAATCCTTTTCATCATAAGATCCTAAAATAGACAAAAAATCAAGGTAGAATGTGATACAATTAAAAGAACGAGTAAGTTTACTAACGGAGACTAAATTAAAAGACAAGTTAGGTAGAGACTTAAAACAGATTTCAAAGGAATTGAGGGTGTTGGAATAATTGTGCCATATCCTAAAATACGAGATGTAGACCCATCTGCTAAAATAACTATAGAACTAGAAGCATGTGATTTAAAAGAAGAAAATATACTAGAATTACTTGTCATGTGATTTGTGGCACCAAAATCAATGATTCATTTGGAAGATGAGAAAACAAGACATGTGTTCATTTTACATGAATCAACGATGACAGTAATAGGAGTAGATAAAGACTTTAGATATTTCTGATACTGTGAGAACTTGGCATACTCATCTATAGATATTAAAATAGACTCAAAAGCATCATTAGTAGAGGCAGCATGGACTGACTGGTTCGATTGATTCTTGTGCTGCAACTTTCTACAATCTTTCTTCATATATCCTGGCTTATGACAATAGTAACATACAACACCTCCAAATCCTGTCCTCGAGTAGCAAGATTTCGATCATAACTACTTGAGTCTCCCTCTCTATTGCCATGTCTATATGGTTGTCTCCCAGATTCAGAAGTGCGGCTGACAAGAGCACTATTAGGCTGAGTAGGAGCTGAATTTTCTGTGTAGAGTACCCTATTAAAAGCTTCTTCCAAAGAGGATATCTCAAGGTTAAAGAATTTGAGATTTAGCACCCTCAAACTCAAATGAAAGATAGCCAAGAAGCTCATAATCGCCATCTTTTCTCTCTGAGCTTGCTGAATTTTCGCATCAGTACTAAATGGAAGTAGCATATTAAGTTCTTCATGAGTCTTTTTAAAATCCATAAAGTAGTTAGTGATGGATATGTTACCTTTTTCTGCACGATAAAAGGCTTGGCATACCTCATAAGTGTGTTTGATATTTCCCTTACCAGAGTACACAAACTTCAAATAATTCATCAATTCTTTTACAAATTCATAATGATTTATCAAACCAACCATCTCACCATCAATAGAATTACGTATTTGCAAAAACAGACGAGCATTCTCTCTTAGCCATGACGTTTTCGAGTCATCGCTAGGTGAATCATCAGTTAAATAATTATCCATAACAATACTCCGCAAATAAAGTCTAAAAGTTTTACTCCAATCTAAATAATTAGATCTATTAAGTTTATGTTCGGTAATTTTTGACATCAAAGGAACTACATCAGGCACAATAATAGAGTTCTTTTCCTTCGTATTATCAAATTTCAGTCAAATAATAGAGCCAAAACCATAACAAAGTTAAAAAATACCCAAATAATCCGAACCTGTCCCAAAGTAGATCCCACATCGAATAGATGTTGACCCAAACAGGTAGTAAACTTGTTATAAAAGTTGAGGCGAGCAGAACAAACGAAAAAGGACTAGATTTCGGCAATGAAACTCCGGGCAAAGGCTGATCGGCGAGTGGCGCTTTCTCAGGTGTAGGCGATGAAAAAAAAAATTGCCGAAAATAGAAACCAAAGAAGACCCTAAAATGCCAATGTTTATATATTTCAGAGTTGTAAGCCCGAAAGCTTTGATACCATGAAACACAACTAGAACTCTGAAAAAAGGACGAAGAAAGTAATTTCTGTGTATTTTTATTCATCAATCTTTTAGGTATATATACAAGCTACAAATCCTATGTTAGGAAGGAAAGCTAATTACATCAAATCCCTATAAATCAAAATCAAATATATTTACTTCCTATTATAAAAATGCAATCTACTTTCTATTCTAGAAATGCAATCTGTAACAATCTCTATGAATCAGAATCAAATATATTTACTTCCTATTCTAGAAATATAATATGTAACAGAAGCAATTTTGGTGAGTTGTTGGTGTTCTGATAATATTAGAACATAGATCATTGGTTTGAGATTTTGTTTGCTTTGGTCCTCTGAATGATATGATAAAGGATGTGAATTTGTATGAATGATATGGACTGAGGGGGAATTATGGAATGATATGAGTTGAAAAAGATGATGGAGGAAAAAGAGGGTAATGGAGCTTTACTGCCCTAATATATTACGTACATATAGCTTATTGATTCTGATTATCCTCATTGATTCGGCCCTTATGTCTCTGAAGAGCAACAGTGAGTTGATAATAGGGCTGGAAGAGAAGGAACCAGCAAGGCCAATAATGAGCACCACCACAGATGATTAGATTAGCGAGTCCAACAGCAGAGTTTGTGGTGCAAAATAAAAAAGGGAGAGGAAGAGGAAAGATACTGGAATTTTTCCTGGTGGGGATCCTTGGATGATCAAGTCGCTAAGGAATTTTGATGGTGGTGGCTTCATAGGGATGCTCCGCAGCCTTAAAGAATTTTTATAAATTAAGTGAAAAAGAAGAATAAGTTTCTCTTTTAGGTTAGATCAAACATATTTCCTTTTTGGTGGTGTAGAGTATCCAAGTTGGTGTGGAATCATATGGTAGCTAGGATTCTTTCCACTTGGACTCCTTAACATGCGTTCCATATTGGGCTAAATGGGCCCCAACCTGTTTGGAGCACTGACTCATCTAGCTTACGTTGATTCAGTTGTCATGTGCCGACCTATTGGAGGCTGGTGAAAATCTATCTCATCACATGTTCCCCGCTTCCAAGGTCGACGCACATATAGCTCGGGTGAGAAGCAGTTAGTCTAGGCTCCCAAGTGACGAGCTGTGTTTGAGCGTCATGGTAACATACTTGAGTATGAAGTTACCAAGCTGGAGACTTCCAAGGTAAGTCACGTTGGATTTAAATTCCTTATTTGAGTTAGGAGGTTGATGCCTGAGCTTATTTATCTGAAGTTGTGCATGAGAGAACTCAGGAGCTGAAGGGACACTTGCCGGGATTCGAATTTCTGTGCAGAAAGTCCCAACGTTTAGACTTTTTGTTTATCAGTGCAATCACCTGCTTAATAATGGCGTCACATTTAAATACATCGTGACTAATATTTCTACAAGATTTTTCTTTTCCCCCTTTTTATATGTAATGCTATATCTTTGAGAACTTATTCATGCTTTGATTGACAAGCACAGTTAGCTTCAAAAAAGAGGCAACAGTAATCTGGTAGGACTTGAAGTCTCTGTGAAAGTTGTTTAGAGTTCAAAACAGAAAAAATGGGGAAGATCTCTGGCACCATACATTCAATAATTTCAACAATAAAAAATAGTAAATATATTTCTTCTCTTCTTTTGTTTCCCATTATTTTCTTTGTTATTTTGATCAAAATCTTGAAACTTCAACTAAACTTCGACTAAAACTGCTGAAGTCACTTTAACTAACAAACTTTCTGAAACTGGAGAGTCAAAACTTGGTTGGCCTCACCAACACCAAATTCGACACCTTTGTCATGCCAATCCCAACCAATACTTGTGCATTCTGATAAAGTTCATTCCACCAATAATTGTGCATTCTGATAAAGCTCATTCCTAAGTTCTTGATTGGATCAGATTCCAGTCCTCTGAAAAATATTATATACAAAACTGTGTTGAGATGTAGGTCCACTATCCTTAATTGTCCACTTTCTATTGCTAGTCCTTATAAATATTTTAACAAATTAGTTGATCATATTATGTGCATTATTGCTATCAGGTTCCTTATCTGTTAGGGATTATAAATAGAAGGCTAGTTTGTTTTAAAGAACTCAATCAAGAGAAAATCTAGTACTGAAATACTGATTATTTATGAATTAAAAGTGGGGATAGATTTGCTTCCAAATGAGAGTATTTGATGTAGTAACATTAGGTGGTTCTTGTGTTATGCACATGAATATTTTGCCACATGGTGCGAGGGGATTGGTATAGCTCTTAGGATTTGGTGACATACATGTGGATGGTTGGTTAATAAGTTGCTAAGCTAGCATTGGTTGTCCTAAGGAGCTTTCATGTTTACACAACAGGCACCCCAAAGTATTTTCATTTTTTGGAGAGCTTAGAGGTATTCTAGAATTGACCCAAAGGTATTTTGAGTAGAAAAATTGATAAAATTTTTTTGTGAGAACCCACACCCGCCCCCCTCCCCACCCCTATTCTAAGTGAAATAATATCGTTTATGCTATATTTTTGCCCACTAGCTATGTTGTTTCCATTCAATTTTTGTCGATTCGATCCATAGGGAAGATACCTCCAAAATGTATGATTTTTGGTTTCTAGCCAATTTAAATGCTGTAGAACGTAATAAATGGTTTGGATTATTCACTTTGATAGGCTTTTCATTATTTTTGACTATGAAACATGTTGATACAATTGCTCTTGGAAGCATCCCAGTATCTGTGTGTGTGTGTGTGTGTGTGTATTAATGTAAACACATATTAAGTTTTAAGGCCAACCATTCACCAAAAGAAAATTTGATTAGGGTACTGGTTTCACTTTTGTTTCAACATAATTAATCTTTTTTTGTTGTATCCCTTTTTTTCCTTTGTTGTATCAGCTATCACTGGATCAAGAGAATAGGAAGGCCTGCACCACGTGAGGTTGCACCGATAATTGTTGCTAATCATATCTCATACATAGAGCCAATATTCTTTTTCTATGAACTATTTCCAACTATTGTTGCTTCTGAATCACATGATGCCTTGCCCTTTGTTGGAACTATTATTAGAGCCATGCAGGTACATCTATGCTTCACTTAGCTAAATATGTCACTCATCAAATATCTTCTTATCCATTGATACACTGACAAGCTTTATTTTCCATATATCAACATTCTTGTAAAATCAAATATTGAAAGATTTGCCATTTGATTGAGTCCTATGTTGTATAGGTTATTTATGTTGATAGGTTCTCAGCACCATCAAGGAAGCATGCTGTTAATGAAATAAAGGTAAAAGGATTTCCAAGTTATGATAAGATAATTATTTTAATATAGTTTCGACTTTTCCTTGACATTGTTATTTTCTTACATTGTACCATGAAGAAAGAAAATTACACTCGTGAACCTATCATTTTTATCTTTTATCTTAGTTTTTCCTCCAATTTTTTAGGTAAATTTTGTGTTGTCTTCTAATCAATTCGTTCAGTTTACTGTACAAGTCATGTTTCTTTATTTCTTAGGATATGTTCTTCTAAATCAACACTTACTCTTGATATTGTGTATTATTCTCTTCTTTTAGTTGTGAAATTATAGTATTTTATTGAATAAGGAAACTGAACTTTGGTTGGAATTTTATTGACAAGGTTAATGGTGGCCATTCTGTAGCTTATTAAGTTTGGATTTGAGCATTTTGAATTCAAAATCATGATCTTACTCTATTTCTTGATTCAAAATTTGAGATATCGAAAATCAAGATTTTTTCATTAGGTCTTTAGTTCTAGACGAAGTAGAATTTTCTAATCACATGTTTTGAAGGACTTTAGGAAATTTCACTATACTAAAAAACACCAAGTTGTCTTAAATCATATTTTGCAATTTCAAAAAACACAATATATTACAAAGTATGGTGATTCCTGTACAATATCCAAACAAATTGAGGGGTTCCATTGAGATGCTGTGGCATCGTATTACGGCAGCTTTTAATGTTCATGACAATTGGTCCTCAACATTTTAAAACATTAGGATATCACTACAATGCTTATCCAACTACATCAATGAGCTCATGGGAATAGGAAAAAGGATGGAAAGTTGTGTCTGACAATATTATTATGGAATTTAAGTTTACTATGAAGCAATGATCTAGCCTTCATCTTTCCCTAATTCATAGCATCCGTGTTAGAAGTAAGGTAGTATAATGTTTTCTTATGTTGGGATTCATATGTAATTCAGGATTCATAATTGAGGATATTATTCTCCCTACCTTGAACCCCTCTAAATAGTTGATTGCCAATATTTAGAGGCTATGGCCTTATTTGGGTCCGCTATTGGCCTGAGCTACTGGGAAACAATCACCTCAGGTAGCTGATGGGGAATAGTTACTGCTGGCTCCTCCCAGCAGCTATCCCAAACTGGGTCTTTTCAATAACATTGTCCTATTAATGACGTTCTGGTTCATTCCATAAGCATGATGGATTTTTTCATTGGCAATCAAAAGCTTGCAATGCAGTGATGCAGCCCACAAAGTTGGGACTGACTTGATGGGTATGGTCGATGCTATGATTAATATTTCCCAGACAGTCGAAATGAACACCACCGAGTGTTTAGGTGTACCAAAGGTGTTCGACTCTTGAACCTCCAGAAATCTTAACATAGAGATGCTTTTCAATAACACAGATAACTCAAAATATAAATATGTACATGCTATATTTTTGACTTTCTGTGAAAGTTGGCTATTCAGTGTATTGTTTGCCAGAAAACTGTCATATTTCATTAAAAAAAAAAGGAATAAAATATGATGCTTGGCTTGAAGTGGAATAGTTTTGGTTAACTTAATGTAGCCATTGATATGACTGAGAATCGGATTTCTGTTTCTTGTACTGAAGTGTCCTAGCGTGCTTGCTGTGCAAACTCTTCTAGTTGATACCAATGCTCTAGTTTTCTTTTACAATGAATTTAATCTCATGTCCAAGGGTTCAGAAGTTTCAGACGTGCAAAATTATTGAAAACCAAAGTGTTTGGGTTAACATTATTTATGATTCATAATGATCAGAATTATCTATTTGTTGAAAAGCCTGCAATGCCAGTAGGCATCGACAACAAAATTCGAAGCATAAGGTCAGTCTGTGGTTTATATTGTGCTTGATTATAGGTGCATATTGTCTTTCAGTCTGGATCTTCTCTTTAAAAGTGTGCCTTAGGTGAACACATGTCCTTGTATCAAGCATTGAAATGCCACACGTATGGCCGTGCACTGGCTGGTATTTACTGTACTGGCCCTAAGCCAGTGCTGAAGGAGCTGCTGTGCCTAGGATCAGCCAAAACTGGCCAAAACTGCCCATATTGAGCCACATCGGCCCTTATTGGCCTGAATTGCGGGAGATCAGGCATTTATCATCCCCAAGGTGGATGAGCCAAGATATTGCATTGTATTGCCCGAGATAACTATTTAATTGGTATTTTAGATTGTTCTCCACCAATTTAATGTGGCAAAAAGCTGAGGGAAAAACCAAGAGCTATCTGTATCCATTTTTCTAAAGAATTCAAGTAAGGATCATAAAGTTTCTTAGTGACAACACCTCTTTTTATTATTTCTTAAAAGAAACTAGAATAGATCGGTGTTTAGTTAAAAGAATGTTGGGTTTATGTTGGTGGTGGATTTAACTGTTTTCGATTACTGAATTTATGTCCTAGAGTATGAAACCTCAGTCAAAGTCGAAATCTCGGTAACCAGATCCCATTGTAAATCTTCACATGTTTTAAATGTATCTTTGATTATATATCATGTACATACAATGCAAAAGCTTTAGCATAGATTAAAAACCCTATCTAGAGCATTTAGATATATACTTTGGCCATATTTTTTGCAACATAATATTAAGGCAACAAGCATAGAAAATGCAAAATACAATTCGGGTGGCCAAAATAGGCCATATGAGGGAAACTAGTATCTATCAATATTCCTTGTACAGTGCATGATATGGCCAATATCGGAACTACATACTTGATATTTTGAGCCTTGCTATATACTGCCTTTTTCTATCTTTGTGTCCATTCTTTAAAATCAAAAGAATGTTAAAGGGTGCTTCCTTATTTTATGAGCTGGAATTTTGCAACAAGTAGGTTCAGATTTCCTTATTGCAAATTGGAGTTCCTAATTGTGGCTGGCCTCTCAATAGCTGAAGTGGAGGGTGAATCCTTGTTACAATGGTAAAGTTGTAATGTGGGTCTCACTGGTTTGAAGCAGGGAAATAGCATCTTCACATTGTAGGGGTAAGGTTGCATACATCTATTAAATTTCCTATTAATGGGATCCTTGTGCACTTGGTCGCCCTCTCTCAATCGCTAAAGTCATCTTTGTGATGAATTTATCACCGATTCATAATTTTGTGTCCGGATGGGAGATAAAATTGCATAAAGATCCATCCAAATTTGTGGGGCTAAACTATCATTTTATTCATAGTTTTTTCATGAGTATTCACAAGGACACCAAATTTGCTTTAATGCATCACCAAAACTAACTTTTAAGCTAAGGATTTTGCTCCCTATTTCTTGTTATCTTGAACTTCCTGTATAATCTGTGCAGAATGTTGAAGGTCACTCATTTTGCTAAACTTCTCCATTTTCCCCCTCTTTGCGTGCTTTATTTTTGCTTCTGGCCAACCAGGTTACTATTATTAATTTATTACCACTTTTAGATGTTTAAACCTCTGGGATTGTCATTTTGAATGTATCTACTAATCCTGTGTAGATTCCCTGAATCCTATTTCTTGCATCAAAAAACGTTTTCCCTGCATTGGTTAGTGCTTTGAGAATTATGTTCTTTTGTTCTGTTATTTAGTTCTGTTAAAAAAATGATATGTTGGAAAACCTGTACTTTTTGAAAAGTGTTTTGAAAGAGTCAATTCTAGTATGTTATCTTTATTTTCAAACTTCTGCTCCTAGATATGGTGGTTTACATCTAGTATGACAAAAGATGGTCATGATGCCGAACCATAAAAAGTTTCCTGTTTTGATAAATGCTAATTCAATGTTGCCATGGTGACATAAGGAATAATTGAGGCACCTGTTACCCTTTGTGCAATACTCACTTGGGAAGCTGTTCCTGATTATGCTCCTACTTTTGAAATGCATCTAAACTTTTGAATTCTCATATCATAAGAAATTGCTATAATATTTTTATCTGGATTCCTTTGAACTTTCATTAATTTTATGAATAATATAGGTCTATTTGATAATACTTTTTCAAAAATGCAAGATATTCTATATCAAGTAGAATGTTGGGCTACAGTAGGATACATTTGCATTACATGATTGTTGTAGAAATTAAGATACTTGAATTGATGGGCGTGAAGCATGGGAAAAGCAAAACTGAATAAACTAGGATATGTTTGGGGTGGAGGCAGACAATAGAAGATTATAAAATAAAAAATAATGCTTAATCATTTTACGTAATGGGCAGAAGCAACCTTAGGTGGACAAAAAAAAAGGAAAGGTTTAATTTCTATTTTGAAGTTAGAGGAAGAAGTTCAAGAAACTAGCCATTGAGAAAATATGACTTCAGATGTTAACAAAGGCCAAGAGATGTTTCAATGGTCAACCTCCAGTGTATGATTTAGGGCTTATAGTCTACGGCTCAAATTTTCTTTCCCCAAATATCAAGCAAATGTTACAGCAACAAGTGCAATGACTTTTTATTTTTTTTTTGTCTCTGATGACTTTTTTTGCATAAATATTTCTATCAATTAGTTGAACTTTATTTCATGTCTCCTCTTACATCTGATGGGAAAGGAAAAATGGAAGATTGGCATGTCTATGTTTTTGGTCCTGCCTGGTGTTCCTGTACTTTGTCTGCATACTTGTATAACAAAGTTGATACGAGGCTACATGATGATGATTAATAGATGACATTGTTCTTTTATTCCCCCATTACTTGAATTACACAAGTGTATCTTGTTACTTTAATTTTTAATCAATTGTTTTGTCAGTATCATTTATAAATATGGTATAATTATGGTGTCAACGCCACATGAAATGCTCCTTTTTGTTCAATTGGGAGAGAAAAGAAAACTTGCTTTTCTAACTGAGCATATAAAGTAGGACATCTTTTTTATAAAATGTCTCCCTGTATGTTAGCTATTTGATACAGAAACATGCTTTCTGGGACCTGAATTCAGAGAAAAGCTTCTTGCAATGGTTTTCCACGTGTTTTATTGTTTCCTGAGGGAACCACTACAAATGGGAGGTTTCTTATTTCATTTCAACTTGGCGCATTTATTCATGGCTTTCCGGTTCAACCTGTGGTAGTGCATTTTCCCCATGTACATTTTGACCAGTCATGGTAAGATTTTTTATTTTTAAAAAAAAATTTACATGAGTTATGTTTCTTATCAATGCCTTATGTCATAATACATTTGATGTCATCTAATTTAGGGGAAATATTTCGTTGATGAAGCTCATGTTCAGAATGTTTACTCAGTTTCACAATTTCATGGAGGTACTTCTATCTTTTCATAATCTATACAACATTTTTGTTTGAATTTTAAAGTTCTGTTCATTCACTGCATCATGCTTGTTACTTTATCCCATTGCTAGATGAAAAAGACTCATTTAAATTCATATTTGAATCTTCATGAAATTCAATAAAATAATTCTTAGTTATTATTGTCCACACCAGAAGTCCACAATTGATTTAAATTTTTAATCCAGCAATTTAGGTTTGGGTGAAAACTGAAAGCAGCTATTCTTTCTTAAAAAGCTCATAAATTTTGTTGCATCCTGAAATTGTCAAGACATGAAGTTCTAGTAAGAGAAGTCTGGGAGCTTTATATTTAGAATTTCTTCACCCGATATGATACTAATTAACACTAAATTCTTCAAATCTTATACATGCCTTACTATTTTCAAATCTTAGATCCAAAAAAAAAAATCATTAAAAATTTATGAATAATTAGCATTTCTTTTATCAATGGTTGTAATTGAAGTACTGATGATGCATTATCAGGGTGTCATATTAGTTTAAAAGACAGAATGCTGAAATGCATACTTATACCCACTTTTTTATTATAGGACACCTTCTAGGGGTTTAAAATATTTTTAATTAATGATGAAATTCTTAATTAGGTTGGGAAGAAGTTTAAATAACCAAACATAGAAAATCCCAAAAAACCTTATGCCAATGCATTAAAATACATCCTATTTCCATTGCAGCTGTGCCCACTGTATCCTCCTGGTCCATGTCCTGTTTTGGCATGGCATGGCATGGCATGCAGCATATGTTGTGCCAGCCCCTGGTCAGCATGGGCTACACCAACGTGCTATATTTTAACCCTTGCGGAGTAGGTTTAGTGAAAATAGGTCCTGGAACCATAAGAGTTCTAACATATAACCTCCATTAGTGGGGTCCAAAATGCAATCAGATTGAGAGTCCAAAGCAAATTCCTAATTACCAGTTATTTTATCAGTATCATTTCATCCTATTTCCAATTTAAAAGAATTGCTTAAATTGTTTATAAAATCCTTGATTATATATAACCTTTCAATTCAAATAGTTCCTGTAACCATGATAATAATTTTTTGCTTAATCCAAATTACAGGTACAAAATTTCAGAGTATGTTGCCATAATTATCATAATATATATTATGCCGAAACATTGTGAACTGAATCAAACCGGCCCAGAATCAGGATGGTTTGATCTATCAGTTCGGTGGTGCAGGGGGAGAACCAATTGAATCAACCTCAAACCGGTCGAACCGATTGTACCGAAGTGAACTAAACCATCCCAAACTGAACCGAATCACCCAATTCTTCCCATTTTGGGGAGTGGTTCATGGCTTAAGGCCCCTTGGTCCACTTGATCGGTATGCTACTAGTTCAGTATAGTCCGCCTTATACTGAACTATATTAGTCCAGTACCAGTTTTCGGTATAATGAACGTTGTAATATATATATATATTCAAAAATACTCTAGTTTGGTTGAGGTTATTGTTTTGCAAATACAAACACCTGAGTAAGTTTAACTACTTTACAGAGATTTCCTGAAATCCAATGATCCAAAACCATGGTTGTATCAAGCTAATGCCTCATTAAATTTTCAGAGTAATTTTTAAAATTTCTTGGAAAGTCCAATTTTTAAAATAACTATCATTATAGTGTATAAAGGATCAGTCTTCTGAAAATCATGCTATGAACCTTCATATTTTCTCTTAGTAGAGAGCATGTGGGGAGTTGGGAAAAGGCTTACATGAGTTGAGTTGAGTTGAGTTGAGAGAGCATGTGTAGCAACAATAGAGAGAGCAAGAGAAAAAGAGAGTGAGAGGAAGTGTGGGATGGAGAGAGATGAGAAAGAGTAAGAGGGTGTGAGAGAGGGAAAGATAGGAGAGAGAAAATGAGAGGGTGTGAGATCGGAAGAAGGGAAGGAGAGTTTTTTTTTCTTTTCTTGGGGTTGGGGGGGGCGGCACACCTTACAAGCAGCCGTGATATGGTAGACACTAGTATTATCAAAAGTTCAAGGTGCCCTTAAGGCGCCAAGACCTTCTATTGCTCAAGGCACTAGGGCTAGGCACTAGGTAAGGTGCTCATTTAATATATATGCGTGTGTATGCATGTGCGCGCGCGTGTGTATGTGTGTATGTATGTATATTTTAAAAAAAAATCAAAACTCATATTACTGAAATTCATCATCAAACATAAATTCTATAACATTATATATCATCATGAGTATGGTTTCAAGTTCCAATGTGATGTCTTGTGGGAAACTATGATGGGTTGTCATCCCAAGTATTCGGATAGGATCATCCCACTGTCGCCTTAGCATTCCAATGGACACATCTTGGGAGACCCCATATCACAAGAGTTGGGTAGGATGGAAAAGTGAGATGTCTTATTCCATAGAAAAATTGCAATAGCTCTATCCCATGGGATTTAAAATTTTGATCATAGCAACACAAAAATAAAGAAATTTGTTCCTAACAATGACATCAAGCCATATTAGGTATTCAAACCAATAGAGTTGTTACTGGAAAAAAAAAAAAAAAAGCCAGCAAGGAAATCAAGTGCAGCAGTAGACAGCTTGAGCCACAAAAAGAAAAAAGAACTACTGAAACTTTTGATTCTTAGGAACTAAATGTAGCCAGAAGCAACTATTAGCCAAAGGGGTAAAAGAGTGGTCAATATTTTTAGCCATCAACAGGAAGAGTAGCAGACCCTAAGCCCTAGAAAAAATGCAGCAACAAGTGTCAATTTTTTAAGCCGTCAACAGGAAAAGTAGCAGACCCTAAGCCCCAGAAAAAATGCAGCAACAAGTTTTTCAACCATTGAAAGAGAGCAACAAACCACAAGCCTCCAAAAAAAAAAAAGACGGCAACATATTTTTCAGCCATCAATAGAAAGAGGGAGGAAAAGATAAGTCAGAGAGAGATAATTGAAAAAAAGCGAAGAAATTAAAAAGAGAGAAAAGAAGGTGGTCTACAAGGATGCAAGTGGGAGAGAGACCAAAAGAAAGACAGGAGAGAGAATCGGAGATCTAAATATAAAAATTACATACTTGGACCAGAAACCATTGCAAAGAGATTTTTCCTTTTTCTTTTTTTGTTTTTCTTGTGGAATTTGAGCTGGTCTTCTTATCTTCTTTCGTTTAACCTAACCAATGGCTGAAAAGTGGGAGGAGAGTGGCTTTTTTCGCTTTTTTCTCTCTTATCCATATGTTACATTTTGACCAAGCAAGCCCTAATGCAATTCATTACATCATGCATTAAATTTATTTTTAAGGAGGATAAAAAGTAAAATAAAAATGAATCAAAACTAGGCGAGTGCCTCGAACACATGGCCTGAAGCACTCACCTTTGCGGTGCCTAATTAATATGGCCTTGCTTAGGGCTAGGTGAGCCACTAAGCCAGCGGCTTGCCTCACTTGGGCACCTAGGTGAGCGTGTGGCTCACCTTCGACAATACTGGCAGACGCTTTTAGTTCACACATGTTTGGCTATCTGGCATGATATTCCAAACTAAACCAAACCGGTTGGTTTGGCTTAATTCGAACCGACCTGTAATTGGTTCATTTCAAGCCTTCAGTTCGGTAAGGGGTGAACTGATCAAACTGACCCTGCACTAATCAAATCAACTTCATACCCATGTACCAAACCAACTTGCCTGGCTTGGCTTGATTCAGTGCAGTTCATGGGTTGGGGCCACCTATTCTATCTAATCAGTATATTATCAGTATGGTAACCGAACCATATCAGTTTCTAGTATGGCAAACCTTGGTATCTGACAAGGAGCTCTAGAGCCTATATTTCTATGTCATGATATGAGGTTATAAGAAAATCATTATGTTCCAGATTCATCTAGAAATGATATTACAAACTATTAATATTTGTTGATGCCAGTTGTCATTTGTGTTTAGACTTGTTCACAAGCTGGGCAGCTGGCTTAGCCTTCTCAAGCCTACAGCCTTTTAGTCAGGTTTGGGTGAACATTTTAGGCTCAGAGGACTAATTTTGGCCTGGCCTAAAAAATAGGTCCATTTAAAAATGTGCAAGGCTCAGGCTTGGAGATTATAGCCCTGTTTGAGCCTGGTTTGACCTGAATTTTTCTAATATATTGTTGTTATGATTTTTATCTTGTGCTGTTTGTTTATGTTTGAAGTATTTGTAGCCTTAATTGACTATTGTTGTTGTTATATAAACATAGGATAGTAGACATATTGTAGGTTATTGATGGTATATAGTTGTTCATATTTAGCATTTTATTTAAGTATTTCTAATTTCTAAGTATTTTTTAGTATTAAAAAAAATTGAAAAAATAGTTAAGAAGCCTGTAGCCTGACTTGAACTTGGAAGATAGGTCCAAAGGCCGGGTCGGGCTGGGTCCGTGCCTAAATAAATTCTGTCGGGCTTTCAGGTTGGGCTGGGCCTGTGCCTAAATGAATTGTGTCAACCTTTGGGCAAAGCCCCGGCTTAGCCCAGCCCATAAATAGTTCTACTTGGGTTAAATATGCATTATCATAACAAAAATAGTATTTTGTGGTTACAATTTGATTATGCATGTTGATTCTTCTTGGTTGCCATGTTAACTGAATTATTCGATGCAAAATTATGATCCTTTGGCCATTATTCTGCTATCAATTCTGCTCTATTAGTTATTAATGTGTTTTGTCTAGGAAATTTCCTTATAAAGACAAAACTTTTTAGCACTTCACATCTAGGTGCTTCAGTTTCTCTGATTTTAAATTTTAATTCAGCCACTACTTTGTAACTAGTGTTCAATATATATGTAAGAGGCATCGGTAAATGAAATTATCCTGAAAATAATTTAATATCATATACATCTACGTGCACAATTATATGTGAATATAAGTGTACATTTTGACATGTGTAAAATTTAGTGCTTTCAGATTCTTAACCTATTAATTGAGATTCTTAATTGGATGCTTTTCAGTTAATCTATCTCTGATTTGACAGGTGGAATACCTCCCCATCATTGCCCCACTAGAGAGCAAACAAGAGAATGCTGTTCATTTTGCAGAGAGGGTGAGTACTTGCAGTCAACCTAGAGATATGTATTACAACACATTTTCTATATTTTGTTTTCTAATTGATTGAAAGAGTCATATTTTAAAATTTCAGACTACTGTGCTGTAACACAGAAAAATGATGACATTTGTTAGCTGATCTGTAGTTGGTTGAGTTCTCAATGTATCAATTTGATAAATAAGGTGCCTTATGAGAGGACTTTATTACTGGGTCTCAACTCTCAATATTGAATAACGTGTCACTGCAGATAATTATTTTACTCTTAATGTAGCTATGTTGTTAAGATAATGGTAATCAGCTTGACAAACTAAAAGAAAAGGCTAAATATTTGTGGTCATTATTTAAATTTGCAGACTAGCCATGCTATGGCGAGGGCACTTAATGTTGTGCAGACATCTCATTCTTATGGTGATCTAATGCTTTTGACAAAGGCATTGGAGCTGGCAAAGGTGAAAAACATTTGCTTATTTTACAAAATGGCTTTAAATTGTTGCTTCTGATCCTTTTCTTTATTCTATACAAATTGTGTTTATTTCTAGGTTGCCCCACTAACATAAACATTTTTTTTGCTGAGCTGAATTTATCTGGATGATAACATCAATGAAATTATAAATGAGAGGCTGTTATTTTGCTAATAACATTTCATTTATTTCAATTGGTTAATATAAACCATTCACTTTTTCTCTATTTTTCATCAAATTGCTGCTTGTTCTGTGAATTTGTGGCTGTTATTTTGTGCAGATAATAATGATGTTCATCAGTTACACTCCTTAAAGCACAGAATCTGTCATGCAATGATCCAAATGCATTGGAAACTTCTGCTTTTCAGTTTTTTTCATGATTCCCATCTTACAGCTGATTCAGAGCTAGTCAGTAACTTGTGCTGCAATTTTTGATCAATGTGTAATAACATATTATCAATTTTTTGTTTTCACTGTATTCAATGCAATTGCTGAAGTTGTAGTTATCATTATCAATTTTCTAATGACCTGTTTGATTAGCTTCATGGCATCATAAAGTATATTTAAACCTATTGTATCATAGAGAACTTTGTTGTTTGAACTTTGAATCAATGCCAAAGTTATTTTTCCTTTAATTAGTTTATTTGTATACAAGAGTGTGTTAGTTTTATCCAGCTGTATTGTAAAGTCACTAGTCAAAGGCACATACTTAGCCTTAGGGTTTTCACATAAGATATGCTAAAGAATGTTTTAAGTAGCAAAAAGCAGTGCAAATTTATGCCAAATTTGTGCATGCGCATGCATGTGTATATGAACTCACTTGTGTGTGTATGTACTCACTCTTTACACCCAAGCAGAGCTGGTTGTTGAATAGAAACTATGCAACATTGTCAGTGTCACCTCATTTCTCTCTTTCTATTATATCGTATATGTCAGTGATTCAAAACATTGTCAGTGTTACCTCATTTCTCTCTTTCTATTATATCATATATATCAGTGATTCAAGTCTTGCAGAATAAGGGCTGCGATGGTCGAGACGGCTCATCCCAAAGAGATTTTGAGATCAATCTCAGTCATTCCATCCTGTCTCGATCATAATATATTATATTGCCAATTTTAAATAGATCTAACTTATCATAAAGATATATAACTTTTAAAGTTCAAATATGTATAGAAATTGAATAAAATACTAAAGCTTCATAATTTTTTTTAAAAAAAAGCATTTAAGCAGGTATTGAAACACTCGATTGGGTCAAGGATCGAGACGGGACAAGATATGAGGCGTCTCATTTTGTGAAAAAACTAGGACATCTCCGTCCCACAAGATTTAAGACTTTGATATAAGCTATTATTGTATCTTGTGACAAGTTCATGTCTTTGACATTTTGCTCTGCAAAGGTTCCATTATTTGAGACATTAAAACTGACAACCACATTACCTGCTTCGTGTGCTGACATCAAAGTTTAATCTTCATTTTTGTCTGATCCAGTCCGCTTGTATATTGGGTTCTTTTTCTTTGCCCCCTGAGTTGTTATTACACAACTACTTATTTTGAGCCAATGAAGCATTGACATTAATACACGATATGAATACAACATGACATGGATACAACTATCTATACGGAAAATCTTGGAAAAATATGATATGATACAGCTAGGATGTGGCAATTAATTTACGCATTTCTTTTGCATTTATATGTAAAAGAAAAAAACCCATAGAAACAAAGTTTGCTATCAAAATGATATAGTTCATGCTTTATAGTGTAATTAACTTCGTTAAACTCATTATGCAGTCGTTACATAATTCCATAGACCCTAGTGGTACTGATTTTGCAGACCTTGGTTCTACTTTCTGGCCTGGTAATTGATTGGTATGATGCTTCATGGAAATGGTACAGATTGACAATGATATATGGTTTTGAGCCTTCAAACATGATGTGGTGTTCTGGCAATGTGCTGTGGTACTTCAAGGTACCAGCCTGTGACCAGCATGTGTGTGGTATATAGTAGTTTTATCTTGACTTGAAGCCATGTTAACTTGAAATAAATAATTAGCCAGGTAATTAATCTGCCTTATGATGGCTTTGCATCGTAATCAGGCAATGCTAAAGTATATTAGCTCATAACACAGTAATAATCAGTGGGTAGATATCTGTGTAGTGCCAAATCACAAAATTGACTGCAGGTATGCAAATGGTCAGCAAAGATATGCTGGGATACTTGTTTCTTTTCTTCCAATCTATACCACTATGCTTGCTTTATCAAGACACGCTGATTTGTTTGAAACATGTAAATAAGATGTCTGAATCATTTATATAGATGTAATATCTCAAATCAAATAAAAAAATCATGTTGTTGTTGATGGGGATAACTGGTCACATACTCAACTCAACTCATCTAAGCCTTTTCCCAACTACATGGGGTCAGCTATATGAATTTGCTTCCTCCACTCTGCTCTATTCAAAACCAAGTCGACACTCAAATTACAAATAGTTATATCTTTCTTAATTTTTCTATCCATGTTAGTTTAGGTCTACCTCTACCTCTATTATTACCATGGACTATTAAAAGATCACTCTTTCTAATTGAAGTATGTCTTCGTTGTATATGTCTAAACCATCGTATTCGGTTTTCTCTCATTTTATCTTCAATTGGGGCTACTCCTATCATTTCTCGTATATGTTTATTTCTAATTTTATCTTTTAAAGTTTTACCATATATCCATCTTAACATGCGCATTTTTGTTACACTTAATTTATTCATATATTTCAGTATTATCCAACACTTTGTTCCATATAACATAGCTGGCCTAATTGTGATTTTATAAAATTTTTCTTTCAATTTTAATGGGATCTGTCGATTATACAATACTCTTTAAGCACTTCTCCACTTAATCCATCCTGCTTTAATTTTATGATTCACATCTTTATCTATTTCACCTTCTTGCTGGATAATTTATCCCAAACACCTAAACTTTTCACTTGATATCTCTTGGCTTGCAGTCTTCACTGTCTCTTCATTTATATTTCTACTTCTACTAAAATTATATTTTATGTATTCAATTTTAGTTCTACTAATCTTGAAACCTTTAGATTCTAAGGCCTCTTTTCGAATCTTTAGCTTAGCATTTACTCTAGATTTAGCTTCATTAATCAACACTATATGTTCGCAAATAACATACACCATAGGATATCATCTTGAATATGTTTGGTTAATTCATCCATAACTAATGCAAAAAGATACGAACTGAAGGCAAATCCTTGATATAAACTTACAATAATTGAAAACTCACTAATTTCTCCTATTGTTGTTTTAACAATAGTTATTGCACTATCATACATATCTTTTATCAATTCTATGTACCTTTTGGTAGCTCATTTTTTCACTAAAACCCACTATATTATTTCTTTAGGTACTCTATCATATGCTTTTTTCAAATCAATAAAGATCATATGAAGATTTTTTTCCTTTTCTCTATACCTCTCCATTAATCTACTTAGTAGATATATAGCTTCTATGGTCGATCTTCTAGGCATAAATCCAAATTGATTATTTGATATGAAAGTTTCAGCTCTTATTCGATTTTCTATTACTCTCTCCTATAATTTCATTATATGACTCATCAACTTAATTCCTCTATAATTTGCATAATTTTGAATATCTCTTTATTTTTTTTATATGGATATTAATATACTTTTTCTCTAATCACATGCGTTATATTATTTTTATCTCTCTATCCGAGAATCTATATATAGTTCCAATTTACAAAATGGAATACAAGAGATTCACGGAGCCAACAAACCTCAAATGGCTAGTAGAGATACAGTAGACTGCTCAGTTCTTTTCTTTTGATTTCTACCATTTTGCTTTGTTTTATGCATGCTTGAAACATATGAATGAGAATTCTAACTCTATTTTTCCAAATACATCTTGACTCAAGTTACAAGTTGTCGTTGATGGACATGACTGATGACATATAATGTAATCATTCGAACAAAGGAGAACAAAGTCAAAGAGATAAACTTTAAAAGAAAGACTATGGAAAGTCATGTAGCAAGTTTTATGTTAAAAGGATACAAACAGAGATAATAACCTTACTAAATTATGATGTTAATTAAGCAATTATATAAAGCAAATGAGAGATAGAACAATATATGCTTCTCATTTCCATCTAAATTACCATAGAGGATTGTTTACTATTTGATATTTTTCATTTGAGTTTAGCATGATGATGTCCTGTAAACACTACAATGACCAGCTTATATAGGTTTTCTTTTAAGGGAAAAAAAAAGAATGAAGAGGTCAGAACCACCCCACAACCAAAGCTACTTATATAACAATTTTAGAACTTTTGGTGATGTTCTAGAAAGTTCATTTATGGGAATGTTGATTTGCAGTTCTCACCAATAATCTATAGCACAATAAATTTGGTTAGACGGGTTGCTATTCTTGAGTAACCATAATATGATTGCACATGTGGAAATGGAAAGGCCTTGCCATGTTGTATATCATGCTTGTGTCAGTCAAATGTTGGCAGTATATGTATATCATACTGAACCACGCCAACACTTGGCTTGCATCAACATGAAAAGATACACAAGTTTGTCAAAGTAATCCCTATTGACATTCTAAGACAAACTATTGATTAGATCTTTTTAAGCAAAATTGTTTTATGAACTAGTGTATGGTGAAGGTTCAGTCAAGTGAACGTAGTTTTAAACTAATTTACAATAATCTATAAGTATATTTTTTTCCTAAATATCTAATTTGTTGGGTCTTAGTATGTACATTACATGACTTCAAGTAATTTTCCAGGAAAAATATTATACAATTATTTTGATATATCAGCTATGTGATTAAGCTCAAAATTTTTATACAAATCTGGAGAATGTGGAACCATGCCTACATGATCACAACATATTGTAGCCAGTATCCCTGTTGTTTGTATTGTCAGATTCTCTTATGCTTCTAATAATGCAAGAAATTTCATGAGTTAATTTTAATCTTTGTTGTTGTGTAGAACATGAATTTTTTCTTTCATCATCATGTTCCCTATCTATGCATCACTTATTCAAATCTTTGAAAAGGAAAGGAAGAAAATAAAAACTTAAAAAAAGGGTCAACAGAGAATATTTTTATACCGTCTCAAATGGAAATAATAATGTTCGGCATAGGATGGCATGGTAAAGGACAAAGCCAGCAGCACTATATTTCATTTGTATTGATGCATATGATTTTGATCCATATTTGTATGTAGACTAATATATTAGTGATATAATCTGGCATTAATAAATGCAAAGGTAGAATTGGACCCATGGCTTGCTAGCATGGTGCGTATCATCAACATAATACGACAGAAATGGAAATTATAACCCTTATTTGTGAGCTGCATGAGTATTTGATGTTCTGACCAAAAACCATGCTGATTTTATGGCAGTGATGGTTTGAACTGTGATGTAAAGCAGCATTTGCTTATTTTCTCACTCAACAATTACTATTTTATTCTTTACAATTACGATATAGCTTCAACAAATTTCAGATTAGCTATGTGAAGATATATGTGAAGATATATGTGAAGATAATATATGAAGATGTGAATCATAGAGTTAAAGCATGATGGATTAAGTAGAGGAGTGCTTTAGGAGTATTATATGATCGATGCATCCCATTAAAATTAAAAGAAAATTTATATAAAACCGCTATTAGGCCAGCTATGCTATATGGAACATAGTGTTAGGTAATATTGAAACAACATGTGAATAAATTAAGTGTAATAAATATGCATATGTTAAGATGGATATGTGGTAAAACTTTAAAAGATAGAATTAGAAATAAACATATAAGAGCAATGATAGGAGTAGCCCCAATTGAAGATAAAATGAGAGAAAATCGATTGTGGTAGTTTGGACATATACAACGTAGACCTTTAGATGCTTCAGTTAGAAAGAGTGATATTTTAACAATCCATGGTAAGTATAGAAGTAGAGGTAGACCTAAACTAACATAAACAAAAATAATTAAAAAATATATAACTATTTGTAATTTGAATGCCGACTTAGTCCTGAATAGAGCAGAATGGAGGAAGCATATTCATGTAGCCGACCCCATGTAGTTGGGAAAAGGCTTAGATGAGTTGAGTTGAGTATGTGAAGATATATGTGGTTATGGTAGAAGGCCACCCAAGTGAATATGTTATTGCTCTCACCTCAAAAACTGCTAACATGTTACTTTTCCCTGGCTTATGAATTTTGTATAACAGGGACTGAGACAATTGAGATGTCTCGCCCCATAGAGATTCCAGGATCGATCTCGACCATCTCGTTCCATCTTATCTCGACCATAATATATTTTAATTTTAATTTTAAATCAATCTAATTTATCTTAATGATACAACTTTTGAAGTTCAAATATGTTTAAACATTAAATAAAACACCGTAGCTTCACAAATAATTTTTTTTAAGAAAAAAACATCCAAAGCAAGTATTGGAATGCCTTTCAGGATGGATAGGACAGGGTGTCTTGGTCCATGGAGAAACAAGGGCACCTTTGTCCTATGAGATTTAAAACCTTGATATAAGCATTCAATTAAATCTTTCTATGAGTATCTCTATTCTGTAGTTGAAGAAAGTTGACTTTCGATTAATACAGACTTTAATATGCATGACATATCTTGCTGTAATTCTATGTGATCCATTTGGACTACTTTGGCCCTTGGATAAGTCTATTACCATCTTGATACATAATTCTTAAGTCCATGTATGCCTTCTCCAATATATAGCATTTGCGAAACCAACATTTTTGCTAAGCACTTTTCTTCCCAAGGACAGTTTGGTTATTGCATGCAAACACTTGGAAAAATTTTGATCTATAAGTTCGATATGGTTCATACTTTCTTTTTCTCCACACAAAAGAGAATCTGAGTTTGATTTTTGGATGCCATGTTTCTCATTAAACCTTTGAGGAACTTCAAATCTGCATATAAACTTTTATGCAATATCAAAATTCTAAAGAATCCAAGATATTATCAGGATGAATGCTATTAAAAGTCTTGCTTCAGTCCTTATGAGCTTGATCAAATTGATAATTGTAGGTTTTATTTATCTGCTGTCGCTCATTCTTTATATCTTTTGTTTTTTATCTGCAGAACAAATGCTCGGCAACAAATTATATGGTAGAAATGGCATTGGTTGAGAGTGTGAGTTCTCTGTTTCAGCAATTGATTTCTGTATGCTTCCATTTTATCTAGAATTTAAGTGTTGATGCTAGTGGGAGTCCTGGCCACTGGTTGGCACGTGCTTTGCTGTTCCCTACCAACACACTTGTACTGAGCCAAATAAGAAACTAGAAGAAAAGCTTGATATCTTTTTAAAATGGAATATTTGAAAAAATAAATAGGTGTTATGTCAACCTGTGCCAGGCCTTGCAGCTAGCTTAGCAAGATGCGTAGTGCCATAACTGGCTTGGCATGGCACAAGCAGGGCAGCATAGATGCCATGCTGAGCGACTTGTGGATGGTACTTGAAAGCTTTCCAATCATTTATTCATTTTAGGTATCACCTTAGTCCAAATATTTTTTGGGAAGTATGTATGAGATCATATGCCTTACAGAAAGCTATTTGTTTTGACCAATTGTCCTAATTCTATGAATAATTTTAGCTATCAATTCTATTTTATTTTGTTACCTAGAGTATGGGTTGGATTCATCAGGGTGGATAACAAGCAAAGTCTTCATTGGACCCAATTACCATTCAGCTGGAGTTCATGATCTGTTTCGGAAGATGTTGCTAGGGGTTCTGATAATGGACGCACTGAAACACAAATCATGCTCCACCAAGTATCTTGATGTATTTCATTTTTCAATACTGAAGCTTTACCTTTCTTTCCATTTTCCAATGGAGATAACCATAGTGTTCAAATTGAGCTGACTAATGCTGCACCCTTAATTGATTTCTGAAAGATGATTAAAAGAAATGGCTAACTATTTCTCCATGTTCCCTTGAGCTGAAATGCAGACAGGCAGCCAAGGATCTTGCTTAGAAACATTACTTCATGAATAATGGGCCTTAGGATGACTAAAAATCCAATGGCTGGAAGTTGACCTTGACATTTTTCTATGTACTGTGTTAATGCAACCTTAATATTTACTGTTCATGCCCCATGTTGAAATTACAGCTATCTGTAATTAGAGCACCTGAAGGGCTCATAATGGTTTATCACCTGCATTAAAAAAATTTAAAGCTTCATGCTTTCTTTTGGACTTCGTAGTATTGCTTTTGTTTGAAGGTTCTTTGATCAAGATTTAATTCTTAGATTATTAGTGGTATAGAACTAATGCATGCATGATACCATAGGCAACAAGCCATTATCCCATCAATTTTGTCTTGAATGTACAAAGTATGAAGTATGAACTCTTTTCATTCATTTATTTTAAGGGTGCAATGCATGTTGCTATGATTCTTTAGGTGCATAGATGCAAACTTTATATAGTTCTCTAGAATCTAGATATTCTTTTATTCTCTGTTGACTCTTCCACAAAAAGTACTTAAAGTAGATAAATGTCACTAGTTCCTGTGCACAATTATATAGAGCGCTGGCATACATTGACAAGAAAGATATGTGACAATACCAAGATACTGTAGAGTTAATGTATGCATATCTATGAGTACTGAATTGTGAAGACATGATTCTTAAACTCAAGAGGTGGAGGTTATGCTGCAATTTTTTTATTGTTATAGTTGTATCTTGATGCAACACGGGATTAGGAATGCTCTTTTATGCTTACAGCTACTACTATTACTACCACGTGAAATATGAATTTCTATTGTTATTATGCAGTCGTACAACATAAGCACATCAGAAGCTATGGAACAGTTGGATCGGTTCTTTACTATGCAGCCAGATTCCAAGTAAGTTCCATGCAAATCCCGAGTTAAATTTGTGTTTTCAAATACTTGTTTGCTTTGTGCTTTTAATGATTGATAGCACCCTGGTAGTATGAAACCAAGGACCTTAGCAATAGAATTTGCCACCAAGTATCCTCTGTAAGATTCTGTGAGAATGTGTAAAAAGTTCTCTATCTTTGATCATATAGTCATAAAAGTTAAGACCTATGCATTGTAGATCTCATAAAGCATGAACCACCTGTCTGGTGTCTACATATTGTATACTGATAACAAGACTTCCATCCATGTATTTCTTTTTGCACGTTGTACAAGTAGAAATTTGCATGTGTACAATATAATGAGAACTGAACAGGACTGATTGGATAAAAAGAGTTATATATTTGTTCCATCTAAAAAGTAAAATCCTTTTTTGAAAAAATCTCTCTTGATATGAAACCTTTGTATAAATAATTGATGTTAGAGAAGTTACAGCTGCTTATCTATCTATGATGTGATAGAAAACTAAACTTCTATTATGCTCAAATTTTGCTTTATATTTGAAGAGCATAAGCAAAATTATATCCTTCAAATTAAAAAGTTGAGCACCACATGCTTAAATTATACATTGGTCATATGCATGCACCTTGACCTTCTACCATGTGATTTTTGTTATATCCTCAAGAAAATTCGAGTTGTAATGTCATTGATGCATGCCATTAGGACTTGACAGAAATTCCTTTAGACAACATTAAACCCTGCGGTCATGTATGGTCTAAAATTTTGAGAATAAATAAGGTCAAAGCAAACATAATGAGTGGAAAGTAAATATTATAAGTGGGCTGCCTGTTAAAACTAGAAAGAATAAGTTGAGTTGCAAGGAAGCACAAAAATTGCACTGGTTGTGGATGAAACAAAAGAAAATTGTTTAAGATATCATGGGCATATGCAATTAAAAAAAAACCGAAAAGGCTATTGTGTGTGTGTGTGCATGTTTGCATTCGCATGTCTTTCAGGCAATTCAAGCTCAAGACTGAAGATTTCCTTTATGTTACCATTGTGAAGCTAAAATATTGCTCTTTAGGCTGAGGTGGGTAAGGAGGGGAGCAACATATGCTTGATATATACATTTTATAATTCTGGAAGTTGTTAAAAGAACTTAATAAGGGTATATGACTTAGGTCCATTGGATGTACTTGACTTCTGCTTCTATATTTACATTTTCTGTCACTAGATGTTTATCCTTAAATCCTTTTGTTGGCCCAGATGGCAACCCAAGAGGGGGAGGTGAATTGGGTACTTTAAAAATTAAGCCTTTTAAAATTTTAAACTATTGATGAGAGGATATACACAATTAATTCAAGTTAAAGCACAATAGCAAGAGAGAGAGATAATAAACACGGCAAACACAAAGATTTTATAGTGGTTCGGTGTATCCAACACCTACGTCCACTCCCAAGCTCCACTTGGGTCCACACTATAATCTCCTCGATTACAGTCGAGTTGTTTTACAAGCTCACAACCCAAACTTGTTGTTTTTCCGGGATCACAACGAACCCAGCCGATTTTACACGGGCTCACCAGCACAAAACCCAACACACAAGCTATCCTTAGCTTGTGCCGAGGTAAACTACCTCCACTAATTCAATCCACTGATTGAATTAGCAAACAACAAGAAAAATATGAGTTTAGTACAAAACAGCTCCTTTTGAGCAGATATTTTAAAATAAAAGCAAAGTTTAGAAGGGCCTGTTTAGATTCGATTTGAGTGCAGGCTTTTCTTCTTTTCTTCTTTTCCTCAACTCCTTTGAAGTGTGGAATCGGCCTCAGCTCAGATTCTTCACGGATTGAATGTTGGAGTTAATTTGAACTTTTCTCCCTTTCTTTGAATGTTGAAAATCTCTTGATTTGATCTTGAATGGCTCTTGGATTTTCTTCTAGACTTTCTTGGATTGATGAACTTGAGCACAGATGAAGTCTCCTTTGATTTCACTCCTCTCTTTCACTCTATTTTTGAATCTTGGATTTTTCAAATGACGCTCTGTTTTTCCTCTTTCTGAAAGATTTTTCTTTTTCTCTCTTGATCTATATGTATATCTTTTGATTTGAAAATGGCCTCTCTATTTATAGACTCTGCAAAAATATAGCCGTTAGAAACAAAGAAATATAGCCGTTATTGAAAAATATTACCGTTGGCGCTGAGTTGTCATACAGAAAAATCACGCCCAGATTTGTTGGAGTCGGCTCCAACTTTAGGCGAGTCGGCTCGAAGACGCGATGCCAAAAATAGAAACATTCAGATAGTTAAGGGGTCGACTCAAGAAAAATAAGGTGTCGGCTCCTGACAGTCGGGGGTCGACTCATGAAAAGCAAGGGGTCGACTCGAGAAGTGCTCAGAAAAACAACTCTCTGGAGTCTGAGCGAGTCGACTCTTACAGTCATGGAGTCGGCTCACAAAATCGGGGGTCGACTCTTGAAATCACAGGGTCGACTCGAGAAAATCAGGAATCTCTGTATACTGAGTGGAGTCGACTCTGAAACTCTAGAGTCGGCTCCGGAACGTATCAAAAATCAGAGAATTTTCTGATTGACTTTGAAATTCGTTCCAGATTAATTTTAAATCAATTTTGACTTGAATATAATAAATTTGACATTAAGAATCAATTCAAGATATGTTCCAAAAACTCATTGATTGAAATATGAAGTATAAAAATTTCTTTTTGAAAGCTTAAACATGGAGCTTGAAGCTACTTTCCAATTGATTATAGTCATACTTAACATACTCATTGATTATGAGAAATAAATTCATTGCTCATGTAAATAAATTCATTGCATCTTTTAATATACTCATGGCTTTTGGTAATCATCAAAATCAATAAAATTGGGGCAATAATTTCAACAATCTCCCCAACAATCTCCCCCTTTTTGATGATGACAAAAACATTGAGTATATGCATGATTAATTGAAGAATTTATTTAATTTTCATAGTTAGGCTCCCCCTGAATGAGGTAGCTCCCCCTATGAAACTCAAATAAAATCTCATTCATTCAATTTAAACTCATACACAGTTTAATGTCAAAATTCAGCATTTTCATCTAAATTGCTTTTTCATTCATTCTCTATGTGTAATGTTTAATTATTACTCCCTTCTCTCCCCCATTCAATTATTTATTATATGCATATACAATAACATTCGTTTAATTTCTCCCATGCATATACAGTCATGTATAAAACTCTCCCCTTTTTTGTTATCAACAAAAAGGTAGAGAAGCATCAAACACAATCACATTCACGATTTAAGATATGCTTTAACATGAACTGAGATTCATTGATAAATAAGAGAAGTACATTCAAACTCAAACTTCATTGAACATTCAAAACTAACTTTTCATTACTTCATATATCAAAATGTAAATCATAATATAAATTTCATTACATTGCAAAAACTAAATATCCATTACATCAAAAATGTGTCCTTACAATTCTTGTTAAGTGATCTACATGTTCTTCATTCCATCAGTTTGAAGCTTGACATAATCTTCAGTCTTTCGTCCACAAAAGTACAAGCAGTTAAAATCTTGTCTTGAAGCTCGGCATTGCACTTTGCATAAGTCTCACCATCTCCACAAATGTCTTTAAGTTCTTCAAAAATATTCTTTAAATCACCACTTAAAGACTCAGTAGAGGAGCTAAGAGTAGATTCAATCTTGGTAATTCGATCATCTAATGAATAGAGAGTTTCTTTAAGATTCATGAATTTACTTCAAACTCAGTCTTCATTCTATCCTCTTGAGCATCAAGAAGACTCTTGAGCTGCTCTAACTGAAGATCCGAAAAACCAACTGATGAAGAAGATGGCTGATCAAACATTGGAGCAGGAGAAGGGGCCGGAACTGGAACAGAAGAACTAGGAGGCACAGGTGATGAATGTCTAACAGAAGGTCCAGGTGCCTCAACATCAGCGGCTATCTTCCAACTGATTTTTCCTTTCCCATCTACCATCTTTCTTCACAAATCCCATCCTATGAATAGTAGCCAAGCTATAGTAATCAGTGTGTCTCAAATTTCTTGGCTCACTATCGGAAATAATTATCCCTTGGCTTTGAAAAATCTTAGTTAATATCATGCCATAGGGTAGACTTGATTTCTTCTTGCTCCCACAGTCAGCTATGTACCAAATTATCATATTCGGAAGATTGATAGGTTTCCCAGTCACTACAGCATCCATAACAAAAATATCTCTCTCAGATACATAATCAAACCTCCAGTCTTAGGGAAAGAATCCTACTGCAAATGTTATGAGAAGCCTTAATTCCAAAGATAGTTGATTTGCTTGGACTTCTTCAAAACCAACAATTTCTTTATTTAACAATCTTGATAAAGCCGGGCTCCTATCATCAGGTGAAAATGTAGAAGGACCAGACAAAGATCCAAAGTCTTGAGAGTATATCACTGTGACATTTATCCTATTTCCTCTAACAAGCTGACCAATCCATTATCTCCTCTAGACAAATTTTTATAAATCTTTAACCAAAGCGGGGTAGGTTGGGCAATCTAATGAACAATTTTCTCCCATCCCATTTCAATTAATTGTCTTCCTACAAGAAAACCCTCCGCCTCAAATAATTCAAAATCCACTTTCCTCCCGGTTGTAATAACTCTATCGGCTAGGCGGTCTACCTGAGAGGTGGCCGCAGCAGGAGAAGCACTCGGAGTTGAAGAGGACGAGGTGGAATCCATGCTCGGAGACGGCTCGCGAGCGGGACGCCTCACGTCTTCTTCCTCTTCATCCCGGCCGCTCCAAGGCTAGAACCACGGGTTTTAGGTGCCATTGATTTAGTGGAAAGGTTAATCAAGGGTTTTAAGGATTTGGAGGTTGGGAAAATTTTGGAGAGAGATTTTGATTGATTTGAGAAGATAGAAATGAACGAGGGTCGACTCTGCCCTAGAAAATCGACCTGGGACCACTTCGAGTCGGCTCCGCAAAGTGTGGAGTCGACTCCGGGTAGTCACAGAAACCTAACCCGAAGTGGAGTCGACTCGCACAGAGGGGGTCGGCTCCAGAGTTTCAGCAGAAACTGGAGTCGACTCCGATACTGATCGAGTCGGCTCCGAGACCATTTCAGAGCAAAAACATAAAGTTTCAGAGAATCTGAAATGTGTCCGGATTGATCATAGAAATTGATAAAAAATCATTGGATTTTAATAGATCAATTAGATATGAATTCTAGATAAGATTTCCTTAAAGATCAGGGATTTGAAAGAATTCTAGATAAAATTTCCTTAAGATTTCTAGATAATTTTAGGGGTTTCAAATTCATTCTAATGGATCACAAATCCCTAACTCTCCTCTAAGATAACAAATCTTTCTTCACTTAAGGGTTTTGTAAATATGTCAGCTAATTGTTCTTCAGTGTTAACATAATCAAGACAAATTTCTCATTAGCTACATGTTCTCTTATAAAATGATATCTAATTTCTATGTGTTTTGTCCTTGAATGTTGAATTGGATTTTTTGTTAATTGATTGCACTTGTATTATCACATTTTATGGTGTGTCAAGTGTGATACCATAGTCTTCAAGTTGTCGCTTAATCCATAGGATTTGCGCACAGCAACTTCCAGCTGCTACATATTCAGCTTCAGTAGTTGATAATGCAACTGAATTTTGCTTTTTGCTAAACCATGAGATTAAGTTACTTCCTAAGAATTGGCATGCACCACTTGTGCTTTTTCTATCTAATTTACATCCAGCATAATCAGAATCAGAATATGCAATTAGTTTAATGTTGAGTCTCTAGAATACCATAAACCTACATTTTTTGTTCCATTTAAGTATCTTAATTCTTTTAACAGCATTAAGTGTGATTCTTTAGGTTCAGATTGAAATCTAGCACATAAACAAACAGAAAACATTATATCAGGTCTACTTGCAGTTAAGTAGAGTAGGGATCCGATTATACCTCGATAATACTTTTGATCAACCTTCTTACCTTCTTCATCTTTGTCTAGCTTGCATGAAGGACTCATTGGAGTTCCAAGGGGTTTCATTGTTTCCATACCAAACTTTTTGAGTAGTTCTCTTGTGTACTTGGTTTGGTTGATAAAATTCCCTCCTTTTCTTGTTTGATTTGGAGTCCAAGGAAGAAGTTGAGTTCTCCCATCATGCTCATCTCGAATTCTCCCTGCATCAACTTAGCAAATTCTTGACATAGAGATTGTTAGTAGCACCAAAAATAATCATCAACATATATTTGAACTACTAAATCTTTACTTTTCTTTTCAAAAATAATGTTTTATCTACATTTCCTCTTATAAAATCATTTTCAATTAAGAATTTACTTAACCTATCATACCAAGCTCTAGGTGCTTGTTTCAAACCATATAAAGCTTTGTGCAATTTAAAAACGTGATTTGAAAATTCATGATCTTCAAAACCTGGTGGTTGTTCTACATAACTTCTTCATTTATAAATCCATTTAAAAATGCACTTTTACATCCATTTGAAATAAGTTGAAATTCATGTGACATGCAAATGCAAGTAATAGTCTAATGGCTTCTAATCTAGCTACTGGTGCAAAGGTTTCATCAAAATCAATACCTTCTTCTTGATTATATCCTTTTGCAACTAATCTAGCTTTGTTTCTAATTACTATGCCATTTTCATCTAGTTTATTTCTAAATACCCATTTTGATCCTATAACAGAATGATTTTTAGGTCTTTCTACTAATGTCCATACATTATTTCTAGTAAATTGATTTAATTCTTCTTGCATAGCTAACATCCAATTATTATCTTTTTCAGCTTCTTCAATAGTTTTAGGTTCAATTTGTGATACAAATGCAAGATGATTACTAATATTTCTCATAGATGATCTAGTTCTTATTCCTTGAGATGGATCACCTATAATCAATTCCTTAGGATGACTATAAGCATATCTCCAATCTCTTGGAAGATCTATATCATTATGATTAGTGTTAGTATCATCATCCTTATGTGAATCATTATCTTTAGCCTTTGCTCATGATCTGAAGATACTTCAATATTAATTTTTTCAAGATCTTTTCAATTATGTTTGTATCTTCCTCATCATCAAACTTTTCAGATAGTTGCTAAAGATTCATCAAAAACTACATGAATGGATTCTTCAACTACTAAGGTTTTCTTGTTAAATACTCTATATGCTTTACTAGTTGTTGAATATCCTAAGAATATTCCTTCATCAGATTTAGCATCAAATTTTCCTAAATTGTTTTTACCATTATTATGAATGAAACATTTACATCCAAATGCATGAAAGTATTTTATATTAGGTTTTCTTTCATTCCATAATTCATAAGGTGTTTTCTTTAATATTGGTCTTATTAGGGCTCTATTTAAAATGTAACATGCTGTGTTAATTAGCTTCCGCCCAAAAATACTTTGGTAGGTTGCTTTCACATAGCATGGTACGGGCCATGTCTTCTAAAGTCCTGTTTTTCCTTTCAACTACACCATTTTGTTGTGGAGTCCTAGGGCTGAAAAATTATGATTAATACCATTTTCAGTGCAAAAATTTTCAAATAGGTGATTTTCAAATTCAGTTCCATGATCACTTCTTAGAGACACTATGGTAGTGTTTTTCTCATTTGTGACTTTCTTAAAGAATTTCAGGAATATCGAGAAAGTCTCATCTTTGTGAGCTAAAAACATTACCCAAGTGTATCTAGAGTAATCATCTACAATCACTAGACCATATTTCTTTCCTCCTAGACTTGTGGTTCTAGTTGGTCCAAAAAGGTCCATGTGAAGTAGCTCTAATGGCCTAGAAGTTGAAACAACATTTTTAGATTTGAAAGAACTTCTTGTTTGTTTTCCAAATTGACATGCATCACATATTTTGTTATTTTCAAAATCTATTTTAGGTAACCCTTTAACTAAATCCATTTTAATTAGTTTTGAAATAAGGTGTGTGCTTGCATGACCTAATCTACGATGCCACAACCAACCAATTTCATTCATATTAGCATTATCAGCAATTAAGCAATGATCACTCATAGATAATTTTCTAGATCAACCAAGTAAACATTGCCATGTCTATAACCAGTAAATACAATGCTATTATCAATGGAATTAGATACAGTGCATAAAGAAGATTTAAATGAACATTAAAATTTTATCACACAATTGGCTTATACTAATTAAGTTATGCTTCAAACCATCAACATAAAGTACATTATCAATAAAATGGATGGAGTTATACGAACTTTACCAAGGCCCATAATTTGACCTTTACCATTATCGCCAAACGTAACAACTCCTTTCTTTTCTTCAAGGGTGATGAATTCTTCTTTGTCACCCGTCATATGTCTTGAGCAGCCACTATCAAGATACCACTTTCTCTTTGATCTTTTGGCCACAAGACATTCCTGCAATAAAATCAAACTTTATGTTTAGGTACCCAAGCTTTCTTGGGTCCTTCATGGTTAGTAGCAACAAAATTGTTCCTTTCGGAACCCATATTTTCTTCCCTTTAAAATTTAAATTCTTATTTGGTTTTTGTAAATTACATTCAAATGATTTATGCCCTTTTAAATTGCATTTAAAACAAGTGATATTACTTTGGTAGCTTTTACAAAAATATTTTTCAAAGATTTTTGTTTTCTAAATGTATTATATCCTAATCCAGCTTATCAAAAACTGCTTTTTGACTATCTAAAATCATGTTTAGTTTAGTTGAACTTAAGGTGAATTTATCAACAATATCTTTATATTTTTTAACTTCTTTCTTTAGAAATTCATTTTCTACAATGCTGTTCATTTCCCAAAGATAGAGTTTGTATTTGCTTTTTCAAATCTTTTATTAGATTTTTGTTTTCAGATTTTAGTATATTAATTTCATGAGTAAAATCATCCTTTTCTTTAAGAAACATTCCTTTTTCCTTTTAAATCTTTAATTGCAAGCATCACTTCATTTTTCTCTTTAATTAAGTTTATGTTTTCAGTTTTCAGAGATTTATATTTCTTTTTCAAAATTTTAAAATCATCTACAAGTTCATTGAAGGCTTCAAATATTCATCAAAAGCAAAATCATCACAAGGGTTTTCAGAACTTACCTCGTCGTCGTCGTTTGCCATAAAACAAATGTTGGCAACCTCTTTTTGTTCTTCTTCGGAAGAAGATTCATCACTGTCGCTCCAAGTTGCAACATACGCTTTCTTCTTTTTCTTGAAAGTCTTTTTCAATTGCGGACAATCATATCTATAATGCCCCGGTTTCTTACATTCATAACAGATCAAGGGGTCTTTCTCTTTGTCCTTGTCCTTATCTTTTTCCTTTTCTCCTTCCATCTTATTTCCAAATTTTTTTTGTGGAAGGGTTTCTTTCTCCTCATAAATTTCTTAAATTTTCTTGCTAGAAGAGCTGTGTCTTCATCATCCTCATCATCGCTGCTGCTATCTTCAACTTCTGCAGCCTTGAGGGCAATTGTCTTCTTCTTTTTGCTATCCTCCTCCACATGTTGCTTCATTGTCAATTCATGGGTCATAAGGGATCCAAGAAGCTCTTCCAAAGGTAAAGTGTTTAGATCTTTGGCTTCTTGAATGGCTGTCATTTTGGCTTCCCATGATCTTGGTAGTGACCTAAGAATTTTGCGAACAAATCAGCATTAGTATAGGTTTTTCCAAGACTTTCAAACCATTCACAATATCAGTAAATCTAGTATACATGCATGTTATGGTTTCAGATTGTTCCATGCTAAACAATTCATATTTATGACAAGTATATTAATCTTAGATTCTTTAACTTGGTTGGTTCCCTCATGGGTAACCTCTAATCTATCCCATATCTCTTTAGCGGAATTACAGGTAGAGATACGATTAAATTCATTAGCATCTAAGAGAACAATATAAAACATTCATGGCTTTTGCATTAAGCTGAGCCATCTTCCTATCATTATCATTCCAATCCCTTTCGGGCTTAGGAACATAGAACCATCAACTAAGTGTGTGGGTGTACTAGGTCCATTAATTATGACACTCCACAATTCATAATCTGAAGCTTGAATGAATATCCTCATTCTAGCTTTCCAATATGAATAGTTGGAACCATTAAATAAGGGAGGTCTATTTGTAGAATGACCTCAGCAAAACTCGAGCTGGCTTGTGTTGCCATTTGGATCTTTCGCTCTTGATCGTGTGATCAATCAAAAACAAATGAGCACAAGCTCTGATACCAATTGTTGGCCCAGATGGCAACCCAAGAGGGGGGTGAATTGGGTTCTTTAAAAATTAAGCCTTTTAAAATAATTTAAACTATTGATGAGAGGATATACACAATTAATTCAAGTTAAAGCACAATAGCAAGAGAGAGAGAGATAAATAAACACGGCAAACACAAAGATTTTATAGTGGTTCGGTGTATCCAACACCTACGTCCACTCCCAAGCTCCACTTGGGTCCACACTATAATCTCCTCGATTACAGTCGAGTTGTTTTACAAGCTCACAACCCAAACTTGTTGTTTTTCCGGGATCACAACGAACCCAGCCGGTTTTACACGGGCTCACCAGCACAAAACCCAACACACAAGCTATCCTTAGCTTGTGCCGAGGTAAACTACCTCCACTAATTCAATCCACTGATTGAATTAGCAAACAACAAGATAAAAATATGAGTTTAGTACAAAACAGCTCCTTTTGAGCAGATATTTCAAAATAAAAGCAAAGTTTAGAAGGGCCTGTTTAGATTCGATTTGAGTGCAGGCTTTTCTTCTTTTCTTCTTTTCCTCAACTCCTTTGAAGTGTGGAATCGGGCCTCAGCTCAGATTCTTCACGGATTGAATGTTGGAGTTAATTTGAACTTATTCTCCCTTTCTTTGAATGTTGAAAATCTCTTGATTTGATCTTGAATGGCTCTTGGATTTTCTTCTAGGCTTTCTTGGATTGATGAACTTGAGCACAGATGAAGTCTCCTTTGATTTCACTCCTTCACTCTATTTTTGAATCTTGGATTTTTCAAATGACGCTCTGTTTTTCCTCTTTCTGAAAGATTTTTCTTTTTCTCTCTTGATCTATATGTATATCTTTTGATTTGAAAATGGCCTCTCTATTTATAGACTCTGCAAAAATATAGCCGTTAGAAACAAAGAAATATAGCCGTTATTGAAAAATATTACCGTTGGCGCTGAGTTGTCATACAGAAAAAGTCACGCCCAGATTTGTTGGAGTCGGCTCCAACTTTAGGCGAGTCGGCTCGAAGACGCGATGCCAAAAATAGAAACATTCAGATAGTTAAGGGGTCGACTCAAGAAAAATAAGGTGTCGGCTCCTGACAGTCGGGGGTCGACTCATGAAAAGCAAGGGGTCGACTCGAGAAGTGCTCAGAAAAACAACTCTCTGGAGTCTGAGCAGAGTCGACTCTTACAGTCATGGAGTCGGCTCAACAAAATCGGGGGTCGACTCTTGAAATCACAGGGATCGACTCGAGAAAATCAGGAATCTCTGTATACTGAGTGGAGTCGACTCTGAAACTCTAGAGTCAGCTCCGGAACGTATCAAAAATCAGAGAATTTTCTGATTGACTTTGAAATTCGTTCCAGATTAATTTTAAATCAATTTTTGACTTGAATATAATAAATTTGACATTAAGAATCAATTCAAGATATGTTCCAAAAACTCATTGATTGAAATATGAAGTATAAAAATTTCTTTTTGAAAGCTTAAACATGGAGCTTGAAGCTACTTTCCAATTGATTATAGTCATACTTAACATACTCATTGATTATGAGAAATAAATTCATTGCTCATGTAAATAAATTCATTGCATCTTTTAATATACTCATGGCTTTTGGTAATCATCAAAATCAATAAAATTGGGGCAACAATTTCTCAACAATCTCCCCAACACCTTTTAATTGACACATATAATGAAGTTGATGATGGCTTCTTCAGCTTGAAGAATAATTATATGAGTTGCTGTTATTGGTTCATATTTTCATTAAAGCTACAAGAAAATGAGGATTTGGTCATAATACTATGATTTCATTGTGGCAGTGGATGTGTTGAAATTCTTGGTTTCTTGTCTGCTTTTGGGTTGGGTCCGTGTCCTCTTTGTGAGAAGGTTAGATATATTTCTTTTAGACCTTGTAAAAATTCTCCATATTCATTTTATTTGTTTGAAATGCATGCGTAACCTTTTCCTGCTGTTGCTAAATTCCCTTTCTGATAATTTAAGCTCTCTCTTTATCTTAAGCTTTTTCATGAGTTTGTAAATTTTGGTCAATCCTTAATATACTAAATTTGATTCTTATTCATTATACTTTTCTGTAATAATTCAGTTTAGACTATAGAACCTAGTGCTACATCTATATTTTGTTCCATCCTTGTGCTTGACACAATCTTTACCACAGATCACTGTGGAAATAATCTCTTGCCTGTTGACCATTAAATAGATTATGTTGCAAGCAATCTGCTATGTCCTGTATATTACCTATTAAAGTTCATGACAATATATATCAAATGCTGTAGTTCAATTTACTTTTCTAAGAACAACTCTAGGAGACTCATATTGATTGGTATATATTATTATCATTATTAAATGATGTGCTCTAACTTGCTTGTCAGAATTTTATCTTGCTATTTCTGCTTGAAAAGATTAATACTCTTTTATCATCTTGCAAAAGGTTTGATAGAGCATTGTAGGAAAGCAAGGGCATATTTCATGAAATAAATAGTGCTGAAGGAATAATACAAGGAAAGAGTTCTAAAGGATATTGGAAGAGAATAAGTACAAGACCTATGTTGGCCATCAGGTAAAGTCGCACAACAATCTGGCAGACTTTTAGTAGTGGGACAGGTCTGTATTTGGAAAGTGTCTTCAGAGAGCCATGTTTTTGTTAGGACAGTGAAAGGCTAGCAGCAAGCACTGAAGGCTCGTGAGGAAGCCCTTCCTTTTTGTCAAATGGGATAAGTATATTTATTTGTGTCTACCATGCATACTGGTTGAGAGTCCATCTGATGTCTGGATTAAAGGAATGTTAAAGTTTAAACCACTAGCTGTTCTCAAGGATCTAGATACCATTCTGGATCAGGATCTAAAATTCCATAGTGTAAAGGATTGAACTCATCATGAAGTTCCAGCATTAGAAGTTCCTTAAGGACATTCTTGGGAATGCCAAAGTTTGTTTACTACTAAAAGTAAAAGGCCCGGTCATGCTGGACCTAACATTGCCTAGTGCTGAGTGCCAAAAAGAGCAAGGTGCTTATTTAAGAAGTGTTGATACTTCTCAAAATAATAGTATCGATATCTACCCTATAATAATCAAACCTCAACAAAATAATTTGTGTTTTGAATGTCATATTTCTTTGAGACGTTTGTTATGATGACTTGTAATCATCATGCAGCAATCAACACTAATCAAGCTATTCAATCAACAAACAAACATATACATACTGATATTGATTAGGGAATTAGATATTATCCCTATGTATTTTTTAAAGATAAAATCGAATATCAATTCCCAAGAAATGTTCTAAGAAAGAACATAGGAAAAGGGAATGCTTAAAACTCTGTTTCCGATTCGGTCGCTTGGGTTTATTTTGGTTTTACTAATTTCAGCAGTTTGTGGTTTTGCCAGCTTTGCTTCAAGTTTTAGAGTTGCAGTTAGAAAAAGTCACAAATTTTCAAAAGAAAAAGAAAAATTAAGAGAAAACTGAAAGAAACTATGGCAAGTTATTTCACATCATTCAATATATTTGAGTTATCTAGGATCATAATTTGTATTGTTTGTTTAATTTAAGCACTTTCCTTCCATGCACTTTGTTGATTTAATGTTTTCACCATCAAACATATGACCTGAAAATTTTAAGTGGAAGAAGAGGCAGATAATTGCAATATTTTTACCACATTTTCAAATGTTTCAAAGAGAATAAGGGAAAGAGAATAGAACCTTGCTAACTTGGAGCATGGAGCATGACTGGTGAGTTGTAATAAGCAAAGTGATGTGATTTCTCCTTTAGATCTAGTTCTGAATCATCCATCATTGTACTCCTTTATGATGTCAAGCTATGACCATTCTTCTACTACGTACTAGAGGCACTTAATCATAAAAGCTACATCAGCCTTCTATTCAAATATTTATACTTTCAAGTTGTCCAAGGGACCAATACCTCAAACTTGGGAAAGAAACATTCACCATCTCATCAATAGACATGAGATAGAATACTCATTATTGTATTAGATCCGGAAGATACATTAGAAGAAGTCTGATGCTTATTTATATTCAAAGTATTAGGTTTTTTTTCACATCTTCTTAGAGGTCTACTCATAATCAGATTAGCAGTTTAGATATCAGAGAGGTTTTATAAGCAATTCTACCACAATAAAAAAAGAGAGCTGTGTTAATATGTTTCACCCAAAACTGTTCAGAAACAGTTGAAACGGACCAAAACCATCCAAAACTAGCAGAAACCCCTGCAGCTGACTGAAGCAAAAAAATTGGGTCAGTTTGAAATTGGTCTCCACCAAAATTTGATCCATTTCGCAAAATACTTAATACCTTGGCATAAAGGAAATAATTGAACATACTAGAGTAGCTTTAAAAATCATCCTAGTTCACTTGGTGTTGGTCAAATGCATTTTATGTAAATTTCCCCCTCACCACCCTCATTTGACATTGCTTTTTCCCTATCACTTATTAAACACAGCAAACTCATGCCACCCTTGCCAACTCTTTTTCACCAGCCCAACTTTCTTGCTCTCCACCCATCTCCTCCCATTAGCTGCTAAAACCCAACCCCATCCCCATTCGTTGTCTACCACTGGTTCTCAATTCTCGCCATCCCCAAGACTCTGTTGGTTGAGTTTTACAAAATCAGGAATACGACTTTACAGCACTGTCAAAGCTGACGTGACACATATAAGATTTGTCTTGCATGTTGAAAGCTATAGTTTTCTTAAATTAAATCTTGTACCATAGAATTAGGAGCTTAATGGTTGAAATGCTTACCTTACTTGATCTGCTGATTAGCAGTTGGTGTCAATGCTTAGAATATGACACCTAACAAAATAGTGTAGCCCAGAGATTTGGATTATATTCTAATATTATAAAAAGTATACATAAAAGGTAGTGCATCCTTTATTTTATTATCATGCTGCTCTTAACCTGTGCCCCCAGGATGTTGAAGTGTAGGGGTATTGAATTCTTTGTTGTTTTCCTTTAAGGATAAAGGTTTCTATCATGTGGGAGGAAAAACAATAGCAAGCTTTACAAACAAGGAATTACCAGATTCAGGTATGTAGCCAATTTGAGTTTAAGACCCATGGATCCAGACCACAATGAGATAAAAAACACCATCTTGGTTGTCAATCAGATGGTGTTAGTAAAATGCCTTTGTTACCATCATGTATTGCTTGTTTGAGTTTTTGCAGGTCAAATTATTTATAGCATAGACATAAATCTAGACCTCTGACATGAATGGGTTCTGTGTAACTTATGGTTATTATCTCATCTCCCAAGACATTTATGCGTGCACACAGTGTAACTTTTTGTTTGGCAGTCTATAGGCACTTGCAATGCATGCCAACTCTAAAAGGGAAAAGAAATAAATTTTGTCTAGTACAAAACATAATGTTTTATACCTTAAGTGAAAGAATAGGATTGGCAAGTTGTGGTTATGAGTGCTAGGATCTGTCGCATTAAGTCGGCTGGAGAGGCGAAGAGAGCAATTGCAGTCAAGGCAGTTTGGAGGTGGGGATTAGGATGAGCAATGGTTATATAGAAGGGGGGGGGGGGGGGGGGGGGGGGGGGGGGGGGGGAGGGGAGAGGGAGAGAGAGAGAGAGAGAGATGCCACCTTGGCCAGTTTATCTATAAGCATGAATGGCAGAACCAAAGACTTGTGGTATTTGATATAGTATAGATTCTACAAGAAGAATAATGTTATTAACCTTTTCAGGTACGAAACAACATCTTGGTATCCTACCAGTTATATATTTCTGCTATAAAAAATTTGTTGATTTGAGCGTATACATTTATGTACAGACCTTAACTTGTGCCTTTTGATATAGTGTAGATTCTACAAGAAGAATAATATTATTACTTAATTAACCATTTCAGGTACAAAACAACGTCTTGGTATCCTACCAGTTATATATTTCTGCTATAAAAATTTAGTTGACTTGAACGCATACATTTATGTATAGACCTTTGTATGTTTCTTTTCCATCAATTGTTCTGCTATTTTCTGTTTAATCAAGGTTCCAGTTTAATGCCAAAGCACTTGTTTTCCAACTCTTTTCAGATATTTGGCTATTTTGATCTGAAAAAGACGGGAGCCATTACATTTCGTCAGGTAATATTGTTGATTTCCTTGATGGTCGTACTCTCTAGGTTTTTAGAAGATTCCTAAGACTGTTCTGTGGAAAGCTGCAAGTTTAAACTACCCAGTGAGCTGATTTTTTCTAAGTTGCTTCTGATATGTTCCAATTGAACTTTGATGGATTTGCTCATGCAATAGTTTCCCATAACATGTACTAGTAACCTCAATATATATTTCATTTTCTTGTCATCATACTTGACTTGGTAAAAGCATTACTTTCTGTAGAAAAGAGAGCAGAAGATTTACACTGTGAAACTTTCATTTATCCCATCCAAATCATGTTAACAAGCTATTAATAGGCTCAATGTGTATTTAATTTCCTCTTGGTCATAGTTAATTTGGTAAAAGTGTAACTGTTTGTACAGAAGAAAACAGAAGATTTGCATTGTCTAAGCTTTCAATATTCAAATTATGTCCAAGCAAGTTGAAAGATATCTCTCCCATCAAAATCTCTTCCAATTAAATACATTTGGATGAAAAGTTAAATCGCCCAATAGCAGTTGTAAACCATGTACCCAATTTTGCAGTGTTACCTACCTCATAATGATATTTGCTTTGATGGTCTAGCATTGTAACGTTTAAGATTTTAAATTAGAAAATCATTATTTGGTCAAACTTTATTTAGCTATTTCTGCTGCCTCTGTCAGAGAATTGTTGTGCCAGATGTGGATTTTGCTGTGGCCCATGCTCCTATCAAAGTCGTTACAATTGTTATCCACATTGTTAAATGTTTTAGGGTTATCTGTTTAGGTCTGAAGACATAAAGCACAGAGCTAGGAGTAGTGCTGGAGCATTAAAGTTTACTTATGGCCTGGAATGTAGCAAGTCTCTTTAGTTCATATTGGTCAGCTGACCATATTTTTTCAATGCGGGGGAATCTAGGCATCTGGAGAATGTTTTCTACATGGTCGACTGCCATTGCTTTTACAAGGCTGCCCCCCACTAGGCTACCCAAGGGGCAGAACCAGATTGATGCCAACGATAATCCTGGGCTTCGCATAACGGGTTCTGGCCCAAGTAATTTCCAATGGAGTTTATGGATTTAGGTTCAATGCCAAAGTAGATCTCTGAAAGTTTCTTTTTGATGGAAGGTGACTTTAATTACCACAAGGACTTTAGAAATGCTTGTCAAATGAGATACTGGTGGGCTAGGTCATGCCAGTCAAATTATTGCTAGTTTGCCTACAGAAAATAGATGTATATTGATTTCAATCTTTTGTATCTCTTGCTGTCTGTTATTTCAGTAACTGAATCTGAGTTGGTCTTCTTGCTATGTGGTAACGTCTAGAACTTGGTTTTAAGCTATGGTGGCTTTAGAATATGATTATTTTTTTCTTTCTAGCTAAAATGTTACTATTTGTGATAGTTATGCAATTTTCCAGGTTGAATATAATTAAACTTCTTTATCTTCTAATTTACCTTTCTTTCATGGGTCTTTGTAATTTAGTTTAAAGAGTGTCATATCTTTTGCTGATGTGCCAAATGGGTAAAATGCTTTATATGGGATGATTTTCAGTTCTTGATCGGATCAGCGCAAATCAGGAAGCAGCCATTATTTTGGAGAGCCTGTGAAACTGCTTTTACTAAATGCAGTGATATGGAGACTCATCAAATTTCTGAAAGAAGGGTAACAAGCTCTATTAAACACTAGCAACCTTTCAGCTTATACGTTTATAATCTCGCTAATCCAGCTGCCTCTTTGATGTAGCTTGGGGACATCATTCAATCATTATGGCCCTGCACAAGTGACAACGTGAGTTAACCTATTCTGATAACCAATATAAGAGAATACTCATAGGTTCCTGACTAGCATTGCATTTTTATCTTCACATCTGCATCAAAGTAGCTAACGCCATCATATAGGAACTAGTCTCTGATTTCACTTTGGATTAAAGCCTGACTAGCATTGCATTGCATTTCATCTTCACATCTGCATGAAAGTAGCCAACGCCATTATATAGGGACTAGTCTTTGATTTCACCTTAAGGCCCTATTTGGATTAATCCTGTGCTATCCAGCGGTATATGGATCATTGACATGGAAGGATATAACGGGGGAAAGAGACAATCCCATCTTTTCCTTAATGGTTGCTGATTTTTTTTTTTTTTTTTTTTTGGGTTCCCTTACTTTTGCAGTTGGAACACTTATTTCATATACTTGACATCGACAGAGATGGGATTGTCAGTAGAGATGATTTCATGGCATGCCTCAGGAAGAACCCACTACTGATAGCTCTTTTCGCTGGCTGTATGCGGTAACAAAATTTGCATGGTTACGGTTTGGAGTTGTAACCATGATTATTTTTTCCAAACTTGAAAAGCCCATTTATTTTATCAAAGAGATGACCCACCCACCCATTCTTCTTATCTGACCATTCAAAGTCTTTTTTTTTTGTTACATTGAATGGTGTCATCAGCTCAAGATCGAGCTGTAGGGTGAAGATGATGCTGCATAGCATTTTATGTTCGCATACAAAAACCAAGAAATCACATCATTTTGAGATAAATTTTCCATGTAAAATGCAATATAGATTTGGAGTCTCTTATTGGAAACAATTTCTGTAATGGTCTGTCTTATTTACACCAAAACTGAACTTGAAGAAGCTTGTAATACATTTGACTGATGTACACAATCATTTACAATATATTTCTCACATCACAACGCACTTATCCTTTGATTTTGATTCACTCTTTTGGGGAGCACTGGCGTTCCTGGGTGCCTGTTCAAATACAAAGAAAAATACTAATTTTTTTTTCTATATGATCACAATGTCTCCATGAATGTACAAGATGTTAAATGAAAAAATAAAAAATAAAAATCCTCTTCTGGATCTAAAACATCATTAAGGGCGTATAATTGTGTCGTACAAAGTAGGAATAGAACGATAGTCCGAAGTCAAACTCAGAACCAGAACCTGGTTGGTAATAATGTCCAGAACCAGAAAAAAGAGGGGGGAAGTACCACAATCATTACTGCTACAGCTACTCATTATTTGATCGACTAGCATTCAACTATTACCATCTGATCATAATAAGTGTTTCCTACATAATTTATATGAATGTTCACATAATCCAAGACAAAGGGCATATAACAAATGTTACAACCTCTGACTATGATCACTATTCTTCTTGCGAATCAAAAAAACTAACAAGAAAACGTAGAGTTGTTAAATATATGATAAAAACTGCAATATAACATTTCTGCAAATATTTGCAACACCACTTATTGTATCTATATCTAAGTCAGAGGACAACTCTAATGGAAAACTTGTGAACCAAGATCTTTGGTTCGACTGTAGTAAATAAATTCGTGATTTTGTTGCATTGAGCATTGACTAAACGTTCACGAAGGCCCACGCCCCCATCCCCAGTCCTATAGACTTGCCCAATCCATTGATAGACAGCACATGTATATGACACGAACCACACGGATCTAGAGGCAGCTGAGTTCAGACTCAGCTCACCAAATTTTGAAACAGTGGGTAGAACTTCAACATGATAGTCACAAACACATAAGGCCACCCTTCTGCATACTTCACTGATGCAACTACCGTCATGAAAAACCATATGTAAAGAAGTCTGGTAATCTAAGGTTGTTAAATTGACAAATTTGCCTGGATGACAGTTTGTCATCATTACTAGGCATGGGCACTGGGCCGTGCCGTGCCAGGCACGGCCCAGGCCCGTCGTGCCAGAAAAATTACCGTGCCGTGCCTGGCACGGCCCATTAACAAATGACACGGCCCATTAAAAAAAATCAAATTCGGCACGGCCCGTGACCCATCAAGAAATGAGCCACAGGACGTGCCTGGCACGGCCCAGCAGGGCCGTTGCTGGGCCGTTTTGGCACGGCCCTGCTGGGCCGTGCCAAACGGCCTTGCTGGGCCATTTTATAGGCTGTGCCAAGGGCTGTGCCATGGCACGGCTGGTGCCAAGAGCACACTGTGCACCTAGGCACCAGCCAGCTGATCGAAGCCATGATCCTGATCGGCGATGATGGATCCGACGATTGCGATCGATCCAAGCCATGATCCCGATCGACGATGATCGATTAGATCGTTGCGATCAATCCGATTGGAGACGATTCGATGGTTGCGATTGATCCAAGCCATGATCCCGATCGGGGATGATCGATCCGATGGTTGCAATCCATCCAATCGGAGACGATCCGACGGTTGCGATCGATCCAAGCCATGATCCCGATCGGCGATGATCAATCCAACAGTTGTGATCCATCCGATCGGAGACGATCTGATGGTTACGATCGATACAAGCCATGATCCCGATCGACAATGATCAATCGGACTGTTGCGATCAATCCGATCGGAGACGATCCGATGTCTGCGATCGATCCAAGCCATGATCATGATCGGCGATGATCAATCCGACGGTTGCAATCCATCTGATCGGAGATGATCCGACGTCTGCGATCGATCCAAGCCATGATCCCGATCGGCGATGATCAATCCGACGGTTGCGATCCATCCGATCGAAGATGATTCGACGTCTGGATCGATCCAAGCCATGATTTCGGTCGGCGATGATCAATCCGACGATTGCGATCAATCCGATCGAAGACGATCCGACGGTTGCGATCGATCCAAGCCATGATCTCGATCGGTGATGATCAATCCAACAGTTGCGATCCATCCGATCGGAGACGATCCGATGGTTGCGATCGATCCAAGCCATGATCCCGATCGACAATGATCGATCGGACTATTGCGATCCATCTGATCGAAGATGATCCGATGTCTGCGATCGACCAAGCCATGATCCCAATCAAGGATGATCGATCCGACGGTTGCGATCGATCCGATTGGAGACGATCCGACGGTTGCGATCGATCCATGCCATGATCCTGATCGGCGATGATCGATCCGATAGTTGCGATCCATTCGATCGGCGACGATCCGACGGTTGCGATTGATCCAAGTCATGATCCCGATCGGCGATGATCGATCTGATCAGAGACGATCAGACGGTTGCGATCGATCCATGCCATGATCCTGATCTGCTATTATCGATCGAACGGTTGCGATCTATCCAATCGAAGACGATCCGACGATTGCGATCGATCCAAGCTATGATCCCGATCAGCGATGATCGATCAGACCATTGTGATCAATCCGATCGGAGACGATCCGACGTCTTCGATCGATCCAAGCCATGATCCCGATCGGCGATGATCAATCCGACGGTTGTGATCGATCCAAGCCATGATCCCGATCGGCGATGATCGATCCGACGGTTGCGATCAATCCAAGCCATGATCCCGATTGGTGATGATCGATCGAACCGTTGCAATCGATCCGATCGGAGACAATCCGACAGTTGCGATCGATTCAAGCCATGATCCCGATCGGGGATGATCAATCCAACGGTTGCGATCTATCCCATCGAAGACGATCCGATAGTTGCGATCGATCCAAGCCATGATCCCGATCAGCGATGATCGATCCGACGGTTGCGATCCATCCGATCGGCGATGATCCGATGGTTGCGATCTTTCTATTTTTTTCTTCTTACTTATTATATTATGTTCTAGAGGTCAGGCCTAGCCCCCCTCCCTTCTGTACCATTTTAATTTTAAATTAATAAACTGGTAGGGGTCTGCGCCAAACCCCCACCATTATGGTGGCTTTATATTAATAAAATTTCTTTATTCCTAATAATTTTTTAATTTATCAAAAAATATATTTTTTTATAAATTTTTTTATTTGAGCTGTTCATGGGCCAGGCCCCAGGTGGGCCGTGCCAGGCACGGCCCAGGCCCACCTGGGCCCTGGCATGGCCCACCTGGGTCGTGCCTGGCACGACCCACCTGGGCCGGCACGGCTCAGGCCCACCTGGGTCGTGCCAGGCACGGCCCAGGTGGGCCGTGCCGGCACGGCACGACGGGCCGGCCAGGCCCGTCATGGGCCGTGCTGTGCTGGGCCAACAGAAAAAATTTTCTGAGCTCGGCACGGCCTGATACTGTAGCAGTGTCGGGCCGTGCCTGGCACGGCCCATCAGGGCCTGGGCCGTGCCATGCCATGGGCGGCACGGCCCAATGCCCACCTCTAATCATTACATAATAAAGCAAAAGGAGTAACAGATAATAGTGGGATATTCTAGATTTTGTATTTCTTTAATTTTTGATTCAGAAATGATCTTGCTAATATATATATACGAGATAGACTTGGCTACTTTCAAATGTTTAAGTCTAAATCTGATCACTTTCATCCATCCCTAAATCTATACAGTTTATGAATACAAAAAATAAAAAAATAAAAAAGTTGATCGAATTTTAGAAAAAAATGCTATTAGTGCTCATTTGATATTTTTTTCTAATAAATATTTTATTAAAAAAAGTTTTTCAAAGACCTATTTTCCTTGGAATGGTTCTACAAAAAGATTTTACCATGATTGGTTGGCAGAAAATTTGCATAAGGAAATAGCTGTAAAAATATTCTATATTTGGTTAGGGGTCATTTTGCATGCAAAAATGTCAATTTGATTATAACACCCTTAAAATAAAGATTTCAAATAATTACTTTTTTTATTTTTAGAAAGAAATTAAATGGACTATTTGAGGTCTATTTCCACGCTATTTGTTGACCAGCTTTTGTTGCTTATACGTAATTACATAAACAAAAACAAATAAAATAGACAATTGATTTGTCACATTACATAAAATATATAATTAAAATTCACTTGTCTAATTACATAAATACATACTTGGATGGACATGAAAAGAAAATAAGAAAAATGTAATTTTTGCACTTTAGTGTCATATTTTCCAGCAAAGGAGGAAAAGAGGATTGGAAAATAAATACTGCCGCCCTCATGGTATTTGATTTTTAGTTGGAGGGAACTGGTCTTGACAGACAATCCATACTAAGTTTTCAATAGGTTCTTGGCTAATTTGACTCATTCTTGGTGATTATTGACTAAAATTGAAAGCTTATGCACCATGATCAAGCATAGATGTCTCATGATATCAGACTGATATTTGGTATCATCTATGTAGGACAAAAGGTTACAATTTAGATAAAAAAATAAAATAATTTATAACATATAGTTTTTGATCATATAAAAAAAAATATAAATGATCTTATATGATACTAATAGGAGACTGGCCCTAATATCATCATGTGGCATCTCTTGGTACAACAATCACACAAATTATTATTTTTCGATTACCACAACGTAAGAAAACTACAAGACACCACTGATGAACATCAACTACTTCCCTAGCATGTTAGACCCTAACAAAGTGAGAAAACTTTTTTCAAAGAACCACCAAGCTTTAGAAGGTTTGATTTGAAAACTGTGATATGAACTTCACCTAAATTAAGCAAACTGTATGAAAAAAAAGGAGAGGATCCTAACAAACCTCATCGCATCATCTATATAAAAAAAATCAATACCTACTCTAAAGCAACATTAGAGTTGCTAAAGGCTAGTCCAATCTAAATTAAATTTAGTTTAAAATGCATATTTCAGGGGAAAAAACAGTTTCCACCAAAGGCTTGAGTTGTAATCTCATTCTTGTAAGATGATGGAACATGGGAAAAAAGTACTTTTATGCTTCTGATCAAGTCATTAATTGTTTAAAATTTGGTCACAAATTGAACTCAGACATAATGTATCAAGGCATCCAAAAGAATCACAACTATGCCTAAAAAGTTCAAAATCAAAGAGAACAAATTTCATCAACATGAACTACTGAAAAAGGAGCAAATATGTAACTGGCATATGCAGTTTTCATATTTCAATTGAAAGCATAAACACCAGATAGTGTGAGAAGGCACCTACCTGAGGACCTGTAACGAGCCTTGAACGGCCAGTAACTGGTGGCTGTGGTGGATGCTGTTGTTGCTGGCGTTGAGGCTGTTGTTGTTCGAACTCCTGTTGTTGAAGTGCGATTGCGAGTTGCAGGTCAGAACTGCCAGATAATAATTACAGGAGGATTATAATAGAGAAACAGGAAAAACCAATATGAAGATCATTCTAAGTTATGTGTGTGTGTGTATGAGAGAGAGAGAGAGAGAGAGACACCCCACACCCCCACCCAACCACAAAAAAACAACAAAAAAAGGCCAACCATTGGTACAAAAAATATCCCTGGCAAAAGAGTAATCAATTTATACATGTTAACCTTTAACACTCAGAACACAAATTGTGTATTAGCTGCATGCATCTCTCATAAAGTTTGAATCTAAGGCAGATGAGGCCTTAATCTGTTATAAGGTGGTGAAGTCTGCTATAGAATAGTTCAGGTTTGCAGCCTCAGAAGTGCTGGACCATAAAGGGCTGGTTTGCCTGGCCCCAACAACACCAGCTGCATTGGATCTGGATGGTCGGGCCACTATTGTCCATAGCCTGACTAGGCTTGTCACTAATGAGGGTTACAATTATATGCATGAGGTGCACTGGAAAAGTCTGCACATGGGGATGAAATTATCCTAACACCCTTTATTTTTACCATCACATACTTAAAAAGGTAAGGAGTCTTTGTAATTGGGCAAGTCATCATTAGCCCTGTACTTGACATTTTACAAGTATTAATTAGTTAAATTACCAAAACACTTGCACAAAAAAAAAAATGCTAAGGGTGCCTGGGTAACTTTATAGACAAACTTCCCCAGCAGGTCTATAGAATAAATTTACAAAGATACCCTGTAGGGAAGACACTATTCATATCCTAGCTATAGTTGTGGCAAAACATTTCAGTTTTTCTTCTAGTTTGCCAAAAACGAAATAAACATGATTTACCAAATGCTGGCTCCAGCTTTCCGAGCATATTTAAGAATTTTTGTCCAAAGCAACTTGATGAGGAACTTGACTGCTAATGTGGCTGTGGTTGATGGAGATAACAATGATGGTTGTGGCAATGCTATAGTGAAGGCCACAGGTGACACTTATGTTAATGATGGCTGAAATCCATCTTTCGATCTTGAGATTAGATTTAGTATATCAAAATTGGGGATCAAGAGCCTCAAGGCTGTGGAAATGTTGATACTAAACCACATCACGGGCAGAATCTGTTACAATTGTGGCAGCCATAGTAAATGTTTTGGTTCCTATAGCAAAGATAGATGCAGAATATTTTGAATATAAAAGATATAAAATCCTTAATTATCACCTGTCTTCAAGAATCGACATGTTTTGCATAATTATCTTTTAAGGAGATCTAATCACTGATGGTGCAACTAGCTATGAGCAACGACAAATGCATCAGGGTTGCGTAATATCCACCATGAATCACTATTAACTTATGGTTATAATATCATTTGTAGCATAAACTGCTAATTAGTCCCACACCCTTCACAAGTCCATTCCCCATCTATATATGCACTTTTCATTAATGAGTTCGTGGTGTTTTCTAGCCAAAATATCGGAAAGAAATGTTGGATATGCTAGCAAACCATATTACCATAGGCAAGTTTTAAGTCCATTTTAGTAAGGGATGGCATCCTTCTATGAATTGTTCTAAACTTCAAAAGAATAAAGAATTATACACTGCAATTCCCTCAGAATATGAATGATGCCGAACATACAACATGCAGAAGGCAGATTAGTCCAGATAACACCAATTTGTCATGATATAGTGTATGATAGAAACTACTAACAGGATTAAAATGTTGGTCCATATTATAGCATGCCATCCAAGATGGGCCATATGGCATGGTTGCACCAATTTGTCTTGAAATACTGTACGGCACAAACTACTAATAGGATTAAAATGCTGGTCCATATTATATCAGCCATACAAGATGGTGACATGATGGTTGCCAGCAAGATAAAATGAAGCATTTCAGTAACAAGAGCCATTGAATTCATCACACTAGAAGGAGCAGCTTTTCCAGCCTATCTTAATGCACCATCTGTTTGTGTGTGTGTATTCTGATATTTTTCAACCATCAAGTATTTTTCGATGTCAGCACATGCCTACTATGAGCACAACAATGTGTGTGTGTGTGTGTGTGTGTGTGTGTGTGTGTGTTATGGTCCCTTGATTCCTCATGAAGGTCTATTTTGTTTACTTTTTAATAGTATCAAGTAAGATTTTAAATCCTATGAGATGGGCTGTCCTGTTTTTCCATGAAATGGAATGTGCTGGCATCCCATCCCGTTCTGACACTTGGGATGGGAAATGTCCCAGGATATGCCAATTGGGTTGCTGAGATGATGGCAGGGCATTCCCCTTCCAACACTTCGGATGGTAATCCATCCAAGCACTACACAAGACATCTCATCCAGATTTGAAACCATACTATCAAGTATGCATCTCTTCATGTTAGCGCAAGCCTACTATCAGCACAACACAGTAGTATACACATGCCAGCTCATGATTCCTGATGCAATATTTATTCATTTACCTACCTGACAATCATGGAGGAGATTAGAATGACGTCAACAAACCAAATAAGAATAAAGTGTGATGTCAACATATTCAACAATAATGAGATGTTAAATTCTACTTCTATAGAACACTGCATATTGACAATCTGGAAAAAATAGACCTGGTGATGCCCCAGTTGAAGGAATAAATTATAAGGAGGGTTATGACATATATCAAATTTAAAACAAAAAATCAAAAATAAAAATCTCCTATGATGACAAGGCATCCATATGGGGCGGTGGGCGGTCAAACGAACACAAACCCTTCAGCACTTCATATTGTGAGCAAGGACCTAAAAAGGCTTATTTTGTTTGAATTTAATCTTTATTAGTATTTCAACAAGCTGATCCCAAACAGATATTACATGGTAAACCATAATACTATAAATTAGTTTTGGATATGATAATTGGTTCAAGATATAGTGGTACACTACAGAATATGATCATTTGATAGATCACAATGATAAACTTGTGAAGTCAAATTGCCACATATAGGATGCTCTTCAAATTCATATCTTACTTAACTATGTGACATAAATACCCTATATTCAGAAGTAAATTAGTTGGTATAAAGGACATACTTTAAAGTTGAACTTGACTGAGATGAACTTTCAAGTGAAGCTAGATAATCCTGCAATAAGGAAATTCATCAATTTTACTTTGATATGGATAGTAAAACTAAAAAGAAAAATAAATCAATCTTAATCTGTCATATAAAAATACATACAGCAGTACTGGTCATGGCAGTCTGTTCATTCCATGAGTCATTGACTTGATTTTCTGCCTTAAATTCCGTAAAGTTGCCAGTCATAAAAACAGTATCTCCATTTACCTTTTGTGAACATTTAAAGAAAACAAATCAAGAACATGCTTCTTCTTACAGAAAAAAAACAATGAAATTAAAGAAAATTTAAAACAAAAACAACTAAACCAACATTTCTAAATGAACAATGTTGGTCCTCTGACTTCTCAGTGAAACAGAAAAGGCAGACTAAAAACATGGGTTCACACACCCAAATACCAAAAATATAGCATACCTCATTTAACTTTTCCCACACCAAATCAGATTGGTTAATATAACCTTGATCAGTAGCCAGTAGATAGAGTTCTCCATTGAACTACAAAACAAGTATCAAAATTTTTAGGTTTGACTAAACAAGTTAAACTAGTAAATACTTATCCTATTCACTATATCCGACAACAAAGAGAGCTTATACCAGCAAGAGCAAGAAATATAGAAATATAAGTGCTTGAATGTACCTTAAACATAGTGTTGAAATGATTATTACGGAAAAAGACGCAAAGTTCTCTTTCTTTAAGCCCTTCTTGCAAGCAAAATAGGCTGTGAAAGAACAGACAAGTTTACAAGAACATATTTTTTCTTCATAAATTAATATCTTAGAAGGAAAAGCAGCTGGATCAAATTGTGATGAGCATGTACCCATAGATGGTTAATTGGCTCGCATTATTTTGCAGAAAGTTCTTTATCAGTTCCCCTGGAAAGAAATGATTGCATCAGTATTAAAACAGGCGCGAGGATTATCTAGATGTTGCAAAATAAAAAAAACTACTGAGGCTCACTTACATTGGTGCCGAGCAACCTCATCATTCAAATTTTTAGGACTGCTATCCTCTTCTGTTTTGTCAGCTTGCTCAGCAAGAATCACCTCACCTTCATAAACTGGCTCTCGGTTTTCATACGTCGTTAATCCAGATTCGAGAATGTGCTCTTCTCCTTCGTATATGGGTTCGCTTCCCTCAAAGCTTGAACTGACAACTTCAGAAACATCAGAAAGCTCTTCTCTTCCATCTGAGGCAGGGAAATCAGAACAATGGGAAACTGGACCAGAAAAAACTGCAGAGTTGCAATCAATCAGATTATCGGTGGGCTTATCATGTCTTGCAGATTGATCCTCTCCTTCAGGAATCATTAGGTCTTTCTTAGTGCAGCACCCATGAGAACCATCTTCTTCAGTAGATGGCAAAGGTGGATCCACCTTCTGCAGTGACATATCAGTCCTTCCACTCTCCACTGATTCACTGGATATTAAAAGCTTCTCAGATCCTTCAAAGATCGACTGACCAGCATTATTTCCAGAACTGATACTGGGAACTAAAGAACCATCATCATCTGCTACATCATCCTTACAATCACTAGACGCATTGGATTCTTGTGCTGCAAACAAGTCTGGCTGATACAATTTTTGAGATTCAACTCCATTTTGTACCCTCAAAGAATCAGCATGAGTTCCTGATCCAGAAGACTCATTCATGTTTTCCTCTAAATTAGGAGATGGATCACTGCAATCAGCAACAGGGGGGGTGGAAACATTAACTGGAGTGGACATTTCAGTTCTAGAGAGGTTCAAGGCTCTTGTCAACTCTTCTTCTTCTTCTAAGTCACCTCTCCCTCTCCATTGCTCCATAGGGGCTGAGACTGGACAATCATCAAATGATCTACCTCTTGAAAGGCATGGTGAAGGAACTCCTAATGTTGCAGTTGTTGCAGCAGCAAAATCAACAGAGTCTTCATCTTGCACACACTTATTTTCTACCTCAGATTTCCTTGCTTCAAAGGCAACAAGCTCAGCAACAAGTGTGTTGTAAGACTTGGACCCAATAGCTTCTGCAGTATCAGTATCCTGGATAACAGCAAATGTCTGTCAATATAACTCTATCCATTCTATTGAGGACAAGAACCGTAACCCTAAATAAAATTTTGCCTTAATTAATGCCCAAAATCGGCACAGTTGCCATTGTACATCTATGACCTCTCTTTAGTTAAACTTGACAGATCAGGCACAGAAAAAACAAGGCAAAGTACAAGCAAATAATGCGAGGAACATGTGAGAAAGCAAAATACAAAAATAAAAGCCACAGAAAATAGTTGTGGTTAGCAAGAAAGGCTGTTGAACTGTGGTAAAAAAAAAAAAAAAAAATCATTCAGTTGTGAAGCAAAACTAAAATGAAACAAGCATGAGGTGCTTATATGAAACAAAAGGAGCAGTCATAAATCTCAAGGCAACGGAGACAAACATGCTGACTTCATTCAAATACCTCAAGCAAGTAAAAATGAGTGAATAGGTGGCAAAAAAAAAAAAAAGTGCATTAGATACTTGTTTGGTCCAACATAACTCTAAAAGGAAGCACTGGAATTTAATGAACTACATTTCTGTTGACAGTGTTTGTTATATGCAGTATAGAAACTCCAAGTGTTGTTTAAGCTAACAACACTGAGTCACTAAAGTTATATCAACTAAATCAGGCCAGGCTAGACTTCACCTTGCCTGCATTAGCTGCAATTTGACTGGCTGGATAGGATGGAATTGTTTCTCAGAAGATTAAGCTAAGTTAGCATAATTAGATCGCATGTGGTTTGGTTGGACCGAGTTGTAAGTATAGATAGGTCAGGTTCTGGCCTGCTTGCATCCCTTCCTCCACCTCCTAGAACCCGTGACATCATTCCCCCTGGGCAGAAGTCAAATTGATTAAGTAGATTAAATTTAGAAATCCAGTTAATTACATATGCCCTCAATCACTAACAGGCAAGCTCCAATTTGAGCAATCTAATTAGAACAGAAAAAAAACAAGCATTAAGGAAAAATGAAGTCTACAAGCAAAAAATATGTTGGTAGGCAGCAGCACTGTGATATCAAGAGAAGAAAATCATGAGGACAGCTGGCAAGGGTAGGTGGAAGATGACATCAACATTAGCCAGAAGAGTGATCCAGGAAAACCAATCTTGAGGATTCATGGATATAGATTTAATAATGAAATCCACCAATATACATATCATGTACCACTGTCGACACAGTCTATGATGGACTGCTTGGAACCTTAAGAACAAGTTGATGAGCCTAAAAAATAAGAATAAGAAATTGCTGACTCAGGAGATGGGAAACACAATGTATTTTTGTACCTCTGAGATGAGATGTGAACAACAAAATGCACACATCTTCAACCTAAAACTTAGGAGACCACAACCCAAAAAGACCATGACCACAAAAAATAAAGACAAACAAAAAAAGGGATAAGTCTTGAACTAATGGAATTTTGCACCCATAGAAACCCTTAAGTTTAGGCAACAAGCAAGATCAAATAACCATTTAATAATGTAGGATCACAAGAGCAATTTGTTATTATGGAACGAACTAGGATGAGATTATGGATGCAGATGAGAGTGAAAAATAAGCAAGTTTTTTTTTAAAAAAAAAATTAGTCAAACAAGAAACAAACATAAAGAAAATGATACAGATATTGACATACCTATATAAGCATTTGCAATTATGTAGGTATATATGCAAGCACATGAAATTATAGACACATCGACATAAAGATAGAAATATATCTTTACTTTGCATGAATAACATTGCACAGAAATGCATGCAAACCAAGCATGCACTTGCACAAGCAGGCACATATGCACAATAGAAGCAATATATGGAGAAGAAGAAGAGGGGACCACAAAAAGTACCCTACTGGTTCTATGTATGCATTTGCAATTATGTAATTAAATATTCACACACACACACACACACACACACACACACACACACGTACATATAGATATTACTCCATATGATTTTGTGTGTACTTTGCCCAAGAACAACGCATTACAAAAAGCATGCCCAAACCAAACAGCAGAAGCACAAATCTAAGTATATGAAAGAGAGAACGCACCAAATATGAAATGAGCATCAATTGTATAAATGCACAAACAATCAAGCAGATTCACAATATTGGTCATGATATTAATATAGAAATATTTAGAAACAAAAATTAATGTGCATTAGAGGTACATATAGCGCTAGTGCATTAAATATGAGTTCACAACCCAAGTTAATGATGGGCAGGTTCAATGATGGAACAAGTCTAAATCTCACTGCGCCCAAATCTTGCACTAGCGTGGGCTTACTTTGGCTAACTGGTAACGTTTTCCTAGCTAAGGCCTAAGCTCCAATGCTTGAATAAGAATACCTATCCACATATCGACCGGTGCCAAAACACACACACACACACACACACAGAGAGAGAGAGAGAGAGAACGATTCTGAAGACCTAAAACAAAAACTAGAAGAGTGAACCAATAATACAGATGGAGTTAGAAAAAATAAAAGAAACTTAAGTAGACTGCTGTGCAAATGCAAAATGTTCTTCGAGTTCAAAAGAATAAGTGCTAGTAGAATGTTAGCATAATCAACTGAAGCACAGTTTATGTTATGTATATTTTAAAAAAAAAATTTAAAAGACCTTGAAATAAATAAAATTATATATACGAGTTGGACCCAATGTTTTACAAATATGGTGCATATTACAGCATATGCGCCAACATATGCATACCTGTCCCTTGACTGTGCAGCATTGCCCACGTGCAGTACTATACATGGTCATAATGCGTATGGACCAAAGGTAATCCACTGAGCATTGCATGGCTGCCTACATGACCTAATTCGTATATGTAAGCCCTCTTTGGTATTTTGATGCTACATATACAGCCTTCTCTTATGTGGGCCTATGTTGGATAAATGAGTTCAAGGAGATGGTTAGGTTTGATAAAGGTTTCAGATGGCCATGAAATTTGTATTAATAGTGCTTAAAATGTTGGTTATGTTATAATTATTGCCATTAACTATTAAATATTATCTAATAAGCACCAATAGTTAGTCGTTATTCTTATAAATATTGGTATCATCCATCCATTAAAAGTTTATCATTACTATTATTTTATTGTACTTCATATATTATATTTATTATTTGGTAGTTATAAAATATCATTAGCATATGCAGCCAGCATATCACATATGCACTATGGAGTCCATTGGCTGCCCACATTTTGTAGCCACAACACCGGCTGGACCACAAAATAGATGCTAAGTCTTTGTAAAAAGAATTAATGATTCAGAATTTGAAGATAAGTTATTTATATTGGAGATCCTTGCTATTGATCATAATTTAAAAAAAGAAAAAGGTTACAAGCCAGAACCCACAGGTTTTGATAGTCTCTTACCTATACACCAAGTGGGTGCAAAAATAAATGGCATTAATAGTGCATTAGGATTTTTTCTATGATATAAGCATCAAAATCTATAGAATTCTAATCAATGCATGTTTTAGGATAGGTGGATCATCATCAATGAAGCAGATTTTCAAATGGAATGTCATACCGTGCATTTTAGCGTACTCAAGCAATGTTATCAAGCAATTTTTTCCAGGCATCTTCGACAATGTAGAACACAACCAACAATGTGGATTTCCAATTCACGTGGTCCTTTGTCAATTTTGAATCATTAAATCTGTTACTAAATATGTAACATTTAATATGATAGATAGATAGATAGTGTGTGTGTAGCATTTAGCTCCAAATAATCCCTTATCAAAATCAATGAAAGACAAATCCAAATGAAGATCAACACCTTAATCGAGATCTCAACTCAACTTAACTCAACTCATCTAAGCCTTTTCCCAACTACATGAGGGTTGGCTATATGAATCTGCTTCCTCCATTCTGCTCTATTCAGGACTAAATTGACACTCAAATTACAAATAGTTCTCTCTTTTAATTATTTATGTCCGTGTTAGTTTAGATCTACCTCTATCTCTATCATTACCATGGACTATTAAAAGATTACTCTTTCTAACTGAAGCATTTAAAAGTCTTTGTTGTATATGTTCAAACCACCGTAATCGATTTTCTCTCATTTTATGTTTACTTGGGACTACTTCTATCATTTCTCGAGTATCTACGATATTTAAATAGGCTCAAGTAAAAATAATGCATTTCTAAGGTCTTTTACCTATGCATCGAATGTAAACAAAATTCGACCATTTCATGCTATCATGCTTTAATTGATATATGATTTAAAAATATCCAAAATTAGCTGAAATTTATGTTGTCCATCTTTTGAAATATCTAGATGAAGATCAACTGTTTGGAATGGCAAATTGTTTTTATTTATTAGCTACATTTCTACTGTTCATTTTTTTTTCTAGCTCGATGCATAGGAAAGAGCTACCTCTAAAATAAAAAAATGTTTAGTTTCTTAATATTGTATATATCTTGAATCTTGATCAATGATGCTGATTTTCATTTTGAGTTGTTCTTCACTGACTTTGACTAGGAAGCGTTCAGAGTTAAAAAAAGCTCTCATAAGCATCCAGTCCTCCCTTGTATGGGCTGAATTTGGATCTATATTATTCTTGACACTAACATGGACAAGATTATCTATGGTGGACTTTAGTTAAACTTCATTAACTACAAGGTTTGAACCCATTTTGATTGGACAAATTTGACCATACCCACTTTAGTTAAACTTCCTACAAGGTTTGAACCCATTTTGATTGGGCAAATTGACCATACCCAGGTCTATCTTGCTCTTAGTAGCAGAAAACATCTATGTAGAGCATAAGTCAAGTTTAAAATCTCTCAAGAAACTCACCATTGCACCCACTACCTCAGCACATCCTACTATAAACTTTTTTGAGAGGTTGTTCCCCCAAACCCCCCTATAAGCCACTTGAGCACCTGATCATACTCAGACAACTAAGGCCTTGATACCAAATTTCACACCTAGAGTGAGTGAGTGCAAGCCACCATTCATTCAAAATTTTAAGGCTAGGCCTCACAGTAACTGGACTAGCTTACTTTCAGCATACTTTTTAAGTAGTAGTAGCTGTTGTTGGTGGTGGTTGTGGTGGTGGTGGTGGTGGTGGTGATGTTGTTGTTGTTGTTGAGAAGTGAAATGTTTGAGAAGTGGAATAATCACAAGCTGCAGGCTGCAAACAATCCTTGAATCATTGATTGTTAACTGCACTCAAGCACGTCCTAAGCATGTGCACAACTACGAACAAAGCTTTTAGTAATTTAGAAACAAAACTGCACCTATTGACACAAAGTCTGAGATGAAAAATGTCCTATACAGAGAACGTGTGATGCAAGTGATCATATGAAGGTCATATGGTCACACACATGCTTTAAGGAATAGTAAATATGGAAAAAGAAGCTTTGGGTCTTGACTAAAAATATACAAGGTTACAAAATAGATTAGGAAGACGTTGGACATATATGGAGGCAACATTTGGATAAAAAGAATATGCAAGACATCGTCAAATATGCCATGCAACATAAGGTTGAACATCTTATTCACATCCTTTTCTAAATCCTACTATCTTAACGAGAATAACATAGAAGCTTATCTGATGGTGAATGGCCATGTAACATAACGTTGAACATCTTATTCACATCCTTTTCATAAATCCTCTATCTTAATGAGAATAACATGGAAGCTTATCTGATGGTGAATAGCAAGATTACTGCAAGTTATGTGTCACAGGAGATTGTAATCTGGGGGCCTATATACTTACATGTTTAAAGTAGTTATTTAACTAGACAAACCATTAGAGGGTTAGAAAAGTAAAACATAGGAATCCCATGAACATACAGTTTAGTGTCATGAGAAAATAATGTGACTGAAATTTTCCACTATTAATTATATCCATAGAGCAATTCTGATAGCTCATAAAGTTTGATTATGCAAGCTAATTTTATTGACGAGTCTCAAAATGTTGCATCATTATTTGAGTTCCAAAGCAATACAACTGCTAATGAGAAATTTCACTATTTTGTCATTGAGTTGTTCAATGAGAAGTTTTGGGGTTTTTTGACCATTCTTTAAAAATGTACCCAATATTAAAACAAGTTAAACAATTTTTTAATCAACTTTCTTGTTCCAAGTGGATGTATCTTTGTAATTCCTGCTACAGCATGCACCCTCAATTAGAAATTTGATCCAAAATGTATAAAGCATTTATCTTGTTCTGTATCTATCATATGGCAGCAGTTTACAAGACAACAACTATATCCTCATTTAATAAGAAAGAAAATTGTTGCTAATTCACAAGTTGACCATATCTTTTACACCCAAGGAGCAACTCCCACCCATTCAAGGGGCATAAAATTGTCACTATAAGAACAAAATAAAAAATTAGGAGAATTACGACTACCACCATGAAGATTACAACTACCATGGTTATTTAAATCATCTAACCAAATAATGAGATGTGGTTGTTAAAGGGAAATGAAAGCTACATTAAGTTGGTGTCGATTTTTAATCATTTAAACCCACTAAATCTGGCATTGGATATGATTAGTTGCCTATCTTAAACATGAAGCCCACTCCAATATGTACCTAAAAATACTATCAACTTGTATCTGAAATATGTTCCACCTGAACATCAAGAAGATGATGTGCTTAATATGTCATGGGCAATTTAAGACTAATTCCATGAAAAGAAGAAAATATTATGCAAAGGATGATAAATTCTTCCAGAAATCTTGAGAGTCTAATGAGAAAAGACTAATTAAACATCTTTTGGTTTCATTTCAATTTCATTAGAGAAATTTGTCCTCGCATTATTGAGGTGATGATCAGACTCAGATTAAAAAAAAGGTACAAATTCCACATTCTACCAAGATTACTCAATCAAGTTGATCTGAAGCAGTCGTTAATACAGTGATCAGCAATATCCAGGAAATTAGAGGCATATTGTTATAACAGTAGGATACCAACAAGGACTGTGTTCATCAATCATGCTAGAAACAACAAGCAAAATTCAAAGTTAGAGGCATAACACTATATTAACAAGTCTCAACATTTAGTGCAAGAAAACAAGAAACAGTTACAAATCAAAAGGAGCCAAAGGCATGCTAACACAATAAAGCTGGCTGATGATATCATCCAACCATATGTTTAGCATGCACCATTTTAGAACAAAAGAAGTAAGGTGAACAAAGACGTGTCACCATAACAAAGTTCTTTTAGCACATTGCTAATGATGCCTGAACAAAAGAACACAGGTTTCTTTAAATTATTTGTCAAACGTTTCAGACAGATGATTACATGGAAAATAAGACAAGCTTAAAAAGCCAAAGTAAATCCAAGCGTTACAGAATAGTACCTGAGGATCAACTATCCACCCATGGTACAAACCAATATCAAGGAGATCAAATATGGTGCATTCGCGTGTGAACTCAAAATCATTTATCCTGCATAATCGAGCAAGAAAAGGGATTTAATATAAAAATTATTAAAAAAAAGAAAAGAAAATATAGCAGCTTTTTATAAGGTAAGAATGACCATAGCTTAAGGCTTTAGCTGACACTCACTTCCTGAAATGCACATTAACATCAATTCCAGTAGCAAGACGAGACAGCAGGTCGATGGCATCCGCTATGTTCTGTTGCTGGTTGCTAACATACGCATCATCCTTGTCCTGAACGAAGAAAAAAGAAAGAATTAGTTCACGAAATCACAGAGCTTCGAATAACACGCATCCTATCTATCTGCCACCAATCCACAGATAGCAACCTCAACGTTGCTGTTGGAGTCGATCAGCCTTTCCGCGACAAGAGAAAGCAGCTTCTGCAGCGAGACCTCCGACGCATCCAAACTCAGACTAAGGTTATTCCTCAGCAGCAGAACATTACCTAAGGAACACAAATTCAATAAAATCATCACCAGAAGACAAAACCACCTCTTAATTAGGTCGATCAGAGCCGGTCTTTTCCATCAAAATCGCACGGGACAAGAAACACGGCCGCATTTCCGCATCGAAGAAAGCAAATGCAACAGAGAGGGAGAAAGAAAGGGCTCACAGATGGCGAGGAGAGGGCAGGGGCCGTTGTCGTTCTGGAGGATGATTGAGGTGGAGCGGCCGAGGAACTGGATGACCTTCGTCCTGTAGACGACCTCCGCCTCCGCCTCCGCCTCCTCCTTCCTCCGCTCCTCCGTCGCCATATCCATCCTCCAATCCCTCCGATCGCCGCCCAGATCTCTCTCTCTCTATCCCTCCCTAGAAATCCAATCCGCGCGTGTGTGAGAGAGCGCGAGCGCGAAAGAGAGAAAGAGAGCGCGAGCGCGAAGCGAACGGAGGAGAGAGAGTAGATAGAGAGGAAGGGGGAGAGGGGGGAGGAGGGATCGACAGCGAATAAAAACCCAAACCCTCGTCGCCTTTTTCGGGTCTTTTTCGTTTCTCGCTCCGCAACGGCGCGGACGAGGGGAATCCCATCTCCCTCCGTTCTGTTCCGTGGGACGAGATCTCGTGCGTCGGATGGTAACTGATCGGATCGTACTGGGTGGGGTTCCGTCTCATCCGGCCGTTAAATTTAGTCAAACTAGTGTTTTATTTTTTTGGCATGTTGTTTTAGGGGGCGTGGCGGTGTCACGGAGGAGCAACTTATATTAAAGTAAAGGCATAGGAGATGAGTTATTTTCCGGAATTGCCCTTCGGCCGGCTTTTTATTATTATTATTTTTCCTCTTCTCTCCCTCCTTAGGGAAACTCATGGAGGGATCTCCTGGGGCAGTTAAATTAATTAGATCGTGCTCAAAGGCCTTTCTTTTTTTATTTATTTATTTATTTTTCTGATCATGCTGATGAGTTGCTCACTAGTATCTTGCATCAATGTTTAATTAATTAGCAAGCCTTCCAGCAACTACTAGCATCTGGACCGGTGAGATTAACATCAGAAAGAAATCAATATTCAATAGTACTCTCAGAAAAATTAGGGGAGGAAGGGAGGGAGGAACCAGATGGGCAGTGGGTCACAGAAAAAAAAAAAAAAAAAAGGCTAAATTTATGTTCAAATCATTTATAATTAGGAAACATGCTTGTTTGGACGTTAGATAAAAGGATTTCATTCTTTCTTATTGATGTATCATATTGGTCAAGATATTTAGGCCTGACTAAGGTCATAAGGTCAAAAATACAAGCCAAATTGTACTATCAACTAAGTTTAATATGCTCAACTTTATATTAAAAATAAGGATAGTTGAATTGTATATTAGATGATAAGTAATAGTTCTAATTGGGAAGCTTGACTAGCGAGAACTTTTTGCATTCTTTGAGGCTTATTTGGTTACGATGGTCATAATAACTTATTTAGTCACAATAAGTTATCAATTTTATTTATTATTAAATTTATAAATAAAAATAAAATTTTTTTAAGAAAAATAAGTTTTTCGAGCAACTTTTCTTGCAAGAGAAATAAGACTTTAATCATGATGTCTATAAAAATATTTAGAACTTATCAATTTTCAGTTGTTTTTTAAGTTTTTGTTAGAGCATAAGATTGTTCACGATAAGCAATTGAAATTAACATTAAGAAATAAACGACAAAGAACTCAAGTGTATGATATATGTCCATTATTAGTATTCTTTAAAATGTAGCTATGAATTTGGTCATCATATGAATTCTTTGAAGAAGATGTTGGATTCAATAATAGTGAAGTTGGATTAAAATAACTACATTCAATATTTAGTTATTACAATCTTGGTTAGTATTTATTGAATCCATAATTAGCATACCAAATCAAAGATCAACAATGCAAATATAGAAATCTTAACCTAAACAACATGATAGCTGATTTTATTGAACACTCACGTGCAAATAAAATGTTACTCGTCAATCGCAACAAACCTTATGAACTATCTCAAAGATGCAACTTGAAGCCACAATAATAGAATTTAATCACAGAGGCTTCAAATCTAATCTTTGAAACAATACTTTGTCTCATAAAAGTTAGATAAGCACAAAAAATATAGAATTGACTCCTATTCATAGAGTGAAAACTGATGTAAAATTGGGATAGCATGCAAACCTTAGTGTTTTCTAGTAAAGGCTAATGTTAAATTAAGAAAATAAAGGACTATTAAGCCTACCATAAGGGGGTCCGCATAGAGTTATGATTCCATGCAAACCTATCTATGAGGCCAATGAGGAATTGGGTAGCAAGGATTAGAAGCTAATCTAGCAAAACAAACATAGTACAAAAATATCAGTTAGTTTAGAATATTATGAAATCATACCAAAAGAAAAGATTGAAGAGAAATCCCTAATCCAAGGGTAGACCTAATACAATGAGAGAAGTAACAAATAAAGGTTCTGCAATATCTTCTATGAGATATACTCAAGTTGGAGGTGGAGTGGGACCAAGCATCATATAGGCTCAATGCATAAAATTTCAGAAAATTAGAATATATCGTAACAAACATGAAAATGTAGAAGTGTCTAAGAATTTAACAAGACTATTACTACTCTTAGTGCTTTAGGAAAAGGTCAAAGAGTTAATTATATGTGGATGGTGCAAAGATAAGGGCCAATTAATATAGGTTGCTTTCAGAGTCCCTCGTACTAGCTTAAGGTATGAGAAATGCTACATCCATAACCAAATGAAAAAAGTGGGTATGCAAGAATGAATGCAAGTAGTATAGGATTGAAATTATTATTTCTTGTGATTTGCGGATCTTATCTTTTTTTATGTTTTATATGATAGCTTCATATGATGTATGTATAGGCAAGGAAAAGGTAATCATCTATGTGCTAATAAGAAGATCAAAAGTAAATAAAAGACTAACTAATCATGTATGCAATTAAAATATTAAATGTTGATATGCTTGCAAGAATATCATGAAAAAGAAAGCAAAAAAACACATGTTAGGTCAAAGCAAAGCAAGATCAAGTCAAGATCAAACTAAAAACAACCTAATAATCTAAGGAACTGAATCCAAGTAGGAAGAATATAAAAGGAGCTAAATTTACATCAAAGTAAGTAAAAGAAACAAGTCCAAGCCAAAAAGAAAGAAAGAAAAAGCAAAAGCAAAATCTAATAGGAAAAAAAGCTAGATTTATACAATTATATGCCTGGGTCTTAAGGTTTATGATGTGTATATGACTAGATGTAGCTTCTTTTATTATGGTTCAATGCCCATGATCTAGCCCTAGATACATACTTTCTTATGTGCAAGGGGCCTAAAGAATACATATGATATGCCAATTGAGCATGGGATGAAACTTTTCTAAGTTGAAAACATTAGTAAAGCTAGTGTGAAAGCTATAGGAATTGAAGAGAAGAAAGACTTAGAAAAGGAAAAAGGGCAATAATTTTAAGAAAAGTAATAAGATGCTGGACCAAAAGAAAAAGCACAATAAGAAACAAATCAACATAACTTAAAAAAATTATTGAACCACCATAAGATCTATAGAAAATGGTAAGAAGTATCCAAAGCTTCATCCTAAGTTGTGGCTTTAGACCTAAATTTAAATTGGATTGAAAAGTTTTGAAATCTCACATAGAGTTTTCTTTAAGCATACATTTAAATTCTATGTTACCCTGTTTTATATTTTTGTTAGACTTTTGATGATCATGCTTCAAACTATTTTTTTTTTTCTAATTTAGAGTTCTAATGGGTTTGAAATTTAAAATCTTAATAAGGTTTTATTTGACAAAAAAGCTAATGTATGATAAAATGGCTCCATTATAGCTCCATTTATGAGAGTATGACCATATGAAAGTAAGTGAAATTTTCCTACTTTGTCTAAATTTCATGGCATAAGATTAACTTTTTTTCTTTTTTTTTGATATATATTTCAACTTAGTCTTAGAATAACAACTTTTGATAGCTTATCTCTATTTCTTATATATATATATATAAAGAGAGTTTTCTTCCAAACTTTACCATAAATACAAATGTCTTTTTTATTGATATTTATTTTTAATAGTATCTATATTGTAAAATAAGTGCTTGAATTTTAATTAATGCACTTCATAGACCTCATTGCAAAAGCAGCATGGTTTTTTATAATTATTTTTAACTTGATATATTTCTCTTTGAATACAAAATTCAATTACTTTTTATTTTATCATTTTTATCTATTTTGAAGCATGAACAATTTATTACAATAAAAAATAAAGAAGTTGTAGTGAAGTATGGTAGACTTCTAAGTCTTTTTTGTATATATTTACATATAATATTATGTATAAATACTCCCTTTTTTAAATATGTAAAATTAGGTAGAATAAATTTTCTAAGTACTATATTAACAAGTATAAATCCCTTGTTTGTTTTATATATATTGCTCCATTTTTTATCTCTCCTTTCTTTTTTTCTTTTCTCTTTATAAATACAAGAAAATATGTGAACATGTATAATTTTTTGTAAAGTATATTTTATTTTACTTTTACCATTGATTTCTCCTTTGTATGAGATCATTAGTGACTCATCATATCACTATTCAAAGCTTTAACTTATTCAACTAATAGTCTTTTATCTTGGCAAAAAGGTTTAGTAAAGATTTATGTTTTGTTCAATGGCACTACTTTTTTCATGTGTAAGTGTCTTTTTTCTTTTTTTTCATTTTGCTTCAAACTAGAGTTGATTTTTTACTTCAAATCTCAAGAATCCAAAGTAGAGATTAGGTTAAAGAGCAAAACAAGTCTTGTATTCCTTTTCTTTTTGCACTTTTATTTTCTTTTTCACTTTTGTTGTCTCCTTCCCTTTTTATTCAAAGTTGTAAATTAATACAGATTTTGTGTAGGACTACAAGAACTCAAGCTACCACTAGATCTTTTTTTCTTTTTTCAATCACAAATAATAAAGTAGATATTGAAGCTTTGCTCAAGCACACACTCATATCTTTTGTTATTAATTCCTTTTTCTTTTCAATAAAAGAACTTACGAAGCACTTAAAATTTCAACATATAGAAATAAATATGAGCCCTTCTTCTTTTCTTCCTTCTTTTTATGCATGATGAAGTGGAATCTTCAATCTTTATTTTCCCACAAAAAAAAAAAAACTATGTGAACAAATATCTTTCCTTGTTAGTTCTTTTAGAATATAACTCAACTCATTTAAGCCTTTTTCCAACTACATGAGGTTGGCTACATGAATCTGCTTCTTCTACTCTACTATATTCAGGACTAAGTTGACACTTAAATTACAAATAGTTATATCACTCTTAATTATTTCTATCCATGTTAGTTTAGGTCTACCTCTACCTTTATTCTTATCATGGATTGTTAAAAGATTACTCTTTTTAACTGAAGTATCTAAAGGTCTTCGTTGTATATATCTAAACTATCGTAATCAATTTTCTATTATTTTATCTTTAATTAAGGCTACTCCTATCATTTCTCTTATATATTTATTTTTAATTCTATCTTTTAAAGTTTTACCACATATCCATCTTAACATGCATATTTTTGTTATACTTAATTTATTCACATATTATTTCAGTATTGCCTAACATTCTGTTCCATATAGTATAGCTGGCCTAATAGCGGTTTTATAATTTTTTTAATTTTAATGAGATGCGCTGATCATACAATATTTTTGAAGCACTCCTCCACTTAATCCATCATGCTTTAAGTCTATAATTCATATTTTTACCTATTTCACCTTCTTGTTGAATAATTGATTCCAAATATCTAAATTTTTTAGTCTTTGGTATCTCTTGGTTTACAATCTTCACTATTTCTTCATTTGTATTTCTACTCTCACTAAAGTTATAGTTCATGTATTCAGTTTTATTTCTACTAATCTTAAAACCTTTACATTCTAAAGCTTCTCTTCAAATCTTTAGCTTAGTAATTACCTAAAAATTAGTTTCATCAATCAACACTATATCATCTGCAAATAACATACACCATAGGATATCATTTTGATTATATTTGGTTAATTCATCCATAACTAATACAAAAAGATATGGGCTTAAGGCAGATCCTTGATGTAAATCTACACCGGTTTCTCCTATTATTATTTTAACAATAGTTATTATTCTATCATACATATTTTTTATCAATTCTATGTATCTTTTGGTAACTCTTTTTTTCTCTAAAATTCATCATATTATTTCTCTAGATACTCGATCATATGCTTTCTCTAAATCAATAAAGACCATATAAAGGTATTTTTTTCTTTTTTCTATATATTTTCATTAATCTTCTCAATAAATAAATAGCTTCAATGATCGATCTTTTAAGCATAAATCCAAATTGATTATTTAAAACTAAAGTTTTAGCTCTTATTCGATTTTTTATTACACTCTTCCATAATTTCATTGTATGACTCATCAGCTTAATTCTTCTATAATTTGCATAGTTTTAAATATCTTCTTTATTTTTTGTATATGGGTATTAATATGCTTTTTCTTCAATCATTCGGTATTCTTTTAGTTACTACAATCCTATTAAATAAATTGGTTAACCACATAACTCTAATTTCTTCTAAGCCTTTTCAAATCTCAATAGGGATTGCATGCCCTAAAGCCTTTGTATTTTTTATTTTACTCAAAGCCTTTTTAACCTCAAGCATGCTAAATCTATGAAAAAAATTATTTTCATTGTTACTCTTAGGTTATGTTAGTTCTTTTAGAATAAATTTAGATAATTTATAAATATATAAATAAAATTTATTTTATTATCCTTTTTTTGGCATTATAAACAAGTTTTTCTTGCTTGGCAAGGATGATCTTAAATCCTTTAAAAAAAAATACTATTAAATTTAATTTGTTAAAGTTTTAAATAAGCAAACAATTGGGCATGAATTCTATACTATATATTCTTTGTGTAGGTTAAACATGTATGAATGCTTTCTCTTTTACTACATGTAAATGCATCAGCGATGCGTACGCGTGCATCGCTGCGCCTCAGTAAGGCGCATAGCCGATGCCCTAACAACGTGTGCGTGCATCGCTATTCAGCGATACATGGGTAGATCGTTGCGGCTAGCAAGGGTGCGCACTCAGCGATGCGCGCGCACACATTACTAGCACCCACGCTCCTCAGCGACATGCGTGCACATCACTAGGCTAGCGAGGTGCGCTGCCAAGTTAGCCATGCATTGTTGCCTAAATGAGGCGTGTGCACGCACTACTGCACCAAGGCGCGTAGCACCCGCCGACCCCGCGATGCGCACGTTCATCACTGCAATGCATGCGCATGTCACTATTGAAGGCACTGTCAACAATGCACAAGCGCATGTCATTAATTAGCAACACCTTAACGATGCATGAGGGCGCATCGCTAATTAGCGATGCCTAAGCTATGCTGTTTGCATCGCTAATTATGTTCATCGCTAACTTATGGCTAATTTTTTTGGCATCACTATTTCGTCACTATTTAGCGATGCTTATTTGTGGCATTGCAAATGGATGTCGCAAAATAGAAATTGTTTGTAGTGTTTTATTAATAACTTATCCTTTTTTTCAGAGTAAGCATAGCTTTCATCCCTTTTATGCGATTTTCAAGGATTATTTTTAACTTTAAATTTTTTAAAAATTAATATTTCTTATTTGATTTTGGCATTGCGCTAATCTTTTTGAGGGACTTTACAACTATTTAACCAAATTTCATTAAGATGCTTGGTGGATTCACACGATTAATTAGTTTGATGCACCTCCATATGACCTATATTTAAAAGGATATTATTCTATATTTAGACATATCATATTGACACCAATTAATTGCTATGGCATTGATTTTGAGTCTTGATAATCTGTTTTGTAGATATAAAATTGGCCATGAGAATATTATATTATTGGAACCAAGAGGAAAACTAAGAGAAAAATATATATATGAATCCTTAGATTGTAATTAAGGTTCTTAAATATTATCTTTGTTGAAATGAGAAATTTAGAGGAAATCAAGATATTACTAATGTAGAAGTTATTAAAGATTGGGTTGTTGTTATTGTGTCCTAATTTATAAGTATATTATTGAGACCTATAATTGTGAAGAAATTGTGCTCTCTAAAGAAGAATGTGACCAACTATACCTATCATTAATCCATAGATGATGAGATCGTTATTTCATTATGGAAGATAAAATGTTGGATGGTCCAATTTATGGACCATGCATGATCTAAAAAATTTCTAATAAGAGAAAGAAAAAAAAAGAAAAAAAAGCTTTGAAAGTCTTGTGGCATTTGATTTTCATACTTGCAAAATGCATTTGTTGAATGAAAATAAAAATAATCTTTTAGAAAACATAACTCCAAAATGACAGAAAATTGGAATGATCTAAAAATATTTTCATTGTTTTTCATCAAAAGAAGGAAGAAAGTAAAAAACTAAAAGGCCTATTTGGTATCACTTTCTTTTTTATTTTTTATTTTTAAAAATAGAAATATGAAATCTGATGTAAAAAATATATTTAGTTACAATATTTTTACTTTTTTATTTTTAAAGAAACTTTTTTGCGAGGGTAAGACAATTTTTTGAAAAAGTAGTAATATATTATTAATATATAATAATGTATATTACTATATAATATATATATAATATATATATATATTATTAATATAATTATTATATATATTAGGAGGGCTCTTATCGAATAACCAAAGAAGTTCAGCTAGGATCGTAAATATTAGAAGATCTTAATTAGAAGCCACTTCCTCAAACTTAGAATTCAAACAATCCAATCTATTATCAATGATTGATATGTTCAATCACTCATTGTAATTCCTCTTCTTATTAATGAGAATTATAGAGCAATGGATGCTTTTATTCGGATATAAGTTATAATCTCTCTTTATAGTATAAAAATTTAGAAACCCAGCTACATCCATGGGTATAAAATCCTTGGTACGCAGAAATAAAATTTAGAAATATAGGTATGTCCATGAGTGTGAAAACCTTGGTATGCTCAAGGATAAAAATCTTAATACATCCAAGTAATAATATATAAACTCAAAAACATCCATAGGTGCGAAGACCTTGATACACCCAAGGATATTGATATGATCTTAATACGAAAGATCTTGATATGAAGACCCTGGTACAACTAAATATGAAAGATCTTCATATAATTGTTAGGAATAGTGTCCTTAAAATCAGATATATTTATACTTTTAATTTTTTAAATTAATAAAAGAATCATTTTTCTTCAATCTTGCCTCATTTATATGAAAGATGAATATTTATATAAAAATTTAAAATATATTATGAGGCTATAATTTTAGTATAATGTATACAAGAGGATTAAAATTACAGCTAATATATTTAAACATGTCTATGATTGATAGAAGTATGAATCTTCTATCGCTAGTCACTAATATGGTCCATGAACATTATGAATATAACAATCTTATCCGGATTGTTGTGTAGAGATACTTAGTGGAGGTATTATATATAATAAGATTATATACAACTTGGACCGATATAGTTTGAATCTTTATTTAAGACTATTATAAAGAATTCAATTTATGTCACAAGATGATCATATGTAAATCAACCATAATCCTAATTTAATCACAGACTTCTTGATTGTGCTATTGAATCTTTTGATTTGTTTGTTAAAGCTCATTTGATGTTGGGCCCAATATTTACATCTTGGAGGTTTAATAACACATTGGGTTGGGAATGTGATTTAAAGATATGGAACTTTTGAAAAAAAGCTTAAAATTAGTTTTCTTAAGTATTGATTATGTAGCTAAATAGTTATAAGTGCAATTTATGATCCGATCATAAATGAATTATTTAACTAGTGAATCAATGGTACTTAAAGAATAAGAGATAATTAGAGGGGTATAACGGTTATTTCATCTAGCTCTAATTATGAACTAATTATGGAGGATTGAATTATATATTAGTTGATGACTTAAGTTTTCAAGTAAAATTAATCTGTAATTTTTAAGAGTGCTTGAGTTTTTAGTGGAATAACTTCGAGGTTAATAAACTGAATAAATAATTAAAGAGTTTTAATTAAGTTTATTCAAGTTTATTGGAGCTTAAAATTATGGGTCCATGGTTTCCACACCATGTTAATTTCATCGAATACTCTTGGATTGAATAATTAATATGATTAATTATTTTCTTAAATAAAATATTTATTAAAACTTTATAATAAAGAGTTTATTATGAAGATAAATAATCAATTTGATTGATTATTTTTCTCACATTTATTTTGGTACAATAAGTTAGTTATTAGATAAAATAAAAATGTTTAGACACATTATTCATATAATAATTAATATGAATGGTTACACATAAGTGTTATTATGAAACATCACATAAAAGAATTGTGCTCTTGTAAGTGGCACATATTATGAGTTGATGGAGAGAGAAAAATTTTAATTTTTGATATTTTTGATAATGTGATTATTGAGAATATTAAACATAAAATAATAAATTTGATTTATTAGATATTTAAAATTAATATTATCTAAAATTATTAAATAAGATTTAATAATTTAGATATTATAATATTTAATTTAGATATTATTTATAAATTAGTTATAAATAAGAAAATAACTTTTTCCTTGATATGATCAAGGAGTTGACGTACATGTGAGAATTGTTCTCATGCGGTCAAAATATGTTGTAATAGATAAAGGTTATCTAAATTAAATTAATTTAAATTTTTTTTTTTGATTCACTTAGAGCCTATAAATATGGCATAAGGTGGACTTTTAGAGAACGTAAAAAAAATGAAAGAAAGTCTCTCCTCCTTTTTTCTTATTTTTATGTGCACTAGAGTTGTGAGAAATATAAAAAAATAAGAGTGAGCCCACTCTCATAATTTGATACTGATCCTGAGAAAGGTAAGGAAGGCTCTTACTTCATTTTATTTTGCAGGTATTTTATAAAATACCCTGGCCCGTAAACTCTACCGTGGGATTCTTTCTTCATAGCTTCGAATCCGATAGTAGGACGCATCTGCTCCTTTGAGACCTCAATATATCGGCATGTTTTTATGTTTAAAAAAATTATATGATAATTTTTTCTTTTGATATGATAATATTAATTTTATGCATGTTAAACGGTCCGAATGCTTCCGCTGCTCATATATATGATGATATATTTTTTTTGATTACCAACAATAATCATATTCAAAGAGTTCAAATATATTTGGATGGAAAGAATTTTAGAGAAATTGAAGATAAAGGTAAAGATCTAATTATTCTTTAAAGTTAAGAATGATTATGCCATAATTTTACATTCGCATAAGTGGAAAGACTTCAACATTTTTTAAGAATGCAAGGTTTAAAGAATATTTTATTTATGTTCAATTTAAATGAACAAAGGTATAACGTCACAAGCCTACACCATAAGTTAGCTAGAATCTACCTTAAGCCGGGTTGTTGATGTTGCAAGGATGGTTCCATACTATAGTGGGATTCCATTAATGTCCTATAGGTAGCACTTTCCTCCTACCCATTAACTTTTGCACACTTAGATAGGTTCTTGTTGGCCCAGATGGCAACCCAAAAGGGGGGGTGAATTGGGTTCTTAAAAATTTAATCTTTTAAAAACTATGTGCTTTGAAATAAATGAGATTAAGTGCAGGATAAATATTAAGCACAAATAAAAAGATAGAGTGAGAGAGTCAAAACACGACAAACACAAGGATTTTATAGTGGTTCGGTGTATCCAACACATACGTTCACTCCCAAGTATCACTTGGGTCCACACTATAATCTACTTGATTACAGCCGAGTTGTTTTACAAGCTCACAACTCACAACTTGTTGTTTCCCCTCGGAATTACAACGAACCCGCTGGTTTTTCGGGCTCACCAGCATAAAACCCAACCACAAGCTATCCTTAGCTTGTACCGAGGTATACCACCTCCACTAATTCAATCCCTTGATTGAACTAGCCAACAACTATGAAAAATAGAGTTTACAATATAAGACAGCTCCTTAAGTGAGCAAATATGCAATTAAATAAACAAGGGTAAGAAAAGCCTGTTTGAAGCAAATTTGATTTGAGCTTTTCTTCTTTTCCTCTTCTCCTTTGAGATGCTGAATCAGGCCTCAGCTCAGATTTTTCACAAAGATTGCAGTTAAGAAGTTGGAAAAATCATGGCTTTTGCTTTCTTTTTCTTCACTTGGAAAATCCTCCGATTTTGAACTTGAATGCCTTAGATTTCTTTTTGGACTATCTTGGATTGGTTGATGTAAGCTCTGAGTCTTTCCTTTTGATTTCTCTCTCAAGATTTTTGGATTTTTCACAAAATATATCCTTTTCATTTTTCTATTTTTCCTCTCTATTCTTTTTTTTTTCAAACGGATGATTTTTCTTCCTTTTTATAGATTTTCTTAATCCAAGTTTTAGATGTGAAATATAGCCGTTGGAGATGTTTGGATTCTTCTACACACAAATAAAAAAACTGTTAGAGGTTAGGTGAAAAGAAATCTTACCGTTGAAGTACGTTCTGACAGATAAAAATTTGTTCCTGACAGGTTGGAGTTGGCTCCAACTTTTCAGGTGTCGGCTCCAAGTCAGGTGTTCAAAAATAGTAAAGAAAAAGTTGTTGGGGAGTCGGCTTCGAGAAAGGTAAGTGTCGGCTCATCGCTTTCGGGAGTCGGCTCCGAAAACTGTAAGTGTCGGCTCCAGAAAAGTCCATAAAACACGCTCTCTGTTCTTAGGTTAGAGTCGGCTCCAGAAATTATAAGTGTCGGCTCCAGAAAAGTCCATAAAACACACTCTCTGTTCTCAGGTTAGAGTCGGCTCCAGAAACTCAGGTGTCGGCTCCCGAAATCTCAGGTGTCGGCTCTCGAATTCTAGGTGTCGGCTCTCGAATTCTAGATGCCGGCTCTAGAAACTGAAACAGAATGTATCTTAGGTTGGAGTCAGCTCCGAAACCTTGGGTGTCGACTTCAGACCGTGCCAAAATCCCAGAAACCTTCTGATACGCCTTGGGGTCGGCTCCTGACTATTTGGGTGTTGACTCCAAGCTCTAAACTTTGAAAGTTCTTTTAAAACATTGATTCAAAGCATGTTTCTTTATTCATTTTGATTGATCAAACATTTTTAATCCCTGAAACACTTGTTAAATCTATTAGAAACAAAATGAATATACTCATGTCTTTTATTAATCATCAAAATCAATAATTGGGTCAACAATTCTGATATTATTTGTGATGCCTCAAATCTATTGGCTGGTTTAATTAAATTGTTAGCAAGCTGAAAATATATGGCCCTAAACACTTGAGTAAAAGTTAATTAGTAGTAAGTGAACTTGAGTTTTAAACACTTTAAACTTTTATTTTCTTTCTGATGTGGAACTATTTTTTGGGTATTACAAAAGGTTTGAGAAATCAATTTATTTTGAAGAGATTAACTTAGCAATAATATTATTTAAATTGGGGATTGATGTAGAAGGCCAACCTTCTTAAAGGTTACTTTAGGTAGGCCGACCTTCTTAAGGGTCATTTTAAATTGATGAAGTTAATCTTCTAGGCTACCTTCTTGAAGATCACTTTAGGTTGACAAAGTTGATTTTCTAGGTTGACCTTTTGGAAAGATTCATTTTAGGTTAACAAAATTGTTCTTCCAAGTCGATCTTCTTTAAAAAGTCATCTTAGGCTGACAACGTTGTTTTCTCAAGTTGATAATTCTAAAGGTCACCTTATATTGAAGAAGTCATTCTTTTAGTCCAATCTTCTTAAGTAAGAAATTATTCTTTCAAGGTTGAAGAAGTCATTCTTTTAGGCCAATCTTTTGAGGTAGAGGTTATTCTTTAAAAATTCATTATCTTATGATAGAGTTATTCTTTTAAGTTTGGTTTTCTTAAGTAGTTGTTAATTTAAACTGACCTTCTTGAAAAGGTATTGTAACACTTTGGTGAAACTTTGAAAAATACTCTAAGTAAGAAACTAAATCATAGATAAATTATAAGTAAACTCCAATAAATTTTTAACAAAAATTTCATTGTATTCACATAGTAATTTCTAGAATCGAAGCAGAGGAAGAGTAAAAAAAATACAAAGTCCGAAGAATTAGTTTTGGTCATCTTGATTAGCTCTTTCTTCTTGGACCTTATTTAATTTATTTTCCTCATCGCTAGGAGTAATCTCCAAATCATTGAAGTCAAGCTCTGGATAGACCTCGAAGCTTTCTTTCTATAAAGATCAAAGCTGGCTAAGAAAACCTTAGTAGCGTAGGTGACCTTATCATTCTTACACTCCTTTAAAGCTTTATAGACCTTTCTCTTCTCTTCAAATGAAGAAAACTCTTCTTGAAGTTTCTTCCTTTCTTTGGCCCATTCAGCTCTCTCATTCCTTAGTTTAGCTCTCATCCTATCAACTTTTTCCTTGGATTTTTTGAAATGATTAGAGAGAAGTTTCCTCTCTTCTTTGAACATCCTTCTCTCTGAAAGAAGAATCTATTGCAACTGTTTATTATTCTTGATGGCGTCAAGACACCTTCCTCGAACGTCGGGGATGACGAACGTCTCCCTCCTCGAAGTCCTGCAAGAAAAGTCCCCGGGAACCGATGGCGCCGGTGGGGACCCTCCGACGATCAAGTCAGTTGCTTGGGCTCAGACAAAGAACCTCTCCAGCGAAGAGGAGCTGATGCGGTTAGGGTTTTTGCTGGGAGGAAGAAAGTTTAGAAAAACCAGAGTTCAGATCCCACTTACAGCATGAGCATGTGCCTTTTATACCTGTCTGATTACCCCAACTTGTGGTCTTGGAAGATCTCCATCGTACCGTTGGCACGTGTGGTATTACACGTGTCTGATAGCTGTGTAGGTGTTCAGTGTACGCCGCCGGTTGATGTGACTAGGCACCATTGCTGGAGGTAGCGAGCCGTACGCCGTAGCGGGGCATGGTAGAGCACAGGGACATGCAATGCGCCAAACACCGTTATGAGGCATGGTCCTCCGTAACGGGGCACAATCACGAGAGTACCGAATGGTACGCCGTGGCAGGGCATGGTTATGCACAGGGGCATGCAACGCGCCAAACATTATTATGAGGCATGGCCCTCCGTAACGGGGCACAATCACGGGAGTACCGAATGGTACACCGTGGCAGGGCATGGTTATGCACAGGGGCATCATGTGTGAGCACCGTGCAACCTGATAGTTGTTGTTTTCCTTGGCAGTCAAGTCGCACGCTAATCACCGATGACCCCCCTCCCCGATCCTAAGGGGGTACCGGGGATGGGGGAATGACAGTGCGCCCCGAGACCAGTGGGGGCCTCGGAGTTAAGAAATAATGACCCTACCCCCAACCCCGAGGGGGTACCGGGGGTAGGGGAATGACAGTGCGCCCCGAGACCGGTGGGGGCCTCGGGGTTAGGAAATGATAACCCTACCCCCGACCCCGAGGGGGTACCGGGGGTAGGGGAATGACAGTGCACCCCGAGACCGGTGGGGGCTCGGGGTTAAGAAATGATGACCCTACCCCCGACCCCGAGGGGGTACCGGGGGTAGGGGAATGACAATGCACCCCGAGACCGGTGGGGGCCTCGGGATTAAGAAATAATGACCCTACCCCCGACCCCGAGGGGTACCGGGGGTAGGGGAATGACAGTGAACCCCGAGGCGAGGCCGGCGGGAGCCCCGGGGTTAAGGAACGATGGCCCCACCCCCCGACCCCGAGGGGGTCCCGGGGGTGGGGAATGACAGTGCACCCCGAGACCGGTGGGGGCTCGGGGTTAAGAAATGATGACCCTACCCCCGACCCCGAGGGGGTACCGGGGTAGGGGAATGACAGTGCACCCCGAGACCGGTGGGGGCTCGGGGTTAAGAAATGATGACCCTACCCCCGACCCCGAGGGGGTACCGGGGGTAGGGGAATGACAATGCACCCCGAGACCGGTGGGGGCCTCGGGGTTAAGAAATGATGACCCTACCCCCGACCCCGAGGGGGTACCGGGGGTAGGGGAATGACAGTGAACCCCGAGGCCGGGGGGCCCTGGGGTTAAGAACGATGACCCCACCCCCCGACCCCGAGGGGGTCCCGGGGTGGGGGAATGACAGTGCACCCCGAGACCGGTGGGGGCTCGGGGTTAAGAAATGATGACCCTACCCCCGACCCCGAGGGGGTCCCGGGGGTGGGGAATGACAGTGCACCCCGAGACCGGTGGGGGCTCGGGGTTAAGAAATGATGACCCTACCCCCGACCCCGAGGGGGTACCGGGGGTGGGGAATGACAGTGCACCCCGAGACCGGTGGGGGCTCGGGGTTAAGAAATGATGACCCTACCCCCGACCCCGAGGGGGTACCGGGGGTGGGGAATGACAGTGCACCCGAGACCGGTGGGGGCCTCGGGGTTAAGAAATGATGACCCTACCCCCGACCCCGAGGGGGTACCGGGGGGGGAATGACCCCCGAGGTTAAGAACGATGGCCCCACCCCGACCCCGAGGGGGTCCCGGGGGTGGGGGAATGACAGTGCACCCGAGACCGGTGGGGCGGGGTTAAGAAATGATGACCCCACCCCCGACCCCGAGGGGGTACCGGGGGTGGGGAATGACAGTGACCCCGTTACCTTTTGACACTGGGATCAGTCATATCAGATGCCCCCTCGCCCCTGGGGCGAAGCGGGTCCCACCGCTGAGGCTCAAGGGGCGTTCTCCACGTGGCTGATCCCTGCCTTGTCTTTTATGCGGACGGTACGGGGATGCAAAGAGACGGCCTTCCGTACACATGCCAGCCACGATCGCCCTCGAGAATGAGGATTGGCTCTTCGAGTCCGCGCGAAAAGGCGCATAATGATTTCTTCTCATTACGGCGACGTCAGCGGGGGTCCCACCATTGGGGGCGTGCGCGCCACGCGCCGGGGCACTTCCTCGAGGCGAACCGGCGTATGGCAAAGGGCCGCGTGGCCGACGAGACATGGCGGGATGTTTTGAAAACCCAATAAAGCCAGGTGAGGGGGGTGAACTGATGCCACACCGCCGCCATCGTCTTCCTCTTTGCTTGCTCCCATTTCTCCTGCACCTGCAAGCTCGCGCCCGCTTTCTTTGCCTCCCAGGTTAGCTTCTCTTACCTTTATTCATGAGTTCTTCTCCTGGACCTCGGAGGACGGTTCTGAGGACCGTCCTCCCTCTGTGAGGCCCAGACTCCTCCCTCCCCTTCTCCTCCAATCGAGTGGTCCTCTGATTCAGAGGACCACGTCCCTTTGGCCCGGCGAGGGCCGCCGGTGGAGCCCCGTTGAGGGGCCGCCGGCCGGGGGTCGGGACCTCCTCGAGGGTGGAGGAATCCCCAGGGGGGGTGGCCTCCTCGATGACGCGGTCGGATCTGGAAAGGATCCGGGCCCGTTATCGGATCCCTCGGGAGATCGAATTATTCCTGCCGACCCCCGACGACCGGGTTATCTCCTCCCGACCCGGTCGCGTAGCCTTCTACGAGGTCTGCCTACAGGTAGGCCTCCGTCCCCCTTTCCATTTTTTTGTCACCTCCTTGACTTCTACTCCTTGACCCCTTCCCAGCTAGTCCCGAACTCTTGTCGGGTAATTAGCGCTTTTGTCATTCTTGCCATCGCTTAGGTATTACCCCTAGGGTCAGTTTATTTCGCAATTTCTATTCCCTTCGGGCCCAAAAGGGATGGTGGCTGTTTCAGCCCCGACCCAATAGGGTCCTGAAGCTCCTTTTGCCTTCATCAATCAAGGGGTGGAAACCCCGCTTTTTCTTCGCCAACATCGACCAAGTCCGGCCCCGGTGGGGGGACCCCGACCTCCGAGGGAACGCCGTGGCTGTCCAGCCTGGGACCGGGAGGCGATGGGGTTATTGCTGACCGCCGAAATTCCCCGGTACACCCTACTGCTATCGGAGGACAACTTCGAGTTGGCGGGCCTCGTCTCCCATCGGGGTAAGTCCTTCTTCGCACTTAGCTAGAAATTCTGCTCTTCTTTCTTTCTTCTTCTTTTCTTTTTTTTTTTTTTTTTTTTTTTTTTTTACTGTTCTGAAAACCTGACTTGCGTTATGCAGCAATGAAAATTCCGAGGGCGAAGTTGATAAAGGCCGCCAAGAAAAGGGCCGGGAAGGACCGTCCGGGGGGCAGCAAGCCCCGGCCCCGAAAGCGCCGGTGATCCGGGCCTCCCCTCCAGCACTGGCCTCCCCTCCCGGGGCTCCGCAACACGTCCCAGTCCCGGAGGTCGACCTTACGGCCGACACTCCACCGGAGGCGGGAGCGCAGCGGGAGCCACCGCCAAGAGTCAGTAGCGGGGGAGCCTGTGCCAACCGAAGGGCTCCCGGTCCCCGAGGGAGCGACCCCATTGGCGCTAGCCAGGGACTGGGGTGAGGGACCATCCGGTCCCCCAGTCCACCCCCCGAGGGGCCGGTTAGGGGCGACCCGCATACAGAGCCGGGGATCAGAGGCGGCAGAGGAGGTGGGGGCACCCAGGCCGCCCTAGACTCCCTGGGCGATGGCCATTGGGCCGAGCGGGTCCTGGGCCCGGTCTGGATCCTAGGATCATTGAAGGTCTCAGTCATCAGACGGGCGAGTTCTTCCGGGAATCTTACGCCGCTGTGGTCAGGGTAAGCAACCTTCTTGCTTTTTACCCTTTATTGTTCATGTATACACATACTTTACTGACTTGGGCTTGTGCATGCAGATTGCGCACTCCCTAAAGGCTGCCAGGGAGGTGATCCGCGGGGAAAGAACCTTCTCCGGGAGGCGCAGGACCGCGCGGAAGCAGCAGAAAGGGCGCTGGAGAAGGTCAAAGAGTCCTGCGCTAGCGAGGTGAGAGCCGCCGAGAGCAGGGCGGAGATCGAGGCCAACCGTGCGCGCGCAGCGATCTCCCAGATGACGGAGTCCGAGAGCGCGGTCATGGCGAGGGATATGCATATCTCGAGCTGACCTCGGCTCTTCGGGAGGCCGAGGAACGGGCGGGAGCGGCGTCGGAGGAGGCAGAGTGGCGAGGGAAGAGGCCGGAGTGGCAAAAGAGGAGGCCGGCCGGTATAAGGAGAGAAGGTCGCGCCAGAGAAGCTGAAAGGGCCGCGGCGGAGGCCCTCGCTGCGGAGAAAGCTCGAGCCGCCGGGCTCGTCGAGGAATACAGGCGTCTGAGCGTTTCACAGACGACCTGGCCGAAGCTTCGCCGCCGCGTTCCTCGACGGGTTCCAGTACGCCAAGGAGAGGGTGGCCAGGATTAAATTTCCCCCGGCCCTGGAGGTCGAGCTAGAACAATCGTCGGACCAGGCCCCTTCCGACGACGAGCCCGCACCGGCGGAGCCATGAGTTTGCGCCCGTTATTTGCTTCTTTTCTTGCTTTTGTAAGCCCGACTATGTCGGAGTTTTGTAATCCTTCTGTTAATGAAAATACCCTTCTCAACGATTTTTGAATGTTGTTGACTTCATCATTGATATGTGGCCCCACGACTCTATTCATTCCGACGATTCCGGGGACACCTTCCCACCCGCCACCCGCCTTAGTTACATGAACCCGCGAGTTAGAGCTAGGTAGGGTTGAATCTTGGGAGCGGGGGCGCCGCTGGTCGGGGATTAGGCCGGTAGGCCCCCTCGGAGCCATAGGCGTAACGCCCGGTCAAGTATTGGACCTGGTGTTGGTCTGGCGCGCTTGATGCCCGCGGGACTTAGCTTTGGTTTGACCGGCAGGGTGTCGGGTCTTGACTGCGAAGAATCGTTGGTGCACCGCTCGCCGGCGGTTAGCCGGCTTTATGCCTGATTAGCGCAGGGCTTTGAGTGCCGACGGGGCGGGCTTTTGTTGTTGAGAGCAGTGGCACACTGCTCTGCCAGTGGTACACTGGGCTTTGTGCCTGGCTAGTGCAGGGCTTTGAGTGCCGACGGGGCGCCGGGCTTTTGTTGTTGAGAGCCAGTGGCACACTGCTCTGCCAGTGGTACACTGGGCTTTGTGCCTGGCTAGTGCAGGGCTTTGAGTGCCGACGGGGTGCCGGGCTTTTGTTGTTGAGAGCCAGTGGCACACTGCTCTGCCAGTGGTACACTGGGCTTTGTGCCTGGCTAGTGCAGGGCTTTGAGTGCCGACGGGGCGCCGGGCTTTTGTTGTTGAGAGCCAGTGGCACACTGCTCTGCCAGTGGTACACTGGGCTTTGTGCCTGGCTAGTGCAGGGCTTTGAGTGCCGACGGGGCGCGGGCTTTTGTTGTTGAGAGCCAGTGGCACACTGCTCTGCCAGTGGTACACTGGGCTTTGTGCCTGGCTAGTGCAGGGCTTTGAGTGCCGACGGGGTGCCGGGCTTTTGTTGTTGAGAGCCAGTGGCACACTGCTCTGCCAGTGGTACACTGGGCTTTGTGCCTGGCTAGTGCAGGGCTTTGAGTGCCGACGGGGCCCGGGCTTTTGTTGTTGAGAGCCAGTGGCACACTGCTCTGCCAGTGGTACACTGGGCTTTGTGCCTGGCTAGTGCAGGGCTTTGAGTGCCGACGGGTGCCGGGCTTTTGTTGTTGAGAGCCAGTGGCACACTGCTCTGCCAGTGGTACACTGGGCTTTGTGCCTGGCTAGTGCAGGGCTTTGAGTGCCGACGGGGTGCCGGGCTTTTGTTGTTGAGAGCCAGTGGCACACTGCTCTGCCAGTGGTACACTGGGCTTTGTGCCTGGCTAGTGCAGGGCTTTGAGTGCCGACGGGGCGCCGGGCTTTTGTTGTTGAGAGCCAGTGGCACACTGCTCTGCCAGTGGTACACTGGGCTTTGTGCCTGGCTAGTGCAGGGCTTTGAGTGCCGACGGGGCGCCGGGCTTTTGTTGTTGAGAGCCAGTGGCACACTGCTCTGCCAGTGGTACACTGGGCTTTGTGCCTGGCTAGTGCAGGGCTTTGAGTGCCGACGGGGTGCCGGGCTTTTCTGTGAAAATTTAGGTAGCTAAAATTGACTCGTTAATATTGACAAGGGGCGAAACCCAACACAGGAAAGTTGCTTAATCATGAAAGAAGAAATACATTACTGATAATACCGGCGGAGGTTATCCGCATTCCACGTCCTAGGGAGTGGCGTCCCGTCAAGTTCTTCAACTTTATAAGCCCCGTGGTGGAGCGTCTCGGTGATCCGGTAAGGCCCCTCCCAGTTAGGGGCCAGCTTGCCTCCCTCAGTTGGCTTTGAGACTCCGCCCGTCGGAGGACTAGATCTCCTGGTAGGAACGTCCGGGGGCGCACGCGTGCGTTGTAGTATTTCGCGGCCCGTGCCGGTAGGCTGCCATTCGAAGCCGCGCTCTGTCCCGCACTTCCTCCACCAGGTCGAGGTTGGCTCGCAGTTGGTCAGGGTTACCTTCTTCACTATAAGCCTCCACCCGGGGGCTGGGTGCCCCGATCTCCACAGGGATGACAGCCTCAGAGCCAAAGACTAGGCTGAACGGCGTTTCGCCAGTGGGGGCTCGAGGCGTTGTATGATAGGCCCATAGCACGTTGGGGAGCTCCTCTACCCATCGTCCCTTGCAGCCATCCAGTCGAGACTTCAGTCCCTGGAGGATGATTCGGTTGATCACTTCAGCTGCCCCGTTGGTTTGAGGATGCCCGACGGAAGTAAACCTCTGAAAAATACCCAGCTCGGAGCAGAACTCCCGGAAAGGCGCATTGTCAAACTGCCGGCCATTATCAGTGACTAGTGTGCGCGGCAGCCCAAACCGACATATGATTGACTTCCAGAAGAAAGATCTCACTTTGCTCTCGGTAATCTTGGCCAGAGCCTCAGCTTCGACCCACTTGGTGAAGTGGTCCACCGCCACCAAGAGGAACTTCCGCTGCCCGGAAGCCGGGGGAAATGGACCCAAGATATCCATGCCCCACTGGGCAAAAGGCCAAGGCGCCACCAGGGGGGTCAGGTGAGATGTCGGCTGTCGCTGGATATTGGCATGACGTTGGCAGCTATCACACTTCTTGACAAGCTCGGCCGCGTCCTCCTTCATTGTCAGCCAAAAGTACCCTTGGCGCAGGGCCTTGTAAGCTAGGGCTCTGCCCCCCAGATGACTCCCGCATACGCCTTCGTGGATCTCCCTGAGGATATAATCTGATTCAGTGGCCCCACACACCTGAGGACCGGGTATGAGAAGGATCTCCGATAAAGCTTCCCGTCCATCATCAAGAATCTCGGGGCCCTTCGTTTGAGCAGCTTGGCCTCAGCGGGGTCCTCCGGGAGAGTGCCGTCAGTCAAGTACCGAACGTAGGCGTCCATCCAGGAGGGCTCCTGCTGCACCGGCAGCACTTCATCCGTGGCCTCAATGCTTGGGACTTGTAGGTGCTCCACGTATGTTCTTCCCAACGTCCCGTCGACCGAAGTGGCCAAACGAGACAGCGCGTCAGCCCTGGCATTCTCCGCCCTGGGGATATAGCTGACACGGAAATAAGAAAAATGAGACGCCTGGGACTGCACCTTGCTCAAGTAGCGGGACATGGTGGGGTCCCTAGCCTCGTACTCCCCAGCGACTTGTCCAGAAATGAGTTGAGAGTCCGTGAAGGCCCTTAAGCGCCCGCGCCCAGCTCCTCGGCTAGTCTCATCCCGCCAGCAGGGCTTCGTACTCCGCCTGGTTATTGGTCGCCAGGAACTGGAATCTGAGAGCATACTCCACCACGTCTCCCTCCGGGCTCGCGAGAATGAGTCCGGCTCCGCTCCCTTGAGAGTTCGCCGCTCCATCTACATGCAGGATCCAATCCTCCGTCTCTCCAGGTGAGGGAGAGTCCCTTGGCTTCTCCGGTCGCTCCTCCTCCACGTCCTTCTCTGTCCAGGAGCACTCAACTAAGAAATCCGCCAACACTGGGACTTCATGGCTGGTCTTGGCCGGATGGACAGGTCGAACTCGCTTAGCTTGATGGCCCATTTAGCCAGCCGGCCGGAGGTGTCGGGGCGAGACAGAATAGCTCGCAGGGGCTGGTCCGTGAGCACCACGATGGGATGGGCTTGAAAGTAAGGCCGAAGGCGCTGAGTAGAAACCACCAAGGCGAAGATAATCTTCTCGGTTTTTGAATACCTGGTCTCAGCGTCATGGAGCACCTTGCTGGTATAATAGATGGGCTTCTGGGCTCCGCCGGTATCCATGCGCACAAGCACGGAGCTAACAGCCTCGGGGGAGGCGGCCAGATATAAAAAGAGCTCCTCTCCATTTTCAGGCTTGGACAGTAGCGGAGGAGTAGAGAGAAACTGCTTCAATTCTTCGAAGGAGCCCTGACACTCTTCCGTCCACTCGAAGCCGTTGATCTTGCGCAGCGCCTTGAAAAAGGTAGGCACCTCTCCGCCGACCTTGACATGAAACGACTCAAGGCCGCCACCCTCCCCGTCAGGCGCTGCACCTCCTTCTTGCTGACCGGAGGCCGCATCTCCAGGATGGCTCTGATCTTGTCGGGGTTGGCCTCGATCCCGCGCTGGGTCACCATGAACCCCAGGAACTTGCCAGCCGCTACTCCGAAGGCGCATTTGTGAGGGTTGAGTTTCATCCGGTACCGACGCAGGTTGTTGAAAGTCTCCTCGAGATCTGCTACATGGTCTTCTGCATGGGTACTCTTGGTCAGCATGTCATCCACATATACCTCCATGTTGCGCCCCAGTTGATTCTCAAAAACCTTGTTCATTAGTCTTTGGTAAGTAGCCCCGGCGTTTTTCAGTCCAAAGGGCATCACCCTGTAACAGTAGATCCCCTCTCTGTGACAAAGGAGGTTGCTTCTTCATCTGCTGAGCTCATCTTGATTTGATTATACCCCGAAAACGCATCCATGAAACTGAGCGTCCCATGCCCGGAGGTGGCGTCTACCAGCTGGTCGATCCGGGGGAGCGGGAAGCTGTCCTTCGGACATGCCTTATTGAGGTCGGTGAAGTCCACGCACATCCTCCAGCTTCCACTGGCCTTACGAACCATCACGACGTTCGCCAACCAGTTAGGGTAGCGCACCTCGCGGACGTGGCCAGCCGCCAACAGCTTCCGCACCTCCTCGTCAACAGCCTTCTGTCGGTCCGGGGCAAAACTCCTTTTCTTCTGCCTGACGGGCCGGCACTCTGGTCGAATGTTGAGCTGATGTGTAATCACCTCCTCCGGGATCCCGGGCATGTCGGACGCTGACCAAGCGAAGACGTCGGCGTTGGCCCGCAGAAAGGCTAGGAGCCGGTCACGAGCTTCGTCCGGAAGTGAGGCTCCAACGCGGATCGTCTGCATGGGGTCCTCCCCGAGGGGGAAAGTGAGCAGCCGCTCGGCCGGTTCCCCCCTCCTCTCCAGGTCTCGCGGGTCAAGGGCCTCGGGTGCTGGCGCAGACGGTGGTGCAGGGGCTGCCTCCTGGGGACTAGGGGCCAAGTGATAGCAAAGCGCCGGTAGGCCCTGCTCCCCTCGCATCTCGCCGACCCCTCTGGCGGTTGGGAACCTCACAAGGAGCCGCTTGGTGGATATGACGGCATCCAAGAGGTTGAGCCCGGGCCTCCCAAGAATCGCGTTGTACGCCAGGGGCACACGGACTACCAAGAATTTTATAAAGACAGTGCTCTGGCACGGAGCCGTTCCAGCTGTTACGGGAAGAGTAATTTCCCCTTCGACCCTCACAGAATCTCCTGTGAATCCCATCAAAGGCGTGACGACAGGTCGAAGTAGATCATGCGACAGATTCATGCGAACAAAGGCGTCGTAGTTCAAAACATCTACGGAGCTTCCACTGTCGACTAAGATTCGTTTTACAGGATGTTTAGCAATCGTCATGGATACGACGACGCTATCATCATCTTGGTTTACAACCCCCTCCAAGTCCTTTTCGAAAAAAGGAATTACAGTTTCCACTCCTCCTCTCCCCTTGGTCTCTTTGACGGGCCTCCTGCCCCAGGAAATCATCGCCACTGTCTTCTCCGTCGGGGTGTTATCAATTGCCGGCGGTGCAGGCGCTGACGGGCCAGGAGCTCCCGGGTTGTTCCTTTGGACAAACTTCCTCAGATGGCCTTGCTGAATGAGGTCTTCAATGGCTTTCTTCAGCTGCCGGCAGTCGTCGGTGTTGTGGCCATGGTCCCGGTGGTAGCGGCAGTAGAGATTTTTGTTCCGGGGAATCTTCGGGTTGATGGGAGGAGGGCGTTGCAGATAGGACTCCCCTTCGATCTCGAGCAGGATCTGGGATATCGGGGCGAGCAGCGGAGTGTAAGGCCCGTCTCTCGGTGCAGGAGGTCGAGGACGGTGATCTGGTCGGCGAGGAGGCTCGGGCCTCCTGGGGCGGGCATCGGCAGGTTCTGGCTGGGTTGGCTTCCTGGGTATGCTCCCGCCAGCCTCACGCCGGGAAAAGTCAGCTTCGTCTGCCCGGATGTACTTCTGGGCGCGAACCAAAAGTTCGGAGTAGGAGCCCGGCGGCTTTTTGTCAAGGGAGTATGCGAAGCGAGAAGGGCGGAGCCCCCGCTTCAGAGCCAAGGTTGCCACCGAGTCCTCCAGGTTGTAGACCTCCAAGGCGGCCTCCTTGAACCGGGCAACATAGTCCCGCAGAGGTTCGCCATTCTTCTGCTGCACGGCAACAGGCTGTCTGCCACCCTCGGGATCTTCCGGCAAGCGTCAAAGTGGGCCAGAAAAGCCCTCTCCAACTGGCGGAAAGGAGTCGATGCTTCGTGGCGGCAGGCGAGAATACCAGCCCGGCAGCTTTTTTCAGGGTAGCCGGGAAAGCAACACACATGAGTGAGTCAGTGGCCCCTTGAACTTGCATAAGTACCTTGTAGCTCTCCAAATGATCCAGGGGTCCGTAGTCCCGTCGTATGGGTCCAGTTGAGGAAGGCGGAACCTGGTAGAGATAGGCTCTTCCATGATGCGGCGGGACAGGGGAGGTCGACTGTCGTAGTCAGTCTCTGGCAGGTGGGTGATCCGACGGCTGAGCTCTTCCAGCTTCTGGTTGCACTCCTCGAGTCGACGCTCAGCTCGACGAGGCATCCGGCCATCAAAGGAGCCCTCCCCCGAAGATTCAGAAGAAGAACGGGGGCGGCGATGCCGGCGCGGGCGCTCCGCCTCCTTTCCGTGCCGCCGCTTAGGAGAAACGCTGGCGTGACGAGAAGGAGACCGGGGCCTTTTGGATGCTTCATGGTGATGCGGCTTGGCCGGGGATCGGTGGTGATGATCTGCAGGAACTGGCGATCTCCGGCGGGAGGAATGCTGGCTAGGCTGCATCACCCCAGGGACAGATGGGTTCGGCTCCGGTTGCGCAAGGCTGCTTGCTGGTGCTGCATGCCTTGAACCATCGCCGCCAACGACTGGACCTGCGTGGCCAGGGCAGCGAATCGATCTTCCTGAAGTTGCTGCGGAGCAGAAGCAGGGACGTCATTCTGCGGAGCGGAAGGCCCTGCCCCCCGGAGATCCGGAGGCTCCGGGAAACAGGATGCGAGAGCCGGGGGGGCCTCCGCGGGTGGACCAGCCCCGCAGCGCTGCCCCCCAGCGCGACCGGCTGAAACTCCTTTCGTTCGAGTCGTCACCATGGCTTCGAAGTCCTGAAGACAGGAGAAAGAAGAAAGCTACTGGTTCGACGTCTTTCTTGCGCTCCCCCTTCCTGGCGCGCCAATCTGATGACGCCAAGACACCTTCCTCGAACGTCGGGGATGACGGACGTCTCCCTCCTCGAAGTCCTGCAAGAAAAGTCCCCGGGGACCGGTGGCGCCGGTGGGGACCCTCCGACGATCAAGTCAGTTGCTTGGGCTCAGACAAAGAACCGCTCCAGCGAAGAGGAGCTGAGGCGGTTAGGGTTTTTGCTGGGAGGAAGAAAGTTCAGAAAAACCAGAGTTCAGATCCCACTTACAGCCTGAGCATGTGCCTTTTATACCTGTCTGAATACCCCAACTTGTGGTCTTGGAAGATCTCCATTGTACCGTTGGCACGTGTGGTATTACACGTGTCTGGTAGCTGTGTAGGTATTCAGTGTACGCCGCCGGTTGATATGACTAGGCACCATTGCTGGAGGTAGCGAGCCGTACGCCGTAGCGAGGCATGGTAGAGCACAGGGACATGCAATGCGCCAAACACCGTTATGAGGCATGGCCCTCCGTAACGGGGCACAATCACGGGGTACCGAATGGTACGCCGTGGCAGGGCATGGTTATGCACAGGGGCATGCAACGCGCCAAACATCGTTATGAGGCATGGCCCTCCGTAACGGGGCACAATCACGGGAGTACCGAATGGTACGCCGTGGCAGGGCATGGTTATGCACAGGGGCAACATGTGAGCACCGTGCAACCTGATAGTTGTTGTTTTCCTTGGCAGTCAAGTCGCATGCTAATCACCGATGACCCCCTCCCCGACCCCGAGGGGGCACCGGGGGTGGGGGAATGACAGTGCGCCCCGAGACCGTGGGGGCCTCGGGTTAAGAAATGATGACCCTACCCCCGACCCCGAGGGGGTACCGGGGGTAGGGGAATGACAGTGCACCCCGAGACCGGTGGGGGCCTCGGGGTTAAGAAATGATGACCCTACCCCCGACCCCGAGGGGGTACCGGGGGTAGGGGAATGACAGTGCACCCCGAGACCGGTGGGGGCCTCGGGGTTAAGAAATGATGACCCTACCCCCGACCCCGAGGGGGTACCGGGGGTAGGGGAATGACAGTGCACCCCGAGACCGGTGGGGGCCTCGGGGTTAAGAAATGATGACCCTACCCCCGACCCCGAGGGGGTACCGGGGGTAGGGGAATGACAGTGCACCCCGAGACCGGTGGGGGCCTCGGGGTTAAGAAATGATGACCCTACCCCCGACCCCGAGGGGGTACCGGGGGTAGGGGAATGACAGTGCACCCCGAGACCGGTGGGGGCCTCGGGGTTAAGAAATGATGACCCTACCCCCGACCCCGAGGGGGTACCGGGGGTAGGGGAATGACCCCCGAGACCGGTGGGGGCCTCGGGGTTAAGAAATGATGACCCTACCCCCGACCCCGAGGGGGTACCGGGGGTAGGGGAATGACAGTGCACCCCGAGACCGGTGGGGGCCTCGGGGTTAAGAAATGATGACCCTACCCCCGACCCCGAGGGGGTACCGGGGGTAGGGGAATGACAGTGCACCCCGAGACCGGTGGGGGCCTCGGGGTTAAGAAATGATGACCCTACCCCCGACCCCGAGGGGGTACCGGGGGTAGGGGAATGACAGTGCACCCCGAGACCGGTGGGGGCCTCGGGTTAAGAAACGATGACCCTACCCCCGACCCCGAGGGGGTACCGGGGGTAGGGGAATGACAGTGCACCCCGAGACCGGTGGGGGCCTCGGGTTAAGAAACGATGACCCTACCCCCGACCCGAGGGGGTACCGGGGGTAAGGGAATGACAGTGCACCCCGAGACCGGTGGGGGCCTCGGGGTTAAGAAATGATGACCCTACCCCCGACCCCGAGGGGGTACCGGGGTAGGGGAATGACAGTGAACCTCGTTACCTTTTGACGACACTGGGATCAGTTATATCAATTCTCTTTCTTGTGTCTAACTTGTCCAACAAAGAATTGATCATGAGGACATGGTTTATAAGCTCGCCCTCTTTGAGGTCAATTCTCACCTTCAATTCCTCAATAATAGCTTGAAGTTGAGCATTATTGTTTTCTAATTGTTTAACTATTCAACTCTTGCAGTTAATTCTTCTATCGAGGATTGAAGTTGAATGTAGTCAGCTTCAAGCTGCTGACTTCTTTTTATTAATGTCATAAATTATGATAATTTTGCAAGAGAGATAAATAAGGGAAAGAAGGTTAGTTTAAAGCACTAGAGAAAAGAAAAAGAAAAAGAAAAATGATGAGGGTGATGATGAATATCTTAGCCAAATTTTTACAAACACCGAGTATGAACTCCTTACTACTTTTTTGGTTAAATTAGGAGCTATAGGGAAGGCACATGCCCTTCACTATTTTTCAGGCTACTAATCCAAACAAAGTCGAGCCAGTAGTCCAGACATTCCATAATGGGATCTAGATATTAGGGTCCAAAGAAGTACTTAGACCAAAGGGAGGCAGAATTGATGAAGATAGTGGAGCTGATCAAATGGGCGAAACCGACGAAGCAAGAACATCGTCTAAAGGAATGGATGGGAATGCTTCTTCTTGTTTGAGTGTCCCCAGGAGCTTGAGAAGGGTATTATTCTATAGATTGTTAGGATGAGAAGCCTTCCTCTACTTTTTGGCTGCTCTCTCCATTGTCTTCACCATGGCCTTCTTCTTTGGGTGAGAAGGCGATTGAGCATGGATAACTTGCTTGGTTGGGATATCCTTGGCATCTGCTAGTTTTGTTGAGGAAGTTTCACCATTTTCTTTTTTTTAGTTGCTTTATCTTTTTTAATTTATCCAAATTCAACATTTCTGTAAAAAACAACAACAAATAATAGGTTAGTTTACAAGAGTTAAGTTATTAAAAATTAACAAAGAATCTTACAATTGACTTACCTAAAGGGACCAGACTTAATCTTACTCAGACCAAATCTTTCTCAAAAAGGAGCACTCCTAACTTAGGAGGATTTAGTTTTATAAAGAAATCATTTCTTCCTCGATAGAAAAAACAAGTGGGGCCTTATTAGTCTTAAGGTTGGGTTGTTGCTAACCCGACCTAAAAGGCCATTTCCGACTATATTTATAATAAAGAAAAGTAATTCATCCATCCACGGATGGAAGGATTTTCGATGAATATTTTAAGCCCATAACGAGTAAGAAAATAATCACCATCCTTTCTTACTTAGATTCCTTAAGATTAGAAAAGTGTCTAAATAAAGGAATTAAAAAGGGAATACCTATGAAAAAGAGTCTAAAAAGAAAACCTATAATTAATCCCCATGCGTTGGAAAGAAGTTAGGAATGAGCTATATTAAAATAATTTAAAAGTTGACCTATGTGAGGATAGTGGGTAACCTAAGGCTGGCCTTTAAAGCATCTTCATAAAGAATAAGATGTTCTTCAAAAGAATTTAAAGCTCGATTAGATTTCTCTGGAGCCGAAAAAGTAAATTGTTTAGGGATAAATAACTTCATCGAATATGGATCATATCCCTGGAAGTTAGAACTAGAGAATCATTAGCTTCAAGCACAAGTGTACCTGAAGCTAAGGGACACCCAGAACCTAAGTAGATTGTTTCCTTGGTTGTTAACAAAACTATATAAAATAAGTAAAAAAGAACTAAAAGTAAGTCAAGAAGGTTACCTAAAGGCTATGAGAACAAGGAAGTAGAAAATTAAAGAGGTGGAGAACCAAGGAAGTCATAGGATAGAACTCAGGAGGTGGAACTGAGGAGGATCAAAGGAAACTCTAAGGAAGTGCTAAAACAAATGATAAGTAAGAGTGAAAATGATTAATTTTATTTGCTTTATATAACCGGAAGAGAGATAGAATGATAAACAATACCTTCAAGGTGGTTCCTGGAAATGAGGTGCACACTATAATTTTTTTTGAAACTTGAAAAATTTTATCATAAACCAACCTTTTATTAAATGATAAGCTTTAGGACGAAGGAAAAAAAGGTCAAAATAACCTTTAACAACCTTACGATGAACCGACTAAATTAAAGTTGTATTTGGAATTCAACAAATGCCTTAAAAGATCATAATGAGCCAGCTAAATGCAAAGATTGTATCTGAAAATGAGGAGACTCATGTTAATTAGAAACTTTCTTTTTAATACAATATAATTGATAAATTTTAATTATCAAAAAATTACTTTCAAGCTTAAAGGAAAGAAAGACTCATTTAACCATCAAAAGTGGAGGATATATGATGATATAGAATTTTGATAAACCATTATGGTGAAGGTATGTGTGAAAAGAATAGGCCTAAGCCATTAACATAATCATAACTGAATTGGATCTGGAAAATCAAGATAATCTACTTAAAGATTCACAAAAGGATCATGGTTCACTCATTTTAATTTTTAAGAAGGTTTAACCCTAAGTTAACATAGTTAACTCACCTCCAACACCTATGAATGAATACATCATCCAAATCCTTAAAAAGGCTAACAATATGATTTATTTCTCTCTCTCTCTCTCTCTCTTTTCTCTCTCTCTCTCTCTCTTTCTTTTCCCTCTTTCTTAATTGGGAGAAAGTTAATTGATTGTTTGAGAGATCTACAAAGAAACAAATCCCTTAGATCCTTTTACATTCTTTGAAGTGTTGCAGTATTTTTTTCATTTGGATCTTAATATATTAGAGATGATTCTTGATTTTTGGGTTGAGGATTTTTATCAGCGAAGGGTTTTTTGGAGTAAAGGCCGAGTTCAAAATTCTCTTCAAATAAATCTTTATTTATTGATAAGTTGAGCCAAAAATTAGCATCAACAATATTAATAAATTATATATTATTATTAATAAGAATATACTATGATTATTATTATATTAATATATAACTAATATTTATATAATTATATATATTTTATTATATAATATTTTTATATTATAATATTTATAGTATATAGTAATATCATTATAATATATAAAGTATCATATATTATAATGTATAATATATTATATATAATATAGTATATAGCATAAATATATTGATATAGATTTATAATTTATTAATAATATCATTAATCTTATATTATAATATGTAGTTTTATATAATATACTATAATATATTATATTTTTAGTATATTATTATAATATATTACTATAATATTATATAGATAATAAAATATTATATATACATTATTGTATCATATAAGTTGGATATTCCCTTTAATTTTTTTTCATTTACTCTTTTAAAATATATTATTTATAATGGAAATACAAAATAGAAAATAATTTTATTTTTACTTACTAAACACATTTTCTAGCGATCAAAAAATGGAAAAAAAACTATTTTTCAAAAATAAAAAAAAAGAAAAAAGAAAACATTTCTGAAAACCAAATACAGCCTAACATTCTAATTAAGAAAAGGGATGGGGTTGTGAATGTTTTCTTTTTATTTATTTTTATTCCATTTGAGACCTACAATGAAGCTTCATGCCATGAAACTTACCAGGTAAACCTTAGAACCATTTCTATATGAGTAGCATTATACTTATTGGGAATCGGGAAAAAGACAACCCCATAAAGAAACGTGAAGGACATAATATATTATTTGAGCCTTAAAAGCATGCTTGGAATAGCTATTGATTAAGATAGCTATTCTCTAGTAATATCTCATATAGTTGTTAGCAAAATAGTCATGAAAAGGCCTCTCAGTAGGCAATCGAAATGGGCCTCTAGTGGCTTGAGTTTTAGATTATTTTCGATTTTAATATGTATTCATATCCTTTGATTCCAACTTTTCATCTCCCTAACAAGTAATATTCTCTCTCCAACAAGTTATATGAAAGCTAATGGTAACAGCCTTAGGTATGAATTTTGAAGAGGTGAAGCATGCCGATATTGTCCCCAAAGTTTGTTAAGTTGATAAAGTGGTTTTGATAAAACAAGGTGCAAATCATGTTTCATGTGGTAAGCAAACATAATCGAGTAGGGTATTGTGTGCTTGAGCACGATGCTTGGAAGAGCTAGACTTGCAATGTAACAAGTGAACTTGAACATGGTAAAGCATGTGAGACCACATAATAATACAATTGCAAGGAAACCATGATAATTGAACTTGAGGCTGTGTTTGATATGAAGAATAAGGAAGGATATCCAGGGGATATCCCTCTTATCCCTAAATGCTATAGCTAGAGGAGATATGTCTGAAAAGTTTAACTAGAGGGGATAACCCATGGTTAAACCATGGGTTATCCTCTGAACTTATTTCCTAGAGAATCCAAGGAACAACTAAAGTTATTCCTTGATGGTAGACTTGTAATTTTAAAAAAGTGCTTATTCCCTCAGCTATTCTCTGAATAAATGCTATCCGTACATTTATCTAGGGATAGCTTTTGGGAAATCAAACACTACCTGAGTGTGGTGCAGCACGACCTAGATTGCAGTGTCATAATTAGAGCAACACTTGGTTGTAGGCTTGATGTAGCAAGTAAACATGACACTGGGTTTGAGCACAAGCTTAAGCATGGCTTTTGGAAGAATTAGGCTTGCAATATAACAAGCTAACTTGAGTGTAGTAAAAGTATGTAGGATCATATAATAATACATTCAAAAGGATGCATGATGATCAAAGTCGAGTATGTGGTGTAACCAAGAGTTGGATCAAACATCAGAGGGAGTTGATAAGGATGTGGATGGAGTTCACATGTAAGGGTGAAATTAAAATTTTAAAATCATGTTTCAATGTTAGTCATTCATTGAGTAAGAGCAAAAGTTCAAGCGATTGTTTATACTAGTCAGGTGACTCAGGTTTATAACTCAATGGCTTGAGCTTTAGGTTAACTTGGTTTCGAATGTGAATTTATGCCTTCTGATTTGACTTGCCATCTCCCAACAATAACTATGTAAGAATATTCTCTAGCTTACATATTACATGCTGATGTGATGTGTCTATGCATCATATAATTAAGGAAGATAAAATTAAGCCTCCTCTGGTCTCTCTCGCTTGCCCCCACCATCTCATTTATTATTTTTTTTCTCCCTTTCAGTCATCTACCTTCTCTCCAATTTAAATTGTTCTATACTAAATTTTTAGTTGCATTTGATTCTCCCTCTTGACAATAATAAAATTATTGGAGACTATTAGGAAGATAAGAACACACCATTAATTAAAGCAATAACAAGTGATGGGATAATTATTTATCTAAAACAAAAAAAAAAAGAAATTGTACAACATATTAATGGTAAATTTTGGCATGGGTTGATTTATCAAAAAACTTTCAGCAAAGCACACTTTCACCGACAAGCGCTGCATCTTTGCATGCCCGTCTATTTTTTTTTTTTGGTACAGACCGTCACACAACTCTGGTGCGAGAACAACACAAAAGATTCGAGAAAAGATACATCAGAAGATGAAATCTATTTCAAAGATCAATTATACAAAGGAGGCAACTCAGTCAGCAGCACAGTTTACCTTTCGATAAATATAACGGGCTACAATAATAGTAATCTGTTAAATATCACAAAGGAAGGATATACATCGTCGTAGTCTATTCTGGCCTGAATTCATTCAATTACAAGATTTTTTTTTTCAATGATGGTCCACTTTGGCTTTTGATAATATAATGGGCTACGATAACAGTAATTTGTTAAATATCACAAAGGAATGGATATACATCATCGTAGTCTTTCTGGCATGAATCTATTCAATTACAAAGACTTTTTTTTTTCTTTTTTCAATGATGTTCCACTGAGGGTATCTGTCCGTTCGCTGTTATCTTTTCTCCTCTTTCTACCAAAGTTGTCAATTTCGTTTCGTTTCGGCCGTTTCGGCCGAGACGTTTCGTTTCGGTAGCTTATCCGAAAAGATAAGTACTACGTTTCGTTTCAGAAGATTTTTCGGTCGTTTCAATACGTTTCGATGTATTTCGGCCATTTTCGGCCGTTTCGATATGTTTCGACCGTTACGGTAAAATATGTTTTGGAAACCAATTTATGAATTATTAAACCTTTTAGAACCATTTTAATATATATATATATATATATATATATATATATATATATATAATATCAAAAAAAAATCCTAGTTACCCTATCCCCATTTTAATATATATATATATATATATATAATAATAAAAATTTTAGTTACCCTATCCCCATGGTCACATCTCTTAAAAACTCAAACTCTTTATTTTATATTGTTATTATTATTTATAAGAATATGATTATGAATAAATTTTTCATTATATATATATATATATATATATATATATATATATATATATATATATATATATATTTCAAACTCTAAAAACTAAACTCTTTATTTTGTTGTTATTATTATTTAAAAAATATGAATATGAATAAATTTTTTATATATATATATATTCCAAACGAAGCATCAAAATGATCCGATCCAAAAAAGCTAAATCAAAATTATCCGAAATGAAATTGACAACTTTGCTTTCTACGAAACAAGAGAGGCCGAAAGAATTATTTTTTTCTTTTACGAAAACCAGCGTTAGCTTCCAATTTTAGATACAACCAAGCCTCCCCAGTCCCCGGCATAATTTTATTTTTGCTCCCTTCCTTGTTTAGGGGAAATTCTATTCGCGCCCACCAAATACCTCTCAGCACCCGCATTTAAAAAAAAAAAAAATTTACTAAGTACACCCACATTGTTACTCACTACACCCACCCATATTTTCTTAATCCCTAAACTACCCTCACACCCTTTCACCCCTCAATAATACTCAGCACACCCACAAGCCGCGCCGCCCCCCCCCCTCCCGCCCTCCACCATTGTTCCCGGCGGAGCTCCTCCTCCCACCCTCCCGGCGAATCCCGGCGGAGCGGATCTCCGGCGGAGCTCCTCCTCCACCCTCCTTCCCGGCGGTTCTCCGGCGAGGTAAGTCTCTTTTTTTTTTTTTTTTTTACTTACCGGCATGGGAGGTACCGGCGGAGCTCCCATGCCGGCGGCGGCCCGGCATGAGAACGAGGAAGGGAGCCGGCGGGCCGCCGGCTCCCTTCCCGTTAAGCAATTTTTTTTTTTTTTTTTTGGGCCGCCGGCTCCCTTCCCGTTAAGAAATTTTTTTTTTTTTTGTTTTTGTGAGTGCCGGCGGCATTCCCGCCGGGAGCTCCCTCTCCGGCGGGTTGTCCCGGCATGGGAGCTCCCATGCCGGCGGCGGCCCGGCATGAGAACGAGGAAGGGAGCCGGCGGCCCGCCGTCTCCCTTCCCCGTTAAGCAATTAATTTTTTTTTTTTTTTTTGTGAGAGCCGGCGGCATTCCCGCCCGGTGCTCCCTCTCCGGCGGGTTATCCGGCATGGGAGGCATGGGAGCTCCCAGATCGTTAACAGTAAATTTATTAACCCACTTGCACATAACACTACTGAATTTTGGTAATTGCACTTATTGGCTTGGCAATTGCACTTATTGGCTTCTCATTCTTGATCAATTTAGTCTTATAATTCATAAATGTAAATCTGAATATTTTGTTCAGTTTCATCATATAACTTGTCTACTTGAATTGCATTTTGATTGACGTATATGCTGATACTCAGTTTCAGATATGGATGCTGGTTCCTCGCGATTTAGACCCACGGCGTCAGCCAGAAGACGTCGTGCCGGTCATGCTGAGGCCGAGGTTCCTGCTGCACCATCGCCCCCTGCTGAGGCCGTAGACGAGGACATGCCCGCTATGGACGTTGAGGGTGAAGCTGTCGGGCCATGTCCAGGAGGTCCAGAGGATGAGTCTGTCCTGAGTAGTTTCAGGACACATATAGCAGCCTCGATCTGGAGGCAACAGGTATTATTTAATTGCTATTGCATTTTACTTTCTTTAATGTATCATTACGATGCTGTGATATAAATTATTAATGGCATTTATATTACAGGAACGGGCTCCACTGAAGTGCATGAACCATGCTGCCAAGGTAGCTGAATGGCAGTGGTGGGAATCAAGGCAACCAAATAGGAAGTTCAGGGCAATCATAGAGCAGTCGGGCCTTATAGATCTAGTGCACTCCTCTTATCGGTTCACCGATAAGATTCTTGTCTCCGGCTTTGTAGAGAGATGGCAGCCCGAGACGAACACCTTCCATCTACCCTGTGGCGAGATGACTATTACATTGGACGATGTAGCCGCCATCTTAGGGATTACTGTCACGGGTTCCTCAGTGTCATGTGAGAGGATGAGCGATCGGGAAGCTGAGGACATCCTTGTTGAGCTATTGGGTGTGTCAGATACAGATGCGCGTCAGGAGGTTCTATCTGTACGTGGTCAGTCTGTTAGGTTAGAGTGGCTGAAGAGTCATTTTCACACTGTATCTGATAGAGATAGTCATCACAGGATAGAGTGTGCAGCGCGGGGGTATTTGCTATTTTTGATAGGGTGCACACTCTTTGTTGATAAAAGTGGAACGAGGGTGCCTATAGCTTATCTTGCTCTATTTAGGGATTTGGATAGAGTGAGATCATATTCCTGGGGTGCCGCTGCTTTGACTTTCTTGTACCGTCAGCTGGGGATTGCGTCTAGGGCATCAGTTAGACAGATCAGTGGATACATGACGCTGCTCCAGGCTTGGATTTATGAGCATTTTCCAGATCTCACTCCTCATCCATCCCTTGATTATACTGATGCGAGGCCCCGCGTGCAGCGTTGGCATCCTGGCACTCCATCACGTACCTCGATGGACCATTTAGTTGTTCTTCGTGAGTCATTGGACGTTTTGAGGGCCGATCAGGTATGTACCATGATGTGTCGCTTGTATATTTAAGTTTTTTTAATTTGCTATATATGACCTAGCTGGGTATTGTTTATATGTTGCAGGTCATTTGGGATCCCCATCGTCATCAGCGAGCTGATCGTCCGTTCCTAGACATTGCATTCTTCAGTGGATGCCTAAAGTGTATGGATGTCGTAGAACCCTATCATCCTGAAAGGGTTCTACGACAGTTTGGTCGGATACAGACGATCCCTCGCGCGCCACTAGCCCCTGCGCGAGCCAGTAGAGGACCGACAGCAGGATCGTACCGTATTGCATATGTCTTCTTGGATCAGTTATGGGAGGAGTGGGAGGATCACGTACTGAGCCAACGTCGTAGGAGCCATCCGGTTGTCCGACCATCGGACTGTGTTCCAGGATATATGGATTGGTATTCTCGTATCACGCACTTGGTTGTCCACCCCCCAGAGAGCCGATCCAGCATATATGATCGTGCACGAACTGAAGATGTTGATGTTGATCTTGACGTTTACCGGCGGCGCTGTGAGGATGCCATCAGCATTTGTACCAACACTCTAAATATGGGTCGGGTGGAGATTGCATCATTTGGGACCGACTACATGTACGATGTTATGTCGCATATGGCTGATGTTCTGCAGGGTCAGCACATCTCGACTGTTGAGCCTGATGTGCCTGGACCTAGTCATGCGACACCTGATGTGCCTGGACCCAGTCATGCACGACCTGATGTTCCTGGATCTAGTCGGGCACCCACACAGCAGTATAGGCGTCGACGACGACGGGCTGGGGATTGATTGGGATGGGATTTGTATTACTTTTGCTTGTTACAAAGTCAATATTTTGTTATATGTAACATTCAAAGCAAATGAAATGAAATGAAAGTTTCAATTCCAAATTTTTTATCTTATTTACAAACATTTCATCCCTTGCCATTCCGTTTCATCCGTGCCATCCCGTGCCGGTACGTGCCGGGCCATCTGGTGCTAACACCGCACAATTATCGCGCAAATCACATTGATTATATCTAAAATATAATGACATTTGTTATTGAAAAATATCAAAGGCCAATCAAAGGCGTGCCGTGCCAATGAAACGCTTGCCGGGCCAATATTACGCCTGGGCCATCAATTGCTACCCCGTGTCGATCTGCGCACCAGATGGCTCGGGACCCATATCCTCCTCGACATTCCACTCAACCACAAAGCCCCGTGCCGGGCCGTGCCGGCCCGTGCCGGTGGCGTGCCAAATTTTATTAAAGATTTTGAAATAACTCAATAAATCACTCATTTTAAAATTGGTTGAAAATATAATTTGAGTACCCTCTTGCCTGCGCACCCGACGGCCCGGGGACCATATCCTCGGACCCATTCCACACAACCAAATAGCCGCGTGCCGAATTAACCTCCGTTCGGTCTGACAGAGCCGAACAGAGGCAAACTGTTCGGCCCTGTGTGGCCGAACAAATTGCCTCTGTTCGGCCCAGTGTGGCCGAACAGAGGCAATTTGTTCGGCCACACAGGGCCGAACACGGTTATTCAGGGTAAAGGCCTTTGTTCGGCCCTGTGTGGCCGAACAAATTGCCTCTGTTCGGCCACACTGGGCCGAACAGAGGCAATTTGTTCGGCCACACAGGGCCGAACAGTTTGCCTCTGTTCGGCTCTGTCAGACCGAACGGAGGTTAATTCGGCACGCGGCTATTTGGTTGTGTGGAATGGGTCCGAGGATATGGTCCCCGGGCCGTCGGGTGCGCAGACAAGAGGGTACTCAAATTATATTTTCAACCAATTTAAAATGAGTGATTTATTGAGTTATTTCAAAATCTTTAATAAAATTTGGCACGCCACACGGCCGGCACGGCCGGCACGGGGCTTTGTGGTTGAGTGGAATGTCGAGGAGGATATGGGTCCCGGGCCATCTGGTGCGCAGATCGACACGGGGCAGCAATTGATGGCCCAGGCGTAATATTGGCCCGGCAAGCGTTTCATTGGCACGGCCCGGCACGGGATGGCACGAATGGAACGGGATGGCACGGGATGGAATGTTTGACATTGATCGAAGTGTATACAAACAATTTGCACACATAAGAAGATAAAAAAAATGATATTCAAAACTTTCATTTCATTTCAATTGCATTGAATGTTACATAAACAAAATGTTGACTTTGTAACAACCAATGCACTCTACAACTCAACAGTCTCGCTAAGTATTACATCGGACGATATATTTTCTCTGAACTGTTGAATCCTAGATTCATAAGAATTGGCCCATCCGGAAGCACAAGGTAAATGGTATTTTAACCAGTTGGTTGCTATTGGCGGTACTGGATGACCCGGCAACAAGAAAACCTACAAAGAGTAATCAAGTTTAAAAAATCGTCAAGAATAACAGCAATGTCTTAAATTTAATACCTCAACAAAGAGTAATATATTTAATACCTCAACAAAATGGTTGCTATTAACGAAGGCCACTGCAATGTCTTTACGGGATACAAGAGGAAGAGGCACCGATCTGAGCGGTAAGAAAGTCAGACATTGTTGCAAGGAGAGGTGGTACAGGACAACATTGTAGCATGATGCTATAAGATGCCCCATATCTGGCATGGTCATCCACCGGTCATATGGCGGACAATCCTCAAAATATGATAATGCATGAGCGATCTCGTCAACCCTCCCCTCGACAGCATACAATGCGCGATAGTGCTCTATATGACAGTTCAACTCATGTAATAAATCCCTCCTGACACGTGGCCAATCTTCCTCTCCGAAGCCAAGTAAGTCAGCAATTGCTCGAATCCACAGTTGCCATCAGCTTTGACATCCTTGATGTGCTGGATGAATGCCCTCAACCCGTCTGGAAGTTGATTAATATAGATCATTGGCTTATGTGACCGGATTCGTTGACGAATAACCTACAAATTGTATTGAATGATATGAATTATATAAAATATAACGATAAGCTATATTAAAGAAAAGCTTCGTACCTTCTTCTTTGGCTGCCCCTTCGGCATCTGCATCCTTGGGATCCCTAAAATATTTTGCTGCGAACCAGGTGAATAACTATCCTGTCCAGATAGAACCAACTCAAATGCGGAAGGGTCACGGCGAGTAGAAGTATCAACCTCCAATGAAGCCCGCCCACGTATACCGATCTTCCTTTTCGCAGGTTCTTCAAGAGATGTACTATCAGGACTTGCAATCTCTCTTAATTTCTTTAACATTTGCAATTGAGATGCCCCATCTAACTGCTCGAATTTCTCGGCAATTATATTCAACTCTGGTTTACAGGTCAACTTCACACTTTGCACATTTTTAGCAGGCTGCATATCAAGTTTCGTCCAATGAGGATCTATGCAGTCGAGGGGAATAGGCTGACCTTTCATCCTATACCGCAAAATCTCATGAGCACATGGTAAGCCATGTGTGCGTCGAATAGCACACCCACAAGCTGATTCATGAATCTCAGCTGAATTGGCCCGATTCGATTGGGCAAGGATATGATTTAATGCACATATAGATATGAATCCTCGCAGTTCTTTGAATTCAGCAGGCTTAAAGTTGTGTTGCACGACCGTCAAACTCTTCTCGAATGAGGCTTTAATGTCGCTGTGCTGTAGCTCAATCAAACTATTTATTTTTGTCCAAGAAGACTCGAAAGTACCTTGGCTTGAACCAAGCTGTCTTTTAAGCCTTGCATGTGCACTTTCAGCCCTAGTAAAGTAAGAAAATTAGATCAAAGTTATATATCAAAGATAAAAATATATATATGAATTGCTAAGGGAAATCTTTTTCTTGAAATACCTATTTGTTGTCACATTCCCGTAGTGCCTATAATTGTCCGTCCATGCTGAGACAAATCTTTCCCTGTATTTGCTCAACCAGGTATCTGATACATATCGCAAGGCATCTGGATACGAACTGAAATCTCTCTGAAGTGCACTCCAACGAACATTATAGTCATCTTCTGTGGCTGACAGGACCAGTATATTCCAACTCATTATAAACATATCCCATTTCTCCTTTGTTTCAAATAATCTTTTGCATTGAGCCAGAACATTCCTACTAATATGCCATCTACATAACATATGTGAAGATGTAGGAAATACCCTCTTAATTGCATTCAATAGAGCCAAATCTCTATCTGTGATTATCACCTCAGGCAAAACATCAGCATCCATGACACTGCGCAATCTATCTAATGCCCATGTATAGTTATTTTCCCGCTCAGAGTCCATGTATGCAAAAGCAACAGAAAATGTGAGATTAGTTGATGTCACCCCCACAATCTCTAACAGAGGAAGACGATATCTATTCGTCTTGTATGTGCAATCCATAATCAATACACGAGGAAATGCACGTAACAAATCTATACATCCAGGGTGTGCCCAAAACAAGTCACGCACCACGTCAGTACTACCGCAACTCCTATGCCACTCAATATATTTAGCATCGGCTAATTGACCAAGAAGATGTTGCATCTGTGATCTCCCTGCTTTCTCTAAAACCTTACACCTCTGGCGTGCATTGTAGATCGTCTTCATTGTCGTAACATTGTGGGCATCTCTTTGCTTCAATGTGGACAATATATCCTTTGGCCGAACCAAAGTTTTCGACATATCCACTAACAATGAAGTCTCCTCCCTAGATAATCTTCCAGCATATGAGTGTCCCTCGAAATGCTTCGCAGACGGATGATTGTGCACTCCACAAATAACCTCCAAAATCCAATCATCCCCAGTGTCCAATTTCCTTCCTCTTAATAAAAATGGGCATCCACACTTCTTTGTACCACTAGCCCTCTTCTTTGATCCCTTTTCCTTTTCCTTTCCGCTTGTGCATTTGTGCTTACCGCTCCTTTCGCAACCTAACTTGATTCTTGGTTTCCTAACATTGCTTCCCGAATCAGATGTTTTAATTACAATAACTAATCCATTCCTCCTCCCAGCTTCCCGACACCAACTACACAATTCTTCTCTACTCTTGAATATCTACACAATAAATAGTATAATTTAGCAAGTATAGTATACAATTAAAACAAGTCAGCAACAATTGCAATCAAAATTATCTTACTTCGTAAGTTGTAAATTCATTGTGTAATCCATAACACAATCTGAGCCAATTTTGCTTGATTCGGTTGACGCATCATCCTACAAGGATAAAATATTATGTTAAATTTATATTTGGAACATAATGGTTTCGTTCGCTAAGATGGCCGAACGGAATAGATTTGTTCGGCCAGAGCTGGCCGAACGGAATAGTTTTGTTCGGCCAGGGCTGGCCGAACACAAACAATATGTTCGGCATAACCTAGCCGAACAGAATGCATCTGTTCGGCCAGGTTAAGCCGAACATATTGTTTATGTTCGGCCAGCCCTGGCCGAACAAAACTATTCCGTTCGGCCCTGGTAGGCCGAACGGAACGCGTTCCGGGAAAAAAAAAAAAGACGATTCAGATTTTAAAAACGAACCTTATCGTCACCGTCGCCTTCCCAGATTACTAGTTGCTTCTCCATTGTTGAAATGAGAGCTTTAAACCTTGTCTAGACCCTGATTTCAGAGACAATCGTTGAGAGAGGGAGGGAGGAAGGGAGATGGCTGTGCCTGGGAGAAAAGTTTGAAATGAATCAGGGGTTTTGATCATGTGGGTGTAGATAGAAATAAGCAAGGGTAGATAAGTAATTACATCTTAGGGTATTTTAGGTATTTAAATTTTATGTAAGTGTGGGTGTGGAGAGTAATCGTTGGGGTGCCAATAGAACGACTCCTTGTTTAGCCCTCGCCTCTTTCATATTACCCCATTTCTATCCCTGCCCCCCTCACCGCTTCTTGGCTCCCCTCTTAATTAACCAAGCCAGTGACGCCTCTATTACTCTCTACCCCCCTCTCTCTCTCTCAATCAAAAAGAAAGGGGGAGCTTGAGAGGGTGGGAGGAAGCCTCGCTCGAGGGTTTTACAGATCCCCGCAAAGGTACTGCTGAAGCTTACCTTCTGCTAGATCTCCATGGAACTCCGCTTCTCTTCGTTTCCGTTGTTCAATTGTTCTTTTTTTTTTTCTTCTTTATGGCTTGGATAGATCGCCGATGCCCCAGCCGAAGCGGGTCTCCGCCGCCGCGATCGCTGCCGGGAGGACCAGGGGCGGCGGCCGGTTTCGTCCCCCTGTGGTGCTGCTCCTTTTCCTCTCCTTACTCGCCCCATTGGCCTTCCTCGCCGCTCGGGGCGGTATCCATCCCCGACCTCCACCGGTGAGTCGGTGCGATCGCTTCCTTCTTCGAAGTTTAATTTGAGATTTTTTTTTCCATGCTTGGATCGTCCGTGGCTCCAGATCTGGACATTGGAGTTCAAATTTCTCCGTCTCTGTCTGTGATTCTGGTGGATTTGATTTCGTTGTTTGAGAGCCCGAATGGTCTCCTTTCTCGGAGTTGCATTCCTAAATTACATTTTATATGCTTCAATTTATACCTGAAACTTAGATTCTCGATTCGGTTTGCCAGTAGATCCAAATCTTGTGTCACGATGTGCACATCAATTAACCTAAGATTAGCAGCTTGGTACTGTTACTAGTGAAAACCAAAGTGATGGTAGAGATGTGAAATATGATGCTAGTGTGTCACATTCTGAATGACTGTGGAAAAAAAAATCAAAAGGGAAGGTACTATAACAAAATTCATTGAATAAAATAACATGTAGATCTGGAGTTTTATTTACTGTGATGATGAACAAGCTATGTTCTTTAAAAATGCAAATTGTTTAGCATGTTTCGCAATGCAGCACTAGGCAAAGTTAAAGCTGACTCAAATAGGGGAATGTACTCGTGAATGTTTTGCAAGCATAGTGTTAGGCTCTTATTCTTGGTTGTAATGCCTGTCATGTTGATGCTATTAATCGGTATGCAAATTGGTATAAACAGAATTTCTACAATGATCTATTTTTTCCTAGTAATTCCTCTAATAACCAGGAAGTAATTGAATTACTTCTTCATGGTTTAAAGAATATATGGGATTCCAAATGTTGGAGGTTTCCTTAGATTTTAGAAACATCTTCCAATTTATGTTACCATTTCTTTTGCTTTTCCTAGTTCATTCCTTTGATAAAAAAAAAAAAAGAGTGAATCACATTCACATGTCATTCCAAACATATTCTTTCCTAAAGAGCTCTATTTTCTGAAACATAAAATTTTATCACAACAAAGGGAATGTATAACTCATCCTGCAATTATTCCATGATCTTAGCACTTTTCTAATGATTCAATATATACGTTGCAGAGCAAAGTATCCATGTACACTGAGGAATTTTGAATTGGTACTTTGAGCAGGCATCCATTGCTTGCTAGCTCAAGCCCCTTGATTTCTTTTCATCATGGTTTGAAGTCCCAAAAGTGAAACCAAAAAAGTTGTGGTTTGGCTAGCAACAGCTTGATCCTAGAGTCATTTTTCAGAATCTGCCTAAAGCTAAGTCATGAGATCACTTGGATATTGGGCCCAAACTAAGAAAATTTCATGAGAATGGCCTACTTTGATGTCTCTTTGTTTCCTTTTACAAGCACACTCCTGGGTGTTGAATTAAGACTCTACAAATCATTTTTCATGAGAATAACCTAAAGTTTTGTTAAGTTTTTGATAGTTCATGATTATGTTGATGTTTCCCTACAATTTATTCAACTGAGAAATGTCCTGACATATGTTAGTATGTCATTTTAATTGATTCAAACTAGGAAAAGATTAATAGACCTTGCTGACCTCTTGTTAGATGTCACAAACAACCAACATTCGCAAATTATAATATTTTGTCATGAATAAAAACTTTTTGTTATGTTGATATATGCTTATATGTAGTATCAATATCTAAATTGTGCTGAGATGCTAATTTAATTGTATGTGTTCTTATTTGAATATTCTTATTGTTTTTAAAAAGAATGCTAGACTATTAGTACACCCAAAGGTTCCAAATGTACAATGTTCTCCAAAATGACATCCAACTTATATGTTTTAATTTTCACTGTTTTTACATTTTACCAGTTTCCTGATTTTGCAATATCGTTGTGGTCCAAACTCTGAATTTGAAGGGAAACTACTCAAACTCATATGGCCTGGTTGAATTTGAATTCAAAATCAAGATCTCAAAAATTGCATCTTGTAGTTGTGAAAGGATTCTCCATTACGGCCTTGTTTGGTATCCCCATCAGTTGACTTCTGGGAAGCATGATCCATGGGAAGATATCTTCCCATCTCCCACCTAGGTCGCAACTTCTTAGGAAGTTGTGACTTTTTGCTGTGCTTTTTTAGTAACTAGCTTCGATCCCATCAAACAAACACGATGGGGTGTGAGATCTTTCTAGGAAAAGCATTTTTTCTTAGGAAGACCGTGGCAACCAAACAGAACCTACATACATCCTTAGTTTACGATATAGAATTAATGTGTACTCGGAATGTTGTCAAACCATTTATCGATGTATGCTTAGAACTTTGACACACCATGGAGATGGTCTTATTAGTTTCCTTCAAATTGCTATGAGGAAGACTTGATGGTGTTTTTTTATGTAGTCATTTCTTGAAATTGTCAAGAATATAAAATTGCAAAATAAATTTTCTTAGTGTCTGCTATCATCTTTTTAACAACAATATTATTCCAATACATGCTAAAGATCTAATTCAAACACAAAATAAATTATACTGGTTCATGCTACCATATTCAATCATGGAAAATTGAACCATGTTGAATTGATTAGTTTGGCCCAAACTAAGCCGAATTGATCGAGAACCAGTACATTTTCGCTCTTCAGTTTGGTACGGACCCTGTACGGACCCTGAACTGCTCTAAACCGTGTCGAACCACTTGGTTCAGTCCGATTTGGGGATGGGATGGGTTGGGGGGGGGGGGGAGGGGTGTGTGCTTAGTGGCATGTGGGCTCTTCTTGTGAGCTCTCATCCTCTCTCCTCTCTTATTTATAATGAAAATCATTTAAGTAAATGTCATCCTTTTTTCTCTTTCCTTTTTTTTATTTCTATTTACTTAAAATTTCTCATGAAAATAAGAAAATATCCCGATTTGAATTTAATAAAAATATTAGAGAAATCAAATTATTTAAGAATAAAAAGTCAATTCTTTCTCGTAAGAATAAATTAGGAGAATTTTAGGGAATTGTAGTTTAGTAAATATTAAGTTAAGATACTTCTACTTTTGATAAAAATCTCAGAAAATCAATTTAACTTATAAATGATGAAAAATAAAATAGCAAAAAAATATTTTTAAATATAATTTGTAAGGTTTTGGTTAATACTTAGTCAAACTTACATAGCTTTCAGACTGATAGGATTATAGTAATAGTGAACCTCATGTTGACCTATGCTGATTTGATTAATAGCTTATCGAAATAGTAAATTAAACTTTTCATAAAATTCTAAGGTTAAAATGTATTTTTTAGAGTTCAAACAATGACTCGTCATTAGATTGGAGGTTGGGATTTTTCTTAATTGGAAACCTCTGGTCTAGTAACACGTGATATGCTGGATGTTAAGAGATACATTTCAACCTTAAGATTTTGTGACAAGTTTAATTTTATTGTTTTGATAAGTATGGATCAAGCTGGCACAGGTCATTGTGAGGTTCACTATTATTGTGATCCTACTTAAGTTTGAAAATCTTGTAAGTTTGATCAATTATTGTCTAAAAACTTACAAATTATATTTTGAAATATTTTTCTTAGTATTTTGCTTTCTTATCGTTTCTAAATTAAATTGATTGTTTGAAATTTTTATACGAAGTAAAAATACCCTAACTTGACATCTACTAAACTGCTACCTTGAAATTCTCTGAATTTATCTTGCAAGAGAGATTTTACTTTTTATTGTTATGGAATTTATTTTTTATGATATTTTTGTTAAATTAGAATAGGGGTATTACCTTCTTTTGATGAAAAGTTTTAAGTAAATGGAAAGAAAAAGGAAAGAGAAGAATAGATGAGAGAGAGAGAGAGAGAGAGAGAGAGAGAGAGCTCATGAAAGGCTCTCAGCCTTATATACCACATTAAAAATAGAAAAACTATGAAAAAATAAAAAAATGATGAATCGGTCCAAACTGCTTGTTTGGTTCTATATTGGTCAGGTACCGATTTGCGGTTCACTCTACCCTGCTTCTAATAAAAAAAATCTAGATTGGGTTGTAAATGTTTCTGCTCTAAACTAATAAAGGTCAAATATTTATTAGGCAATTCATTTTAAAAGAATAGCTGGACTTTAGATTAGCTAACAAATTCCAAATATATTAGTGAATTATACATTTCAATCCACCAGCTGTCAGAAATATGTGAGAAGACTTTGCCCAAAAACATTTTATTTTCCCACATATTTGAATTCTTTATCCATACCCTTGTTTGGGTCGTAAGCACTAAAAATTCCAAACAATACGACAACATGATCGTTGAGCTTCATATTATTGCTAACGGGCAATCAAGCTATCAATTTTGTCATCTATCCTCTTTGTTAAATAACTCTTCTGCTCTCCAATTGAAAGGAAAAGTCAAGACACCTTAGGGAAACTTTTGTCGAGGGTAATTTTGCAGATTAGAAATCTAATGAAGTACAAACACATTTACCTTTGACTTTGATGCTTATGAAAATCTTTCCACCTACTCTACTGGAGAATTGCAATTTTTTTTATAAATTTTAAGGGAAGGTGGGAGAGAACCCACTGATAGTTCTAAAAGGTAGAAGAGGTGATTATGAGGGAGGAATTTTGGAATTTTGTTCAAGACATTCTTTTCAACAAGTAATTGTATGCAGGGGGTTGTTATACTAGACTTTAAACAAGACAATCAAGGCTAGCATGCTTTGGTCTGTCCAAAATGTGCAGTATATGGATAAGGTGGATTTTAATGACTTATATGAGGAGTATTGCAAGCCCAGGACATGGTCATGGTATTTCTATTTAATTCATATGAGAACAATTCTAAACAGTCTAAGGATATGATATAAAATTAACCCATTATTTGAACTCTTAGGCGTTTCTTCCTTTTATTTATTGACAAATGATTATGAATCTATAGTCCAACTATTTTGAACAGTTAAGCAAGAACCAGTATATGAAATCAAGTTTCTAACATGTCATTGACTTTGAACTGTTTGCTAGAAGTTGTTTATAAACCGTGCAAATCGTGAATATTGCAAAAGCATTTTGTGAGTTGAAAGGTGGAAGAGTTTTTGTGGTGTAATATGAATAATTATGATAGTCTACGAGCCTTGCATAATTATGCAATCAATGGCCCATGTGTTCCCATTTATAGTTGGATGGAATGATTTTGTAGAGGTTAATGGAAGTATGGGTGTCCACAAAGACATTTCCATGATCATATAACACCTTGATATGTGCATATATCTCTAACAGCTCTCCATCTTTCTTGCCGACTTGTGGAAATTTGCTTTTGTGAAAAAAAAATCTTTGAGATGTAGGTGGGCTTAGCTTATTCTCTCCAGTACAAGCGTACTTAGGAGTGAAAACAGCAATGATTTTATCTGCCAATCAGATCATGCAATTTCTGCTAATAAAAAAGAGACCTACGAAATTGCTTCTACTTTTGTAAAAAACTTTTGAGAGAATTTATTCAAGCAAGTCGTTATCCTACTGAGCTTTCTAAGGCTGATGTCTGCTTTTCTGTATGCATTTGTTAGAGTTATGCTAATCAAAGTTTTAAATCTCATGGGATAGGGGTGTTTCATTTTTTTATGGAAATGAGACACGTCGTGTCTCGTCCCATCTCGATCTCTGACCTGCTTAGGCATCCCATATTTGGTTGGGATGCTTTTTTTTTTTTTTAAAAAAAATCATTTATGAAGCTTTAGCGTTTTATTTGATTTCTAAACCTATTTAAACTTCAAAAGTTGTATCTTTATGGTAAATTAAATCTATTTAAAAGTAATATTAGAATATATTATGGCCAAGACAGGACGGAATGGAACGGTCGAGATCCATCTCGGAATGCCTTTGAGACGAGACGCCTTGTCCATTTCGGTTTCCATCCCACTGAAATTTGAATCTCCGATACTAATAGCAACTTTTAATTTCTTGGTTGCAGATCGAAGTGGCATTCCAAATTCATCAGGCAAACCGGTAACTTTCCTTTCAAAATAATCTGTTTTTGCTACTTAGACAATACATTTTTGTTTTTTGGCCTCTATCTTAATCTAAAGGTATTGTGACAGATTGCAGATTGGAGAGAACAGCTGGTTATCCAACATCTAAAATCTATTTTAACAGAAGAGGTTAGTAGGAGATTATGAATAGCTTGCTAGGCTACTTTCTTCAGTCTACTTTGGTTCTTAAGTGGTCATGTACACATGTATGAGAAAAGTATAATCAACAATTATATATTTAATCATGACTTAGTTATAAATTCATAAAAACTTGTTAATTATCTTATACACTCATTTTGCTACTTGCAACTATGGTCATTCATGAAACTGATGGTGGAAAGCTAAGACTAATTAGTAAAATTATGACATTTGAATGAATAATAAGAGTCTTTGAATTACCAAAAACATGACCTACAATTTATAATGAATAAAAAATACACATAATTGTGAAGGTTGATATGTAGATTGATGACAAAGTAAATCAAGAGCTCAATTGTATCTAATTACAAGATAAATTAGGACTGATTATGATATAAATTCATAGAAAACTGAAGTGTTCAAATATATTAAACACTAGTTTTCTTTTCCTTTTTTAGCTTTACTGAGATGGGATATTGTGATTGTTTATGTCATTAATTGTTAACTTCTAGAAATCTAGACTAAGCATCATATAAACATGTTGTTTTTTTATTACTATTATTACCAATGGACACCTGACCTCTTTCTTATGACCTATCAATCTGTCAATCCTTTCTTTTTTAGCTAAAGTAGGCAATGTCACTTGCTTTTGTCCTTTGAGAAAAAGATCCATGCACTCGTATGGGTTGGAATAAATATTCTGCAAGTGTGGTAGCAAGTGAGATAAAACTCCAGAGTAAGGGCATTCCCATGAATGATGGGGAAATCCTTGGTTGTTTGCTAGGAAGATGTGGAAATGGATTAATGCCACGTATTCTTTTTTTCTTTTCTCCATGGGCTTCTCTCAAATATTTTTCTTTGATGTGGCAACGAGACTTGGAGTCTGAAATATGAGAGATGTCTGGTGTTTTGTTGGAGGAATCTAATCTGAGCAATAGGATGTAGTGAGGAAATTGTGGGAGCTATTGTATGTACAAGACTAACAAGGAGCTACATCTGAGACAAATCCAGATTTAGTGGTTTTCTCTAATTCATTAATTACCATTTGTTGAAGTTTAGAGATCAGAGAAAAAGTTTCAGACAGTTAAGATGAACTTAATGAATACCAAAGGTTTATAAGCTTTATTGACAATAATTATCCATAATTTCTGGTTGTTAAAGAAGGCGCATTTGAGTCTTAGGAAAGGTGAAATCTAATTATGGGAACTATTGTATTTCCAAGACTCTCAAGGAACCACATCCGAGACCAATCTGGATTTAGTGATCCTGTATAATTCCTTAATTTCCAATTGGTGATGTTTAGAGATCAGAAAAAGAGTTTCAGACAGTTCAGATGAACTTAATGTATGCCAAAGGTTTATAAGCCTTATTGACAAAAGTTATTCAAAATTTCTGGTAGTTTAAAAGGCATACCTGAGACAAGTATGGATTTTGTGGGATTCTTTCAATCCCTCTTTGGAGTCTGTATTTTCAGCCAATGAAATTTAAAAGGTTAGATGAAAAGATTTAGATGAACTTAACTAAATCCGAAGGTTAATAATCGTTGTTGACAGAAATTATTCATGCTTTTATATTGGTTAAGATGTGTGTGTGTGTGTGTGTGTGTGTGTGTGTGTTTCAGTAAATTTGCAGGTGCCCACACGTAATATGGTCAGACTTGACCATGCGGCTAAGGACTTGGCACTAATGATTTGAGCTATTGGATGTGACTTACCATCTATAAACTTTTGATTGTTAAAAAAGTCATTTGACTTGAAGATTCCTTGTCTATGCATCTGACGGTCAAAACCAGACAGCTCAAATAATATAAAGTAAGATGTAGTTTTTAACCATTGGATGCATAGCGTAGAAATTTCAGAATCATATGATCTTTTGATAGAGAGCAGAGATAGTAGAACTTATCTATTGGCTTAGATCATCGATGTTAGGCTACTAGTTGTATAGATCTAGACTGACATTGTTGGAGCTGTTGTGTGTGATAGGGATCAAGACTCATCTTATGTGAGCATTTATATATTGAACATGTGCTTTATAGGAGATTACGTGATCATTTATATGTTGAACATGTGCTTTATATCGTCATGCTATGGATATTCGAACAATTTATGAACAATGCTTCCCGAACTTTTTGCATACCTACATACAACAGGTTAATATCTTAGGATCCACGTTCTAGATATTAATATTCAAATCAAAATCTTTCTAAAGGATATGGGTCTCATCCTTGGATTATGGATCATATAATCCCTTAGATCAGAAGGTATGACATGATCATGTCATATACATATAGATCATGTTGGTGTCCACCTTTTATAATTTGTGACTATATGATTTATATTTTTACTCATCATTAATAAGACTTTGAGCAAATGAAATTATCAAACTTTTAGAGCTTTTGGCTTTTAAAATAAAAAAGAGAGATGTTTTGGTGTTCCTAAGTTGAAAGCAAGAGGCAAGCTTTTCTATTTTTACAATCATTACTAAAATCTCTTTGCTTTTTTACCTCCTAAAATGTCCTATATAAAATGATTGATTTGAGAGGTAGTATAGGATCATCACGAGTAATAGGACCTGATACCATTATAGTAGACATTGCGATACATGAGTGTGTAATGGTAGAACTTGGACTTTATAATAATCATGGATTTTATTGTTGACTCATCTATTTTTAATTTTCTCTTTTTTAATCTCCACATTTCTTGTATATGTTAACTTTTTTTGAAAGAAATTGAAAAATTTTATGATCCATGATTCAATCCATGATCCAATATGACCAACCCTCTTATGATTTGCAACTTGATACAAAAACATTGCAAATAGACACATACATACCTATGTGCAAGGTTTTAAATTCTGCAGTATGAGGGTGTTCCGGGTTTGTAGAACAGGATGCTTTATTGTGACATTTAGTCTGATGGCCATCCTAATTGAGCATCACATTATGTATGCACTCTCCTCTTTTTTCCTTTGCGTGTTTGTTTCTTTTCTTTTTCCTCTCTTTTCCCTTTGTACCTTCCTTTCTTTTCATTTTCTTCTTCTTTCTTTCCTTTCTCTCTTCTTTTTGTTCCTTCTTTTTCTTCTCCCTTCCTTCCTTTCTTTCCTTTTGTAGAACAAGATGCTTTATTGTGACATTCAATCTGATGGCCTTGTAGAACAGGATGCTTTATTGTGATATTCAGTCTGATGGCCATCCTAATTGAGGATCACATTAGGTACACACTCTTCTCTTCTTCCCTTGTTTGTTTGTTTTTTTTTTTTTTTCCTTTCTTTGCTTTGTTCCTTCCTTTCCTTTTTTTTTTCTTTTTTTTTCCTTTTTCTTCTTCTTTGTTTCTTCTTTTTTCTTCTCCCTTTCTTCCTTTCTTTCTTTCTTGTTTCATTGATTCCTTCTTGCCTTTTTTTTTTGTTCCCCTTCCTTTCTTTCCTTTTTATTCTTCTTTTGTTCATTATCTTTCTTTCTCGCGTGGATAGTTTTTGGTGTCTTACTCCAGTCCCGATCTCCTGTTTTCTCATAGGAATGGAGATAGGATGGCCTGGACACTCACTATCCTTCTGGGATTTAACATATAGGGCTCGTTTGGTTGACATGAAGTGACATTCAGATAGGATGTCTGGAAATTAGATTCCCAGGTATAGAATGTCTGAACTATCACGTTTGGTTGACCATGAAAAATAGGTATTTTTTTGGGAAAGAATGAAGCCGCCATGTTTGGTTGAACAGTTTTTTTCCCAAAAAGGTAGTGCGGAATACCAATTATACCCTTTAGTTCTTAAAACTTTTTGTTGCCATCTAATTTTTTTAACTTCTATATGGTGTTATAAAAAATGATCAAGAAATCAAGAAACCTCTCTTTTAGTTAACATCCCATGGATCTGAAGCGAAGAGAAGCAAACGAGCGAGAGCTGAAGCGTTTCTTCTCTTCTCTCGCTTATTGATTTGAGAAAAAGGATATACGATGAGAAAGAAAGGTATGTTGGGAAGAAAAAGGAAACACGCTGCGGTGAGAAAGTAAATCCCATAGTACCGATGGGATTTTATTTCCCATAAAATGCAGGAATTCAAATCATGTGAGAAGAGAGTATTCACATGGACGGACCCTAAAAGTGCGAATCAAACATTCTAATTTACGAAAAATAAAATTCTATGATCTCTTTTACCATGAACCAAATGAGCTCATAGCCTATGTGCACAATATACATAACTAAAATTGCCTATTACCATATATATTAATTAATGCACTAGTTTTGTATGCATTAAACAAATAACTAATTAATTCATATCCCGAAAAGAAGGGAGGTCAGTCAGGAAAGACTCCTGTGTACATGATGGGAATTTGAGAATATGATTTCATTCTTTTATTATTATTATTTTGGGTTGGAGTGTTATGGGGTTTGGGGGAATTCTTTGTACATAAGATTGTGGGCTCTTAAAGCTGCATTGAGCAGGTAGCCCTAAAGTATGTGTGTCTGCAAATGCACTGCCATGCACGTATGTATGCATTAGAACTATACATTATACATATACATATGCATGCATATACACATACATAGTAGGGGTGCAATTTTTTGCCCCTTTATATAATTGATGAAAAAGTATACACAGCTATGACCAAAATCACCAAACCGATACGTTTTTTTTAATCGATTAACAGTATGCTTGTTGAGTTTTTTAAGTTTCACTTTTTAGCAATAATGTGTCATATTAGTTAGGTTCTTAACATTTATCAGCTCAAAATATATATTCCAATCATGTAGTTTAAATTGCATCTTCTTCTTCTATACTCTCACAACTCTCTTTTCTTTCCAGGAAGGATTTCCCCTTCCTCTGTCTTTCTGCACTTCTCCTTTCTCTTATGGTATCTTCTTTATCTAATTTTCAAGTATAACCTGCACAGTCCTTTTTTCTTTAATTTTTTTAAAATAAACTCGTCCTTTTGTTATGCTTTTTTTTTTTTTCGTTTTATTCCTTTCCTAGTTTAATTGTCCTTACCAACTTCCTTGCCTATATCCTCCTCTTTGTTCTTTTCTTTTTCCCTTTTTTAATTTCTGTTCTTTCTTTCCCTTTGACTCTCTTGTACATTTTCTTTGTTCTCTCTACCATAGGTGACTAGGCAGCTATTTATCTACCCATGTTGTTAGAAGCTCCTAATGCTTAGGGACCATGTTGCTGCATGAACAACTTTGTTCTCTCCCTGAAAATGATTATATATTCTTGAGAAGGCAGCATCAACCTTTGCAATTTATTTTCACAGGTTATAGATTCAATATCTGCAAGCCGACATGACTTGGGGCCATTGAGTCTTGATTTTTTTAGAAAAAATCATGCGTCTTCTTCGTGGCAAGTTGATGGACTGGTTGATGCTGAACAGAATAATCAGACTTCAGCAGATGTAACTATTCTTCCTGTTTTATCCTGAAGTATTTATATTTATGGAATAAATTGGCAACAGTGTCCCAATTAATCATGTCATCTTTGACTTCTTGAAGCAACTTCAGACTCTTTCAGATTCTGAACACAAGACTTCCCAAGTTAAATTGAAAAATGATGCTGTATTAGGTGGTATACAGAAAAAGGACAAAGAGCTTAAAGACGACTCAGGTAAACAACTGCCTGCTCATTTTCATTCTCAACTCAACTCAACTCATCTACGCCTTTTCCCAACTAGCTCATTTTCATTCTCTGTTTTATTATTTAGTTGCACAATTCAAGTACATTTTTCTGAGTAAAGAATTTGATGGGTTTTGCAATGCAGATGGACGTCAGCTTCTTGACTCACCGGCAAAATTAGCCCGAAGGGTAACTCTATCTTATATTAACAATACTGTTGTTGTCATTTAAACTACGAAAGTAAAATATTCATATTGTTGGCCTTTCCTGGGTTGAAGTGTGAAAAATGCATTGGTCTTTTTGGAAATTCTTGACTTTACAAGGGTATATTGTTCCACTAGACTAAGAAAGTTACTGACTTGTAATTTGCTCTGAATATATTGCTAAACAAGGCTTTATACTTTCTGTTTGTACCAAGTATCTATTGATCTACTTATATAAATTTGATCTCTTATAACTTTTTCGTTGTGCTATAGAGATTGAGAGAGAAAAGGAGAGAAAAGAGGGCAATGGAGTTGGTTCAGCAGGATGATGAAGTATTGATTAAACTTGAAAATGCTGCTATTGAGCGCTCAAAAGCAGTGGATTCTGCTGTGCTAGGAAAGTATAGCATATGGAGGAGAGAGAGTGAAAATGAGAACTCGGATTCAACAGTTAGACTGATGCGAGACCAAATGATAATGGCTAGAGTGTATTCAGTCATTGCAAAGTCGAAGGGCAAGCTTGATCTTTATCAAGAATTACTGACTCAGCTCAAAGAAAGCCAACGTGCACTGGGAGAGGCTACTGCTGATGCTGATCTCCATCACAGGTGTGATTCTTTTTCTTTGTTCTTCAATTTTACTGCTTTCTGACATTTTCTACATCTATTATTTTCAGTGCCCCCGAGAAAATCAAAGCCATGGGTCAAATTTTATCAAAAGCAAGAGAAGAATTATATGATTGCAAGGCAATTACTCAGAGGCTCAGAGCAATGCTTCAGTCAGCAGATGAACAGGTCAGGAGCCTGAAGAAGCAGAGCACATTCTTAAGCCAGCTGGCTGCCAAAACTGTTCCCAATGGAATCCACTGCTTATCTATGCGCTTAACTATAGACTATTACCTCCTCTCTCCCGAGAAAGAAAATTTCCTAGGAGTGAGAATTTGGAAAATCCAAATCTTTACCACTATGCTCTTTTCTCTGACAATGTTTTGGCTGCATCAGTAGTTGTCAACTCAACCATTATGAATGCCAAGGTAACATGTCCTCCATCACCACCCTCCCTTCTGATCCTTTCTTTCTTTCTTTCTTTCATTTTTTTTTTGAAATGGCTTTTAGTTGATTCAATTTTTTATTGTTTCTCAGATCTAATAGTTGTACTAATTACAGGAGCCAGAGAAACATGTATTTCATCTAGTTACTGATAAATTGAATTTTGGAGCCATGAACATGTGGTTTCTGTTGAATCCACCCAGGAATGCTACCATTCATGTAGAAAACGTGGATGAGTTTAAATGGTTGAACTCTTCATACTGTCCAGTTTTGAGGCAGCTTGAGTCTGCTGCAATGAAAGAGTACTACTTCAAGGCTGATCATCCAACAACTCTCTCTGCAGGCTCTTCCAATTTGAAATACCGAAACCCAAAATACCTGTCTATGCTGAATCATCTAAGGTTCTACCTCCCACAGGTTTATCCCAAGTTAGATAAAATCCTGTTTCTTGATGATGACATCGTTGTCCAGAAGGATTTGACAGGATTGTGGTCTGTACATCTTAATGGAAATGTGAATGGTGCAGTGGAGACCTGTGGTGAAAGTTTCCACCGCTTTGATAAGTATCTCAATTTCTCAAATCCACATATTGCCCGAAACTTTGATCCCAATGCATGCGGTTGGGCCTATGGAATGAATGTTTTTGATCTCAAGGAATGGAAGAAGAAAGATATAACTGGAATTTATCACAAGTGGCAGAATATGGTGAGTTTATATAAGCTCTTTGTTTTATTACATTTCCAAAATTAATTGCACATTATGTAGACATATAATAACATATACTCCTTGTTTGGAACATAGTATTTACAGAAAGGAAAGCTCTTGCGGTGCAGGACACGTGTATCGTGCGTGTGCTGAGGACATTTTCGTTCTTTCCGAGCTGCACATGTGCACACATGGACTAATCACCGTGCACGGTGCGCCTCTTCCTGCATTGCGCGGGGTGCACAAAGAGTTTTCCTTAAAGAAATTATCATGCCAGAGAGATTGGGCCTTGAGTGAAATTGTTGTCATGGACTATATATGTTAATTATGGTTCTTCTAGTCTTTTTTTGTGCATTTAACCATACTGATGTAATTTTTTATAGTTATCTCTAGATCCACATATATCACATAGATTATTTATAGATACACACATGCATGCATATGTTTTACTGTATCTATGTTTATCTATATAATGATGTGTCCTAGTACATGAGGCACCAGCCATTATGAGGTCTGGATTTTACTGTATCTATGTTTATCTATATAAAGAGGTGTTCTTGTGCATGAGGCACCTGCCATTATGGGGTCAGATGAGCACAACCTTACCTTTACGTGTGGAGAGGATGTTTTCATATTTTGAATCCATGACCCCCAAGTTATAATGGAGCAATCTTACCATTGTGTTGAGGCCCGCCATCCATGTTTACATGCATGCACTTGCCATTTTTAAGATTAACTTGTTTCTTTCTGTATTATATGATTTATTAGTTATTTTTTTTAACACATATTTGGTGAATTTTGAAAAGTCCTTGTGCATCTTTTCATAAGCTGCTTCTTCATTATCTATCTCATGATATCTAAATTTCTATATCCTCAAGGGCCATGACTGCCTTAACTATTCATCATTAGATATGAATAATTTCGGCTCATTATTGCATTTATCCTTAATTTAAGCACCATCGTAGCTAATCTTATAGTTCAGTGTTCCTGCACTTTCTTCATTCAAATCTATACAGTCAACATTGTTGATGCTACCCCTCTGATATTCCCTTAATTCATAAGCATGCAGGAACCGTATCAGTCTGCAGCAATGCATCTCTAGTTCTCATTCATTACCATGGATCTGTTTGAATTATCTTCATTTTCTTTCCTTTTTATTTGTTTAATCAATTTATAGTATTTCTTGGCCATATATTGCCTGTGGGCAACCCTTTCAAGCATATCGTCTGCTTAAATCTATTTCACACATGTTGTCACCACCTCAAATTACTGTAACATATTCTATAGGCACCTTAAAGCCTCATGTATAGGAACTCTGAGGAGAGAAGCTTTTAGTTTTTATGGAATTACTGACCATTGATAAGGTCATGACAGTTTGAATGTTGCCAATATTGACTGCCATACTTTGCTAGACTCTTTTCTTTTTTGGTATTTTTCTTTAATGCTGAAGATATGACATTTCTTATAGAGATTGCTAAATGCCCTTTTACAAATTGTATTGTCCATCTAGAGAGGAAATACATACTCATGCATTTAACAACTAGTGTGTATGCCACTTACACGTCTATTTTCAATGTAATGGATTGAAACTCAAGCAGACAAACATAATGGTGGTACTAACTGGTATTTTTTGGTTCTCACTAGAATGAAGACAGGGTCCTTTGGAAACTTGGTACTCTTCCGCCCGGACTGTTAACATTTTATAAATTGACACATCCGCTGGACAAATCATGGCATGTCCTTGGTTTGGGTTACAACCCTAGTGTCGATCGCTCAGAGATAGAAAATGCTGCAGTAATCCACTATAATGGGAACATGAAACCTTGGTTGGAACTGGCAATGACTAAATACCGGCCTTACTGGACCAAATACATCAAGTATGATCATCCTTATGTTCGGGGCTGCAGCGTAAGTGAATAGGCAGAACGATGCAATTATTCTCAATGGGATATGATTTCTTGTTTGGAAACTGAAGTAAAGCCGGAGGAAAGGAAAGAGGGCCCTTGGATATTGTTGCATGGCGTTGTTCAGTTAGTATTTGTTTGACCTTTTGCTGTCATTAATCCACCCCACTTGTAATTTTCCTCCATTCTGTTAAGCCTCATAGATGAGGGGAGGCTGCACTGGAAGATTAAAGCAATTAGATATGATTTCCCGTTATGCTGCTGTTCTTTTTTCCATGGAAAAGATATAATGTTGTTGCATTATGAAGGGCCAATTTGTTTGTAGCGGGCAGGAGGCTCGTGCGTTGCAATGAGCAGGAGCATCCTTTCCTCTGCCTCGAGCATTTTGTATGTATGCATCTGCTGTCTTTGCTGCCAAGTAGGTTGATTATGATGACGTCATGTGTTCTGGAGTTCAACACTCTTGTCCTCACCAAGGTTAGCAAAGCAGTAGCATATCTTCAATGATCATTATTAAGCTGCGTTGTCATTAGGCGCTGTTCTCTCTCTCTGTCTTACACGCACACACACTCATACACGCGCACGCGCACACATTTCCTTGCCTGCCTGTCTGCATTAGTAGCTTGTGAAGGGTTTATTTTCAAGGGAGACTCTACAAGAGCAATAAAAACTTGTAACCGTTCTAAATCCGTGGTTGCATGTAAGAGAGTGTAGACTATTTTAGAAACCTTAAATGTGAGGTGACACGTATAGATGTGTGCTCATTGCATTTTGCACATCCATATTCTTTATTTGATTTGTTTTCTTTTTTAATGCTTCTAGCCACATTTTAATAAATTAACTTGATTTTTTGTTTTTTTTTGTATATTTCATGTGTAATTTTATCATTTATTCATTTAAGGGACTATTGCGAAATTTTTTGAATCTGAGGACTACTTATTTGTGTGCATAACTCATTAATGAGAAGAAGCATTTGTAATGATTTTATTTATTTAGAAAAAGAGGTGATCTTGATGACAACAACATGTTCACTCTATCAACTGCCACCAACAGGTGCAAATGCTGATACGACATATGATTCCATTTTCGGTTAGCATGACAACTTTGTTGTTAATGATGAGAGGCTATATTATTAGGACTAGAATATGATACATGCCTGAGATCACAGGGTTTTGTTCTTTGTCCGGTTAACTGGGGACTTTTTTGTTCCATTTCTTCCAATTTTGCTAGCTAAAAGGGGATCACATTAGTACATTAAAAATAACTTTATATGCAACCTTGATATACAATCTGATATTGAATGTGGGAAACAAAAATACTGTGCAACATTTATTTGGTAACATTATTGGATACTCCATGAAACTTTGATAAGTTAGCTGATCATTATTAAGAAAGGATCTACACATGGTCACAAGATGTGAGCGGCTATTTGGCCCGTGTTTTCTGCTGAGCCCCCTCAATTTTCTTTTTTCTTTTTTTTTTGTTACTCCGTAGCCCTCCAATATTGCTGAGGAGCCCTCCTATTTTTATAAAAATCCTAAACTACCCCTCCTCCCAGTAGCCCCCTTAATATTGCTATTTGGTACCCCCGTTTCGACCCTTTCCATGTTACTCGCGCTCACCTCTCACGCTTACGGCTCCCAGGCGGTGGCTTTTTCGGCAGCGGATCGCTCTCTTCGGCAGAAAGGTAAGTCTTCCTTCTCCCTCCTTTTCTCGATCTGTCCCAAGATGTTTTTTTTTTACCAAGATCCCTCCCTTCCCGGCGTCTATATGTGTCCGACGGCTCTGCCCCTTCTTCCCCTTCGTTTCCTCATTTTTCTTTTTTTTTTTAGCATCCGTTCTCTGTTCGGCCCTTGTTGGCCGAACAGAGAACCAGGGCCGAACAACGGGAATTCTGTTTAGCTCTTTTAGGCCGAACAAAATAATTTTCTTCTGTTCGATCCCTTGTGGCCGAACAGAAGAAAACTGTTTGGCCAACCAGGGCCGAACATGTTGAGGTTGTTCGGCCATACATGGCCAAACAACGCATGAACCAAAAAAAAAACGACGGGAAGGGGGAAGGGGCTGGCAACAACGCATGAATCGGAAAAAAAAAAATGATGGGAAGGGACAGAAGAAAGGGAGGGAGGGCTGTTGAATAAGGAGGGTTATTTTGGTTCAAAAGTTTTGAGGGTAATTATGACATTTTTTTTAAGTGGCACGAGGGCTCCTTAGTTAAAAATGCGGGTCAAATAGAACGATCCTCACAAGATGGGTGAGGCAAATCTTATTAACCTATCTTGCAATTGTATGACTTGTGCACTTAGGGTAGCTGCATCAGTGAAAAAAAGCATAGAGCTGCAATGAGGATGCAAAAATCAAATGCCATTTGTAGAGATACTACTTCGGTGTACATAGAAGAGTCTTCATCATATTTTATGACTGTTTTATGATTATGTGATAGTTTATTAATTAGGTTTTTTCTATCATGCCTTCCACTTGGGGGCTAGAATAGGTAAGCGCTTGAAGACATTGAATCCACATGGGCTTAAGAACATTGACCCTTTGAAGATTTTAAAGACATGGATGGTAATTTAAGATTGAAGTTTGAATTTAAAAAAATATATTAAAAAAGGTATGATAATTAAACTTATGTACGATACTTGTTATAGGTATAAGAAGATAAGTGAGAAAATATTTTTTCTTTCTTAATTTGCACTTTAAATATTCTTTAAAATTTTAGATTCCTTTTCTTGAACTGAGACGGGACTTTCCTTGAAATTGACAGCACCGAATGAGGCTAGGGGACCACATAAAATAAATAAGTAATAATAAGAAGAAGGAAAAAAATTGACAGCACCGAATGAGGCTAGGGGACCACATAAAATAAGAAAAAAAATCTAGAGGGGACCACATAAAATAAGAAAAAAAATCTAGACTTTTTCGTAAAGCACTTTCTTTGGATGAATCAACTTCTCAAAAAAATAACACAAACAGGCATTGAACAGGTTTTTCAAAAAAAAAGAACAAGTCAAAGAGGCGAAAAAAAAAAGGGTTAGGGGTGAGAGAACAAGTTAAAGAGGAAGGAATCCAGCGCTTTCTTGGCCATCAATCAACATCTCCAAAAATAATAATTTAGAAAAAAGGACAATGACATGATCTTTCTTGGTGATCAATCAACATTTTTTTTATTAAAAAAAAAATAACGTGCATCTTTCTTCATGATAAATCAATATTACAAAAGAAATAATAAAAAAGAAAAATGACATGCAAGTTGAATAGGAGAGAGAGTTGATCTGATATAATATAAATGAATTGATACGTTATAAAATAAAATAGTACAGTATGAATGCTTTGGGATTTTTCACATGCATATTAATAGTTTTGTGAAAGAAAATAACATGGTATGAACTTTTCGGGATTTTTTATATGCATAGTCATAATTTTATGAAAAAAAGAATACGGTGTGAATGCTCCCGGATATTCCACACGTATAGTAATAGTTTTGTGAAAGAAAATAACATGGTATGTGATGTGGCTGATCAAGCCTTGTTAAGGTTAACGGAGAGCAACTGACAGAACCCTCAACTTCGGCCTCCGAGACCCCTCGGCCTTGGACCTAAAGTTCCCTCGGTCTCGGACCTCATATACCTATAGCCTCGGACCTGGAGTCCCATCGGCCTCGGATCTCATGTTCCATCGGCCTCGGACTTCATGTCCCCTCGGTCTTGGACCTGGAGTCCCCTCAGCCTCGGACCTCTTGTCCCCTCGGCCTTGGACTCGAGTCTCCTCGGCCTCGAACCTCATGTCCCCTCGGCCTCCGACCTCATGTCCCCTCGGCCTTGGACTCGAGTCCCTTCGGCCTCGGAGCTCATATCCCCTCGGCCTCGAACCTCATATCCCCTCGGCCTCGGACTCAAGTCCCCTCGGCCTCGGACCTAATGTCCCTTCGGCCTCAGACCTGTAGTCCCCTCGGTCTTGGACCTCAGGTTCCCTCGGCTGCGGCCCTGGCGTCCTTTCGTCCCCCACCATCTGCAACAACCACGTGGCCCACTAACCGCCTGCAGCAACCACGTGGCACACTAACCATCTGCAACTGCGCATGGCCACTGTCCGCAACGGCACATGCTTGACACAACTGTGCCCACTTGCCACATGTGGCGCCGCACCTGGCAGGGGGCAGGCAGGGTGAGACACCTCTGACATGTCCAGTGTCGGTTACGACTTGTCCATGTCAGCTTGGCTACCTACCCACTACCGGACAACGATGCATCGGGATTAGCCACCTTCTGAAAAGGAAAAAGGGGACCTTCGAACAGGTATAAAAGCCCACACTTGCCACGAGGGAAGAAATCTGAACTCAAGCTCTCTTAACTTCTTGTTAGCTCTTTTTCTTACTGTTCGCGAGTCGTTTACTTGAGCATCGAAGGGTCTCTACCGGTGCAACCGGTCTCTAGGGACTTCTTTGCAAGAGCTTCTTCGAGGAGGAGGATCTCCGTTTCCCGGCATTGGAGGAACGTGACTCGGCGTCAACAGTATGAATGCTCCAGAATTTTCCACATGCATAGTCACAATTTTATGAAAAAAAAAGAGTACGGTGTGAACGCTCCCGAATATTCCATACCATAGTATTAATTTTGTGAAAGAAAATAACACGGTATGAACGCTCCAAGATTTTCCACACGCATAGTCATAGTTTTTTGAAAAAAAAGAGTATGATGTGAACGCTCCTGGATATTCCACACGTATAGTAATAGTTTTGTGAAAGAAAATAACACGGTATGAACTTTCTAGGATTTTTCACATGCATAGTCATAATTTTATGAAAAAAAGAATACAGTGTGAACGCTCCTGGATATTCCACATGCATAGTAATAGTTTTGTGAAAGAAAATAACATGGTATGAATGCTCCAGAATTTTTCACAGCATGGTCACAATTTTATGAAAAAAAAAGAGTACGGTGTGAACGCTCCCGAATATTCCACACGCATAGTATTAATTTTGTGAAAGAAAATAGCACGGTATGAACACTCCAGGATTTTCCACATGCATAGTCACAATTTTATGAAAAAAAAAGAGTACGATGTGAACGCTCCTGGATATTCCACACGTATAGTAATAGTTTTGTCAAAGAAAATAACACGATATAAACTTTTTAGGATTTTCCACATGCATAGTCATAATTTTATAAAAAAAAGAATACGGTGTGAACGCTCCCGGATATTCTACACGCAAAGTAATAGTTTTGTGAAAGAAAATAAGACGATATGAATGCTCCAAAATTTTCCACATTCATAGTCACAATTTTATGAAAAAAAAAGAGTACGGTGTGAATGCTCCCGAATATTCCACACCATAGTATTAATTTTGTGAAAGAAAATAACATGGTATGAATGCTCCAGGATTTTCCACACGCATAGTCACAATTTTATGAAAAAAAAGAGTACGATGTGAACGCTCCTGGATATTCCACATGTATAGTAATAGTTTTGTGAAAGAAAATAACACGGTATGAACTTTCCAGGATTTTTCACACGCATGGTCATAATTTTATGAAAAAAAGAATATGGTGTGAACACTCTCGGATATTCCACACGCATAGTAATAGTTTTGTGAAAGAAAATAACACGGTATGAATGCTCCAGAATTTTTCACATGCATGGTCACAATTTTATGAAAAAAAAGAGTACGGTGTGAACACTCCCGAATATTCCACACGCATAGTATTAATTTTGTGAAAGAAAATAACACGTATGAATGCTCCAGGATTTTCCACACGCATAGTCATAATTTTATGAAAAAAAGAATACGGTGTGAACGCTCCCCCGGATATTCCACACGCATAGTGTTGATGCCGAGTCACCTTCCTTGAACGTCAGGGAAACGAAGGTCCTCCTTGCCGGACTCCTGCAAGAAAAGTCCCCAGAGACCGAATGTTTCGGTGGGAACCCTCCGACACTCAAGTCAGTCACTCGGGAACAGACAAGAAAATTGGCTAGCAGAAGAAAGCTAGGGAGGTAGGGTTCAGAATCCTTCCCTTCTTGTGAGTGCGGGCTTTTATACATGTTCAAAGATCTCTTCCTTTTTTTGCTTCCAGAAAAATTTCGATCTCTAGATTTCTTATCCGATAACGGACAAAAAGGGAGGGGCTGACAATGTCAGGCCGTATCGTTATTGTGCGTCAGAGACGTCCTATTTGATTTGTCACCCGCCAATATGGTATTATGCGTGTCGGGTGGCTATGGTTGTACCAAATGCGCGCCGTTATGAGGTATGGCTGCATGCAGCCACAAGCAAGTGATGGATCGTACTCCATCACGGGATATGACCATACATGGTTGCAGGCGAGTGATGGACTACGTACCATAACGGGGTATGGCCATGCACTGTTATGGGTGTGTGGTGGGCCATACGTCTTAATGGGGCATGGCGATGCACTATAGCAGGCGAGCGGCGGGCCACGTGGGCATGCTAGGTGGCTCGTAGCTATAAGCTGGCCTCAGAGGTTGACCTCGGATGTTGTCCTCGGAGGTTGGCCTCGGAGATTGGCCTCAGAGGTTGGCCTCGGTGGTTGGCCTCGGATGTTGAAGTGGGACCCCGTTAGTCTCCTTTACGGTTACCCTGACGGTGCTGGATCAGCCACATCAGATGCCCCCTCACTCCTAAGACGAAGCGGGCCCACTCCAGCAAGGCAAAAGGGGCGTCACCTCCCAAGTGGCTGATCCCCACCTGACTTTGGGTCTTTAACTTTTGACATGAAGTTTGGATGTGGGTCCCTATCCTCATGCCGTTGAGGCAAAGAGCCAATGAGGCCGCAATGATGCTCCTGAGGCAGAGGGAGCCGTTAAGGCTGCAATAATGCCGCAGAGGCAGAGATAAGCCGTTGAGGTTGAAATAAAATTGCCGAAGCAGAAATAAAGCAATGGGGGCTGAAATAAAATTGCCTCGAGTGTCTGTGTGCTGGTTCGGGAGGCGACTCGAGCGGGTACGGGCTGTTAGGGATTTGAACCGACTCAGGGCGAATGCTAGACAGGTCGAGTGGTATCTATTAGCTGCCATACCGTCGAGCTACTCCGAAGCCGCCTCGGGGGTTTCGTGGCCGGCGCAAGGGGTGACTCGATGTCGCTGGAATCATAGGTCTTGAACCGCCGTGGGGGTTTTACGGCCGGCCCGGGGGTGACCTTTTGATCACAGGACCATCGAGAGCCTTTTGAATGGTTGGTTTTCCCATAATGCATTTAGATACTAATGAAAAGTAACTTTTTTCTTAAAGTGTAATGTACTTAGCTTTTTGTTGGAGGAATTTGTCTCCTTTTGCTTCGTTTTGGGAGGCTCCACATTTGTGGCGTTCGTTGGTGAGCTTGGAGGGGCTCTTTACTTTTGGCATGAAGTTTAAAGGTGGGTGCCCGTCAACTGTGAGCTGGGGAGTTGGCTTCTTCCAGCTGTGAGTTGGCTTGTGGCTTCTTGATAGCTGAAAGTAACCAACAATATGTTGCAAGCGTATAATTTAAACAAAGGTATTACCCGATTGGCCGCTGGCCGCTAATACAAAGTTGAAGCCACTGAGGCTGAAATGAAGCCGTTAAGGCTGTGACGAAGCCGCTGAGGCAAAGTTGAGGCCATCGAGAGCCTTTTGAACCCCGGAGGGTGACTCGAGAGTCACTGGGATGGGACCATGCTCGGGAGCCTTTAACCCCGGAGGGTGACCTAAGAGTTGAGAGTTGTCAGGTGCCTTTTTAACCCCGAAGGGTGACCTGAGAGTTGAGAGTCGTCAGGTGCCTTTTTAACCCCGAAGGGTGACCTGAGAGTTGAGAGTCGTCAGGTGCCTTTTGTGCTGAGCTGGCCTCGGGCTTTAGTGCCGATGGTACATCGAGCTTTGAGTGCCGACCGGAGTCGGGCTTGAGTGCTGATGGTACATTGGGCTTTTTGGATCCGGTGGTACACCGATCTTCGGTGCCAATGGTATATTGGTCTTGAATGCTGATGCAAGGTTGGTCTTTTCTGCATGATATTTTTAAGTATCAATGAAAGAAAACTATCTTAAATGCAGCGTACTTAGCTCTTGTAGCACCTCTGTTTTCCTTCTGCGGATTTGAGCACTTCCGCCCGCTGGTGGTCTGCCCACCAGGGAATCAAGTTGGGACGGAGCCTGGAGTTGGTTGATGACCAGCTCCTCTCCGAAATGAAGCTAGGGATCCATCTTCGGAGTGCAGTAAAAAGAGAGATGGGATCCAGAGCCGGGGACGCTGGAGCGGAGCCACGGACGAGAGTCGGAGTCGGACTAGGGAGCCAGAGGTCGCCGAGGGAAGCCCGGGCAGCCAGCGGCCATTGAAGACGAGCGGTCGGGAGAGTCCGCTGAAGTCGAACGATTAGGAGAGGATGTTGCTGGGAGTTATCAGGATTCGGGCAGCCTCCACATTGGTTCAAGGCAAGGGGCCCTCCAGCTTCCACGGTCTCTCTCTCCTTCTGCTGAGTTGACGAGCTGCCCCCCAGATAACTATGTTGATTGAGGGTGGGGGGTACCAGCGCTGAAATCCGAGGGTAGATGGAATGGAATCCGTAGGAGGTCTTGGGCTTGGATTGGCTCTGGGTGCAGCAAAGAAAAAAGATAGAGGGGGTAGATAGAGTCAATAGTCAAAGCCCTTTGTCCTCATCTCTTACCTTGCATTAATAGCATCAGCATGTCTTAGCTTATCAGTGCCAGGAATAAAAATGCCCATAAATACTTGAGGTGACTAGAAGGTAGGATTTGGGTGGCAAGGAGTGGCGCTCTTGCTGGCTAACGAGCCTGAGCCTTAAATTGCCGTTGAGCTTGAGTTTGAGGTTGCTCTTGCTCCTGAGCTTGTTGCCACGCGGCCATGGAATATCGCTCCCATATCCTTTGAACAACTGTCGTTAATGCTTGGATCTTCAGGGTGAGGGTGGCATGGTATTTTGCTTGAATGGCATGAACGGGTGGTGATGGTGGAACAGAGAATTAGCATCTTATTGCTCAGCTTGTTGAGGGTGCCTCCCAGCATAACTAGCAGAAGCTTCCATTATTGTCGTAGAGGGAGCGAGAGCTTGTAGCTTAGTATCACAGAACTCTGCTTTCTTCCCCCCTTCCGGCGCGCCAATCTGTTGACGCCGAGTTACCTTCCTTGAACGTCAGGGAAACGGAGGTCCTCCTCATCGGACTCCTGCAAGAAAAGTCCCCAGAGACCGGATGTACCGGTAGGGACCCTCCGATGCTCAAGTCAGTCACTTGGGAACAGACAAGAAAATTGGCTAGCAAAAGAAAGCTAGGGAGTTAGGGTTCAGAATCCTTCCCTTCTTATGAGTGCGGGCTTTTATACCTGTTCAAAGATCTCCTCATTTTTCCGCTTCCAGAAGATTTTCGATCTTCAGATATTCTTGTCTGATAATGGACAAAAAGCACTACAAGAAAATACTGAAATAGCGACGCAAATTTAGCGATGCAATTATGCGTCGCTAAATTACGACCACTTTGCGACGCTTCCGTGACAACAAAACATTGCGACGCAATTAGCGACGCATTAGCGACTCAATAAACCAGAAAATAAAAAAATTAATTTTTTTATTTAGCGACGCAAATACTGCGTCGCAATATTTTTAAATTAATTTTTTTATAAAATATAAATATGGGGGAAAAAAAATTGCGACGCAACTCAATGCGTCGCAACGTTTTTAAAAGAATTAAATATGTTAAATAGCGACGCATTAGTGATGCAATAAATCAAAAAATTAAAAAAATTATTTTTAATATAGCGACGCACCAATTGCATCGCAAATAATTTAAATAAAATTATTTTTATAAAATAAAATATTAGGAAAAAATATTACGATATAACTCAGTGCGTCGCAATATTTTTAAAAAATTAAATATGTTAAATAGCGACGAATTAGTGACGCAATAAACCAAAAAATTAGAAAAATTATTTTTAATTTAGTGACGCACATATTGCGTCGCAATTATTTTAAATAAAATTAATTTTTATAAAGTATAAATATGAGAAAAAATAATTGCGACGCAACACAGTGCATCGCAATGTTTTTAAAAAATTTAATTATATTAAATAGTGACGCATTAGCGACGTAATAAACCAAAAAATTAGAAAAATAATTTTTTATTTAGTGACGCAATATATGCGTCGCAATTATTTTAAATAAAATAAATTTTTATAAAATATAATTATGAGAAAAAAATATTGCGATGCAATTCAGTGCGTCGCAATATTTTTAAAAAAATTAATTATGTTAAATAGCGATGCATTAGCGACGTAATAAATCAAAAAATTAGGAAAATTATGTTATAATTTAACGATGCACTTGTTGCGTCGTAATTATTTTAAATAAAATTAATTTTTATATAATATAATTATCATATTAAAAAATTACGATGCAACCCTCTGCGTTGCAATGTTTTTTAAAAAAATTAATTATGTTAAATAGCGATCGGTCCGAGATCGGTCATGGCCGATTGGGATCAGGGCTTGGATTGATCGCAACTATCAGATCGTCGGCGATCGGATCGATCGCCACAGTCCGAGATCGGTCGTGGCCGATCGGGATCAGGGCTTGGATCGATCGCAACCGTCGGATCGTCGGCGATCGGACCGATCGCCACGGTCCGAGATCGATCATGGCCGATTGGGATCAGGGCTTGGATCGATCGCAACCGTCGGATCGTCCGTGATCTTGGACCGATCGCAACGGTCAGGGATCGGTCGTGGCCGATCGGGATCAGGGCTTGGATCGATCGCAACCGTCGGATCGTCAGCGATCGGACCGATCGCCACGGTCCGAGATCGGTCGTGGCCGATCAGGATCAGGGCTTGGATCGACCGCAACCATCGGATCATCGCCGATCAGACTGATCGCCACGGTCCGAGATCGGTCGTGGCCGATCGGGATCATGGCTTCGATGATCGCAACCGTCGGATCGTCGCCGATCTTCGTTTGCCCACCCTTTTGACAGCGGACGCCATCATTTTCATGGGCAGTGGATAGTTGATGGTGAGCGTTTGTCAGATGACATTCCAATAGAGGTTCGGTGTCTGCTGTCATTGGAGGCTGTCACCTTCGGCTCTTCTCGTGGTGTACAACTGCTCAGGGAAACTGTTAAGATAGTGCGGTGCAACTGCCTTCTGTCAAAAAATAATAAGTAAAAAATAAAAAACTTTTTTACTTATTATTAGCTAGTCTTATTTTTCAGGCCTGGCCCCTTATTCCATTAATATATGGGAGAATGCATCATTAATTGAGAGTGAAACCTACGCCCATGTAATATGTTTTAAGAGGATATTTGTTTCACTATTATTTTATAGATCTTGGTATATAGCTTCAAGAGATGGAGATACATACAAATGATGACATGTAAGCTATAGTTTTGATACTTATCCATACAGAAGAGGCTGATTTTGTACATATATACTTGTCCTATGGATGATTTTGTATATATATTTATTTATTTTTAATGTATTTTCCTCTCATCTGTTTGATTATTTTGTTTCTGCTCTTTATTTAATTTGTTTCATCACTATCAATTTTGCTTTAGTTGAAGCTACGACCTTTTCAAGTTTTAATTTCAGTTATCTTTAAATATTTCTAGCTACTATTTTTTTTTCGAAGCATATTCTCAAAAAAAAATTGGAATAAGTGCTTTCACTCCTTATCAACGTCTCGTTCTCACCCTTAATTGAGAGAAGATGGCATCATGTCTACGAGCTGGCTAATTAAATGGTACATTGGATTTAAGTGAGCGCAAATGTCAATCCTAATCTGATTTTTCTGCCCAGTTGAATGCATGACAAAGATTACTCATAATTTTAGCCGATCATATTTGCTATGTAATAAAAAAATTAATGATTTGAAGGCTACAAGAAATGCAAATATGAGTTTAGTCTCGCTAAATGCAACTTTCAGTCCACGAGAAAGAATAAATAGTAAATGTTTATGAAGAATATATATATATATATATATATATATATATATATATATATATATATATATATGTAAGATAATTTTTTTTTTGTCTCAGTGGTTAATCTCAGTCTCAGAACCATATTCTTAATTTATTTTTAATTTTGGATAGTTGAGTCATCATTGAAGGAATGATTATGAAACTATAATGAAACCATGGTTAAAAATAACACCTTTGGAGAAAATGGTGGCGAACTGAAACTAAAGGACCATTTTTTTATTTTAAGACCAGCTGGAGGATAGGATGGAAGTTCCAACGCTAAAAAAAAAGTAAGAATCTTTGCGGCATGGTAGATTCTTTACATGATAATTCATAATCACATTAGCCAGCTGGTAGATGTGGATTGCAAACAATAATCGCTCGTCCTTTTCTATCAATGTGTCATCGCCACCAACTCTTAAAAGAAATTAAGGACCAGGCGGAATAGTCAGTATGCTCCATTTAAATGGGCCCGGATCCAGTATTCTTGAAAATTTAATTGTTCTTGAAAATTTATTCCATGGCCAATTATTTAGTGTTCTTGATCTCTTTATTAGTCATTGATCTTGATGATCCATTATTCTCAAAATTTAATGAAAGATTTAAAAACTCTCACTTTATGATAATAGAGCTTCTTCTGTATAGTATAGAAATTTTGAAAGGATCTAGCCATCAACTATAGCTTGAATTCTTTGTCAATTCTGTTGCTGTCCCGCAGATCACTAATAATAAATGTAGTCACTATTGTAGCCTCAAATATTTTGAGTCAGATTGGACCACCGATCACCAATACTAAATGCAGTCACTATCATGGCCCCAAATATGTGGAATCAGATTGGACGTGCTTGATCGAGACTTGATTAAGTTTCATCTGATAGCATCATTTTGGATTAATACCTAACTTATTGACTGATCAAATTGAATTGAGTGAGGTCAATTAAAAGATAAAATATCTAATTTGCCATTCAAGTCAGGTTGGAATCAATCTCATGGTCTAGATCTATTTTTTTTTAAAAAAAATCTAGGTTCACATTGGAATTAAAAGAAAGAAAAAATCAGATATATAATTGAAGTTTAAAACTTTAGCAATCTTCTTGCAACCAATTATATAATAATTGATAATTAAAAACAAGATTAATAAAACTTTTCAAATACAATCAAAGGATTGTCTACTTCAATAAATACTTTTAGATAATAGAACTTTTAATATTGTGAATATCTTTTTTTTTTGTAGTTCACATGAATCAAACCATAATTTTAAAGCATAGATGAATGATAAACTTAGAAACATGGTGAAAATATTTATTCATTAAAATGTTAAACACAACTAAATGAAAAGAAAAAAAAGAGAGGCTAATTTTAGGTAAGGATTCATCAACTTGATTGGGAAAGATGTTTTGGAGAGAAGAAGATTGATGGGGATTTAATTTAAGATTTCCAGATAGTTAGATCTAGATCTAAGTTATATCAGCTATATTTTGGATCTTAACAAATTTAACTAAAACTATATTTGGCATTGCTGTGATATTTTTTAAACAAAAGCAGTAATTTAATTTTATTTTTATATTTCTAATAATAAAAACATATTCGATAATCATTGTTATTTTTTATTTTTTAAAAATTGAAAAGAAATAATAGGAAGGCTTACAATAATGATAGAGCCAGTGTTCAAAACCCTCTCCGATCACAAAACAAACCCTTTGATTTCATCCATGGCAATTGTGAGACCTGGCTAAGCCAGATCGGGTCCATTTGACTGGTCCGACTCAACCGAGGAATTAGTCGAGTTTTTGAGGGAAGAGTGGCCACGGAGATTTAAAACACCTTGAACCCTCCTCCTATAGCCTCAACACCCCAAGGAGGAGCTCGGAAGAGGATCTTGAAAATCTCATGAGCTGGGAGGATTAGGTGAAGATATGAGAACAAGTTAAAGAGGAAATTACAAAAAAAAAAAAAAATAAAGGTTGGGGGTGAGACGGAACAAGTTAAAGAGAAAGAAATTCAGTGCTTTCTTGGCCATCAATTAACATTTTCAAAAAAAAATTATTAAAAAAAATGACATGCATCTTTCTTGGTGATCAATCAACATTTCAAAACAAAGAAAAAGAAAAAAAAAATGACATGCATCTTTCTTTATGATTAATCAACATTTCAAAAGAAATAATAATAAAAAAATGACATGCAAGCTAAGTAGGAGAGAGAGTTGATCTTATCTAATATAAATGAATTGACACGTTAGAAAATAAAATAGTGCAGTATGAATGCTTTAGGATATATTTCACATGCATACTAATAGTTTTGTGAAAGAAAATAATATGGTATGAATGCTCCAAGATCATCCACACACGCATTGTCACAATTGTATGAAAAAAAAAAAAAGTACGGTGTGGTGAACACTCCCGAATGTTTCACACGCATTGTAATAAAATTTTATGAAAAAAAATAATGCAGTTTGAATGCTCTAGGATTTTTTTGCCCACATAGTCATACTTTTATGAAAAATAAAAAAAAACACAGAAGAGTCTTCATTCTATTTCGTGACTGCTTTATGATTATGTGATAGCTTATTAACTTGTATTTTTCTATCATGTTTTTAACTTGGATGGCATCATAAATAATAAAAAGTTTAAGGGCATAAGAATGTTAGGTAAAGGCTTGAATAGGTAAAGGGCTTGAAGACATTGAATGCTTAAGAACATTGAACCTTTGAACATTTTAAAGACATGGATGGTAATTTAAGATTGAAGCTTGAATTTAAAAAAAATATAATTAAAAGGTATGATAGTTAAACTTATGTATGATGCTTGCCCTGGATATAAAAAGATGCGCGGCTGCATGAGCAAATATTTCTCTTTCTTAATTTCTATTTTAAATATACTTTAAAATTTTAAATTTCTTTTCTTGAATTGAGATCGGACTTTCCTTGAAGTGGGGCATTGATTCCTAAAAGAAATAATAAAAAAGAAGAAAAAAAAATGACAGCACCAAAAGAGGCTAGGGGGCCACATAAAATAGTAAAAAAGAGAAAAGGAATCTAAACTTTTTCATAAAGCACTTCTCTGCGATGAATCCTTCTAAAAAATATAATAAAATAATAATAATAAATATAAAAGGAAAAAAATGGCAGGCACCAAATGAGTTTAGGGCACACGTAAAAAAAAAAAAAAAAGAGAATGCAGACTTTTGCATAGAGCACTTTCTTTCTGATCAACCAACTTTTTTAAAAAAATTAATAAAGAATAAAAAAGAAAATAGTACAAGTTAAAGAGAAAGGAATCTAACGCTTTCTTGGTGATCAATTAATATTTAAAAAAAAAAAAAAGATATGTATCTTTTTTTTTTATGATTAATTAATATTTTTAAAAAATGAAAAAAAAAAACATGCAAGCTGAGTAGAAGAGAGATGAATTGACACGTTATAAAATAAAATAGTGTGGTATGAATGCTTCAGGATATTCTACACTTATGGTATTAATTTTGTATAAAAAATTAATATGGTATGAATGCTCGAGGATAATAATAATAAAGAAAAAAAAATAATGAACTGATAGAGGGGATTTTCCTTGATCTGAGAGGGGACTTCCCTTGAAGCGGAGCATTGATTCCTAAACTAATAATAAAGAAAAAAAGAAAAAAAATGACAGGCACCAAATGAGTTTAGTGGCTCACGTAAAATAAAACAAAAAGAATTCAGACTTTTTCCGTAAAGCATTTTCTTTGTGATCAACCAACTTCTCAAAAGAAATTAATAAAGAAAAAAAAAAGAAATAGTACAAGTTAAAGAGGAACGAATCTAGCATTTTCTTGATGATCAATCAATATTTTTAAAAAAATAATAATAAAATAACATGCATCTTTCTTCGTGATCAATCAATATTAAAAAAAAATAATGAAGAAAAAAAATATATAAGCTGAATAGGAGAGAGAGAGAGAGTTGATGTGATCTAGTATAAATGAATTGATACATTATCAAATAAAATAGTGTGGTATGAATGCTTCAAGATATTTCACATGCCCAAGGATTGTTCACGTGCAGAGTCATAATTTTATGAATTAAAAAAAAAAAGATACGGTGTGAATGCTCCAGGGTATTCCACACGCAAACAAACAGGTCCACCTCAATCAAACTATGGGTTATTGACCGGCACAACGGCTAATGCCCTTCACATGCTATGCGTACAGCAAAATAGATATTTTACTCATTAATAAATAGACTAGGACAGAGCTGATCTCATATAGCATAAATAAACAAATAATAGATCGACTGAAACTACTACGGAAGGAGCACCGCTGAGAGCAGCCACATATATATCTAGTAAAAAGAAACGGAAGCATCATCTCCACTGAGCCTTTCGCTCAATCAAATCTTCTTACCAAATCATCAGAAGAGAGACTGTACTCTACAGCAGCAGAGAGTAATGGCGGAACTTCTTTCGGCTCTGTTACCAATCGTGATCGAGAAGGCAACCAACCATGCTCTCCGACAGCTCAGATCGATGCAGGGCATCCGTGAGAAGATAGAAGAGCTTGAAAGAAAACTGTTGGCGATCCAACTTATAATTGGCAACGCAGAGGAGCGGCAAGGCGAGGATCATGTGAAGCATGGTTGGAAGCACTGAAGGACGCAGCCTACCAAGCAGACGACATTCTGGATGAGTTCAATGTGGATGCAAAGCGGCTGAATCAGGCTGATATGATGAAAAAGGTTCGCAACTTCTTTTCTTCTTATAATCCAGTTTGGTTTCGTTTTCAGATCGGGCGAAAGTTAGATGATATTATTGAGAAAATAAATAAAATCATGACTGAGGGAGACCGATTTCATTTCACGCCTACAACACAACCACAAAATAGAGGAGATAGGCAACAAACCCACTCCTTCGTTGATGAGTCAACTATCATTGGCAGAGAGGAAGAAAAAGAAAAAATAGTGAAATTGTTACTTGATCATGATAGTAGCCAGAAAGTTGCAGTCCTTCCCATAGTTGGCATGGGTGGTCTGGGCAAGACCACACTGGCCAAATTGGTTTATAATGACAGGAGGATAGAGAAGCATTTCCAGCCGCTGCTCATATGGGTCTGTGTGTCAGATGACTTTGAGGTTGCAAAACTTGCTAAAGCAATACTAAGTTCAGCTACAGGGAAAGAGTGTAACATATCAACCATGGAGTTGTTACAACGCGAACTTCGAGAAGTTTTAAGTGGAAAAAGGTATTTTCTTGTATTAGATGATGTTTGGAACATTAAATGGGAAAGGTCGGATGGATTGAAAACCTTGTTAGAAACAGGTAAAGAAGGAAGTAAGATTATTGTGACTACAAGACTTGAGGAGGTGGCACGCAGATGGGCACAATCCCCCCTCATTACCCACAGCAATTGAATGAGAATGATTCTTGGACACTCTTTAAGAAGAGTGCATTTAAAGATGGAGTGGAAGGCCTCAAAATCTAGTAAGCATCGGTAAGGAGATTGTCAAGAAATGTGATGGGTTGCCTCTAGCTGTGAATGTACTGGGGCCCTTAATGTATTCTAAGAGCCAAGAAGAAGCAGAATGGTTGTCCATGAAAAATAGTGAGATCTGGAATTCACGGGCTGGTGATGACATTTTACCAGTTTTAAGGTTGAGCTACAGTGATTTGCCTTCCTATTTAAAACAATGTTTTTCTTTTTGTGCCATATTTCCGAAGGATCATGTGATGGAAAAAGAAATGTTGATTCAGCTATGGATGGCTAATGGCTTTATTCCATCTGATGAAGGAAAAGAGTTGCAGGACAAAGGTAATGAGATTTTTAATGAGTTGGCTTGGAGATCTTTCTTTCAGGACATTGAGGAAGTCCATGAGTTTCTTGATACCATTTATTGGAACACAAAATGCAAGATGCATGACCTCATGCATGACCTGGCACAATCCATCATGGGGGATGAATGTCCTAGCAGTCTGGAACATATGTCTAAGAAAACCCGTCACTTGTATATACCTTGGAACTCTCAATTGAATGGACAGAGGACCCTAAGTAATATCCCAAACATTCGCACTCTCCTGACGCCATATTTCTCTTCTGGAATTGCAGTGACTAGGGCTTCATTGAAGTCTATTCCCTTGAGAGCATTGAAACTAAATGATGCTAACATCACAAAATTGTTAAATGCAATTGGATTTCTAAAACATTTGAGGTATCTTGACCTTTCCCTTTCTCGAATTGAAGCATTGCCTGAAGCCACCAGCACACTTTTCAATCTACAGACTCTAAAACTCTCTTACTGTAGGGTTTTACGTAAGCTACCTGATGGTATGAAAAATATGAGTAATCTGAGACATCTCTATATTGATGGATGTGATAGTTTGAAGTGCTTGCCAACAAGTATGGGGCAATTAAGAAATCTGCGAACATTGACAAAATATATTGTGAGCAATGAGAATGGAAGGGGTATAGATGAGTTGAATGGCTTAAATCTTGGTGGCAGATTAGAACTATATAACCTGAGGAATGTGAAAAACATAGCAGATGCTGAAAAAGCAGATCTTAAATCCAAACGTAACATTTGCTCATTATTATTATGTTGGGATATGGTTCAATTGCCTGGGTTTGTTTATTCTGAAGAAGAAGTTGCATCGGTAGATAATGCTGAAAAGGTGTTGGAGGGCCTTAGGCCCCATGTTGGTTTAAAGCGACTTTCAATTTCACACTATGGGGGTACTAGCTTTCCCATGTGGATGGAGGACTCTCAATCGCTTCAATATCTCTACTTAGAGAACATGGATAAGGTAAAGCACATCTGCAGCGGCAATGGAAGTAATGGTACGGTGCAAGCATTCCCCTCACTAAAGAGACTGGAGTTGCATAACATGCAGAGCTTGAACGCCTGGTTAAAGGATGAAGGAACTGCAGAGGTTAGGCTGGTTTTCCCATGCCTTGAAATTCTTCAAATCATCGATTGTCCTAATTTGATGTCCATGCCAGAGCTACCGTCTCTTAAAAGTTTATTAATGGAAGGAACGCATATTCCATTGGGATTCGGGAAGAACCTTGCTTCTCTTCAGGATTTAAAAATATATTCTTTTGATAATCTGATCTACTGGCCGAAGGAGGAGTTCCGTGGCTTGAACTCACTGAAGAGTTTATCTATCAGAAGTTGCAAAAATTTGATTGGCCCCTTACCTTTGCCATCATCCTCCTCGTTGCCATCATCCTCCTCATCATCAGGGGATGGAGAACTCCCACCAAACCTAGAATATTTGGAAATTTTTATTGTGAAGCTCTGCTGGAATTGCCTAAGTTGCCTACATCTCTCATATCATTCCGAGTCTCTGGCTGTTCAAATCTAAGTTCCTTGACGGAAGGCGGCCTACAACATGTCACTGCTCTTGAAAGTTTATCTATTAAAGGTTGCAAAAGTCTGACTTCTTTGCCAATATATCTGGGCTCCCTCACTGCACTTGAGAGTCTTGAAATTATGGATTGTGATCTGCTGCAATCACTCTCGGAAGGTCTCCAACAACGACTCCCTAGCCTTCAGTCTTTGCTCATTGAAGGATGCCCCAACCTGGCTTCTTTGCCAATAGATCTGGGCTCCCTCACTGCACTTGAGAGTCTTCAAATTACGAATTGTGATCTGCTGCAATCACTCTCGGAAGGTCTCCAACAACGACTCCCTAGCCTTCAGCATTTGCGCATTGAAGGATGCCCCAACCTGGAGAGACAGCACTATGAAATATCAAAGAGGAGTTCCTACGGCGCATTTCTTCCTTTATTTCGTTGCTTTAGAAGAGCATCTACAGTATAATGGAAACTAATTTTAGTGCTTACCAGGTACAATCCCATCTCCCTCTCTTCTCTTGATAATTGTCTACCTGTAAACGTAAATAAGCAAGCAAGCTTGATTATTTAGGTTCCCTCACATTCTTGTACCAGTTGAAGGAACCTAGGGGGAGGCAAGGTTAAGATATATTTGTCCATCCTAGACCCTAAATTTAACTAATGGAATTTTCTTGAGTTGGTGGCTATACTACACTGTTCATGCATATTATCATGCACTAATTCATGATTCTCACAACTAGCATTGTTTACGTTTCTTTTTTTTCTTTTGCTTTTTCATATTTTTTTTGATGCAAAGGGTAAATGCTATCTTTAATCATTAATCATTCACGGCAGATATGATATAAATAAGTAGCTTACAGTTAGAAAAATGACAAATATTCTCAATTCAAAGAAATAAGGTAGCAAACAAGTTCATTCATACGCATGCACAATTGACCTTTTGACTGCATTTCATGCATCAGGGAAAATGACAATAAAAATATTCTGCACATCTGTAATCTTGAAGATAAAAATGGAATGGCAAGTTTTGTTATTTGATATTGTTTTATTGTTTGAGATAAGCATAAGCATTTGTCATACCTGGTTTTAATATTATCTGACACAGTAAGCCATAGAGTTCAACTGGAAACAAATTAACGTTAGAAATTACTTAATTATAGATGTAATTAGTTACTCTAATAACTATCTGGATGCATAGACTTCTGATTGCAGAAACAAATAGACTTTGAATTGTCAAAGGACTTTTTAGTTTTATTGATATGGTTTATATCTGGAAGATTATATTGTGGTTACATGGCTTTTATGAAGCATGAAATCAGAGAGGTAGTATCATGTTACTATTATGCCATTAGGATGTTGACTGGGTATCTTCATGCGGTTATTTTTGGCACTTTGTGCATTCTCATTGCTTTGTTGTTCCTTCTAATTCTAAAATCTGCATTCACTTTTCTATTGTTAAAATCTTCCTAGAGATTTCTATTGCGAAACAATCTGCATCTTCATGCTTTAACACATTTTCTTATTTAATAAATTTAATATCTGGATATTGCTTCTATAAATTCTGATAATTGAGTGAGCCCCATTGGTAGAGTTAACATATATACAGACATACTTATTTGATTGCGTGCTCAGTCCTCACCATGCTTTATCATCCATCCTATAGCATATAGGTTTTGATTTTTCATGCATTTTGATTTCGTAGTGCTCTTTCAGATACATATTGGAATAACCTAGCTTTGAATTATTCTTCGGGTATGTTGGAACTTCCAAGATTTGATGTTGCTTCTGATGCTCTTGCTACCTTCAAGGTCAGTACTTCTACCTTGCCTTTCTTGGTGGTTAGTCTTTAGATACAATAGCTCCCTTTTGCATGTTCTGAAAGAAACATATGGCAGGACTTGCTTACCAACATATAACTGCAGTTCCCAGTAATGGTTCCCACTATGAACAAGTTAGCCAGTAAATTCACATATTGCTGATTTGGTTGCTCTGATAGTAGTTTGATGCTGCTAGTTTAATAGTCTTGTTGTGGAACTTTTAAACTCTAGTTGTCTGTAAATGCATTTAAGGTAAATCATCTGATGAGAGAATGTTATGAAAAGTTATTGACATCCCCAAACTATGTGACAAGAAGACAATCTTCAACTCTTGGTATGTTTTTGGAAAGTGAGTTGAGGATAGTTTGTAATCTGTTGTTTCTTTAAATTTTTGAAAAGCTACAATTCAGAAGCTCAGCACTTGAAAATTATGATGGCACTGTTAAAATACCAATGCCTTCCCTCAGCATCCATAGCTCTCCTTTTTAATTGTTAATCTAACATATATTTCTCAAGGTCATCATATGTAGAGATGGGTTCATGTTGTAATTTTATATTTTATTGTATTTATGTTATCAATGAATCAGACTTTGGTGCAAAGAGTGAGGCATAGAAGATTAATATGTCAACTGTGATGAATAACAAATGAGGATTAAGGTTAAGCTAAATTATATTAAATCTTACTCAAAATGCACTCAATTAAACCGAATACTCTTCCATTTTTCAGAATGGTCGCGTCGCCGGTGGAGAGAGTAAATTTCAGCGATGATAGTGGTGTTGGTAGTGGAGGGAGAGATCAGGATCATTCTTTTCTTTTTCTCCCATTTTCCCTGCATCTGGGCTCGTGAACCATTGTTGGAGGGTGTAGTTTGAACCTACTTTACCATGGAACGTCGCCGGAGCTTGAGCTAACGTCGCCGGTGAGGTAGGGAGGCCAAAAATTATTGCGCTCTTTTCCTCTGTTTCATTCTAAAGCTCTATTTCATGATAATCTCTTCAATTCCAGCTGAAAGGGCGAGAGATTTTCTAATTAAAGAGTAGGGGAGGATCACCGGAGCTAGGCGAACCTTCGGGGGAAGTTCATATCATCGCCAGCGACCCCGGCAAGGAGGAGGTAAAATATTTTCTCCTCTGTTTTTCTATTTCAACTGAGGTATCAATGGGATTTTTGGGAGGTTTGAGGTCTGCCGTTGCCGGAGAAGATCGCCGGAGGAAGGAGAGTGTCACCGCCGCTCGCCGCTGCCATGGTGGCCGGCGACGAGGAAAGAGGCTGCCGGCTGGGGAGAAGACAACATCTTCTCGCTTGCTTGGACCAGGTCCGGCCGTGGGAGGCCACCGGACCTAGCGGTGTGTGCCACTGCCCTTCATTGGCGGGGAACGGGTGACGGGAAGGGAAGCCGGAGACGGCTTGGGTGCCGGCGGTGGCTGGGCCGTTGGGAGGTGGATAAAGATGGAGAAGGGAGATCGGTGAGAGAGATGTCGGGTGGAGGGTATAGGGCTGGACGCGGGGACCTCGCCAGAGGAGGTCGCCTCCGCCGCCGTAGTTGCGACAAGCGAGGGGTGGCACCGGCGGCAGTTGGGAGCTGGCATTGGGGGGCTTCGGGCGTCGGGAGAAGAACAAGGCTGTAGCCTTCTTAAAGGGTTTGGCTGAACCAGTGAACCAGGTAGTTCCAGTTGGTTCAGTCCCTTAGGATGATTAGTTTAATTAAATTTGGTTGAGAACCTTAGGATTTAATTATAGAATTTATGGGGTTTAGCTAATCTCACACAGTTGCTTCAGATCTGGATTTAAAGATGCATAATCTGATTTTATTTCACCTAAATATCATATTATTTTTGTGTTGGGTTGGAATAAAATGGGTTGAATGATCCAAAGAAATCCATTTATTTTAAATTCTATTGATGAAATATGATCTTGGTTATTAAGTCATGATTTTGATAATGATGTTTAAATTGATAATTAGTCATTGGAAGAAGGAGCGTTTTTTAAATATAGTCAAGATAGTGGAAATTTGTATAATTAGAAAATATAATTTCTAGGATAAAAGAAGCTAAGTAAGGTTACTAGATATTATATTAGAGGGGTAAAATTATCATTTCTATATTTCAGGCTAGGGAATAAAATGTTAATTTTATTAATTATGAATTTTGATGAACTAATTAATTATTTATGCTGAATTATAGGTGATCATTGACTATTATCCTGCATCAAGAAGTTATTGGACTAGCAATTTGAGGTAGGAGTTCTGCACCCTACTGTTGTGTTATATGTTTTTATGACTTGCATGCCTCCATATATCATATTTTATTATTGATTTTCTTTGCATGATTTGGAATGAGCATTATGTATTATTGTGGATTTGTGTGTGTGTGTGTATATTTATATATATATATGGAGGTATATTATTTTGTTATAAATGATTTTGATTTAATTTGAGATTATGGGTTTTCAACTTTCTGGATGTGATGTGGCTAGTATCTGGAAGTGGTATGGGTGACTTGATATTTTGGGGTTGGTATGGTATAGCTTGGTATTCTGGAGGTGGTCAGGTGTAGCTTGGTAGTATTATGAAAGTGTTATGGTATAGCTTAGTATTCTGGAGGTGGTGTGGCTTGGTAGTGTGAGGTGTATTGTATGACTTGGTGGAAGGACATGGGATGTATGATAGATATGCTGGTACATTGTACTAGTTTGGCTGGAAGAGTTGGTACCCTCCCTTGCCTAGATTGGCAGCACTGCGGAAAGGGGTAAGCTTGAGGAAGGCCGGTGTAGAACAAAGTCATGGAGCAGGACCTAATTGAGTTCCTTTATGCAGAGCACTAGTATATAAACCAATTTGGGTGGAAGAAGTATCACCGGGTTAGGAAAGAACAAAGTTATGTGGCTGTTCTGAAGCATGAAATCATAGAGGTAATATCCTGTTACTATTATGCCATTAGGGTGATGATGACTAGGCGTCTTCATGTGGTTACTTTTGGTACTTTGTGCATTCTTATTGCTTTGCTGTTACTTCTAACTCTAAAATCTGCATTCACTTTTCTATTGCTAAACTTTTCCTAAAGATTTCTATTGCCAAACAATCTGCATCTTCATACTTTAACACATTTTCTTATTTAATAAATTTAATCTCTGGATATTGCTTCTATAAGTTCTGATAATTAAGTGAGCCCTATTGGTAGTGTTAACATATATGCAAACATACTTATTTGATTGCATGCTCAGTCCTCACCATGCTTTATCATCCATCCTATAGCGTATAGGTTTTGATTTTTCATGCATTTTGATTTTGTAGTGCTCTTTCAGATACATATATATTGGAATAACCTAGCTTTGAATTATTCTTCGGGTATGATGGAACTTCCAAGCTTTGATGTTGCTTCTAATGCTCTTGCTACCTTCAAGGTCACTTCTTCTACCTTGCCTTTCTTGGTGATTAGTCTTTAGATACAATAGCTCCCTTTTGCATGTTCTGAAAGAAACATATGGCAGGACTTGCTTACTAAACATGTAACTGCAGTTTCCCAGTAATGGTTCCCACTATGAACAAGTAAATTCACATATTGCTGATTTGGTTGCTCTGATGGAAGTTGATGCTGCTAGTTTAGTAGTCTTGTTGTGAAACTTTTAAACTAAAGTTGTTTGTAAATGTGTTTAAGGTAAGTCATCTGATGAGAGAATGTTGTGCCAGTTCTTTGAGCTCCATGAAAAGTTATTGACATCCACAAACTATGTGACAAGAAGACAATCCTCGAAGGTCAGGTGTACCACTGATCTACACTCAACTCTTAGTATGTTTTGAAAAGTGAGTTTGGGACAGTTTGTAAACTGTTATTTCTTTAAATTTTTTTTTTGAAAAGTGAGTAGCATGTTTCAATTTTTTTGAAAAGCTACATTTCAGAAGCTCAGCACTTGAAAATTATGATGGCACTGTTAAAAGTACCAATGCCTTCCCTCAGCATCCATAGCTTTTCTTTTTAATTCTTAATCTGACATATATTTCTCAAGCTGATCATAGGTAGAGATGGCTTCATGTTTAATTTTATATTTTTTGTATTTATGATATCAATGCATTAGACTTTGGTGCGAAGAGTGAGGCATAGAAGGTTAATATGTTTACTATGATGAATAGGAAACAAGGATTAAGGTTAAGCTAAATTATATTAAACCTAATACTCTTCCATGTTTCAGAATGGTCGCGTCGTGGGTGGAGAGAGAAATTTCAGCAATGATATTGTGTTTTGGTAGTGGAGGGAGAGAATTGGATCATTCTATTTTTCTCCCATTTTCCCTGCATCTGGGCTCGTGAACCATTGTTGGAGGGTGTAGTTTGAACCTACTTCACCGTGGTAGGGAGGCCAAAAAATTATCGCGCACTTTTCCTTTGTTTCATTCTCAAATCTCTATTTCATGACAATCTCTTCAATTCCGGTTGAAAGAGCGAGAGACTTTCTAACTAAAGAGTAGGGGAGGATCACCAGAGCTAGGCGAACCATTTTAGATCATCGGGCCGAAAGGCGGAGGTTTTTCCTCTATCCTGTTTCAACTGAGGAAACAGTTTTTTGGGAGGTTTGAGGGCTGCCGTTGTCACTGTCACCACCGCTCCCGCTTTGCTTTGGCCAGGTCCAGCCATGTAGCGGTGTGCGCCACTGCCTTCATTGGTGGGGAACGGGTGACTAGGTGGAGAAAGATGGAGAAGGCAAATCGGTTGTCAGGTGGAGAGATGCAACTTTGCGATAGGAGTTGGGAGTGGGCCTTGGGGAACTTCAAGGCTGTAGCTTCTTATTTGGGCCTGAACCAGTGAACCAACTAGTTCAAGTTGGTTCAGTCTCTTAAGATGATTAGTTTAATTAAATTTGGATGAGAACCTTAGGATTGAACTATAGAATTTGTAGGGTTTGGCTAATATCACACAGTTGGTTCAGATCTGGATTTAGAGATGCAAAATCTGATCTTTATTTCACCTTCATATTCCTTGGTAATCAAGCCATGATGTTTCTAGTTTTGATGCATCGCATGTTTAACATTGACTATTATCTTGCATTTATTGGACTAGAAGAGCTTCTGTCTACTATTGCATGATTGCATGCCTGCACTCTGCATGATTTGGAATGAGCATTGCCATCATGTAGTTACATACACAACTCTGTAGGGAAAGGATCTTCCTCACTATCCTCTTTATCTAATTTTCAAGACAAATTATAAAGTCCTTTTCTTCTTTATTTTTTTAAATAAACTTGTCCTTTTTATGCATTTTTTCCTTCTATTCTTTCCTAGTTTATGATGCAGCATGAACAACTTTGTTCTCTTGTGCACTACATTGCATGAACAACATTGTTCTTATGCTTGAAAAGGCAGCATCAATCTTATGCATTTTATTTTCACAGGTTATAGATTCAATATCTGCAAGCCGACATGACTTGGGGCCATTGAGTCTTGATTTTTTCAGAAAAAATCATGTCTTCTTTGTGGCAAGTTGATGGACTGGTTGATGCTGACCAGAATAATCAGACTTCAGCAGATGCAACTATTTTCCTGTTTTATCCAAGTATTTGTATTTATTGAATAAATTGGCAACAATGTGCCTATTAATCATGTCATCTTTGACTTCTTGAAGCAACTTCAGACTGCTTCAAATTCTGAACACAAGACTTCCCAAGTTAAATTAAAAAATGATGATGTATTAGGTGGTATACAGAAAAAGGACAAAGAGCTTAAAGATGACTCAGGTAAACAACTGGCTTCTCTTTTCATTCTCTTTTTTATTATTTAGTTGCATAATTCAAGTATAATTTTCTGAGTAAAGAATTTGATGGGTTTTGCAATGTAGATGGATGTCAACTTCTCGACTCACTGGCAAAATTAGCCCGAAAGGTGACTCTATCTTATATTAACAATACTGTTGTTGTCATTTAAACTACGAAAGTAAAATATTCGTATTGTTCCACTGGATTAAGAAAGTTACTTACCTGTAATTTGTTCTGAATATATTGCTAAACAATGCTTTAAACTTCTTGTTTGTACCAAGTGTCTATTGATCTACTTATATAACTTTGATCTCTCTGCCATAGAGATTGAGAGAGAATACTGTCCAGTTTGTACCAAGTATCTATTGTAGAAAACATGGATGAGTTTAAATGGTTGAACTCTTCATATTGTCCAGTTTTGAGGCAGCTTGAGTCTGTTGGAATGAAAGAACACTACTTCAAGGCTGATCATCCAACAACTCTCTCTGCAGGCTTTTCCAATTCAAAGTACCGAAACCCAAAATACCTATCTATGCTGAATCATCTAAGATTCTACCTCCCACAAGTTTATCCCAAGTTAGATAAGATCCTGTTTCTTGATGATGACAGCGTTGTCCATAAGGATTTGACATGATTGTGGTCTGTATATCTTAATGGAAATGTGAATGGTGCAGTGGAGACCTATGGTGAAAATTTCCATTGCTTTGATAAGTATCTCAATTTCTCAAATCCGCATAGTGCCTGAAGCTTGATCACAATGCACGTGGTTGGACCTATGGAATGAATGTTTTTGATCTCAAGGAATGTTAGAAGAAAGATATAATTGGAATTTATCACAAGTGGCAGAATATGCGAGTCTATATAAGCCTTTTGTTTTTTTACATTTCCAAAATTAATTGCACATTATGTACAGAAATTATCATGCTATAGAGATTGGGCCTTGAGAGTGAAATTGTTGTCATGGATTGTATATGTTAATTATGGCTCTTCTAGTTTTTTTTCGTGCATTGAATCATACTGATATAATTTTTATGGTTATCTCTAGATCCACATATATCATATAGATCGATTATTTATAGCTAGGCACATGCATGCATATGTTTTACTCTTATCTATGTTTATCTATATAAAGAGGTGTTTTAGTACATGCGGCACCTTCCATTATGGGGTCAGATGAACACAACCTTACCTTTACGTGTAGAGAAGATGCTTTCATATTTTGAATCTATAACCGCCAAGTTATGATGGAGCAATCTTACCATTGTGTTGACAAACATGCACTTTCTTTTTGTATTATTTCATTTATTAGTTATTTCTTTGGTTAACACAAATATTTGGTGAATTTTGAAAAGTATTTATTCATCTTTTCATAAGTTGCCTCTTCATTATCTATTTTATGATATCTAAACTCCTATATCCTCAAGGGCCATGACTGCCTTAACTAATCATCGTTAGCTACGAATAATTTTGGCTCGTTATTGCATTTATCCTTAATTTAAGCAACATCATACGTAATCTTGTAGTGCAGTGTTCCTGCACTTTCTTCATTCAAATTATACAGTCAACATTGTTGATGCTACCCCTCTGATATTCCCTTAATTTATAGGCACGCAGGAATCATATCAATCTGCAGAAATGCATCTCTAGTACTCATTCATTGCCATGGATCTGTTTGAATTATTATCTTCATTATCTTTCCTTTTTAATTGTTTAATCAATGTGATCAGTTTATAGTATTTCTTGGTCATATATTGCCTGTGGTAAACCCTTTCAAACATATCGTCTGCTTAAATCTATTTCACACATAATCTCACTACCTCAGATTCCTATAACATATTCCATAGGCATCTTAAATCCTTCATGTATGGCAACTCTGAGGAGATAAGCTATGAATGCTGAATGTTTATATGGAATTACTGACCATTGATAAGGTCATGACAGTTTCAATGTTGCCATATTGACTGTCATACTTTGTTAGACCTTTTCTTTTATTTATTTTGTTATTCATCTTTAATGCTGAAGATATGACATTTCTTATAGAGATTGTTAAATTCCCTTTTTCAAATTTTATTGTCCATCTAGAGAGGAAATGTGTACTCATGCATTTAACAACTAGTGCGAATGCCAATTACACGTCTACTTTCAATGTAATGCATTGAAACTCAAGCAGACAAACATATTGCTACACCAATTAGCAATCTCTTTATGGTGTTACTAACTAGTATTTTTTTTTTTTTTGGTTCTCACTAGAACGAAGACAGGGTCCTTTGGAAACTTGGTACTCTTCCAGCCGGACTGTTAACATTTTATAAATTGACACATCCACTGGACAAATCATGGCATGTCCTTGGTTTGGGTACAACCCTAGTGTTGATCGCTCAGAGATAGAAAATGCTGTAGCAATAAGCCACTATAACAGGAACATGAAACCTTGGCTGGAACTGGCAGTGACTAAATACCGGCCTTACTGGTCCAAATACAACAAGTATGATCATCCTTATGTTCAGGGCTGCAGTATAAGTGAATAGGCAGAACGATGCAATTGTTCTCATGGAATATGATTTATTGTTTGGGAACTGAAGTAAAGCTGGAGGAAAGGAAAGAGGGCCCTTGGATGTTGCATCGCCTCATTCAGTTAGTATTTGTTCGACCTTATTGCTGTCATTCTACCCCACTTGTAATTTTCCTCCATTCTGTTAAGCCTTGTACATGGAAGGGAGGCTGCACTGGAATATTAAAGCAATTAGTTGTGATTTCGCCTCTATACTGCTCTTTTTCTGTGGAACAGATAATGTTGTTTCTTACAGACAGGAGGCTCATGCCTTGCAATGAGCAAGACCGTCCTTTTGCCACTTATACTAATTAGTGGAACGTCAACACATAACTCGTGAATGTAATGAAGGTGAACCATTTTTTGCCCAAAGATAACACCTTAGGTTATGCCTTAGTCAATAATTTCTCTTCTAATCTAGTACACTCTTACGTTACAAGAAAAATAACTTATTATGACGAATTAATTCATTGCAGTAAGTACAAAAGTCATCGTAATAACTCGTAATAAGTTATTATTACGATGATAAAAAATTCATCGTAATACGTTTCAAAATCATCGTAATAAGTTATTGTCGTAATAACTTACAACAAAATTATTTTCATCATAATAAATAACATATTACGATGAAAATATATCATCGTTATAAATTTTTAAAAAAATATAATTAAAAATAAAAATTTATTACGACAACGTAATAGGAAGCTATTACGGCGAAATTAAGCCGTCGTAATAGGTTAGACGTTATTATGATGACTTAGTTTCACCGTAATAGCTTCGTATTACGGCGAAATTAAGCTGTCGTAATAGGTTAGACGTTATTATGGTGACTTAATTTCACCAGCAAAATTAAGTCACCGTAATAAATTTTTATTTTAAATTATATTTTAAATTTTTTATTTTGCATCTATTATAATAATTTAATATAATATTAAAACAATGTATTAGGCTTCAAAATTTTCACAAAAAATTTAATAAAAATTTTATTCATTTCAATAAAATCATCATATACAATGTTTTTGAAAATACATAATTAAAAAAAAATACATGTACTATGGAGGAAATGAGGTCTGCTGGGATCTACTAGGAGGAAGTCCAGGCACTAGCTATCGCATGTAAGTAGTGAGCCGATCAGTCGTCGCCTTTAGATCCTCAATGATCTTCTGTTGCTCAGTGATGATATCCTTCTGTTGACTCAATTGCTCTCGATACTGTTGGCCCAGATGACAACCCAAGAGAGGGGGGTGAATTGGGTTCTTTAAAAAAAAATTAAACCTTTTGAAATATTTGTTTGCTTAGTGTGAGTGAAAGTGAATGCAGATGCAAAAACAAAATACAATCAATAAGATAGAGATAGAGATAGAGATAAAGGAGACACGGCAAACACAAAGATTTTATAGTGGTTCGGTGTATCCAACACCTACGTCCACTCCTAAGATTCACTTGGGTCCACACTATAACTTCCTTGATTACAGCCGAGTTGTTTTACAAGCTCACAACTCAAACTTGTTGTTTTCCCGGGATCACAACGAACCCAGCCGGTTTTCCGGGCTCACCAGCACAAAAACCCTAACACAAGCTATACCAAGCTTGTACCGAGGTAAGACTACCTCCACTAGTTCAATCCCCCAGATTGAACTAGACACAAACAAAAGAAATATTGTTTTTCAAGTACACAGCTCCTCAATGAGCAAATAATCAAGTAAATGAACAAGGTTTAGAAAAGCCTGATTTGTAGTTGGTTGGCTTTTGAGCTTTTCTTCTTTTCTTCTTTTCTTCTTCTCCTTGCTAGATTGAATCAAGCCTCAGCTCCGATTCTTCACAGTTGAAGCAGTTGAGAAGGATTGAAAAGCAAGAACTGATCCTCTTTCTCCAATTTGGGAAATCCACCAAAACTTTGATTTGAATGCCTTGGATTCCTCTTGAGCTTTTTGGAGTGGAGTGGATTTGAGCTAGAAGGTTTTTTTCTTGAGATTCAGGCTCTCTCTTTTTCGGATTTTTGAATTGGGATTTCTCTATTTCCGTTTTTCTTCTTTGTTTTTCCGTTCTTGTTTTTGAATGATAGTCTTCCCTTTTTATAGATTTCTTTCAAACCATTTTTGGAAGAAAACTATCCGTTGGAGTGTACCTTGCAACAAAATATATCCGTTAGAAATAAAGTAAAATAGAAATATTACCGTTAGAGCTGATCTGGCAATTTGATTTTTCGTTCCAGGTGGGTTGGAGTCGACTCTAACTTTTCTGGAGTCGGCTCTAACTCGAAACACTTTAATCCGTTAATTCTGGAGTCGTCTCTGACTTTTCTGGGGTCGACAAGAAACTTTTCTGGAGTCGACTCTAACAGACCCGGAGTCGACTCTAAGTCGGGGCCAGAAAAATCAACGTTCTGTCTTTTCTGTTGGAGTCGGCTCTAACAGTCTCGGAGTCGACTCTAACTTCCGTGCCAGATACTGGAGTCGGCTCTGTGATTCTCGGAGTCGACTCTAATGTCTGCAATCTTACCTAGACATTAGATTCGATCCAGAACAAGATTTAACTCCTGATTTTGATCATTCAATCGACTTATAATCTGAAAAACTTAATCAAAATCATTAGAGCCTTCAATTGTTATACTCAAATAGTTTTGTTAATCATCAAAATCATCAATTGGGTCAACAATCTCCCCCTTTTTGATGATAACAAAAACTTTGAGTATATGCATTCAAAAAATTCATTCGAACTAAAGATTATAGTCATTTTAAAGCTTAAAACATTTTTAATGAAGGATTTGATGCCAATATTCAAAGTGAACTTTTAAAATTATGCATGAGTTCTATATAAGCCATCAATTATGAACATTTAAACTAAATGTACAGAAAATTGCAATTAAGCTTGTTGTTAAGCTCCCCCTGCATTGAATAGCTCCCCCTATATATAAAAATCAAATTTTAATTGAACTGATTAAAATTTCAAGTCTCTTTCTTTTTGCATAAACAATCATTTCTCCCCCTTTCTTTCTTTCTTTTTGCATATTCAACCATCTCTCATTAAAATTTCAAGTCTTTTTTTTTTTTGCATATTCAACCATCTCTCCCCCTTTTTTGTTATCAGCAATAAGGAGAGTATTAGATAAAGAAAGTTATTAGAGAAAAATTGTTGGTTCAATAAGACATAGGGATTCAAGCAGTCAATCATAGACAGATTTGAAAATGTGTAATTGCATTACATAAGTAAGAAACATTACATAAGTTGATTCAAGTACATTCCAAAGTGAGATACATTAGATACTCAAAATTCCTAAATACAAACTATCAAGATAAAGTAAACCTGGAGAACCTAAGATACAAAAGAGTATCAAAATCAAAATCAAAGTCAGATATGTTTGAATACAATTTTCTTCAAGTGACCTATGATTTCCATTACATCATCTTTTTGAGATTTCTTAAAATTTTCAAGACAAGCTTCAATCTGTGAGACTGCAAGGTCAATGTCCTTCTTCAGTTGACCAGTTGCATGAACATAAGATCCCGAGCCATCAGCAATGCCTTCCATCCTTTCAAAGATTTTGTGAAGTTCAGCACCAAAGGATTCAACAGAATTGCTTATGGAAAAGGAAATCATGTCAAGTCTCGAGTTAAGTTCTTCTTTTAGCTGATTGAAGTCTTCTTTTAATTGATTAATCTCATGAGATCTCTGACTGTCATATTCAGCAAGCAAGGCTCTCAACTGACCAATCTGCTCATCAGAGAATCTCCCAGAAGCAGTAACAGACAGATGTGGAGGAGAGGGAACTGTGCTCGGTCCAGCTTCTGAAGGTCCAGCTGTAGATGGTCCCGCAATAAATGGATCAGGGACTGATGGTCCCGCAGTGGATGGTCCAGGGATATCTTCTACTCTGGCCTCTTCAGTTCTATCTCTCTCAGCTCTTTCTTCTCGTCCTCCTTTCATCCAGATACCATTTAACTTCTTGAAGCCCATCCGATGAATAGTAGAAATACTATAATAGTCAGTGTGCCTTAATTTCCTTAGGGGTTCATTATCCATAATTAGCACACCTTGGCTTCTAAAGATCAATGTCAGAACCATACCATATGGCAGTGTAGATCTTTTCTTTGTAGCAGCCTCTGCCATATAACCAATCATCATGCCAGCTAGGTTGACTGGCCTTCCAGTTATAATACAATCCATCAAAAGAATGTCTCGCTCCGAGACGTACTCAAATCTACCAATTTTGGGGAATAAAATTCTTCCACATATGTTGTGTAGTAACCTGAGCTCCAGATTTAATTGATTAGCAAGAATTTCCTCAAACTCGGTTACATCCCTCCCTAACATTCTTGACAATGCACCACTTCTATCATCATGCTGATATTCCATAATACCAATTGTGGGCATTTCCAACAGATTTCCAAGGATTTCAGCAGTTATTACAACTCTAGTTCCTCTTACAATACTGACTAAACCGCCTTCTCCTCTACTCAAATCATTGTAAAATTCTCTCACTAGGGCAGGATAAGTGGGGATATCTAATGAACAAATCTTTTCCCACCCCATTTCTTTTAAACATCTTCCTATTGAGAAGCCCTCCGACTCAAAGAAATCAAAGTTGACCTTCCTTCCAGTTGTAATAGTCTTACCGGCTAGTTGATCTACTTTGGGTGAAGAGGGTGAAGGAGGGGAATCTTCTTGAGTGGCCGAAGAGGAGGATGGCGAGGGTTGCCTCCGAATCGTGCGTCGCCTCGTGGGAACGGACGCTCCTCCGACGAAACCGCGCCTCTTGGGTGCCATTGAGTTGATTGGAATGTGTAATCAAAGGTTTTGAGAAGATTGGGGAGGTTGGAAAGGCTTTGGAACTCCTTGGAGGGGTTTTGGGAGACGGATAAAATGATTTGGGGTCGACTCCGCCTTTTTATTTTTGACCTAGTTCGACCTAGAGTCGACTCCCGAAAACTGGGTGTCGGCTCCGAACCAGAAAGTCTGTCAGCGCTCGAATTAGAGTCGGCTCTACAGAAGCCGGAGTCGGCTCTAATTGCTTAGACAGAACATCAAAAACTAAGGTGTCGACTCCACAAACTGTTAGAGTCGACTCTAACAGTTTCAGAGATAAAAAATCAAGTTTCAAGGATCTGAAACTATTCAAATTAATCATCAAACTCTAGATAAATGTTCCTTAGCAATTGGGGAAACAATGAATCAAGATCTAGATAGATTTCCTTATTGAATATCGAGATTTTTCAAGAAATTGATGAAATCTAGATAGTTGTTCTTAAGAGTTTCAGAAAATTATTCCAAAGGATCACAAACTCCTAATTCTCCTCTAAGATAACAAAATCTCTCTTCACTTAAGGGTTTTGTAAATATATCTGCCAGTTGTTCTTCAGTATTCACATAATCAAGACAAATTTCATTATTGGCAACATGTTCTCTTATAAAGTGATATCTAATTTCAATATGCTTTGTTCTTGAGTGTTGAATTGGATTTTTAGTTAGATTGATTGCACTTGTATTATCACATCTTATAGGTGTCTTATCAAGTGTGATACCATAGTCTTCAAGTTGTCTCTTAATCCATAGGATTTGAGCACAGCAACTTCCAGCTGCAACATATTCTGCTTCAGCAGTAGATAATGCAACCGAATTTTGCTTTTTGCTAAACCATGAGATTAAGTTACTTCCTAAAAATTGGCATGCACCACTTGTGCTTTTTCTATCTAACTTACATCCAGCATAATCAGAATCAGAATAAGCAATCAGATTTAATGTTGAGTCTCTAGAATACCATAAACCTACATTTTTTGTTCCACTAAGGTATCTAAGAATTCTTTTAACAGCAATTAAATGTGATTCTTTAGGTTCAGACTGAAATCTAGCACATAAGCAAACAGCAAACATTATGTCTGGTCTACTTGCAGTTAAGTAAAGTAGGGATCCGATTATACCTCGATAATATTTTTGATCAACCTTCTTACCTTCTTCATCTTTGTCCAGCTTGCATGAAGGACTCATTGGTGTTCCGAGGGGTTTGATTGATTCCATACCAAACTTCTTTAGAATTTCTCTTGTGTACTTTGTTTGGTTGATAAAGATTCCCTCTTTGCTTTGTTTGATTTGGAGTCCAAGGAAGAAATTGAGTTCTCCCATCATGCTCATTTCAAATTCTCCCTGCATTAACTTAGCAAACTCTTGACATAGAAGATTGTTAGTAGCACCAAATACAATGTCATCAACATAAATTTGAACTACAAGTAAATCTTTATCTTTTCTTTTCAAAAACAATGTTTTATCAACATTTCCTCTTGTAAAATCATTTTCAATCAAAAATTTACTTAGTCTATCATACCAAGCTCTAGGTGCTTGTTTCAAACCATATAAAGCTTTGTGCAATTTAAAAACGTGATTTGGAAATTCATGATCTTCAAATCCCGGTGGTTGTTCAACAAATACTTCTTCATTTATTAATCCATTTAAAAATGCACTTTTGACATCCATTTGAAATAAATTAAAGTTCATGTGACATGCAAATGCAAGTAATAGCCTAATGGCTTCTAATCTAGCTACAGGTGCAAAGGTTTCATCAAAATCAATACCTTCTTCTTGATTATATCCTTTTGCAACTAATCTAGCTTTGTTTCTAATTACTATGCCATTTTCATCTAGTTTATTTCTAAAAACCCATTTTGATCCTATAACAGAATGATCTTTAGGTCTTTCCACTAATGTCCATACATTATTTCTAGTGAATTGGTTTAATTCTTCTTGCATAGCTAACATCCAATTATTATCTTTTTCAGCTTCTTCAATGGTTTTAGGTTCAATTTGAGAAACAAATGCAAGGTGATTACTAATATTTCTCATAGATGATCTAGTTCTTATTCCTTGAGATGGATCACCTATAATCAATTCCTTGGGATGACTATAAGCGTATCTCCAATCTCTTGGTAGATCTACATCATTATGATTAGTATTAATAACATCAGCATTAGGCGAATCATTATCTTTAGCTTCTTGTTCATGATCTGAAGATACATCAATATTAAGTTTTTCAAGATTGTTTCGAGAATGTTTGTATCTTCCTCATCATCAATCCTTTTGGAACTTGATGCTAAAGATTCATCAAAAACTACATGAATAGATTCTTCAACAATTAAACTTCCTTTATTGAACACTCTATATGCTTTACTAGTTGTTGAATAACCTAAGAATATTCCTTCATCAGATTTTGCATCAAATTTACCTAAGTTATTTTTACCATTATTATGAATAAAACATTTACAACCAAATGCATGAAAATATTTAATGTTGGGTTTTCTATCATGCCATAATTCATAAGGTGTTTTCTTTAAAATAGGTCTTATTAATGCTCTATTTAGGATGTAACATGCTGTGTTAATAGCTTCCGCCCAAAAGTATTTCGGGAGTTTACTTTCACATAGCATGGTACGGGCCATGTCTTCTAGAGTTCTATTTTTCCTTTCAACTACTCCATTTTGTTGAGGGGTTCTTGGTGCAGAAAAATTATGATTAATACCATTTTCATTGCAAAAACTTTCAAATAAGTGATTTTCAAATTCAGTTCCATGATCACTTCTTAGAGACACTATGGTAGTGTTTTTCTCATTTGTTACTTTCTTGAAGAATTTCAGGAATATCGAGAAAGTCTCATCTTTGTGAGCTAAAAACATTACCCAAGTGAATCTAGAGTAATCATCTACTATCACAAGACCATATTTCTTTCCTCCTAGACTTGTGGTTCTAGTTGGTCCAAAAAGGTCCATGTGAAGTAGCTCTAATGGCCTAGAAGTTGAAACAACATTTTTAGATTTAAAAGAACTTCTCGTTTGTTTTCCAAACTGACATGCATCACATATTTTGTTATTTTCAAAATCTATTTTAGGTAGTCCTTTTACTAAATCCATTCTAATTAGTTTTGAAATCAGGTGTGTGCTTGCGTGACCTAATCTTCGATGCCACAACCAACCAATCTCATTCATATTAGCATTATTAGCAACTAAGCAATGATTATTAGTAGACAAATTGTCTAAGTCAATCAAGTATACATTGCCATTTCTATTTCCAATAAAAACAATGCTATTATCAATGGGATTAGCAACTGTGCATATAGAAGATTCAAATGATACTTTAAAACCTTTGTCACATAATTGACTAATGCTAATTAAATTATGTTTCAAACCATCAACATATAAGACATTTTCAATATATGTGGAGGGAGTTATTTGAATGTTACCAAACCCCAAGATTTGGCCTTTGCCATTGTCCCCAAATGTAACTACTCCTCCTCTTCTTTTCTTCAAGGGTGATGAATTGATCTTTGTCACCCGTCATGTGCCTTGAGCAGCCGCTATCAAGATACCACTTTCGCTTTGATCTTTTGGCCGCAAGACACTCCTGCAAAGATGATCAAGTCTTATGTTTAGGTACCCAAGCTTTCTTGGGTCCTTCATGGTTAGTAGCAATAAAAATGTTCCTTTTGGAACCCATATTTTCTTTCCTTTAATATTTAAGTTTTTATTAGGTTTTAGAATTTTACATTCATAAGATTTATGTCCTTTTTGATTACATTTAAAGCATGTAAAATTACTTTGGCCAGCACGCACAAAAATATTTTTCAGTGATTTTTGTTTTCTAAAAGTGTTATACCCTAATCCGGCTTTGTCAAAAACTGCTTTTTGACTATTTAATAACATGTTCAATTTAGTTGAGCTTAAGGTAAACTTATCAACTATGTTCTTATATTTTTCAACCTCTTTCCTTAGTTTATCATTTTCATTGGAAATTAATTCTTTTTCTTTTACCAAAATTTCATTTTCAGATTTAAGTTTCTTAACTTCATTATTAAGATCTTCCTTTTCTTTAATGAAAGTTAATTTTCATTTTTCAAAAGCTTGTATTTCTTTTTCAAAACCTTGAAATCGCCGACAAGTTCATTAAAAGCATCAAATAATTCATCAAATGCAAACTCATCGCAAGGGTTATCGGAACTTACCTCATCGTTGTCGTCCGCCATAAAACATACATTTGCGACTTCCTTTTGTTCTTCTTCTTCGGAAGAAGATTCTTCGCTATCACTCCAAGTCGCCACATAAGCCTTCTTTTTCTTTTTGTAGGCTTTCTTTAATTTAGGACATTCATTCCTAAAGTGCCCCGGTTTATTACACTCATAGCAAGTCAAGGGGTCTTTCTCTTTTTCTTTGTCCTTGTCCTTGTTCTTATCCTTTCTCCTTCCCACTTTGCTCCAAATTTCTTCTTGTGGAAGGGTTTCTTTCTCCTCATGAATCTTTTAAACTTTTTAGCTAAGAGAGCAGTCTCTTCATCATCATCATCATCATCATGCTGCTGCTCTCTTCTTCTTTTGCAGCTTTGAGGGCAATCACTTTCTTCTTCTTTGTGTCCTCCTCTACGTGCTGCTTCATTGTCAACTCATGGGTCATAAGTGATCCTAGAAGCTCCTCTAAGGGTAAGTGTTGAGGTCCTTTGCTTCTTGGATTGCTGTCATTTTGGCTTCCCATGATCTTGGTAGTGACCTAAGAATTTTTCGAACAAGTTCTGAGTTAGTATATGTCTTACCAAGACTTTTTAAACCATTTACAATATCTGTAAATCTAGTATACATGCATGCAATGGTTTCAGATTGTTCCATGCTAAACAACTCATATTTATGAACAAGAATATTAATTTTAGATTCTTTTACTTGGTTGGTACCCTCATGGGTAACCTCTAATCTATCCCAAATCTCCTTTGCGGAATTACATGTGGAGATTCTATTAAATTCATTAGCATCTAAAGAGCAATATAAAACATTCATGGCTTTAGCGTTAAGCTGTGCCATCTTCCTATCATTATCATTCCAGTCCCTTTCGGGCTTAGGAACAATAGTGCCATCAATAACATGTGTGGGTGTACTAGGTCCATTAATTATAACACCCCATAGTTCATAGTCAGAAGCTTGAATGAATATCCTCATTCTAGCTTTCCAATATGAATAATTTGAACCATTAAACAGTGGAGGTCTATTCGTAGAATGACCTTCAGCAAATGATCCAACTTGAGCTGCCATTTGGATCTTTAGCTCTTGATCGTGTGATCAAAATCTAATGAGCACTAGCTCTGATACCAATTGTTGGCCCAGATGACAACCCAAGAGGGGGGGGGGTGAATTGGGTTCTTTAAAAAATTTAAACCTTTTGAAATATTTGTTTGCTTAGTGTGAGTGAAAGTGAATGCAGATGCAAAAACAAAATACAATCAATAAGATAGAGATAGAGATAGAGATAAGGAGACACGGCAAACACAAAGATTTTATAGTGGTTCGGTGTATCCAACACCTACGTCCACTCCCAAGATTCACTTGGGTCCACACTATAATCTTCCTTGATTACAGCCGAGTTGTTTTACAAGCTCACAACTCAAACTTGTTGTTTTCCCGGGATCACAACGAACCCAGCCGGTTTTCCGGGCTCACCAGCACAAAAACCCTAACACAAGCTATACCAAGCTTGTACCGAGGTAAGACTACCTCCACTAGTTCAATCCCCCAGATTGAACTAGACACAAACAAAAGAAATATTATTTTTCAAGTACACAGCTCCTCAATGAGCAAATAATCAAGTAAATGAACAAGGTTTAGAAAAGCCTGATTTGTAGTTGGTTGGCTTTTGAGCTTTTCTTCTTCTTCTTCTTCTCCTTGCTAGATTGAATCAAGCCTCAGCTCCGATTCTTCACAGTTGAAGCAGTTGAGAAGGATTGAAAAGCAAGAAACTGATCCTCTTTCTCCAATTTGGGAAATCCACCAAAACTTTGATTTGAATGCCTTGGATTCCTCTTGAGCTTTTTGGAGTGGAGTGGATTTGAGCTAGAAGGTTTTTCTCTTGAGATTCAGGCTCTCTCTTTTTCGGATTTTTGAATTGGGATTTCTCTATTTCCGTTTTTCTTCTTTGTTTTTCCGTTCTTGTTTTTGAATGATAGTCTTCCCTTTTTATAGATTTCTTTCAAACCATTTTTGGAAGAAAACTATCCGTTGGAGTGTACCTTGCAACAAAATATATCCGTTAGAAATAAAGTAAAATAGAAATATTACCGTTAGAGCTGATCTGGCAATTTGATTTTTCGTTCCAGGTGGGTTGGAGTCGACTCTAACTTTTCTGGAGTCGGCTCTAACTCGAAACACTTTAATCCGTTAATTCTGGAGTCGTCTCTGACTTTTCTGGGGTCGACAAGAAACTTTTCTGGAGTCGACTCTAACAGACCCGGAGTCGACTCTAAGTCGGGGCCAGAAAAATCAACGTTCTGTCTTTTCTGTGGAGTCGGCTCTAACAGTCTCGGAGTCGACTCTAACTTCCGTGCCAGATACTGGAGTCGGCTCTGTGATTCTCGGAGTCGACTCTAATGTCTGCAATCTTACCTAGACATTAGATTCGATCCAGAACAAGATTTAACTCCTGATTTTGATCATTCAATCGACTTATAATCTGAAAAACTTAATCAAAATCATTAGAGCCTTCAATTGTTATACTCAAATAGTTTTGTTAATCATCATAATCATCAATTGGGTCAACGATACTCATGTAGTTCCCCTCGGCACTCATGTAGTTCCCCTCGGCACTCATGTAGCTCCGTCTTTAATTATGAGTTTTTCGAAGATGAAGAACTACCTTTAGTTCTTGATGTACCTTTGGTAGTGAATCCCATCCCCTTTTGTAACCAGATCTAGAACCTAAAACCTCCTCAAAAGTGGCATCCTCATTGATTAGTTCTACTGTAGAGTCCTATGAAGAAAGTCGCTCTACAAACTGTGCCTGTAATGAAAAGAAAACAAATTCAACATGTTTAATATAAAACATTACATTCAAGAATATTATATTTTTAATTGATAAAACTTACATGGGTATCTTCAGCTCTTTCATTTATTCATTGATTCTTTTTTTTGTCCAAACGAAGAGTATTCCACATATGAAGTCTGGATGGCTCCTCTTCTGTTACATGATCTCTCCGAAAAGAAACAATAATAGTTTAAGACAGTAAATTTCATCAAAAAGAATAATCATAATATAAATCTTCTTTCCATGTGTTTACCTTCCTGTCAATGCCCAAATATATTGTGATTTGTGATTGTTGCAGTAAAACTCAACAAATAATAGTTTAAGACAAATCATTTAGCAATAGGTACTTGCATCAAGGCAACAACTAACAAGGAGTTAACAAAATTCCAGGCAGGCAGGCAGAATTCCAGCAAATTTTTATATAAAATAGAAAGTTTACTTAGGCCATGTGTACTTCCCTATCACATTATATCAAGAATAACTAATGGGTTTCCTGTAGCACATAGGAACCTAATGCAAAACTTAAGATAATTAAGCTTGTTTTATAGTAACAAAGATCAAACAAACCTTAATCTTTATCTTTCCTCATGTGCCAACAACATATGCTCTTCCCATTGAATATGGTATGAGATAATGATATAACAAGAGCAAGCAAAATGATGTTCCTAAGAGCTCAACTCAAGTAATCCAGTGAAAAAAACCAAGCTACAGCCCATAAAAGTAATGCCCACTTTTAAAATGCAGGCGTTCCATGAATCATGAACCACAAAACTAGTGAAAAGGATAACTGGCATATGTTTCAAGTAGTTATCCCACAACTACAATGAACACTGAGTAACAACGATTACTCCCTCCCTATAGTACATAAATTACCAAGAACATAAACATAAAGGCCCAAACTTTATGATGCAATAAAGTCAAGCAAAATAATAATATTCAAATTAGTGATGACAATTTTCCACTGTAAGCTGATCACTGATACCTGAGCGACCGTTCTAAGAATTCACAACAAGACTATATCAAACCATATAGTCAACAAGATGATTACAGATTACACTAGATCAAGTATCGGTAACTCTATATTTCAAGCAGCCCCCTTGTCACTTACAACAGAAGCCACCTCCCTCTTGCCACGTGATATATTGTGGGAAGTTTTTGAATTCAGTTCTCCTTCTTGAGTTGCCCTTATGCTTGGAAAAAAAAATTAATCAACTTATATTGTCACAAAAAATTACATCTAGCGTGCAGCCAACGTATGCAGCAAGTGACATTAATGCACGTTTAGCGCATCATCTCGGAGATCTAAGAGCAGAGGACCCCTTAACTGGCCGGTATCTGTCATTGAATTGGAAGTAAAGAGCCATTTACTAAAAGGTGGCATATATTAAAGACCCATTTACTAGCATAACCAGTGTATCATTTATTCCCATTTACTTGCCTAGCTACGAGCCATTGGAGTCAATTAATAAATCTCGTTGATGGAAATTGATATGACGAATATAAATATGAGGAACAATAAGTTTATAATAAAGACATAAAGGTTAATTGCAAAAACTTTATATCACATTAATCGAACTAGACTAGACTACCTCCCATCCATTATGCAACCACACTAAAAAGCCTGCCTCATAGGATAAAATGATCACAGGGAGAAGTCAGGCTCCGATAATATATAGCAGCAGAAAATAAGCAACAAAATGACACCATCCAAAACATCTTCTAGTGGCAGATGAAAGTAGTTCAAATTCTCATTTAGGAGCTGATGACGCCCAATCACTGATCCTGTGCGTCAGGAACGGATGAATTCTCCAGGCTCCACTTCACTAGGTTACCTACAAGGAAGTCCCGGGACCGGAGAGGATTCTTCGGTGGGACCCTTCGACGCTCAAGTTAGCAATTGAGGTCACAGCCGAAGATGAGCTCGGATGAGCCCTTTTTAAGTGAGAGGATGTTCCAGAGAAGAAGGGATTTCTCTCTGGATCTTAAGATAGCGATTCTCTAGGGATTATCGCGCATACCTGTTTACTGAGTGGATTCACCTTTTTATAGGGGTTGACCCTGGCATGATCACGTGGGATTCCGTAAGAAGGGAATGTCTGCGGAGTTCTTGGGAGTTGCATGAATCTACGCTGGTTGGTGGGTCCTGTCTTATCGGAAAAGGAGAAAGCGGCAGTTGGTGGGCTAAGTCCCATCAGCCAGCGGGGCTATTGGGTAGTTGGGTATAGTCCCATCAACAACGTGGCATGTGGGTAGTTGGATCTGGCGCTGTCAGGCGGTGCGAGTCAGAGAGATGGTTCCTTGGACTGCTGGAGCCATGCTGGGGCCGACTTGGGGAGAACTGGGACGTCTCGACCCTTTCGAGGCCGAGCCTGGTTGACCAGGGGCGGCTGGGGCCGACCTCCCCGGCCAAGAAGTGCCGGGCGGGGCTGGCCAAGGATGGCCTGGGCCGACTCGGCGGGCTCGGAGATGCCTGGGCCGAGAGGGGCTGGCCAAGAATGGCCGGGGCCGACTCGGCGGGCTCGGAGACGCCGAGGCCGAGAAGGGCCGGCCAGGAGTGGCCGGGGCCGACTCGGCGGGTTTGGAGATGCCGGGGCTGAGAGGGGCCATCCTGGAGTGGCCGGGGCCGACTCGGTGGACTCAGAGATGCTGGGGCCGAGAGGGGCCGGCCAGGAATGGTCGGGTCCGACTCGGCGGGCTTGGAGACGCTGGGGCCGAGAGGGGCTGGCCAGGAATAGCCTGGGCCGACTCGACGGGCTCGGAGATGCCTGGGCCGAGAGGAGCCGGCCAGGAATGGCCTGGGCTGACCTTGTGGCCGCACGTGGCTACACCAGCCACATCAGATGCCCCCCCGCCCCTGAGCGCTAAGGACCATGCGCCTGCCGTCCTTTGGGCGAAAGGGGTGCGAAAATTCAAAAGGAATGATTGCTTCTCTTGGTGCGCTTTAAATGGGCTGATGAGTTGGCGCTTGGTTTCGAGACGGTGTCTCTTTGAAGATCTCCCGTAATCATGAGTTAGGTGGCGATGACGTTGGCGTCGGACGCTCCGGAGAAGGAGCCCATCGGGTGATGGGAAAAAAGGTGGAGGCATCATTGCCGCTCCGTTTTCTATGGCCTGCGATTGGCCGAAGATCGTGTCTTCTGGAATGGATCGAGGCGGCATGCCTCGGGCGCAGGCAAAATTTTTGGCTGGCAGTCCGTGGCGCAATGGGCATGCGCCAGATGGCGGGATCTGGGGCGGTGTTTGCAGGAGACGGGGGCTATAAAAACCCTCCCAGGGACCTGTAAAAGCTTTTACGCTGCCATTGCTTTCTTCTTCTACTTTCTTCTCCTTTGAGTTCTCCTACAACCTGAGTCTTCCCAACTCCCAGGTTAGTTTCATCCCCCTTTTTCGTTTTGCCTATGGACCGCCATGCCATTAGGGAGGGAAAGAAGCCCGTAGAAGAGTCTTCCCAGTCTAGCAGTGAGGACCAGGCCCTGTAGCTAGAAGTCGAATGCCCCCGTCGGTGGGCGGTGTAGTCATCCGTGGTGAATCAGGGGCAGTAGGACCCCCAATCACCTCCGGTCCTCCTATTAGGGCGGTTCTCCTATCCTCTCGTCGTCCGGTGCTTCCTCCGGCGGTGAGTTCAGATCCAGCAGGGCCAGCTAGGGTGGCCTCCACAATGACCTCTAAGGATATAGAGGCCCTTAGAGCTAAATACTATGTTCCCGACTTTATTGACCTGTCCGCACCGGGGCCCGAGGACAGGGTGACCTCCGACCATCTGGGCCAGGTCGCTCTGTACGAGGAGTTCTTTCGGTGCGGGCTGTGCCTTCCTTTCCACCCCTTTTTCCTTAATCTTTTAGATAGATATAGGTTAGTGCCGGCGCAGTTGACTCCGAACTCGATTCGAATCATTTGCGCCTTTGTCATCCTCTGTCACTTCGAGGGGGCCCGTCCCGGGTTGTCCCTATTCCGAGCTTTCTATAAGCTCCGCCGCCAAGGTGAGGGCGCCTGGTGGGCGTTTACTGCCAGGCCGGGTAGAGCCTTCCCACTAGGTCTTCCATCTAAAATTAGGGGGTGGAAACCTAGATTTCTCTTTGCCCATGTCGAGAGAGTTAGGGCCGACTGGAGGGAGCCCGAGACCAGCTCCAACGAAGATTCTTCCGTAGGGGATAGGGATAGGGAACTATTCATCCAATTGTCCAACTGTCAAATCCCCAATTACAAGGAACTCCTGTCCAAGGAAAACCTGGTAGAAGCCGAGTTAGCCCCGCCGACCGGTGAGCTTGGCGCCTGAATCTTTCTATTCGTCCTTTGATTTATTGCACGCCGCTACTGATGCTCGTTACTCTTCTATGCAGCAATGAGGGTTTCTGCCAACGACTTTGAGGCCGTGTTGAGGCAGAAAAGGCAGGCGACTGGAGAGTCATCTCGGCCTGCAAAGAAACCCCGAGGAAGGGAGCCGGCGAGGCCGGCCGCAGCCCCCATAGCTTTGACACCTGCGGGGGAGCCGGCCAAGAAGAAGCTGGTTGTGAGGGCGGCCCGGAAGTCCGCGAGGGCCGTGATCGAAGAAGGGGAGATCCCGGCCACCACCGAGGCAATGGTGGTGATTTTGGATGGAGAGGAGGAAGCTCCCGCTGCCGACGATGTGCCTGAGGCGGGGCGGGTCACTGTCGCTATTGACCTCCCGGCCGCTACCGAGCCGGAGAGAGAAAGTGCTCCCCCAGCTACCAGTGAGGGGGAGCGGGTCGCCAGGGAGGCCCGAAACGGAGCGGAGGCGACCGAGGAGCCAAGGGGGGAGTCGGGGAGCTCATCCTGCCAACCAGTCAGGCGCCCGGCCCATCCCCAAGCCAAAGGCTCACAGGTGGGGCAAACAAGGCTGGTTCCCCCGATCAGCTCAATGGCGGGTGGCGCGCAGGCCTTCCGCCTCCTGTCAGGGGTCCGGACCTCCAAGATCGAAGAGGAGACGCGGGGGATGAGTCACTCCGCGCTCCTAGACATGGTATGGTTTCTATCGTTCAGGTAAACTTTGAGCACTTGTAATTTTCCCATATATCTTCTTCTTCTCGTAGCTGACATGTTTCCTCTGTTGCAGCTGGTCACTGGAGCGCTGGGCCTTCGCGAGGCGCTGGCCCACTCTTCCACCATAATCTCCAAGGTGCTGGCACGGGTCGACAAGTATAGGAAGGAGAGCATGGCGCAGGCTGAAAGCCTTGCTTTCCTGCGCCAGGAAACCTTGGCCCGCGAGGAAAATTGGGCCAGTCTCTTGAAGGAGATGGAGAGCCGGGTCGAAGTTGAAAGCGGCCGGGCCTCCACGGCCGAGGCCAAGATGGAGCTGGCCTCAGAGAGATCGAGAGCCGCCTCGGCGCGGAATGAAGATTTGACTCAGCGGCTCCAACGCGCTGAGGAGGAAGCTCGGGTCGTTGTGGAGAGGGCGGTTGCCGCGGAGAAGGCAGCGGCGGAGGCTACAGAGAGAGCGGCCACCGCGGAGAAGGCGGCGACAGAGGTTGGCTTGGAGAAGGCCGGGGCGGTGGCCTGTGCCGACGAGGCCAGCACCCATGCCGCGGAGGCTGAGAGCAAGGCCTGGGAGGCTAAGGCCAGGGCACAGCGGGCTGAAGCCGAGGCGGGGCAGGCCGTCTCCAACTACAAGGCCTCGCCGGAGTTCAAGCAAGAAGTCATCGAGGCCAGCCTTGATGCCTATGTTCAGGGCTTTGAAATGTGCAAAGTCAGAGTATCTGCAGCCCTCAAGATTGACATTGCTGAACTCGAAGATATCCGGCCTGGGGATCCTATCGAGGAGCCTGCGGAGAAGAAGGATGAAGGGAAGCCCGGCCCTGCCGAGCCTTGACTTGTATTTTTCTCTTTTTTTTTCTTTACTTCATGTAATTGGCCTTGGGCCTGATCTTGTACTCACCTTTGGCCATTAATGAAGAAATTTTTGTCTAAACTTCTTACTTTTGTACTTCTCTTCCGTAGTTAATGAAAAAGTCTTTTACTCAAAATCCCGATGTGTCTTGATCTGTTTGCATCTTTCGCTTTTAAGGGAAACGCCTTGTTGTGCCAAACCAGACACGCCGGCAACATCGTAGTTGGATATCGCATCCTCCAAACTGTTCTTTTGGATCTTGAACGTTGCGCGTGTCGGCCGTGCCGAGACCAAACTTGCAGATTTGGACTTGGTCAACACTTTTCCAAAGGCTTGGGAGAATCGGCAGATGACTTGCTATCGGGATTAACTTTGGAGGTGCCGAGGCCGACCAGAAATGGTTAGGACCAACTTCGTCGTTGTAAGGGTACAAGAGGTAAGTGGAGTTGGCCAAAGGGTGTCTATGTTGGCTTGCTTGGCGCTGAAGATGCCTGAACCGGTTAAGGCCGATTGGGGAAGGCCGCGATCATGCCATATCAAGTTGTTAGGAGAGATACCACCGTGCCGGGGCTGAGGGGGTGGCACTAATGGTCGCCTTGAATCGCTTCAGTGGCACGTAAGCCGACTGAAGGATGACTCAACTGGGTACATGGCTGTTAGGGTCTTAACCGACTCGGGGGCACTGCCGTGCCGGGGCCGAGTGGTGTCCCATTAGCCGCGATGCCAGTGAGCTCCTTTTGAACCAACTTGGGGGTTTGTGTGCCACCTAAGTGGCGACTCAGATGGGTACGGAGCCTTTAGGGTCTTAACCGACTCGGGGGCACCGTCGTGCTGGGGCCGAGTGGTGTCCCATGGGCCGCGATGCCAGTGAACTCCTTTTGAACCAACTTGGGGGTTTGTGTGCCGCCCAAGTGGCGACTCAGCCGGGTACTGAGCCTTTAGGGTCTTAACCAACTCGGGGGCACCACCGTGCTGGGGCTGAGTGGTGTTCCATGGGCCGCGATGCCAGTGAGCTCCTTTTGAATCAACTTGGGGGTTTGTGTGCCGCCCAAGTGGCGACTCAGCCAGGTACGGAGCCTTTAGGGTCTTAACCGACTCGGGGGCACCGCCGTACCAGGGCAGGGTGGTGTCCCATGGGCCGCGATGCCAGTGAGCTCCTTTTGAACCAACTTGGGGGTTTGTGTGCCGCCCAAGTGGTGACTTAGCTGGGTACGGAGCCTTTAGGGTCTTAACCAACTCGGGGGCACCGCCGTGCCGGGGCTGAGTGGTGTCCCATGGGCCGCGATGTCAGTGAGCTCCTTTTGAACCAACTTGGGGGTTTGTGTGCCGCTCAAGTGGCAACTCAGCCGGGTACAGAGCCTTTAGGCTCTTAACCGATTCGGGGGCACCGCCGTGCCGGGGCCGAGTGGTGTCCCATGGGCCGCGATGCTAGTAAGCTCCTTTTGAACCAACTTGGGGGTTTGTGTGCTGCCCAAGTGGCGACTCAGCCAGGTACGGAGCCTTTAGGGTCTTAACCAACTCAGGGGCACCGCCGTGCCGGAGTCGAGTGGTGTCCCATGGGCCGCGATGCCAGTGAGCTCCTTTTGAACCAACTTTGGGGTTTGTGTGCCGCCCAAGTGACGACTCAGCCGGGTACGAAGCCTTTAGGGTCTTAACCGACTCGGGGGCACCGCCGTGCCGGGGCCAAGTGGTGTCCCATGAGCCGCGATGCCAATGAGCTCCTTTTGAACCAACTTGGGGGTTTGTGTGCTGCCCAAGTGGCGACTCGGCCGGGTATGGAGCCTTTAAGGTCTTAACCGACTCGGGGGCACCGCCGTGCCGGGGCCGAGTGGTGTCCCTTGGGCCGTGATGCTAGTGAGCTCCTTTTGAACCAACTTGGGGGTTTGTGTGCTGCCCAAGTGGCGACTCAGTCGGGTATGGAGCCTTTAGGGTCTTAACCGACTTGGGGGCACCGCCGTGCCGGGGCCGAGTGGTGTCCCGTGGGCCGCAATGCCAGTGAGCTCCTTTTGGGAGACTTGGCCCTCTGGCGCAAGGGAGAACAGACTGTTGTGTCAGAAAGGGCCTCCTTTATTACTTCACGCTCTAGGGGAATACATCATTGATAATATTGGTGGAGGTTATCCGCATTCCAGGTACGTGGAATGGGTTTCTCATCGAGTTCCTCTAATTTGTATGTCCCCCTGTGAAGTGTTTCAGCGACGCGATAAGGACCCTCCCAGTTGGGGGACAGCTTGCCCTCCTCCGCAGGCTTTGATACCTCGGCTTTTCTCAAAACCAAGTCTCCGCGGTGGAAAACTTTGGGACGCACCCGAGCATTGTAGTACTTGGCTGCTCGCTGACAGAAGGTCGCCATACGTAGCATTGCCCGATCATGCGCCTCATCTATGAAGTCCAGGTTAGCCCGTATCAGTGCAGAGTTATTTTCCTCATTGAAGGACTCCACCCATGGGCTGGGCAGACCGATCTTGACGGGGATGACGGCTTCAGATCCGAAGGCAAGACTGAAAGGAGTCTCGCCCGTCGGAGCTCTAGGGGTCGTGTGGTAGGCCCAGATCACACTGGGGAGCTCCTCCACCCACCGACCCTTGGACCTATCTAGCTGGGTTCTGAGTCCTCTAAGGATAGTGCGGTTCATAACCTCCGCCTCCCCGTTGGTTTGAGGATGACCGACAGAAGTGAATCGGTGATGAATGCCTAGCTCTCCATAAAAGGCTTTGAATGCTTCATTGTTGAATTGGTGGCCGTTGTCCGTGATAAGGATGTGGGGCAAGCCGAAACGGCATATGATCGACTTCCAGAAGAAGGCTTTGACTTTGCTTTCAGTGATCTTGGCCAGTGCCTCGACCTCAACCCACTTGGTGAAGTAATCGATGGCGACTAGCAAGAATCTCTGCTGCCCTAAAGCTTGGGGGAATGGTCCGAGAATGTCCATTCCCCACTGGGCGAAAGGCCATGGGGCCGAGAGCGGATTCATCGGGGCGGATGGTTGATGCTGGATGTGTGCATGGCGCTGGCAGCCATCGCACTTCTGAACCAATCGGGCGGCGTCATCCCTCATCGTGAGCCAGAAGTATCCTTGATGAAGGGATTTTTGAGCTAAAGATCTGCCCCCCAGATGATTTCCACAGATGCCTTCGTGAATCTCTTTGAGGATGTAGTCGGCGTCGGTGGGCCCTATGCACTTGAGTAGGGGGTAGGAGAATGACCTTCTGTATAGACGCCCGTCTAGGAGGGTGAATTTGGAGGCTCTCCACTTGAGCAGCCTAGCTTCGTCGCAATCATCAGGGAGAGTGCCATCGGTAAGATAACGGACATAGGCGTCCATCCATGTAGGCTCTTGGGTGAGTGGGAGGACTTCTTCACTGTCCTCTATGCTGGGTCTTTCCAAATATTCAATATAGGCATCTCTCGCAAAGCCGTCGGTGGAGGTGGCCAGATGAGAAAGGGTGTCGGCCTTGGCATTTTCGCTCTGGGGAATGTAACTGATACTGAAGTAAGGCAGTGGGGAAGTTAGGAGCTGAACCTTGCCCAAATATTGCGCCATAATGGGATCACGCACCTCGTACTCCCCATTGATTTGTCCAGAGATGAGTTGTGAGTCCGTGAAAGCTTTGAGATGCCTTACTCCCAACTCTTGGGCCAGCCTTAACCCAGCCAGCAGGGCCTCATACTCGGCTTGGTTGTTGGTGGCATCGAATAGGAAACGCAGGGCACATTCCGTTCTTTCTCCACCCGGCTTGGCAAGAATGAGGCCGGCGCCGCTTCCTTGTGAATTTGATGTGCCATCCACATGAAGAAACCAGGATTCTCCGTCATCATTTGGCTCATGTTCGCACTGCTCCATGGGGGTCTTTTTGGGATCCTCCTCCGCCCAAGTACACTCGACCAGGAAATCGGCCAAGACCTGAGACTTCAGTGCCGGTCGAGCTTGAAAAGAAAGGTCGAATTTCCCCAGCTTGATGGCCCACTTGGTCAGACGGCCTGAAGTGTCCGGGCGAGCCAGGATGGCTCGAAGAGGCTGATCTATGAGCACCACAATAGGATGGGCTTGAAAGTCAAACGGAGGCGTCGGGCGGAGACTATCAGGGAAAAAATAACATTCTCTGTCTTGGAATATCTAACCTCCGCATCATGAAGGACCTTACTCACATAATAGACGGGTCTCTGAGTTCCATCAGCATCGAGGCGCACCAGGACTGAGCTAACGGCTTCCGACGAAGCGGCCAAGTAGAGGAAGAGACTTTCTCCATCTCTTGGCTTGGACAGAAGTGGCGGAGAAGACAGGAATGCCTTCAACCCGTCGAAGGCTTTATGGCAGTCGTCCGTCCATTCGAAGCTATTCATTCTCCATAGGGCTTTGAAGAAAGGCAGACATCTCTCAGCTGATTTGGAGAGGAAACGACTTAGAGCCGCTATCCTCCCCGTCAATCGTTGCACTTCTTTCTTACTGGACGGTGGCCTTATGTCGAGTATGGCGCTGATCTTCTCTGGGTTTGCCTCGATCCCTCGCTGGGTCACCATGAAGCCCAGGAACTTGCCCACCGTGACCTCGAAAGCACATTTCTTGGGGTTCAGCTTGACTTGGAAACGACGGAGGTTGTTGAAAGTCTCCTCTAAATCGGAGACGTGATCAGAAGCATGGGTGCTCTTAGTCAGCATGTCGTCTACGTAGACTTCCATGTTCCGGCCCAGCTGGTCCTGGAACACTCTGTTCATCAACCTCTGGTAAGTTGCCCCCGCATTCTTAAGACCAAAAGGCATTACTTTGTAGCAATAAATGCCCTTCTTTGTCACAAAGGAGGTATGCTCTTCGTCGCTGGGGTCCATCCTTATCTGATTATATCCTGAGAAGGCATCCATGAAGCTGAGGAGTTCATGCCCGGAGGTGGAATCAACCAGTTGATCAATCCTTGGCAAGGGGAAGCTGTCTTTTGGGCACGCCTTGTTGAGGTCAGTGAAGTCTATGCAAATCCTCTAGCTCCCATTCACCTTACGCACCATGACCACATTGGCCAACCAACTGGGGCAGTGCGCTTCGCGGATGTGGCCGGCACTAACTAGCTTGTTAACTTCTTCGTCAATGGCCTTTTGTCGATCAGGGGCAAAGCTTCTCTTCTTTTGGTGGATCAGGCGGTGCTGTGGATCGATGTTGAGTCTGTGGGTGATCACTTCCGGAGGGATGCCGGGCATATCAGATGCCGACCAGGCGAAGACGTCTGAATTGGCCCGCAAAAAGGCTAAGAGATGTTCCCGGTCCTTTGGAGGGAGGAGTCCGCCGACATGGATGGTCCTCGCCGGGTCATCTCCAAGGGGGAAGGTCAAAAGATGTTCAGCTAGCTCCCCTCCCTTGTTAGAGTCTCTGAGATCGGATGCTTCAAAGGTTGGTTCAGCTTCCAGGGGGCTTGACGCCGCATGATAACAGGGTAGGACCGGGCTGGTCTTGCCGCGCATTTCTCCAACTTCTTCGCTAGTGGGAAACTGCACTAGTAGACGCCGGGTGGAAATGACTGCGTCCAAAAGGTTCAGACTTGGGCGCCCGAGAATGGCGTTGTACGCCAAGGGGACCCTCACGACCAAGAATTTCATGATCACAGTGCTTTGGCGTGGTGACGTCCCGACTGTCATGGGCAAAGGTATTTTGCCTTCTACCCTCACGGAGTCCCTAGTAAATCCGACTAACGGGGCTGCCACGGGCTGGAGAGAGTCCAGAGATAATCCCATCCGAACAAAAGCGTCATAAGTAAGGATGTCAGCTGAGCTGCCACTATCAACTAATATCCTTTTTACAGGGTGCCTGACGATCGTCATAGAGACGACTACGCCTTCATTATTTACATTTTCCACTACAGCAGATCCCCCCCAGGGATTACATTGTTCGGCGCCTCCTTCCCTCTTGGCCGTTTAGGTGCAGAGGCTGATCCCCAGGACACCATTCCGATCGTCCGCTCAGTGGGGGCATTGTCGATTGGAGATTGGACAGGCGGGGGCCCCATGAGGGCCGACAGCGGCTGCGGTGCCTTTTGGACATATTTGCTGAGGTAGCCCCATTGAATGAGCTCCTCGATGGCCCTCTTCAGGTTGTAGCAGCTATCGATATCGTAGCCATAATCCCGGTGGAATCAGTAGTAGCGGCTCTTGTCGCGGGGTGGACCTTTCTTCATGGGAGGAGGTTGTTGAAGATAAGGCTCACCCTCGATCTCCATCAGGATGTGGGACCGAGGGGCTAGGAGGGGTGTGAGCTTACTCTCGTTGGGGACGGGGCTCCGACGCCTGTTGTCGGATCGACGAGGTGGGTCAGCTCGCCGGTGTTGAGGGGGCCCGCTGGGCTCAGGGCGAGCAGGCTTGTGGCTGGAGCTTCTTGAGGACTCCCGGCAGGTGAAGTCGGCTTCATCCGCGCGGATGTACTTTTGAGCTCGGAGGAGGAGATCAGAATAGGAGCTTGGGGGCTTCTTATCCAAAGAAAAGGTGAAGCGGGATGGAAGGAGCCCCCGCTTCAATGCCAACATTGCCACCGCGTCGTCGAGATGGTATACCTCGAGAGTGGCAGCTTTGAACCGGGACACAAAGTCCCGCAGCGACTCTTCCTCCTTCTGACGGATGGAGAAAAGACTGTCGGCTACCCTTGGGATTCGCAGGCAAGTGTCGAAGTGTGCCAGAAAGGTTTTCTCCAGCTCCCGGAAGGAGTCGATGCTGTGAGGGGGCAGGCGTGAGTGCCATGCACGGGTGGCCTTCTGTAGAATGGCAGGGAAGGCCTTGCAGAGAAGGGTGTCTGAATCCGTGGGTGTAAGGAGGACGGGTGTCAAACTCCTCCTCTGGCTGATGATTGATTTTCTTGGCAAGCTCGTCGAGCCGCCTGTTGTACTCCTCCAGGCGTTCCTCCGCCTGGCGGCTGATCATCGGGGCCCTCCGAGATGGCTCGGAGGAAGAAGAAGAGGAAGAGGCAGAAGGAGATGGAGACGGGAGTCGGGACTTCCACCTGGGCTCCTCCTGATGATGCGACTCGGGAGGAAAGTTGTTGGGGCCGTGGTCAGGGGACCGTGGCCGCTTTGGGGGCTCGCATCGGGGCTTCCTAAGGGAAGTCGAACGTCGGCCGGTCTCCCGCCGACCAGCCCCCCACCGAGGAGAGCCTCCCCTCGCCGATTGCTGACTGGCGGGGGGAGCAGTCTGATGCTGAGTGGCCACGGACTGTTGCTGCTGGAGCCCGTGGACCATGGCGGTGAGATTTTGGACCTGACGGGAAAGGGTCGCCAGCTGTTCCGCTGTTTGGTCAGCGGCCTCCGGCGGCTGGCAGGTGACTGAAGGGTTGATAGCAGGGGGATCGGTCTCCTGCTGCCTGGGTGGCGGGGGAAGCCCCACTGGATAGCTGACGGAGGCGTCCTGAGCTCGTGTCACCACCATGGTTCGATGAAGGAGAGAGAGAGGCTAAGGGTTCATCTTATCTTCTCAGCGATCCTCCTTCCTAGCGCGCCAATCTGATGACGCCCAATCACTGATCCTATGCGTTGGGAACGGATGGATTCTCCAGGCTCCACTTCACGAGGTTACCTGCAAGGAAGTCCCGAGACCAGAGAGGATTCTTCGGTGGGACCCTCCGACGTCCAAGTTAGCAATTGAGGTCACAGCCGAAGATGAGCTCGGATGAGCCCTTTTTAAGTGAGAGGATGTTCCAGAGAAGAAGGGATTTCTCTCTGGATCTTAAGATAGCGATTCTCTAGGGATTATCGCGCATACCTGTTTACTGAGTGGATTCACCTTTTTATAGGGATTGACCCTGGCATGATCATGTGGAATTCCATGGGGAGGGAATGTCTGCGGAGTTCTTGGGAGTTGCATGAATCTGTGCTTGTTGGTGGGTCCTGTCTCATCGGAAAGGGAGAAAGCGGTGGTTGGTGGGCTAAGTTCCATCAGCCAGCAGGGCTGTTGGGTAGTTGGGTATAGTCCCATCAACAACGTGGTCTGTGGGTAGTTGGATCTGGCGCTGTCAGGCATCGCGAGTCAGAGAGGTGGTTCCTTGGACTGCTGGAGCCATGCTGGGGCCGACTTGGGGAGAACTGAGACGTCTCGACCCTCCCGAGGCCGAGCCTGGTTGACCAGGGGCGGCCGGGGCCGATCCCCTGGCCAAGAAGTGCCGGGGCGGGGCTGGCCAAGGATGGCCTGGGTCGACTCGGCGGGCTCAGAGATGCCTGGGCCGAGAGGGGCCGGCCAGGAATGGTCGAGGCCGACTCGGTGGGCTCGGAGACGCTGGGGCCGAGAAGGGCCGGCCAGGAGTGGCCGGGGCCGACTCAGCGGGCTTGGAGACACCGGGGCCGAGAGGGGCCGGCCAGGAGTGGCCGGGGCCGACTTGGCGGACTCGGAGATGCCGAGGCCGAGAGGGGCCGGCCAGGAATGGCCGGGGCCGACTCGGCGGGCTCAGAGATACCGGGGCCGAGAGGGGCCGGCCAGGAATGGCCTGGGCCGACTCGGCGGGCTCGAAGACGCCGGGGCCGATAGGGGCCGGCCAAGAATGGCCTGGGCCGACTCGGCGGGCTCGGAGACGCCGGGGCCGAGAGGGACCGGCCAGGAATGGCCTGGGCCGACCCTACGGCCGCTCATGGCTACACAAGCCACATCAGGAGCCATTATTGAGATAGTAGATTAATCGATGACTTGACTTGTCTTCTAATAGCAATATTATATAAGTTGATTTTGTTAAATCCTTTTTTCTATTGTTAAATTGCAACCAGTAGCCATTGTTTTTACAATATCTCATAACAAAATCATAGAGCTATCTGGAATTTATGCCACAAAAAAAAAACTAATTTATCTATTTTGAGTTTTGGATTAGGTTTGACAATTAGATGGATCATTTATTTATCCTGCAATAGTTAATAGCTAAACAGTTATGGAGTAAACAACACTATTCTTAAGAATTAAAAGTTCTCCCAGAGAAAGGAACTGTAACCATCGCACTAAAATATAAAATAATACAGAATGAATTTGAATTTATTTGCCATTTTCTTTTCATTTGTGGTTGAACTGAACATTGTACATATCATGAGAAAGAATCTTTAAGTGTTTATTGGTAGTTGTTAGCCAATAACTATGCCAATGACTGGACCAATATTAATAGCTAATTTCTTGGCCAGCTAATGCAAACAGATCATAAATTTCTCATGCCTCTTTGTGTTGACCCTGATATCAATCCCATGCCTCACTTCAGTTGCTCTAACAGCTAATTTTTTGACCAATAGCTAATTCAAATAAATCTTAAATTTCTCATTCCCTTTGTGTGGGCCGTTAGTCCCACACCTCACTTCAAGCCAAGTTGAAGTAAAAAGTAGTTAAGACCACCAGCAGTATATACTCGCTCTTAAGGAGACAGCCAACAAGAAGGCAGAAGAGAGAAATACAGACAGTAGAATTTCCTTTTGTTATTGTGAAATTTTTAAACGTACTTACACTCCCTGTAAATTGACTGTAGTTTTATGCGTCTCTTTTCTCCACCCATTTAAACCTTCTTAGTTGTTTTTCTGACAATTAGTGAATTATGCTCCTCAATTGAAGCACCAACTTGTCAATTACAAATATATCAACAGGCTGCATAGATAGAGGCAAAGTGCAGAGCTACATGCCTCTCTTAGATGATCAATTACAAATATGTCAACAGCTAGATCAAGTAATGTGCCTAAAAATTGTAGACATGAATATGATCCATTCAAAGTCCAAAAGAAACAGGATAAACAGCAGATTTATGAGATAAAGTATAAAAAGAAGATGAGTATATTTAACAACAAGTAAATATACTAAGATGATTTTCAACAAGCGAGAAATCTACAAGACATAAGTGTAGCTATTTATCTTCGAACAAAGGCAAACCATCAAAAAAGCCAAGCAAGCATTCCTTACCATATCATAAGAGTGAGCCGGTATAGACTTCGATCCAGTGAGAGTAGCATATGGCTATAATTCCCGATTAAATTTATTTGTTTTTGATTTTTTCTACATCAAAGAATGGAAAGGATTACATGAGTTTGTAAAAAATATAAACTATTAAAATAGTTGTATTGATGTATTTACTTTATACTCATCTGAATAAAAATAATGATATAGAAAGTTTCAGTCACTCTGCGAGACACGAGATGGCTTATTTTGCTTTGCTAAGCTCACACTTGTGTCACCACTATGACTAATGAAGTGTAAATAAAGCCGATATCTAAATTCTCGATATACTTTATTCATTTGAAACTCAATACCCTTTTTAATATGATCTAAAGTCATATCAAGATCGAACTTCTTCTGCAAATATATTAAAAATTATAAAAGTTATAAGGTATATTAAGTATGTTAAAAGTAATCTAAAAGTAATCTAAATAATCTAATGCAATTATACTGATCTGAAGTCGATCGATCATAGGTGCTTTCTGTGCATCAGTGATCTTAATTCACTTTCTGATAGCAAGCGATGCCATGTCACGTACAACCACTCCTATCTCGATCAGAAACTCAGAGCGAAACTCTCCTAATGGTCATCCAACCTCAGGTGGCAGAAGAATAGGCAACTTCTGTCCACCATGCGTATCAATCAGATGTGCAGACTTGTATTCGCGAGTAGGACCTCGGCCCTTCTTTGATGACAGCTGCAAAACATATTGAACTAAATTAGTACAAAATAACATAAAAAAATATAGCCAAAAAAGATAAGTTTAAAGTAGAGTTAGTATATGATGCGCTGACAGATGACCCCTCTATCAAAACTAGAATGTAAGGAGAATCATCTGGCCTCGATGTAGAAGGAGTATCCCTCGAAGACATCTGCAAACAAACATACAAACTAGAATTAATAAATAAGAAAGTATAAGAACATATAGTTGCAATAAGTAAAAAAAAAAATATGAATGCTACCAAATTAATCACTGTCATCACTAATATGCTCATTGTCTTCATCATCCTCCATATCAGAACTATGCATAGATCCCTCATTGTCATAATTAGCTAGTGTGTCATCCTCTTCAACATCTTTGCATATAAACTCATCTTGACCGACATCACTTTGACCTCTAATGTTTTCTTGAATTGTAACTATTTCAACATCAGTGTCCGTACGCTGAGATGTTATTAAGTCCATGTCAGGTTGCTCACATGTGAATCGAAGGACTACTGAATCATCTTCTTGATATACTTCTTCCTGAATATCATCATCTTTTTTTGGAATATCCCAAATATGACGATGATTAACCTTGTATACCACTTTTCAATTAGAATTGTTCTTCAAATCATCCAAGTAAAAAACCTTTTTAGCCTGTGATGCTAAAATGAATGGCTCATGTTTGTACCATTGTGAACTAATATTTATACTTGTAATGTTATATTGTTGTTGCATTCTCCTGTGCTTTGGTTCAGTTTCAAACCATTTGCACTTGAACATTATCGCCTTACAACCTTTAACAAAATAAAATTCAAGGACCTCTAATAATATACCATAAAAGTTAATTTCTTCTCCTAGATGATTAGAGGGAATACAAACGCCACTATTCTATGTTTTATGACTGACATTCCGATTAACAGTGATAAATTTAATGCCGTTCATCACACAACCAGTATACGAGCACACACGATTGTTGGGACCAATAGCCAATGAATAAAGCTCATCAGTAGCTTCAGATGCCCTAGCAAAATGTTTATTTAACATCTGGATAAACCAAATATCAATGTCATTTGAAATAAAGACACATGATAAAATAATTTACAATATTAATGAATGTACGTGCTTACTTCATTTTTAAACCACTCAAAAAATCTTTCCTTATGTAATTGGTCCAGTTGTTCCAGTCCAATTGGATTTAGCTGATCAATGTGTTGGCTATAGAGAACATTACGCTAATGAGCACTATAAATAATTTAGAGATATACAGAAATAATTTTACAAGTATACTTACTTGAGAAATGGTTGAACCTCTGGACAATTATTGATGAGGTACCAATGTACTGTTTTAAAGTTTTATCATCAAAATGCATCATTCTTCCTTTTTCAAGAGGCCACCAACGAGTTGCAAATATATTTAATTGCTTGTCCAAATGGCTATCCGAATCAAAATTTTGTTCTAGACGATCGAATCTTGTTTCTATACCTCGAAGATACATAGAACAAAATGTAAGAGACTCGTTGACAACATAAGCTTCTGCAATTGAACCTTCCAAACGAGCCTTATTACGTACATATTGTTTATACGTACCAAGTGCCCTTTCGAAAGGATACATCCATCTACTTTGAATAGATCCGGCAAGTAAGGCCTCGTAAGGCAAATGTATTGATAAGTGCACCATAATGTCAAAAAATGCTGGTGGGAACATTCGTTCAAGCTTACATAAGATCACCACAATCTGCTCTTGTAACAACTCCAAATTCCTAACATACAATGTCCTTGAACAAAGTTGTTTGAAGAAATTAGAAAGCTCAATTAAAGGACTACTCTCATGTTTCTGCAAGAATGGTTGAATGCCAATAGGTAACAATCTTTGAAGTAGTACATGACAATCATGTGTCTTCAAGCTGGATATCTTTCCATCACCTTCATTTATGCACCTTGATATATTGGAAGAATATCCATCGAGCACCTTCACAGATTTTAGCCACTTACAGAACTATTTTCTTTCATCTAATGTCAATGTGTAAGATGCAGGAGGCTTATAAACTCTATTACCTTGAGTTTGTAACCACAACTCCCTTCGGATCCCCATTGAAGCCAAGTCCTCTCTTGCTATATATATGTGTCTTTTGTCTTACCTTCGATACTTAATAAAGTTTCCACAAGATTATCACAAATATTCTTCTCAATATGCATTACATCTAAGTTGTCTCAATTTTAATAATGACCAATACTCCAACTCGAAGAAAATGCTCTTCTTATACCAATTCAACTCATTTGGTTCACATTTGGACTTTCAATGTTTATTGTTTGGATGCTTTCCGGGCTTTTCAGCAGCTATGTGTTCTAATTGCATTAATATTTCTTCACCGGTCAACAATTTTGGCTTGACTTCATGCTCTCTACTTCCATCATGGAGTCTACTATTTCGCCACTTGTAATCAATAGGCAAGTAACAGCAATGTCCCATATAACAAATCTTGTCTTTCAGCTTTTTGGATGAGGTTTGCTCATTACAAACTGGACATGCCTTATAACCCTTTGTGCTCCAACCAGATAATAATAAGTATGCTGAAAAATCATTCACAATCCATAATAAAGCTACGTGCATCCAAAAACTCTCTTTCATACATGCATCGTATACATCAACACCTTCGGTCCATAAATGTTTAAGTTCATCCACTATTTGCCTTAAAAATATATCCATATCCCTTTCTCGAGATTTAGGACCGAGGATAAGTAACGACATCATGAAGAATGTCTCTTTCATATATTTTCGTTATAAGGTACTAAAATGATGGGCTACATACTGTATGCATTACTCATGTTCCTAAATGGATTGAATCCATCTAAAGAAAAACCTAACCTTACATTTTTTGTTTTACCGGCAAAATTTGGATACTTTTGATCAAAATCTTTTCATGCTTCTTCATCTACTGGATGTCATAACACCCCATCTATGATCGGTTGCTTATCAAAGTGCCATCTCATATCTTCAGCTGTATGTCTTGAGGCATATAGACGTTTCAAACGAGATGTAAGTGAAAAATACCGCATAACTTTATGAGGTATCTTCTTACCTTTGTCTCCAACAACTTGGTACCTAGGCTCGTTGCATATCAGACATTTTTCTAAAGAGGCATTCTCCTTCCAAAAGATAGCACAATCATGCTTGCATGCATGTATGTTCTCGTAGCCTAAACCCAACTCATTCATCTTCTTTTTGACTTCATAGTGCGAAGAAGGTATCCTAGTACCATTCAAAAATGCCTCTTTCAATAGTTCAAGTAACATATTGAAAGACTTATTTGTCCACCGATTGAGGACCTTAATGTGCATTAACTTTACTAAGAATGTCAAAGCAGAAAAGTTTTCACATCCAGGATAAAGCTCAGATTCCACCTCATTGAAAAGATCATCCAATTTCTTACTATGATCAATCCTTCCATGGTCAGACATCATCGGATTGTCATCATCATTGCCAACCTCAGTGTGAGTACCACTTGGGCCAGCGATGTCCTGCAATGCTTCGACCATCTCATCTTGTTTCCTTTCTTGGTCATCATCTTCATTCTCGTTTTCATCCAAGACATTGCTTCCAAACTGTTCTCCATGAAAATACCACGTTTGATACGTCTTTAAGAAACCCTTTAACGAATAATGTAATTTAACTAAATCAGGCTTATGCTATGATCCATTATAACACCGCATACAAGGACAACATATCTTTCCTTCTTCATTAACATGAAGCCTTGCTTTTTCTTTGAACTTCTTAATACCGGCTACATATTCAGGACAATTTTGATTCTTTAGATGTATCCAACTCTTATCAATCGGCATCGTTAGATGAGATCAAATCTGAGTAAAATCCTTTTCCTACATAACAAGAAACGTACAAGAAAAGGAAAAAAAAAAGAGTTTCGAATTGTCATGTACATAGTTTAGAGGAAGGAATTTGTTAAGTTGTGCCAAAGAAGGTAAGGTTCAAAGAATAAGGTCTAAGAATATTTTGTATGATAATGCCGAAACCTCAAAACACCATGTCTCAAATACGACAAGGCATCTAAGCATTGTTGAGCCTAACACTCAAGTGATTTGCATACAATGATTGCTTTGATAGACTCAAACAACAACTAATTTGAATGGTAGATTTAGAGCTTACATAGAAATTTTTTCTCTAACATCTTAAACAAAAAATAAAAAGCACTGAGAATTGACAACTCAAGTATACAAAAAATGTTTTATTCTAATTTTGTTGAACTGTTTGCATGCAAGCACACAAAGGCTGAATCCATTACTTAGTCAGGTTCTGTTTCCAATTGGGTGATTGCATTTGTCAAGCTTGTAGTAGTTCAAAGGTTCTGTTACCTTTAATTACATTAGGAAGTACCAGGCTTTTCAAAAAAAAAAAAAGGTTCCCATTCTTAAAACCCACAGCTTCACATGATGTCTATAAAAAACGATTTTATTATTTTAGATTCTATTTCTGCCAATTTATCTAAATCATCTCCAACTACTTGGTGAATTCTCAGCAAGTTTCCAAATACCAAACTTATCTAGGCTGAGGGGCCCATTTTAACAGGTAGTATTCTGGTCCACTCATTGACTGTAGTTGTTTATTCAAAGTCAATAATTGAGCTCACACATGATTACAGAAGGTTTTATATGAAGTGCCTTTTTTTTCTTAAAAAAATGAAGGAGAGGCCTGCTCTCTAGATAAAAACTCATTTTCCAACTTTAATGAACTGTTTGTTTTTACAGAACAGGTCTTATGAAAAGCTACTAATTAGATATCACCAAACAACTCATTCACTTCAGGCTTTGCAACCTGTCTTGGTAAAGCTTAATACCAAACAGCCATAATGGGAGTGCATCAACTTGAAAAGAGAATCCACATACAATATCCTAACAAGATTTTAGAAAGTTAGCGGGGAAGAGTCAATGCCAAGCACTTCACTGTATAACCTGCTATGAATGATCAAAACCCTCTTATTTCCCATTCCATCAGTGTCCTCCAATCAACCCTTCACCCGCAACCATCCCCATAGAACAAGAAAGTGGTACAGTGCAACTTAATGCTAATGAGTCCACGCCTCATTCAGGTCAGGTTTAGGACACCATGTACAGTTTCAACACCAGGCCAAGTCTTAGTCTTAGTCTCAATGTTCGAAACAATTTCAAGCCAAGTTCCAGCCACCTTTTGCCCAACCCTAGCCATAGATCTACATAAACAAACTACTCCATTTATTATCTTTTCTGGTGGTGTTGTAGAGATACAGGCCAATGCAGTTATGTCAATATTAGTGCAGAGTGTAATTAATTATCAATCCCTTTGTGTGTGTGTGTGTTTCCTGAAAGGTATCCTTCCTATTGTAATAGATTGATTACTTGAATAAATATTCAAGCAGTCTGTCTTGAAATGATTATGACCATTTCCACAAGATTGGAAGGATCAAAACCTTTCTCAATATTAGACGTTCCAATACCTTTTTAACAACATAGACTCTGGGGGGCCGTTCCCATCTCTCTGAGTGAATGTTTGAATTTCTTATCACTGGTTTACAGAGCTTGTATACTCTTGCTGGCTACTTTTATAGGTGACAGACTATAAAATTTGTGCATGAGAAGTATGCTCAAGGAAAGCCCAAGACAAGGAACAATTAGACCTTTGATGACAGTGAAGATTGTAGAATATCTATTAACTACCTTGACAATGGTAAATTACAAGATTGTAGAATATCTATTCAACCTTTCAGTATTTGTGAAATTAAACCTTTAATTTACAATTGTGATGCCAAAGTCTTGAAAGAAGATCTTAGGGTAAAGTAACCATTCTATGAAACTGTTTGGAAAGCATTTGTTTCAAAAAAAGCCAAGGCATTTCTTTGATTAGCCTCCTATAATAAACTTTACATTCCAGAAGTTCATACTAAAAAACAAAGAATGGGCAGCAAGTAATAGAAATATGTATAAATCTATGTGTTGAGGGGTAAAATTGTCATTGCATTGATAATCGTGCGAAGGGGCTAAGATCAACCCTGACCCCCACTTGCTACACTATGCCCCCAGGGAATGGGCTAACCGATGTAGCTCGGTTTCCCTGAGCAACCCCTAGCTCGACTTCCCCGAACAGTCCATAGCTCGGCCTCCCCCGAGCAATCCATAGCTCGGCCTCCCTGAGCAACCCATAGCTCGGCTTCTCCGAGCAATCCATAGCTCGGCCTCCCCGAGCAATCTATAGCTCGGCTTCCCCGAGCAGTCCATAGCTCGGCCTCCCCCGAGCAATCCATAGCTCGGCTTCTCCGAGCAATCCATAGCTCGACTCCCCCTAGCAATCCATAGCTCGGCCTCTCTGAGCAATCCATAGCTCGGCTCCCCCGAGCAATCCATAGCTCGGTCTCCTCGAGCAATCCGTAGCTCGACACACACCTCCGTGGAACGAGACTGTTTTCACGTCCAGCTTATCCATTCTGTCATATCTCAGCCATCCTTACACTTCGGTTGTTTAAGCCCCTCTGCGCCTCCGCAGAACCTGACACGGGAGAACCCAAGGTCAGTGTAACAGAATTCTAAATGATGAATCATTTCAATACATGGCCTAGAACCTGCGATAACGGCCTAGGACCTACACCGTTATCAAGTCTCGGGCCATCAGGAGACTCTCCTGGCCGTCGATCCTCTAACGGACAGGATACGGATCTTACCGGCCTCACAACTGCCAGATTCTGATCGTCTTCGTATCCCAACAACCTTCGAACCTTCCAGAAGGTGCTCAAGATTCAGGTGATTGCCTATAAATAGGGCACTTCCGGACTCTCTCAGGTACGCGACGATACGCCATCTCTCATGCGCACGCTTGCTCACTGATCTCTCTCTCTCCCTCTCCGCCTTTGCTTCCGACATTGTTGCTCCGCCTAGAGCCTTTGGAGGAACTCTCTGGCGAGAGCCTTCTCCTCATTTCTGTTGCCTGTTGATCTCCACTGACTTGAGCGTCGGAGGGTCTTCCGTGGAGGGCCACCCTCAACGCCTCCCATGCGAGGACTTCTTTGTAGGTCCGCCCAGGAGGAAGCCCAATCATGAGACCGATCGCGCCCGAGTCGGAGGACGGATCTCGGCAACAACAGATTGGCGCTAGAGGAAGGGCCCTCAAGTCCCTAAAAACTTATGATCCAGGAGATAAGGATCTCAGTCCGTGAGAGAATTCCTCCCATGGTCAACCGAAAGAAGGTTACCTCTGAAGTCCGAGATCAGGCCGCCTCTCAAAGGCCTGACCCAGTGAGCAATGTCGCGCCCCCACCACCGCCGGTTGAGACTCCATCACCGTCGGCGGCCCAGGTGACTCAGGACCAGTTCGCTTTACTGGTCCAGCAGGTGTAGGCTCTGGCCAGCCTGATTCAAGGGCATCCAGAAGCCCCCCGTTCGGCCGCTCATATCCCTCACTCCCCCGAGGAGGAGACAGCCCCCGCTCATCCGGCGATCTCTTCTTTCGGTCCACATGGGGTCGCAGACCCACCTCGCCATCCCAAGGAGGCCGAACTGGCTCCCTAGCGAGCCCGCGGCAAAGATCCCCTCGGGCCTCGGCGAGCTCGATCCCTCTCCCCGGTGTACTCTCGCCATGATTTGACGCCGCCTCAGTACCCACCTTGTCCTGCCCCTTCTGCTCTCCCTGACGAGGAGATTCGCCGCCAGCTCCAAGAAATGCGTCAAGAGCTCGACGCAGCCAAGCAGGCTCATCCGCCTCAGCCTAAGGCAGAGCAGGGTGTCCCCTTCTCCAAGGGGATCATGGAGGAAGTGATTCCTTCCCATGTTAAGCTGCCCGTCATCGAGCCCTACCATGGCTCCTTCGACCCCGATGACCATCTCAGTAGCTTCCGATCAATAATTAATGATGTTCCATGGAGCATCGGACGCGGTCCTCTATCGTGTTTTCCCCTCCACCCTCAGAGGATCTGTCCGAACCTGGTTCAACGCTTTGAAGCCAGGTTCCATTGATTCGTTTGACGAGCTGAGCCATCTTTTTATTGGCCAATTCATCAGCAGCCGCCGCCACCGATGAAGATCTGACTCCCTCTCTGAAGTTAAGCAGAAAGAGGGGGAGTCCTTGAGGAGATACCTTGGCCACTTCAATAAGGCCATGCTGGAGGTGGACCACCTTAATCATGAGGTGGCTATGTCCGCCTTAGTGGGTGAAATTTCAAAGGAGAGTGACTTCTACTTGGCGATGGAAGTCAGTTACCCTCCAAACCTCTCCGACATGATGGCCCTGGTAGACAAATATGCTAGGGTCGAAGAATCGTGGAGGGTGGCCCGCGCCGAGCTGGTGAAGAAGAAAGAACCCAAGGGTTCGAATAGGCATCGACCTGCCCATCAGCCAAGCCCACCACGTCGCCAAAGAGCTCCCCCCCCCCCCCCCCCCCCCCGCCAAGAAATCGCTCCGGAGCCCGCTCATATGCTTCGACCGGTACACCCCACTCACCATTCCCAGGGCACAAATCCTCATGGAGATAAAGCGCCAGCTCCCCCGATCAGCTCCTCTCCGAGGGAACCCAACCCGGAGAGACCCCACCAAGTATTGTCGCTATCACCGGGAGCATGGCCACGATACCAAGAAATGTTGGCAATTGAAGAACGAGATTGAGGAGCTGATCCAACGGGGCCGACTGAACCAGTTCAGGAGGGCACCCGAGCTAGGACAAGGGGGTGATCGCCAGCCCGAGCCTCAGCAGCCTCCTCCTCCTCCAAATCCACCCGTGATCGGCCACATCAATGTGGTTGAAGAAGCCGGTAGTTCATCGAACCCCAAGAATGATGAAGAATGTTCGGTGCCAAAGAATGCGCAAATGGGTGAGCTTTCCTTCTCCGACGACGATCTCCAGGGGATACAATTCCCGCATGATGACGCATTAGTTGTATCTCTCAATTTGAAGAACTATGATGTAAGTCGGATCCTCATTGATAGTGGAAGCTCCATAAATGTTCTGTACCTTGATGTGTTTGCCAAGATGAAATTGCTTATGGAAAATCTCTGAGCCATGGACTCCACCTTAATGGGGTTCACCGGCGATGTTATCATTCCGGAAGGGATCGTAACTCTAACAGTTCGGGCAGGAATCTGGCCCCTCGTGGCCACTGTTCACATAGACTTCCTGGTGACCAAGCTTCAGTCGCCCTACAATGCGATATTTGGGAGACCCGGTCTGATGTCCCTCAAGGCCGTCGTCTCCATCCCGCACCTGTCTATGAAGTTCCCCACCGAGCGGGGAGTTGGTGTTCTCCAAGGGAGCCAAACTGTGGCTCGGCAGTATTTCGTCACCAACCTTCGGTCCAAGATGCCCAAGGTTGATGGGCTGGACGCTCAAGAGGACTTTGCCAAGCAACGAGGGGAACTGGCCGAAGAACTGGAAGAGGTAGCACTAGACAAAGCTCGGCCCGACCGAACTATAAGGGTTGGGTCACTGTTGAAAGATGAGTGTCGGCAAAAACTGATTGACTTTCTCCGAATAAATGCCGACGTTTTCGCCTGGTCTGCCTCCGACATGCCAGGGATCAGTCCTGATATTCTCGTCCATCACCTCAACATGGACGAGATGTTCCAACCCATCAACTAGAAGAAAAGAAGCTTCGCCCCAGAGCGACAGAAAGCTATCGAAGAGGAGGTTGATAAGCTTATCAAGGCGAACTTCGTCCGGAAGGTGAATTATTCGAGTTAGCTATCGAATGTTGTCATGGTGAAGAAATCAAACGGCAAGTGGCGGATCTGCATTGATTTCACCGACCTCAATAAAGCTTGCCCGAAGGACAGCTTTTCCCTCCCCCGAATTGACCAACTTGTGGATGCCACCTCGGGTCATCAGATGCTGACATTCATGGATGCCTATTCGGGCTACAACTAGATCCGGATGGCCCCCGAAGATGAAGAGAAGACCGCCTTCATAACCGACCGAGATACTTACTATTACCGTGTTATGCCCTTCGGTCTTAAAAATACAGGTGCCACCTACCAAAGGTCGGTCAACAAAGTCTTCAAAGAACAAATCGACCGGAACATGGAGGTGTATGTCGATGATATGCTGGTCAAGAGCAAAGAAGCATCACAGCACATTGAGGATCTCTCGAAAAGCTTCGCGACACTCCGCAAGTATCGGATGAAGCTCAATCCAACTAAGTGCGCCTTCGACGTTAATTCTGGGAAGTTCCTTGGCTTCATGGTTTCCCAACGGGGCATCGAAGCCAACCTCCAGAAGATCCAAGCTCTCCAACATATGGCGCCCCCAGCCTCTATTAAAGAAGTCCAGCGCCTGACTAGGAGAATAGCAGCTCTTAATTGCTTCGTGGCTCGTTCTGCCGAGAGATGCCTCCCTTTCTTCAAAACTCTTCGGTCAGCTAAGAATTTCCAATGGTCTTCCGAGTGTCAAAAATCATTCGAAGATCTCAAAAGATACCTCGGCTCTCCCCCTCTCCTCAGTAGCCCAAATCCTGGAGAAACATTGTTCATATATCTGGCTATCTCGGAAGGTGCCTTTGGCTCGGTGTTGGTTAGAGAAGAAAATAAGACCTAGAAGCCAATTAATTATGTCAGCAAACTGCTCTGAGACGTGGAAATGAGGTACACCTGGATTGAAAAGATGGTGTTAGCTTTGATAACCTCGGTTCGAAAGCTGCGGCCATACTTCCAAGCACATTCTGTGACAGTCCTGACCGACCAACCCATCAAGGCAATAGTCTATCGCCCGGAAACATCGGGGAGGATGACCAAATGGGCCGTTGAACTGAGTGAGCACGACATTCAGTTTCAACCTCGACCGGCCATCAAGGCTCAGGTGCTAGCTGACTTCCTCCTCGAATGCACCATCCCGGAGGATGGCTTCGCTGCCAACTCCCCCGAAGGCCCAAAATCTGACACCCGGTGGCTCCTCCATGTCGATGGGTCATCCAACGCCCATCGCTCTGGTGCTGGCCTAATCCTCACCAGCCTGGAGGGGACAACTTTTGAATATGGCATCCGCTTCTCCTTCCCAGCCTTCAATAACGAGGCCGAGTATGAAGCTGTTGACCCAATTGATGATTTTGATGATTAACAAAACTATCTGAGTATAACTCTTGAAGGCTCTGATGATTTTGATTTAGTGTTTCAGATTATAAGACTATTGAATGATCAAAATCAGGAGTTACATAGTGTTCTGGATCGAATCTAATATCTAGGTAAGAATTGCAGACATTAGAGTCGACTCCGAGAATCACAGAGCCGACTCTGGAACTGGCACGGACTTTAGAGTCGACTCCGAGACTGTTAGAGTCGACTCTCACAGACGAAGCAGAAAGTCAATTTTTCTGGCCCCGACCTAGAGTCGACTCCGGGTAAGTTAGAGTCGACTCCGGAAAAGTATCTTGTCGACCCCAGAAAAGCCAGAGACGACTCCAGAAATACCATTTTGAAATGCCTCGATCTAGAGCCGACTCCAGAAAAGTTAGAGTCGACTCCAACCCACCTGGAACGAAAAATCAAATTGCCAGATCAGCTCTAACGGTAATATTTCTATTTTACCTTATTTCTAACGATATATTTTGATACAAGGTACACTCCAACGGATAGTTTTCTTCCAAAAATGGTGTAAAAGAAATCTATAAAAGGGAAGTCTATTGTTCAAAAGAAAGAAGAACGAAAAATATGAAAAACAAAGAGAGAAAATCTGAGATAGACAAATCCCATTTCAAAAATTCGAGAGCTTGAATCTTGAAAGGAAAACCTTCTAGCTCAAATCCACTCTACTCCAAAAAGCTCAAGAGGAATCCAAAGCGTTCAAAATCAAAGTCTTGGCGGATTTCCCATCTTGGAGAGAGGAGATTCATTTCTTGCTTTTCAACTCTTCTCAACCGCTTCAACTGTGAAGAATCGGAGCTGAGGCTTGATTCAATCCTGCAAGGAGAAGAAGAAAAGAAGAAAAGAAGAAAAGCTCAAAAGCCAACCATCTTCAAATCAGGCTTTTCTAAACCTTGTTATTAATTTGTATATTTGCTCATTGAGGAGCTTTGTATTTCAAAAACAATACTTATTCTGTTTGTGCCTAGTTCAATCTGGGGGATTGAACTAGAGGAGGTAGTTTTACCTCGGTTCAAGCTTGGTTAAGCTTGGTTTAGGGTTTTGTGCTGGTGAGCCCGTGTAAAACCGGCTGGGTTCATTGTGCGCCCGGAAAAACAACAAGTTCGAGTTGTGAGCTTGTAAAACAACTCTACTGTAATCTAGGGTGATTATAGTGTGGACCCAATTGAATCTTGGGAGTGGACGTAGGTGTTGGATACACCGAACCACTATAAAATCTTTTGTGTTTGCAGTGTTCCATTGTCTCTATCTCTATCTTATTCACTGCATTTTATAGTTACCTCGCATTTGCCCTCATTAATCTCAAGCAAACTATTTTAAAAAGGCTAATTTTTTAAAGAACCCAATTCACCCCCCCCCCTCTTGGGTTGCCATCTGGGCCAACAATTGGTATCAGAGCAAGTGCTCATTTAGAATTTGATCTCACGATCAAGGGCTAAAGATCCTTATGGCAACACAAAGTGGTTCTTGTTTTGCTGAAGGTCATTCTACGAATAGACCTCCTTTATTTAATGGAACCAACTATTCATATTGGAAAGCTAGAATGAGAATATTCATTCAAGCTTCTGACTATGAATTGTGGGGAGTAATAACTAATGGACCTAGTACACCCACACACTTAGTTGATGGCATTCTTGTTCCTAAGCCCGAAAGGGATTGGAATGATAATGATAGAAAAATGGCGCAATTAAATGCTAAAGCCATTAACATTTTATATTGTTCCTTAGACTCAAATGAATTCAACCGAATCTCAACATGTAATTCCGCAAAAGAAATTTGGGATAGGTTGGAAATAACACATGAAGGAACAAACCAAGTTAAGGAATCAAAAATAAACATTTTGGTTCATAAATATGAATTATTTACCATGGAACAAAATGAAACCATCACATGCATGTTCACTAGATTCACTGATATTGTGAATGGTTTAAAAAGTCTTGGAAAAGTTTATACTAACTCTGAGCTTGTTCGCAAAATTCTTAGGTCACTTCCAAGGACTTGGGAAGCCAAGGTGACCGCCATACAAGAAGCCAAAGATCTGAACATCCTTTGGAAGAGCTTCTTGGTTCGCTGATGACTCATGAGCTTCAAGTTAAACAACATGTCAATGAGGATGAGTCAAGAAAGAAGAAGACCATCGCCCTCAAAGCTGCGGAAAAGAAAGTAAGCAGCAGCGATGATGAAGAGGATGATGATGATGAGACAGCCCTCCTTGCAAGGAAATTCAAGAAGTTTATGCAAAGAAGGAGGCCCTTCCACAAAAAGAGATTTGTTTCAAAAATGGAAGGAGAAAAAGAAAAGGATAAGAAAAAGGAAAAGGACAAAGAGAAAGAGCCCTTAGTATGTTATGAATGTAAAAAGCCAGGGCATTTTAGATATGATGTCCTTTACTTAAGAAGGCCTACAAGAAAAAGAAAAAGGCCTACATGGCAACTTGGACTGACAGTGAAGAGTCTTCTTCCGAAGAAGAAGAACAAAAGAAGTTGCAAATGTTTGCTTCATGGCGGACGACAATGAAGAGGTAAGCACCGAAACCCCCGATGATGAATTTACATTTGATGAAATGTTTGAAGCTTTTAATGAATTGATGATTGATTTCAAAGCTTTGAAAAAGAAACACAAATCTTTAAAAACTGAAAACTTAAATTTAATTAAAGAGAAAAATGAATTAGATCTTGTAGTTAAAGATTAAAAGATAAAAGAAAACACTTCTTAATGAAAAGAATGATTGTGTTCATAAGATTGATTTGATTAAATCTGAAAATGAAAATCTAATTAAAGAAAAAGAATCAATCTCTAATGAAAATGATTTTCTTAAGAAAGATATTAAAAAGTATAAAGACATTGTTGAGAAATTTACTCTAAGCTCAACTAAACTAAATATGATATTAGATAGTCAAAAAGCAGTTTTTGACAAAGCAGGTTTAGGATATAACACATTTAGAAAACAAAAATCTTTAAAGAATATTTTTGTAAAAGCCAATCAAAGTAATATACTTGTTTTAAATGTAATCAAAAAGGACATAAATCTTTTGAATGCAAAATATTAAATAATAACAACAAGTTAAATGTTAAAGCAAAGAAAATATGGGTTCCGAAAGGAACAATTTTTGTTGCTACTAACCATGAAGGACCCAAGAAAGCTTGGGTACCTAAACATAAAGTTTAAATTATGTTGCAGGAATGTCTTGTAGCCAAAAGATCAAAGAAAAAGTGGTACCTTGATAGTGGCTGCTCAAGACATATGACGGGTGACAAAGATGAATTCATCACCCTGAAAGAAAAGAAAGGTGGAGTTGTGACGTTTGGCGATAACGGTAAAGGTCAAATTATGGGCCTTGGTAAAGTTCGCATAACTCCATCTATATTATTGATAATGTACTTTATGTTGATGGTTTAAAGCACAATTTAATTAGTATAAGCCAACTATGTGATAAGAACTTTAATGTTTCATTTAAATCTTCTATTTGCATAGTATCTGATTCCATTAATGATAGCATTGTTTTTACTGGTTATAGACATGGCAATGTGTACTTAGTTGACTTAGACAAATTATCTGAAAGTAGTCATTGCCTAATTGCTGACAATGCTAACATAAATGATATTGGATGGTTATGGCATCGTAGATTAGGTCACGCAAGCACACACCTTATTTCAAAACTAATTAAGATGGATTTAGTTAAAGGTTTACCTAAGTTAGATTTTGAAAATAACAAAATCTGTGATGCATGTCAATTTGGAAAACAAACTAGAAGTTCTTTCAAATCTAAAAATATTGTTTCAACTTCTAGGGCTTTAGAGCTACTTCACATGGACCTTTTTGGACCAACTAGAACCACAAGTCTAGGAGGAAAGAAATATGGTCTAGTGATTGTAGATGATTATTCTAGATATACTTGGGTAATGTTTTTAGCTCACAAAGATGAGACTTTCTCGATATTTCTGAAATTCTTCAAGAAAGTCACAAATGAGAAAAACACTACTATAGTATCTCTAAGAAGTGATCATGGAACTGAATTTGAAAATCACCTTTGAAAGTTTCTGCACTGAAAATGGTATTAATCATAACTTTTCAGCCCCTAGGACTCCACAGCAAAATGGTGTAGTTGAAAGGAAAAATAGGACTCTAGAAGACATGGCCCGTACCATGCTATGCGAAAGCAACCTACCAAAGTACTTTTGGGCGGAAGCTATTAACACAGCATGCTACATCTTAAATCGAGCCCTAATAAGACCAATCTTAAAGAAAACACCTTATGAATTATGGAATGAAAGAAAACCCAATATAAAATACTTTCATACATTTGGATGTAAATGCTTTATTCATAATAATGGTAAAAACAATCTAGAAAAAATTTGATGCTAAATCTGATGAAGGAATCTTTTTAGGATATTCAACAACTAGTAAGGCTTATAGAGTATTTAACAAGAAAACCTTAGTAGTTAAAGAATCCATTCATATAGTTTTCGATGAGTCTTTAGCATCTAGTTCTGAAAAGCTTGATGATGAGGAAGATACAAACATAATTGAAAAAGATCTTGAAAAACTTAATATTGAAGTATCTTCAGATCATGAGCAAGAAGCTAAAGATGATGATTCACATAAGGACAATGATGTCAATATTAATCATAATGATATAGATCTTCCAAGAGACTGGAGATATGCTCATAGTCATCCCAAGGAATTGATTATAGGTGATCCATCTCAAGGAATAAGAACTAGATCATATATGAGAAATATTAGTAATCATCTTGCATTTGTATCACAAATTGAACCTAAAACTATTGAAGAAGCTGAAAAAGATAATAATTGGATGTTAGCAATGCAAGAAGAATTAAATCAATTCACTAGAAATAATGTATGGACATTAGTGGAAAGACCTAAAAATCATTCAGTAATAGGATCAAAATGGGTTTTTAGAAATAAACTAGATGAAAATGGCATAGTAATTAGAAACAAAGCTAGATTAGTTGCAAAAGGATATAATCAAGAAGAAGGTATTGATTTTGATGAAACTTTTGCACCTGTAGCTAGATTAGAAGCCATTAGACTATTGCTAGCATTTGCATGTCATATGAATTTTAACTTATTTCAAATGGATGTTAAAAGCGCATTTTTAAATGGTTTTATAAATGAAGAAGTTTATGTTGAACAACCACCTGGTTTTGAAGATCATGAATTTTCAAATCACGTTTTTAAATTACACAAAGCATTATATGGTTTGAAACAAGCACCTAGAGCTTGGTATGATAGACTAAGTAAATTTTTAATTGAAAATGATTTCACAAGAGGAAATGTTGATAAAACATTATTTTTGAAAAGAAAAAGTAAAGATTTACTTGTAGTACAAATATACGTTGATGACATTATTTTTGGTGCTACTAACGATTCTCTTTGTCAAGAATTTGCTAAGTTAATGCAGGGAGAATTCGAGATGAGCATGATGGGAGAACTCAACTTCTTCCTTGGACTCCAAATCAAACAAAGCAAAGAGGGTATCTTTATCAACCAAACAAAGTACACAAGAGAGATTTTAAAGAAATTTGGTATGGAATCAATTAAACCCCTCGGAACACCCAATGAGTCCTTCATGCAAGCTGGACAAAGATGAAGAAGGTAAAAGGTTGATCAAAAGTATTATCGAGGTATTATCGGATCCCTTCTTTATTTAACAGCAAGTAGACCAGATATTATGTTTTCTGTATGTTTATGTGCTAGATTTCAATCAGAACCTAAAGAATCACACTTAATAGCTGTTAAAAGAATACTAAGATACTTAAGTGGAACAAAAAATGTAGGTTATGGTATTCTAGAGACTCTACATTAAATCTAATTGCATACTCAGATTCTGATTATGCTGGATGCAAGTTAGATAGAAAAAGCACAAGTGGTGTATGCCAATTTTTAGGAAGTAACTTAATCTCATGGTTTAGCAAAAAGCAAAATTCGGTTGCATTATCTACTGCGGAAGCAGAATATGTTGCAGCTGGAAGTTGCTGTGCTCAAATCCTATGGATTAAGAGACAACTTGAAGACTATGGTATCACACTTGATAAGACACCTATAAGATGTGATAATACAAGTGCAATAAATCTAACTAAAAATCCAATTCAACATTCAAGAACAAAGCATATTGAAATAAGATATCACTTTATAAGAGAACATGTAGCCAATAATGAAATTTGTCTTGATTATGTGAATACTGAAGAACAACTTGCAGATATATTAACAAAACCCTTAAGTGAAGAGAGATTTTGTTATCTTAGAGGAGAATTAGGAGTTTGTGATCCTTTGGAATAGTTTTCTGAAACTCTTAAGGACATCTATCTAGATTTCATCATTTTCTTGAAAAATCTTGATATTTCAATAAGGAAATCTATCTAGATCTTGATTCATTGTTTCCCCAATTGCTAAAGAACATTGATTTATAATTTGATGATTAATTTGAATAGTTTCAGATTCTTGAAACTTAATTTTTTATCTCTGGAACTGCTAGAGTCGACTCTGACAGTTTGTGGAGTCGATACCTGAATTTTTGATGTTCTGTTTGAGTGATTAGAGCCGACTCTGGCTTTTGTGGAGCCGACTCTAATACGAGCGCTGACAGATTTTCTGGTTCGGAGCCGACACCCAGTTTTCGGGAGTCGACTCTAAGTCGAGCTAGGTCAAAAATAAAAAGGCGGAGTCGACCCCCAATCATTTCAATCATCTCCTAAATCCATCCAAAGAACTCCAAAACCTTTCCAACTTCCCCAAAACTACTCAAAACCCTTGATTAATCTTTCAATCTTCTCAATGGCACCTAAGAGGCGCGGATTCGTCGGTGGAGCATCCGTTCCAATGAAAAGACGCACCGTTAGGAGGCAACCCTCGCCTTCTTCCTCTTCGGCCACTCAAGAGGATTCCCCTCCTTCACCATCTTCACCAAAGGTTGACCATTTAGCGGGTAAGACCATTACCACAGGGAGAAAAGTAAACTTTGATTTATTTGAATCGGAAGGTTTCTCTATTGGAAGATATTTGAAGGAAATGGGATGGGAAACATTTTGCTCACTTGATTTACCCACTTATCCTGCTTTAGTAAGAGAGTTTTATAACGGATTAAGCAGAGGAGAAGGTGGTTTAGTAAGCATTGTAAGAGGAACGAGAGTGACCATTACCTCGGAGATTCTTGGAAACCTATTAGAAATGCCCACTATCGGATTGATGGAATATCAACATGAGGATAGAAGTGGGGCACTGACAAGGATGCTAGGGAGAGATGTGACTGAGTTTGAAGAAATTTTTGCAAATCAGTTGAACCTAGAACTCAGATTATTGCATAATATCTGTGGTAGAATCTTATTTTCAAAAATAGGAAGATTCGAATATATCTCGGAGCGAGACGTTCTGTTGATGGACTGCATTATATCAGGGAGGCCAGTCAATTTAGCTGGCATGATGATTGGATACATGGCAGAGGCAGCTACAAAGAAAAGATCAACACTGCCATATGGTATGATTCTGACACTAGTCTTTAGAAGCCAGGGTGTGCTCATTATGGAAAATGAACCTTTAAGAAAACTGAGACACACTGATTATTATAGCATTTCTACTATTCATAGAATGGGCTTCAAGAAAGTAAATGGTGTTTGGATAAAGGGAGGAAGAGAGGAAAGAGCAGAGAGAGAAAGGGCAGAGGAAGCCAGAGTAGAAGACATCCCGGGACCATCCACTGAGGGACCTTATGTCCCAGATCCATCTATTGCGGGACCTTCTTCAGCTGGACCTTCGGAGCCGGACCCAGTTCTATTCCCTCACCTCCACATCAGCCTGTAATAAATTCTGGGAGATTCTCTGATGAGCAACTTGATCAGCTAAGAGGTTTGCTTGCTGAGTATGATAGCCAGAGATCTCAAGAAATTTCAAATTAAAAGAAGACTTTAATCTGTTGAAAGATGAACTAAATTCGAGACTGGACATGCTATCCTTTACCTTAGGCAGTTCTGTTGAATCCTTTGGTGCTGAGCTTCACAAGATCTTCGAAAGGATGGAAGGCATTGCCGATGGATCAGGATCGTATGTTCATGCAACGAGTCAATTGAAGAAGGACATTGACCTTACAGTCTCTCAAATCGAAGCTTGTCTTGAAAACTTTAAGAAATCACAAAAGGATGATGTAATGGAAATCATAGGTCATCCGAAGAAAATTGTATTCAAACACATCTGACCTTGATTTTGTTTTGATAGTTTGTACCTAGAAGTTTTGAATATCTAATGTATTTCTTTTTGAAATGTAAATGAATCAACTAATGTAATGGTTCTTGCTTATGAAATACAATTTCACTTTTTCAAATATTGATTGCTTGGATCCCTATGCTTTATTGAGTCTACAATTCTTATATATAACTTTCTTTATCTAATGCTCTCCTTATTTCTGATAACAAAAAAGGGGGAGAGATGGTTGAGATGGTTGTATGCAAAGAAAGATTGAATATGAATATTGAATATGCAAAGACTTGAAAATTTTAATGGTTATATATGCATAAAGAAAGAAAGAAAGGGGGAGAATTAATTGAAATGTTAATCTGTTAAAATTTGATGCTTATATACAGGGGGAGCTTAACAAAAGCTCATTTGCAATTTTATGCATATTAAGACTAAATATTCATAATTGACGGATTATATTGAACTCATGCACAATTTTAAAGTTTACATTGAACATTGGCATCAAAACCTAAATTACAAATGTTTAAAGCTCAAAATGACTATAATCCTTAGTTTGATTGAATTTTTGAATGCATATACTCAAAGTTTTTGTTATCATCAAAAAGGGGGAGATTGTTGACCCAATTGATGATTTTGATGATTAACAAAACTATCTGAGTATAACTCTTGAAGGCTCTGATGATTTTGATTTAGTGTTTCAGATTATAAGACTATTGAATGATCAAAATCAGGAGTTACATAGTGTTCTGGATCGAATCTAATGTCTAGGTAAGAATTGCAGACATTAGAGTTGACTCCGAGAATCACAGAGCCGACTCTGGAACTGGCACGGACTTTAAAGTCGACTCCGAGACTGTTAGAGTCGACTCTCACAGACGAAGCAGAAAGTCGATTTTTCTGGCCCCGACCTAGAGTCGACTTCGGGTAAGTTAGAGTCGACTCCGGAAAAGTATCTTGTCGACCCTAGAAAAGCCAGAGACGACTCCAGAAATACCGTTTTGAAATGCCTCGATCTAGAGCCGACTCCAGAAAAGTTAGAGTCGACTCCAACCCACCTGGAATGAAAAATCAAATTGCCAGATCAGCTCTAACGGTAATATTTCTATTTTACCTTATTTCTAACGGATATATTTTGATACAAGGTACACTCCAACGGATAGTTTTCTTCCAAAAATGGTGTAAAAGAAATCTATAAAAGGGAAGTCTATTGTTCAAAAGAAAGAAGAACGAAAAATCTGAAAAATAAAGAGAGAAAATCTGAGATAGATAAATCCCATTTCAAAAATCCGAGAGCTTGAATCTTGAAAGGAAAACCTTCTAGCTCAAATCCACTCCACTCCAAAAGCTCAAGAGGAATCCAAAGCGTTCAAAATCAAAGTCTTGGCGGATTTCCCATCTTGGAGAGAGGAGATTCATTTCTTGCTTTTCAACTCTTCTCAACCGCTTCAACTGTGAAGAATCGGAGCTGAGGCTTGATTCAATCCTGCAAGAAGAAGAAGAAAAGAAGAAAAGAAGAAAAGCTCAAAAGCCAACCATCTTCAAATCAGGCTTTTCTAAACTTTGTTATTAATTTGTATATTTGCTCATTGAGGAGCTTTGTATTTCAAAAACAATACTTATTCTGTTTGTGCCTAGTTCAATCTGGGGGATTGAACTAGAGGAGGTAGTTTTACCTCGGTTCAAGCTTGGTTAAGCTTGGTTTAGGGTTTTGTGCTGGTGAGCCCGTGTAAAACCGGCTGGGTTCGTTGTGCACCCGGGAAAACAACAAGTTCGAGTTGTGAGCTTGTAAAACAACTCTACTGTAATCTAGGGTGATTATAGTGTGGACCCAAGTGAATCTTGGGAGTGGACGTAGGTGTTGGATACACCGAACCACTATAAAATCTTTTGTGTTTGCAGTGTTCCATTGTCTCTATCTCTATCTTATTCACTGCATTTTATAGTTACCTCGCATTTGCCCTCATTAATCTCAAGCAAACTATTTTAAAAAGGCTAATTTTTTAAAGAACCCAATTCACCCCCCCCCTCTTGGGTTGCCATCTGGGCCAACAGAAGCTCTGCTCGTCGGACTCCGAATCGCCCGCGACCTTAAGGTAAAGAAGCTGAATGCCTTCACCGACTCTCAGCTGGTGGCTGGTCATGTGCAGGGTGAGTTTGAGGCCCAGGAGCCAAATATGGTTCGATATCTCCAAGAGGTTCGAAGCCTGCTTGCCCACTTCCCTGAATTTGAGATCATTCAGATTCCAAGATCTAAAAATGTCCGTGCCGACCTATTGTCTCGGCTGGCAACTACGGAATCGATGGATGCCGAACAAAGTTTCATTTGAAAATTTTGGAGAGGCCCAGCATTGCGGAAGCTGACCGAGTAATGCAAGTTGAGGCCAAACCATCATGGTTCGACCCCATCCTGAAGTATCTCAAAGAAGGATCACTCCCAGCCGATCGAAGGGAAGCTAGAAAGCTGAAGCTACAAGCCACCCACTATGTGCTAATTGATGACCAGCTCTACAAATGGTCCTTCTCTATGCCACTGCTTAGATGACTTCGCCCATCTGAAGCTGATTATGCCCTTCGGGAGGTACACGAAGGAATTTGCGGCAACCACCTGGGGAGTCGATCTTTGTGCCACAAGGTGCTGCGCCAAGGTTACTATTGGCCTACCATGCAAAAGGATGCTAACGACCTTGTCCAAGCTTGTGACCCATGCCAACGACATTCCAGTATCACTACAAAAAAATGACTTATTATGACGAATTAATTTGTCGCAACAGATACAAAAGTCATCGTAATAAATTATTACGATGATAAAAATTCGTCATAATACATTACAAATCGTCGTATTAATATGTTGTCGTAATAACCTATTACGGCGACTTATTTTCGCCGTAATATCAATCTATTACGGTGAAAATAAGTCGTCGTAATAGGTTTTTATTTAAATTTTAAAAATATTAAAATATTATTACGGTGACTTATTTTTGCCGTAATATCAACCTATTACGACGAAAATAAGTCACCGTAATAGGTTTTTATTTAAATATTAAAATTTAATTAAAATCTTATTACGGCGACTTATTTTCGCCGTAATAGGTTGATATTACGGCGAAAATAAGTCACCGTAATAAAATTTTAATATTTTTAAAATTTAAATAAAAACCTATTACGATGACTTATTTTCGCCATAATAGGTTGATATTACGGCGAAAATAAGTCGCCGTAATAGGTTTTTATTTAAATTTTAAAAATATTAAAATTTATTTTAATATTTTTTGTATTGCACCTGTTACAATAATATAATATTAAAGCAACGATACTAGAAATAATTTTCTAATATAAAAGTTTCACAAAATAAATTAATAAAAGTTTTCATTCATTTCAATAAAATCATCATATACAATGTTTCAAAAAATACATAATTTAAAAAAAAATACATGTACTATGGAGGTGAAGTCTGCTGGGATCCACTAGGATGATATCCAGGCACTAACTATCGCATGAAAGCAGTGAGCTCAGCAGTCGTCGCCTTTAGATCCTGGATAGTCTTCTCTTGTTGAGTGAGTTTATCCTCTTGCCAAGCAAGCTTATCTTCTTGTTGAGCAAGCTTATTCTCTTGCTGAGTGATGAGCTCTCGGCACTCATGTAATTCACCCTTTAATTGTGAGTTTTCAGAAGATGAAGAACTACCTCTAATTCTCGATGTACCCTTCGGTAATGGACCCCATCCTTTTTTATAACCAGATCTAGAGCCTAAAACCTCCTCCAAAATGACATCCTCATTGATTGGTTCTACTGTAGAGTCCTGTGAGGAAAGTCGCTCTATTAACTGTGCCTGCAATGAAAAGAAAACAAATTCAATATGTTTAGTATAAAACATTACATTCAATAATATTGTATTTTTAATTGATAAAACTTACATGGGTTTCTTCAGCTTTTTTATTTATCCATTGATTCTTCTTTTTATCAAAATGAAGAGTATTCCACAGATGAAGTCTTGATGGCTCCTCTCCCGTAACAGGATCTCTCTGAAAAGAAACAATAATAATTTAAAACAATAATTTAAGACAATAATCTAATACAATTATCAATGTATCAATGGAGATTACTAAGCCGATCTAACAACCCAGAGTTACGCATGGAGAGAGATTAAAATATCTTCATTCCCCGTTATCAAAAGAACACAACCACATAGCACATTCTCACTTTTCTCAGACTTTTTGAGATTCTCACTTTCACTAGCCAACCACGAAGTCTCTTCTATGTTGTGCTCTCTCTCTCTATAAGATCACATCATAATATTGTTTCACCTCAAGAATACATAAGATCGATGTAACTCATAGCGTTAATGAAAGAACAATCTTCATTCTTTACCAACTTAGCCATAAGTTACAGCCAAAGCCCAAAATATTGGATGGTAAAGGGAGACCCTAGATACATAACAAATAAGATCACAGTGTTCAAACACACAAACCCCTTGATTCTGGGTTTAGATAAATCAATTTGACTGCAAGGAAGATAGGTTATTTGGCAAACTAATTTTGGATGGCACGTCATATGTAAACGGTAAAACAAATTAAGCTTTATATAAATAACCTACCTCTCTGGTTGTTAACATAGGGGATTCCAACTTCAACAAATTCAAAGCAAACCTTTTTCTGCATGCATTTATTTTACAGTTTCGTGTAATAATAAGGCTCATTGACATCCTGTGATGCCCTTAAGCACAAATTTGGTAGCAAAACGTGCTAACAAAAAGAACAGCAAATTCATTCGGTAAAAGATTGATTTCATAACGCACTTCAAAATTTGAAAGATATCAAACCCAGATGTGCTAATCTTGCATTCATTGTATAGACAAGATTATTCATGCAGCTTCCAAGATAGAACAATAGTGGCAGTGTCTTCAAGTGCTTAGAAAAGCAGCCTATCACTGCAATTACCAGAAATTCTCTAAAATCAGTTTAAAAGATTCTCAACACAAATAAAACTATTAATTCTGCCAAGCTTTACCAAAGTATAATTTCATTCTAAAGAAACCTTCATCAGATAAAACTGTTGGGCTTGGGATCCTAATAAAACTTGACATCTACAAATAATATATATTATCTTATTTGTGGAAGGAGTCATGTTATGGGCTAAAATGTAGGCCATTCAACCCCACTTAAAATTTGGACGGCTCCTACCGTCTTAAGAGTGCTTTTCAAATTTTGTAGTTTACAATAATGCGTGTGACATTTCATATATATCTCAAGAAATTTTCTGCATGCATAATTGAATCAAGAGGTATAGCGCCAGATCACAGAGTGAGTAAAATATAGAACTAACCTGAATTCAATACTTCCCTCACTTTGATATTTGGCTGAGCTTCTACTTCTCTTAGTTTTTTTCATGTAAAAGAAGCTAAATAGATGTAGTTGCATTTTAATTTCTTCTAGGTCTTATTTTAACAATTTAAAGCCCTACTAATTAAAGGTTCTAAATATAAATTTCTAATATATGATAATGCTAAGAAAATAATCATAAATTCCAAGCCTCAGACACCATTAGAAACAAAAATCACAGTGACGAGATTAAAATCTGACTTTGATTTCATTTGCTTAGTGGAATCTGGGTGGCGCTTCACCCTCTCCTTTTCTCATATATATATATATATATATATATATATATATATATATATATATATATATAGAGAGAGAGAGAGAGAGAGAGAGAGAGAGAGATCATTCTATAATTATCCAAAATTTTTGAACATAAGCAAAATAAATTGAGAACATTTAGAAGATCGACTTGAATGAGACTTTTTTTTTAGGGGAAGAAGGGAGAAACTACTCCAACAGTAATTAATTATCCAGGTCTAAGTATTGACTAAAAGGCCAGCAAATACTCTGGAACCCAAAACCTCACGTAAGGAGAGGAGGGGTGTAATGAATGGGGCATTAATTTCACAGCTCACAGCTTAAAGGAAGCGTTATTGGTATCAGCTAGCTGTTTGAAGCCGAAAGTTTGTTCAATCCAGTTGCTACTGTATTGCTACTTTCTATACACTTAAGCTCAATGGCTGTTGAAGCTGAGATGCCATGAAAGAAAGTGCATCTTTGAGTTTTATGCAGACTTGCACAGTGTCTCGATGAAAAGATACGAAGGAATGTGGGTTCAAGGTCCAGGATCTTTTCTGAGAAAAATGATGGCTAAAATATCCTTTTGGTCCTCAAACTTTCATTCAAAATTCGTTTTGATCTTGTAACAGTCAGTTGGTACAGTTTTATCCCTTATATTTTTAGAATATTATATTTCTAATATCTCATTACATTGAGCCAGCTAAAATTGATATAATAATTGATATGTCATCCTAACATAAGCATATGGACTGGTTGATAGAATCCTACATCAGTTATTTTATCAATTTTAATGGATTCTATATAATAGAATATCATAAAGTTAACAAGCAGCCTATCACTGCAATTACCAGAAATTCTCTAAAATCAGTTTAAAAGATTCTCAACACAAATAAAACTATTAATTCTGCCAAGCTTTACCAAAGTATAATTTCATTCTAAAGAAACCTTCATCAGATAAAACTGTTGGGCTTGGGATCCTAATAAATACTGTGACCAACCATTTTTCCTGCCAACTAATTTTCTCAAGCCAGTTTACAAGATGAGTTACCCAGATTAAAAAGACAACTTATCTCCACAAAGCCTAGTTTTGAAACAGTGATTGGTACTACATAGGACTGATATTTCCAGATGGTAACAGTCCTTGAACAAAGGAAAGGTTCAGGTCATCAGGAGTTTGCTGAGACACTGGATTTGCCTCTACCTGGCTTCCTAAAGCAAAACTTTGCAAGTTTTATAGGTTAGATCAGACATTCAGCATGGTTGGAAGTTGCAAGGGTTATCTCAGTCTGGAGGACCAGAGTGTTCTGCGAAATAGCAGTCTTACTGCCTTGTTCTAAATGCTTAAAATTGAAAGCTATGAACATAAGAAGATTTATCTAACATTGAGCAGGCTGTTTGTTAACTTAAAACACAATGATTTCCCCATGGTGAATCTTTGGTCACGGTTTAGTTAAATTGATATTAGTCAGATCAGATCAGAATAAGGTTTTAATTTCTCGATATCTATATTTCATGTGATAAAACCTGGATATATGATATCGGTGGATGTACTACTGCTTCTTATTTGTAAGCAAGTGATTTTCTTATCGTTCTTAATGGGTCTCGAACCCCTAAGAGAGAAAATGGACTAACTCAATAGTTTTTATTATTATTATTATTAGCTAACATAAGCTGAAACCAAGAAATGTGGAATACATTAATAAGAAGTCATGGAATTATTGCCTTTTGTGGTGGTGAAATCTGTGAAGGATATAATCTCTTCTTGGAGTTGAGCATCTATTTTAAGTTTTTAACCAACTGGTCTGATACCAGCTATATGGGCTGGCTTTATGAATGGATTTTGCTGTTCATTCCTATGAAGAGCTTGTTCTCTATTAGCGCTGCCTATGCTAAATTCTCTCTCTCAGTTTCATAAATGTTATTATATTATTATTATTATAAATAATAATAATAAAGCCTACATATTTATCTGTTGGATTGTCATGGAAATGACTACATTGAAATGGATGCATGGTAAAACTAGGAAGAAGAGAGTGAGAAATGACTACACTAGATTTATAACACTACAACAATATCAGACCACAAAATACATAAATATAAAAGCACTAGGTTCACAGTATTCCTTACCATATCATAAGAGTGAGCCGGTATAGACTTCGATCCAGTGAGAGCAGCATATGGCTGCAATTCCCGATTAGATTTATTTGTTTCTGATTTTTTCTACATCAAAGAATTAATGAAAATGGTTACATGGGTTTATAAAAAATATAAACTATTAAAATATTTGTATGGATGTATTTACCTTATACTCATCTGAATAAAAGTAATCACATAGAAAGTCCCAATCACTCTGCGAGACACGAGATGGCTTATTTTGTTTTGCTAAGCTCACACTTGTGTCCCCACCGTGACTAATGAAGTGGATATGAAGCCGATATCTAAATTCTCGATAAACTTTATTCATTTGAAACTCAATACCTTTTTTAATATGATCTAAATTCATATCAAGATCGAACTTCTCCTGCAAGTATATATATATATATATATTATAAAAGTTATAAGGTATATTAAGTACATTAAATGTAATCTAATACAATTATACTGACCTGAAGTCGATCGATCATAGATGCTTTCTGTGCATCAGTGATCTCACTCCACTTCCTGACCGCAAGTGGTGCCATGTCACGTACAACCACTCCTATCTCGATCAGAAACTCAGAGCGAAACTCTCCTAATGGTCGTCCAACCTCAGGTGGCAGAAGAATAGGCAACTTCTGTCCATGACGCGTATCAATCAGATGTGCGGACTTGTAACTGCGAGCAGGACCTCGGCCCTTCTTCTTTGATGATGTAGCTGCAAAACATAATGAACTAAATTAGTGCAAAATAACATAAAGAAATATAGCCAAATAATATAAGTTTAAAGTAGAGTTATGACATGATGCGCCGACAGATGACCCCTCTGTCAGAGCTGGAATGTTAGGATAATCATCTCGCCTCGATGTAGCAGGAGTATCTCTCGAAGACATCTGCAAACAAACATACAAACTAGAATTAACAAATAAGAAAGTATAAGAACATATAGTTATAATAAGTTAAAAAAAAATGAATGCTACCAAATTAATCACTGTCATCACTAATATGCTCATTTTCTTCATCATCCTCCATATCAGAACTATGTATAGATCCCTCACTGTCATAATCAGCTAGTGTGTCGTCCTCCTCAACATCTTCGCATATAAAGTCATCTTGACCGACATCACTTTGACCTCTAATGTTTTCTTGAATTGCAACTATTTCAGCATCAGTGTCCGTACGCCGAGATGTTATTAAGTCCATGTTAGGTTGCTCACATGTGAATCGAAGGGCTGCTGAATCATCTTCTTGATATACTTCTTCCTGAACATCATCATCCTTTTTTGGAATATCCCACAAATGACGATGACTAACCTTGTATACCACTTTCCAATTAGAATTGTTCTTCAAATCATCCAAGTAGAAAACCTTTTCAGCTTGTGATGCTAAAATGAATGGCTCATGTTTGTACCATTCTGAACTAATATTTATACTTGTAATATTATAATGTTGTTGCATTCTCCTGTGCTTTGGTTCAGTTTCAAACCATTTGCACTTGAACATTATCGCCTTACAACCTTTAACAAAATGAAATTCAAGGACCTCTAATAATATACCATAAAAGTTAATTTCTTCTCCTAGATGAGTAGAGGGAACACAAATGCCACTATTCTGTGTTTTATGGCCGACATCCCGAGTAACAGTGATAAATTTAACGCCGTTCACCACACAGCCAGTATACGAGAACACACGACTGTCGGGACCAATAGCCAATGAATAAAGCTCATCAGTAGCTTCAGATGCCCCAGCAAAATGCTTATTTAACATCTGGATAAACCAAACATCAACGTCATTTGAAATAAAGACATATGATATATTAATTGACAATATAAATGAATGTACGGGCTTACTTCATTTTTAAACCACTCAAAAATCTTTCCTTTTGTAATTGGTCCAGTTGTTCCGGTCTAGTTGGATTTAGCTGATCAATGTGTTGGCTATAGAGAACATTACGCTAATGAGCACTATAGAAAATTGCATGATATGAAGAAATAATTTTACAAGTATACTTACTTGAGAAATGGTTGCACCTCTGGACAATTATTGATGAGGTACCAATGTACTTGTTTTAAAGTTTTATCATCTAAATGCACCATTCTTCCTTTTCCAAGAGGCCGCCAACGAGTTGCAAATATATTTAATTGCTTGTCCAAATGGCTATCCGAATCAAAATTTCATTCCGAACGATTGAATTTTGTTTCTATGCCTCGAAGATACATTGAACAAAATGTTAGAGACTCGTTGACAACATAAGCTTCTGCAATTGAACCTTCCGGACGAGCCTTATTACGTACATATTGTTTATACGTACCAAGTGCCCTTTCAAAAGGATACATCCATCTACTTTGAACAGGTCCGGCAAGTAAGGCCTCGTAAGGCAAATGAATTGATAAGTGCACCATAACGTCAAAAAATGCTGGTGGGAAAATTCGTTCAAGCTTACATAAGATCACCACAATCTGCTCTTGTAACAACTCCAAATCCTAACATACAATGTCCTTGAACAAAGTTGTTGGAAGAAATTAGAAAGCTCAATTAAAGTACTACTCTCATGTTTCTGCAAGAATGGTTGAATGCCAATAGGTAACAATCTTTGAAGTAGTACATGACAATCATGTGTCTTCAAGCCGGATATCTTTCCATCACCTTCATTTACGCACCTTGAAATATTGGAAGAATATCCATCGGGCACCTTCACAGATTTTAGCCACTTACAGAATTGTCTTCTTTCATCTAATGTTAAGGTGTAAGATGCAGGAGGCTTATAAACTCTATTACCTTGAGTTTGTAACCACAACTCCCTTCGGATCCCCATTGAAGCCAGGTCCTCTCTTGCTTTATATGTGTCTTTTGTCTTACCTTCGATGCTTAATAAAGTTCCCACGACATTGTCACAAATATTCTTCTCAATATGCATTACATCTAAGTTATGTCTCAATTTTAATGATGACCAATACTCCAACTCGAAGAAAATGCTCTTCTTATACCAATTCAACTCATTTGGTGCACGCTTTCGCTTTCGATGTTTATTGTTTGGATGCTTTCCGGACTGTTCAGCAGCTATGTGTTCTAATTGCATTAAAATTTCTTCTCCGGTCAACATTTTTGGTTTGACTCCATGCTCTCTACTTCCATCATGGAGTCTACTATTTCGCCACTTGTGATAAATAGGCAAGTAACGGCGATGTCCCATATAGCAAATCTTGTCTTTCAGCTTTTTGGATGAGGTTTGCTCATTACAAACTGGACATGCCTTATAACCCTTTGTGCTCCAACCAGATAATAACGAGTATGCTGAAAAATCATTTATAGTCCATAAAACAGCTACGTGCATCCGAAAACTCTCTTTGGTAGATGCATCATATACATCAACACCTTCGGTCCATAAATGTTTAAGTTCATCCACTATTGGCCTTAAAAATATATCCATATCCCTTCCTGGAGATTTAGGACCGGGGATAAGCAACGACATCATAAAGAATGTCTCTTTCATATATTTCCATGGAGGCAAGTTATAAGGTACTAAAATGACGGGCCACATACTGTATGCATTACTCATGTTCCCAAATGGATTGAATCCGTCTGAAGCAAGACCTAACCTTACATTTCTTGGTTCACTGGCAAAATTAGGATACTTTTGATCAAAATCTTTCCATGCTTCTCCATCTGCTGGATGCCGTAACACCCCATCTGTGATCGGTCGCTTATCATAGTGCCACCTCATATCTTCAGCTGTATATCTTGAGGCATATAGACGTTTCAAACGAGGTGTGAGTGGAAAATACCGCATAACTTTATAAGGTATCTTCTTACCTTTGTCTTTAACCACTTGGTACCTAGGCTCGTTGCATACCGGACATTTTTCTAAATAGGCATTCTCCTTCCAAAAGATAGCACAATCATGCTTGCATACATGTATGTTCTCGTAGCCTAAACCCAACTCATTCATCTTCTTTTTGGCCTCATAGTGCGAAGATGGTATTCTAGTACCATTCGGAAATGCCTCTTTTAATAGTTCAAGCAACATATTGAAAGACTTATTTGTCCACCGATTGAGGACCTTAATGTGCATTAACTTCACTAAGAATGTCAAAGAAGAAAACTTTTCACATCCAGGATAAAGCTCGGATTCCACCTCATTGAAAAGATCATCCAATTTCTTACTGTGATCGGTCCTTCCATGGTCAGACATCATCGGATTGTCATCATCATTGCCAACCTCAGTGTGAGCACCACTTGGGCCAGCGATGTCCTGCAATGCTTCGACCATCTCATCTTGTTCCCTTTCTGGGTCATCATCTTCATTCTCATTTTCATCTGAGACATTGCTTCCAAACTGTTCTCCATGAAAATACCACGTCTGATACGTCTTCGAGAAACCCTTTAACATATAGTGTAATTTAACTAAATCAGGCTTATGCCATTTGCCATTATAACACCGCACACAAGGACAACGTATCTTCCCTTCTTCATTAACATGAAGCCTTGCCTTTTCTATGAACTTCTTAATACCGGCATCATATTCTGGATAATTTCGTTTCTTATGTATCCAACTCTTATCAATCGGCATCGTTGGTGACGTACAACAGCTGTTTGTTGCAAGGATATGTTAGTGATAAAATTTCCCTTTTTTTATTCAGTGAATTGTCCTACTATAACATGTCAAAATTAAGGAAAAGATTGGTAGTAAAAGGACATTTTCAACATATGAATCCAAAAACTGGTAAAATAATGATTTCACAAGTTAAAAGAAACTCCATCACAATCAGTAACAATCTTGCAATGGAGAATAGAACACCTTCAAAAAAACTCAAGAGCTAACATACCTTGAAGTACTATAAGCTGTTGTGTTTGTACCTATTTAAAATTTTGAAAGTTACTCACTGAACTATGCGAGGATGTGTAAACTGGTGCATGACAGAAGTTGCATAAGGTTGGAGATGTTAAAAAGCAAGGACATGCTAGTGATAACATTTCCCTTCTTTTTATTCACTGTATTGTCCTTATATACCATGTCAGCATAACGTTATGTTTTAGAATGGAAGCATGGTGAAGAAGGAAGATATGGTAATGGATAAGGTTGAAGAGTTCATCAAAAGAATGGGTAGTTGTATAGATGCTGTTGAGAGTAGAGAACGGGAACACCGCTGAGGAGAGGTCAAGGGGTTTAGAGAGGCCCTTGAAAACCCCAACCTATTATTTTCCCACAAACCAAACTGATCGATTAAAAGCCTGATGTTGGACCTCAACTACATTATCTTAGCCTCAGCAGGTAAAGATTATAATACGTAAAAAAAAAAAAAAGCTAACAATGGCGTTAAGATATACATGTAACCGGTAATATTTAATATAAGCACAAAGAAAAATTCATAAATCAGGAAATTGTATTTAGAGTGCATTCTGCCAGCTCTTAAAAGACTCGTTCTTATGTAAGCCTAACAATAACAAAATATTCCTCAGGTCCATGATGACAATTCTTGATTCAATCCGACCTCCAGAGGGGAAGAAAAGGTCATTGCTTCATAATAATATCCTATCAAAAGAGGAAAAAATATTGATAAAACAAACAGTAATCTAATTGAATCAATTATCAAACTCACAACCTCACTAATGACTGGTAGACCAGCTGATGCCAGCCAGGTTGCCAAATTTACCTTTAAATACTATTGTATGTGTTAATGTCTTGGCAGCTATGTCAAATCAATAAATTGTTGAAAGAAAACAGAAAATTACAATGGAAATATACTGCCTCTATCGAATCAGTCTTGATTACCACAAGCATTATTGTATTTGAATTCTGAGTGCATAACACTTTTTTGGCAAGAAAATAAGAATAAATGATCACTAAATGAATTAACTTCGAATGGCAAAAGATAAGAGAGGAGGAGGAAAATAAGAAACAAATTTAAGGCTCAGATTAATACATCGGAAAGATAACCACATATAACATCTGCCAACTAATCAAAACAAGTAAATCACCAAATCAGCGGTTGCCTCCCCCTTCCAGCAACTCATGAAAAAAAGAGTTAGGCCATCCAAGCTTCATTATAAAAACACATTATGAAAGTTGTAACACAAAAAAAGATAGCATTTTTTCAAAAGAAGAAGAAGAAGAAGAAGAAGAAGAGAGGACAGTGAAGAAACACAATCAAATGTTTTTTGGGCCGAGCAGGTAAACTTGATAAGGTTGAAGAGTTCATCAAAAGAATGCCAATGAGTCCTAATGTTCTCATATGGAGGACAGTTTTAGTTGCTTGCTGTCAATTAAAAGATGATTCAAAGTCAGAGTTAGCAAAACTAGCATCAGCAATGCTCGTGGAATTAGAACCTCAGAATCCAGTGAATTATGTACTTGCTTCTAATTTTTATGCATCCAAAGGGAGATGGGAAGATGTAGCAAAAGCACGAGCTTCTATGCAAGGGGCAACAGTAAAGAAAGAAGCTGGTTGCAGCTGGGTAACCTTAAGGGATGGAGTTCATGTTTTCTTTGCTGGAGACAGATCACACCCAAACACAGAAGAGATCTATGCCAAGCTACGTGTTCTGAATCAAAGGATGAGAGATGCAGGTTATGTTCCTCAGACACAGTTTGCTTTATATGATCTTGACATGGAGAACAAAGAAGAGTTGTTAAGCTATCATAACAAAAAACTTGCTGTGGCATTTGTTCTCACCCGCTCTTCAGGAGCACCTATACGAATAATGAAGAATCTTCGGGTTTGTGGAGATTGCCATTCAGCATTTAAATATATTTCTAAGATCGTTGGACGACAGATCATTCTACGTGATTCTAATAGATTCCATCAAGCATGCTGTCAAACAGGCAAGGTCGCCTGACATGTTAAAAGGCAAATAGAAACATTCAATTCATCATAAATTATCAGTAATAACTTTCAATTGAACCTTATAAACCCCCCAAATCATCAGAAAACAAGAGAAATCGAAAAAAAAATCCAAGTGAAACAAGAATCGCGAGCAAGAGGGTTTTATAAAGCCCTTCTTCTCACCTCGTCCGAGGGCTGACAGAGAGGAGCTCGGCGTCCGCAGGCGGAGAGGAGCTCGGGGGCTGACGGCGTCCGGGGGCTGACGGTGAAGACGAGCTCGGGGGGAAGACGGCGGGAGCAAGGGTTTCACAGAATAAAATCGCGCGAGGGTTTCACAGAGCATTAAGGGGACCTTATTACGGCGAAATTAACTTTCGTCGTAACAAGGTCCCGTACGAAAGATTTTTTTCACTATATTACAACGAATTTTTAATTTCATCGTAATACATATATTTATTACGGCGAAAATTTATTTCACCGTAATAAAAAGAAAGAAAAAAAAAAAAAATTAAAATCGTAAAATACAATGTGGACTTATTACGATGACTTATTAAAAGTCGTCGTAATAAGTCTTTTAATTACGGCAAAAAATATTTCGCCGTAATAAAAAGAAAGAAAAATTAAAATCGTAAAAAACAATCTGGACCTATTACGATGAATTATAAAATTTGTCGTAATACTTCTATTTATTACGGCGATAATTTATTTTGCCGTAATAAAAAGAAAGAAAAATTAAAAAAAATTAAAATCATAAAAAATAATCTGGACCTATTGCGACAAATTATAAAATTCGTCGTAATACTTCTATTTATTACGGCGACAATTTATTTCGCCGTAATAAAAAGAAAGAAAAATTAAAAAATTAAAATCATAAAATACAATGTGGACTTATTACGACGACTTATAAAAGTCGTCGTAATAAGTCTTTTAATTACGGCGAAAAAGTATTTCACCGTAATAAAAAGAAAGAAAAATTAAAAAAATTAAAATCATAAAAAACAATCTGGACCTATTACGATGAATTATAAAATTCATCGTAATACTTATATTTATTACGGCGAAAAAATATTTCACCGTAAAAAAAGAAAGAAAAATTAAAAAAAATTAAAATCGTAAAAAACAATCTGGACCTATTACGATGAATTATAAAATTCGTCGTAATACTTCTATTTCTTACGGCGATAATTTATTTCGCCGTAATAAAAAGAAAGAAAAATAAAAAAAATTAAAATCGTAAAATACAATGTGGACCTATTACGACGAATTATAAAATTTATCGTAATAAGTCTTTTTATTACGGTGAAAAAGTATTTCGCCGTAATAAATAATTGTTACGACGAATTTAATTTTTATTTCGCCGTTATAAATAAACCTATAACGACGAAAACATTTCGCCACAATAGGTTCGCCACAAATACCATACTTTCTTGTAGTGTATTCAGAGGCTCCCCTCCGCCAACCTGGTCCCCATTTCCTCCGCTTGGCCCTTTGCCAAGTGGGGAATGGACATTCTCGGCCCGTTCCTACTTACCACGGGACAGCGGAAATTTTTATTCATCGCCATCGACTACTTCACCAAATGGGTCGAAGCAGAAGCAGTTGCTCAGATAACTGAGGCTCGGGCCAAGGACTTCGTATGGAGATCCATCATCTGCCGTTTCAGCCTCCCACATACCATCATTACTGACAACGACAAGCAGTTCAACAATTCGAAGTTCCGACAATTCTGCGAGGAACATGGGATCCATCACTGCCTTACCTCAGTCGGACATCCACACGCTAACGGGGTAGCCAAGGTAACTAACCGAACCTTGCTTCAAGGGATCAAGGCTCAGCTCTCCAGAGCCCGAGGCAGATGGGCGGACGAGTTGCACCATGTCGTATGGGCCTACTGCACCACCCCGAGAGTGCCCACGGGCGAGACCCCGTTTCTAATGGCATTTGGCATAGAGGCCATCATCCCCGTGGAGATAGGACTCCCTTCCCTGCGGGTGGAAAGCTACTCGGAGGAAGCCAGTGACGAGCAGCTCCGCGCCAACCTCGACCTGGTAAAGGAGATCAGGGAGAAAGCTGGAATCAGAATAGCCGCCTACCAGCAAAGAGTAGCCCGTTACCATGCCTCCAGGGTCAAAGGGAAAGCTTTCTTGCCTGGTGATCTCGTTCTCCAGAAAGTATCTGTCTCCAAACCGCTGGAGCAAGGAAAGCTAGCTCCTAACTGGGAAGGCCCCTACCAAGTAACGGAGGTCGTCGGACCCGGTACTTACAAACTGCAAGATCTAAGCGGGAAATCCATTCCTCGGACATGGAATTCGGACAACCTCCGCAAGTATCATCAGTAGGGTACGCCTTCCACCAGCCCGCCTTCTTAATTTCTGTCGACATATTGTTTTCATGATTTATGGCATGGTTACCACAATTATATCATCGAAAATCGTAAAAAGAACATATGCTGCTTACCAATCCTCGGTACGACCGAGTTATCTATTTGAGCAGGGAATCTCCGAACCTCGGCTGGGCTGAGCAAAAAATCTTCGAACCTCGGCTGGGCCGAGCAACAAATCTCCGAACCTCGGCTGGGCCGAGCCAAAAATCTCCGAACCTCCTAGGCCGAGCCAAAAAATCTTCGAACCTCGGCTGGGCCGAGCCAAAAAATCTCCGAACCTCAGCTGGGCCGTGCAAAAAATCTCTGAACCTCGACTGGGCCGAGCAACAAAATCTTCGAACCTCGGTTGGGCCAAGCAACAAAATCTTCGAACCTCGGCTGGGATAAGCAAAAAATCACCGAATCTCGGCTAGGCCAAGTAATAAATCTCCGAACCTCGGCTGGGCCGAGCAACAAACCCCCGAATTTCGGTTTAGCCGAGCAATGATCTCTGAAGCCCCGGCCAAGACCGGAGTGCATAAACCTCGGCCAAAGCCAAGGAACGTCTTCAACTATTAAGATCCTCGGGCCTACCGAGTGATGTACCTGAGCCCTAGCCGCGCCCGATGCTTGAATCCTCGGCCAAACGAGCGAAATCTCCACACTTTAGCCACGACCTAAGGCCTCGATTGAGCCAAGCGACTTCTTGGATAATCCAAGAAAACGAAAACATCTCCCGATACTTCGGCAAAAGTAAAAGACTTCTTTCTAATCAAAGGACCGCCTAGGTCCGCCACTAATCCGGACAAGGATGAACGATCCCTAAAACTTAGCTCGGTTTTGGGTAGCTTACAAGCCCCGACCGACCTAAGCGCTCGCCGAAACTTAACTTGGATTTGGGCAGCCTACGGGCCCCGACTAACGTAACTGCGATCTCCTAAAACCTAGCGCAAACTCGGGCAGTTGACAAGCCCTGATCGATATTGGCAAGCGTTCTGGAAGTAACGGCAAGTGCGTCAGATGCAAAATTCCTCTCTTTATTGATTAAAAAAGAAAAGAAGGAAAAAAAACAACCAGAAAAAGAAAAGAAAACAGAAACAGCCCTCACAGGGGCTTGCTATCTCCAGGAGCTGCCGACCCTCCCTGCGCCGAGTCAGCTCGGCAACTTGCTCATTGAGGGACACAATCATCCCCTCCTGCCGGTCGATGACCCGGTGGAGAGCCTCAGCCTCCCTCACTGAGACAGCAAGAAATTCCTTAACTGTCTTTTGAAACTGTTCATGACTCGCTAAGGCTGTCGCCAAAGCTACCCCATCGACGGTCACGAGAGCCCGACCCTCCCGGGGCCCCCATTGGCCGCTGGCGCTGCCATCAGGCACCTCATTGGATCGCCGTGCATCGTCAGAGGCCATCTCAGTACTCAGGAATTTGTCGAGGACTGGCCAATAAGGACGACTAGCACAGCATCTCTCTGGTCCGTATTTAAACTGCTCCCAGCAAGCATCTCAACCGGTCAAGTCTTAACTTCGACCCATAGAAACTCGCCACGCGTCACCGCCTTAGCTGGGGCTCGCAGGACGCGAGGAGTCACGCCCCCTCTCGAGGGAAATCGGTAAACATCGACAAAATACTCGAAAACATCCCTCCTTCTCTAGAGACTGGGTTCCTCCCGATCTGCTGGGCCCTCACATAAGTAAATATTCTTGAAACTTCGCCGAACTTCCTCGAATCAGCTGCCTTTGGAAAAACACGAAGAAATGAAAAGGTGCATCAGCAGCTGACGCTGGCTCGCTTTCCTCGAAAATCACCAAATCATAAATATCGGGTGCCCCTGTGCATCGCCCGTCTCTCTTTGGCAGTCCACGCAAAACTTCGCATGAACCAAATAAAATATCAAAAGTCTCGGCGACAACCGAACTATCTCATTGAGTTCTGAATCTTCAAACCTCGGCTGGGCCGAGTCTTGAACTAAATCACCAAGTCTCGGCCGAGCCAAGCTATGGGCTCAAATTATGCACCTAGACCAAAAACATAGTTCGGAGTCGGGCGGCTCACAAGCCCCGGCCGAATCAAGTAGCCTCCAAAACGCTCCTCCGGGTTCGGGCAGCTCACAAGCCCCGGCCAGACCGAGTAATATCTTCATACCTGCTTCATTTTACAAACGAAATCGTGCTCACGACTTGAATTCACGGGACCGCCCAGGTTCCTCTCTGACTCAATCATGGACAAATGTTTCCTCTTATGAGAACCAAACATTAGCCTTAGCAAAAGCAAAGCGGCAAGAACGCTGCCAAGACGTACTATAGCAAGACATGATACGAGATTAATGACACGAAAGAAGCAGATGCAAAAGGAAGAAGGAATGGAAATTTTCTTTATTTCCTCATCAATAAAAATTGCAACCTCCAAAGAGGAGTTACAAGTGTATCAAAGCACAAGAAATGAAAACGAGTACATAGCCCTGGTCAGCTTTGGTTAATAATGATGCTTCGGCATCCGACCCAAGAAATTAGACAAATCAGACAAACCACGAACCAGTTAGCTCGCCCTGATAGCGAGCAAAACCGGCTTCCCACGGGTCCTCAGGATGAACTAAGAGATTCAAAAAGAGGCGCAAGCCCGTGGATGCTGATTCTGAGGATGCATCCATATGGGTGGGATGCCGGGCTGCTGGCTGCCACTTGATTGAGAGAGCTAGGGTATCATCGTCCCCTACGCTGCTCTCAGCTCTCCCCTCCCGTGGAAAGGATTCCCCTCAGAGAAGGGACGAGAATCCAGCCCGACGAAAAAGGAGAGCTCCCCGCGAGCTATGGGGGCGCATGCACTTCCTGCCCTGCATGCCCCATAGCAAACCACAAAGGACACACAGGAAGCGCATATGTGCGCTCTCCGTGTGACCTCTGTGGCCCTCCTGTGCGCTCTCCATGTGATCTCTGAAACTTCTCCCTTGAGGATAAGCTGCCACTCAGTGGCTCCTTCATCCCCCCAGCTATCCGCGGGAGATCAGTTTGCAAAAAGAAAAGTCGGTCCCTCCGCTATAAGCCTCGGAAATGCAGGCATCATAAAAATTTTTTACAACTCGCAGGGAAGAAAACTCTGGGATAGTCCAACATTGCCTCTTTTCCCCTTTTTATAGGTGAACGAATCGGGAGCAGCCATCAAGGCCGAAAGCCCCAAGATTCAAAACGCCTAAACCACGCCACCACATGGCCTCCTGGGATGAAGCCCCTTTGTTGCGCGCCAGGCGCGTCGCCCGAACCGTGACATGTGCCAAAAAGATTTTCTCTGATCCTAGATCACGAGTTTTAAATGCAGAAAATTACCCGCCGATCGAAAGGATACGGGCGGACCTGGGAAATCGTTCGGTGAAAATGACACCCTCCAATGGCGAGCCGGCGCTTATGTCACATCTCGAAAAAGATTGACATAATAAATGTCCCTAGAAAGTGCCGAGACAACCTTTTGCTGGCTACAGATCCGTACTATCTACTTCGGCAAAAAGAAAGTCGACCTGCCTTGGGAAAAAGCGAGGCACTGATAGAGTAATGAAGAGGCGTAAGAGCCAAGTACTCCTCGAAAATGACCTCTCGATATCCTCTAGTCCAGCCCAACTACCTATGGGACCTAGGCATGGACCTGGGCATCGCCCTATACTCCCCTCCAAAGCCAAAGCTATTTTCATGCTTCGGAACAAACCAAAGTATCTATTTTTAGTCCAACATGACTAGATGTTATCTCACGTCCTGGTCTGGGTAAAGATGGCTAAAAACCCTCCAAGGGGTATATCGCTTATAAGACTTGCACGATGAAAGCAAACGTTACAAAACAGTGGCAAACACTAGAGCTACAGAAACGGTTCTTTTTATTCGTCATGAAAGGGCAACAAAAGAAAGGAAAAGTACATCAGCCCTCATGGGGCTTTTCATCTTCTCCTGGAGCCGTCGAGCTCCCCCTTCACCGCGAAGCCGGTTGCCCACTTGTTGTTGGAGGGATGCCACCCGCAGTTCCAACCGACTGTTGGCCGCGCGGAGATGTACAATTCCCTAGTGGAAGCAACCATGTATTGCTCGGTCGCCTGCTGAAGTTGCTCACGACTTGCAAACAATGATGCCAAGGCTTTGCTATCAACGATCATCGCGGTACGGCCCCTGCGGGGCCCCCAACAAGCACCAGCACCGAGTGGCGCTCCTGTCGATTTCTCTCCGTCTTTGGAGGCCATCTTGCTGTCATGGTCTTGGACAGACCAACCAGCGACTAGCAGAGGGAATGTTCAGCGATGGAGTACCATCCATCGATATTTAAACTACTTTGGGCGAGCATACTAATCGCCCGAACTACTAGTTCCAACACCACTACCATGAAACCTTGCCACGCGTTGTCGCTTCAGTGGCCGCCCACAGGAAGCAGAAAGTTCAGCAAACCCCCCTCTTCTTGGGACCAAACTTCCCTCTCTTCGTCAAAGGCGCATCCACGACTTCTCCCTTGATAGGCCGAACTACCTCGGTCCTGGCCAGGATGCTTCTGTGGTTCCTGGTCCTGTCCAGTCAACCTGCCACATCCCTCGGCCCCAGCCGAGCTACTTCGTCCCTCGGCCCTAGCTGAGCTATTTCATCCCTCGGCCCTAGCCAAGCTGTCTCGTCTCTCAGCACCCTTTTTATCGAGCCGTGTTGTATCTCGGTTCCTTCGTCAGGACTATTCTTATGCTTTGGCCTTGATCAGGGTGTTTACTCAAATCCGAGCTAAACCGACCAAGTGGCGCGAATAAGCCAGGGGTTGCTCGCGGTCGTAAGACAAAAAATCATCCGAAAAAGGCGAACAAATGAGAACAACAGATTCGTTTACTGATTTTCAATTGAACCACAAAAAGAAAGAAACAAAAAATACATATGGCCCCCAAGAAGTCAAGGCTTGGGATCAGACCCGACATCTCCTGCGGCAGCATCAACGGGCGCATCGCTTGGCTCCCCCTTCTTAGCCATGTCCTGTCGGGACACCTCAGCAGCCGCATCGGCACCTAGAACAGCTTCGAGGTCAACGTCCGAGATCTCCTCATATTCTTCTTCCTCAGCTCCCAGGGTACGGGTCTCATAGTACCCAGCATCCAGACAGGATAAGTCCAGGTCAGGATAAGCTTGAGCGATCTTAGCCCGCGCCTCCTCTTTGCCGAACCGGAATGCGTCGGCACAGGCCCCCTTGCGTTCCTCGGCAAACTGGGTAGAGTTCTTATACTCTTCCACCGCTGAAGAGGCCCCCGCGTTTGCCTCGGCTAATTGTTTCTCTAATTCGGAGACCCTTCGATGTCTTGAGGCCATCTCTTCTCCGAAGGCCTTTAGCCGCTCCTGGAACTCCAGGCTTACCTTGTTCATATGCAGGCAAAAAGCCGAATAAGGCAAAAGTCGAAAGGTCAAAACGAACGAGACAGGGGATGCTTTACCTGTTCGTCCCATCGAGCTAGTTCATTGCTCAGTGCTTGAACCTTATTGAGAGCCTTCGACTTAGCCAACTGATTTTGATGAAGACTCTCTTTGAGTTCGTCCACCCGGGACTGAGTATCCCCAATCTCTTGATGATCATAGTCGAGCTCGTTAGAGAGCCGAGCAGCTCGCTCGTCCGACCGCTTTAGCCGATCCTTCATTTCGACAAACTCTTTATTTAGGCGGGCAAGCTGGTCCTGCTGCCGCCGGCACTTATGCTCCTCCTCCTCAAGCCTCCTACTCCAATTTCTCTTATCTTCGGCATGGATGGCCTTGATTTTATCCTCGTGCTCCACTCTAGCCTGGGATAATTCCAGACTAGCCTTGTCGGATTGCTCATGAAAGCCCTGAAGCTCGTTGACCTGCATTGCGAGTTGAGAAGCTCTATCTCTCTTGCCTATAAGAATTCTGCGAGTCTCCTCGAGTTCCCTTTGGGAGATCGCCAAATCTCAGGAAAGGCTAGCTGTTGAGTCCACCCTCTCCTTGAGGTGACCGATTTCTTTACGGGCTTGTGCCCAGCCCCTGATGGCCAAATGCAAACGACATTTCAATGCCCTCATGATCAAAGCATTCTGCAAAAAGAATCACTCACGTGAGAACACAGTCGAGCTAACTGACTAAAAACCCTGCTTCGGTGTGATGACTTACCCGAGACGTGTACTCTGAGGCAATCCTTGTGAGGGCAATATCATCGATCCCAGTAAGAAGGAAACTTTCCTTCAGCACTCCAGTATACCTGAAGGCCACATCAACAAGGTCCATAGGATCGTCCCCTCCGATCGAGGAACTTTCTCCCCCATGGAATGCGGACCGCATTAAAGCAGAGAACATGGCACTAACCTCTGGATCGCGCAGGTGAAAATCTTCACTCAGAGGGCCAACTTGGGAACCCGCAGCCCCTGAGGCCCTCGTCCGGCCAACCTCCTCCACCAAAGCCCTCATTTGAGAGGCCTCAGGCATCTCAGCTCCAGCAAGGGAGCCCTGTCCCGAACGTCTCCTTCGCTCAATGACTCCCCTCCTTCTCCTCCTTATTCTTCTCCTGCTTCTTCAGACATCTCTCTGTCCCCAGCAGACTCCTCTTGAACTTCGATTTCCCTCGGGGCCTTCGGCGCCCCGGTGGAAGGCCCTTCGCTAGAAGACGCCCCATGTGGTTCAGCCGCTGGTTCGGTAGGTTCGGTTACCCCTTCGTCCCCCGCTGGCTCTCCCACAAATAGCCCAGGCTGAACCTCAGCGGCTGTAACCATTTCTCCCAGTTGAAGCGGGGACTGCTCCCACCTCCGCTTGCAACTTCTCCGAGCCACCGGCCTCCAACGAGGGAGACCGGGCAACCCCGATCGCCGAGGTCTCCGAGTCAGTTGACGTCGCTCCCTCGCCATCGCCCGACAAAATGACAGCAGGACCATGCACTGCCGTTAGGACTTCGATACCTTCGTCCCGTGGTGGCGAGGGACGGCGATCCTCGCCCTCCCCCTGATTCCCCCGGAACGGGAGCTGGAAGGGCGAGACCTTTACTCGGCCCTATGCTTACTGCTAGAACCAGACCTCCGGCGATGCTTGCCCAGTTCCTCTCTCATTTCATCTACGAATGCCGACCTTTCGGCTGCAGACGCAATGCGACTCGCTCGTTAGCCCATATAAAAATCAAAGCTAAAATCATGCTAACCTATCAGCTACAAAATGGTACTTACCACGAGGGTCAACAGGGCTCAATCCGGCTGCAAAGAGAGCTTCCTCTGATAGAAGGGCGCTAGCTGGAAGCACTCGACTGCTCCGCAATATGACCAAATCCCTCTTTTCCTGCTCAGATAACTCCGGATGCGCTTCCGGATCTTTCACATAACGCCCCCACACCCGAGGAAAGTCCGAGCCAATATTCCCTTCGACTATAAATAATCGTGACTTTCATTCCTTTATCGACGATGGATTATCTGAAATCATCTTGAAAGACCTCCGGGGGCCAATGTAAGGCCACTCAAAAGCCCTCTCGGAAACCAGATTGTAGCACACCCTGAACATTGAAAGGGTCGCGGTTACCCCGACACGGCTGCACAACGAGATGAATCCAATGAGGTTGCACCAGCTGTTGGGAGCCACCATGGTGAAGCACACGTTGTAGAACCTCATCACCTCCCACACCAGCGGATGAAGAGGAAACCTGAGGCCTGCCCTCAAACTTTCTTCATAACAGAATGCTTCGTCCCCTAATTTGAATGTCACCCTGTCGTCAGCCATCGGGAGCAACAGGGTAACATCCTGGGGGACCTTGTACAAACGGCGTATCCGCTCCAGATCCACCAGGGTCATCTCCGAAGCCTGGTCACTCGAACTCTCCGATCGAAAGAGACGCTAAGCAAGGTCGCCAGGAAAACAGGGGAATGAAGTTCTTCAAAGGAAAGCAAAAGAGCGCTGCGAATGGGAAGGGCGCCGCCTCAACTCCGTTTTATTCGAAAGAAACTGCCTCAGGGAGAACATAAGGCATCTCAACCAAGACGTCCGGAACCACCACTGCGGGCGCCATGAAAATCAAGATTTCCTACGTGGTGCTTCCCCAACCATTACCTTCGCTCCTAAGAAACGATGGATCCAGCTCGAGAAGGCGAGACAGCCACACAGCATTAATTAGGGCATCATTGCATGGGCTATCAAATCCAGATCCCCCTGTTCGGATCTCGCCACCTGTGTCTGTACTTCCTATGCCCGAACCTACGCTTCAAACTAGGGAGTGGAGGGCATGTGTTGAGGGATAAAATCATCATTGCTTTGATAATCGTGCAAAGGGGCTAAGATCAACCCTGGCCCCTACTTGCTACACTATGCCCCCAGGGAATGGGCTAACCGATGTAGCTTGGTTTCCCCGAGCAACCCCTAGCTCAGCTTCCCCGAACAGTCCATAGCTCGGCCTCCCTCGAGCAATCCATAGCTCGGCCTCCCCGAGCAAACCATAGCTCAGCTTCTCCGAGCAATCCGTAGCTCAGCCTCCCCGAGCAGTCCATAGCTTGGCTTCCCCGAGCAGTCCATAGCTCGGCCTCCCCCGAGCAATCCATAGCTCGGCTTCTCGAGCAATCCATAGCTTGGCTCCCCCTAGCAATTCATAGCTCGGCCTCTCCGAGCAATCCATAGCTCGGCTCCCCCGAGCAATCCATAGCTCGGTCTCCTCGAGCAATCCGTAGCTCGACACGCACCTCCGCGGAACGAGACTGTTTTCACGTCCAGCTTATCCATTCTGTCATATCTCAGCCATCCTTACACTTCGGCTGTTTAAGCCCCTCTGCGCCTCTGCAGAACCTGACGCGGGAGAACCCAAGTTCGGTGTAACAGAATTCTAAATGATGAATCATTTCAAGACGTAGCCTAGGACCTGCGATAACGGCCTAGGACCTGCACCGTTATCAAGTCTCGGGCCATCAGGAGACTCTCTCGGCCGTCGATCCTCTAACGGACAGGATACGGATCTTACCGGCCTCACAACGGCCAGATTTTGATCATCTTCGTATCCCAACAACCTTCGAACCTTCCAGAAGGCGCTCAAAATTCAGGTGATTGCCTATAAATAGGGCACTTCTGGACTCTCTCAGGTACGCAATGATGCGCCATCTCTCATGCGCACGCTTGCTCACTGATCTTTCTCTCTCCCTCTCCGCCTTTGCTTCCGCCATTGTTGCTCCGCCCAGAGCCTTTGGAGGAACTCTCCGGCGAGAGCCTTCTCCTCATTTTTGTTGCCCGTTGATCTCTACTGACTTGAGCATCAGAGGATCTTCCGTAGAGGGCCACCCCCAACGCCTTCCGCGCAAGGACTTCTTTGCAGGTCCGCCCAGAAGGGAGCCCGATCAGGAGACCGATCCTGAGTCGGAGGATGGATCCCAGCGACAACACTATGCATTTTGTAGTAAATTCACAAGGACATACCATGATGAGATGCAGAAATGCTATATGGTTTCCAAGGTCCATGATATCCAATTCATCAACATTATGCAAAATGTCTCATTAAAATTTTTGGCCAAAGTGATCAAAAATAAATATACAACTATGGTAAGCAACAGTCAAATGAGACAGAAGTACACAAATAATGTAATAGAGATATTTTATCTATTCAAATTACCCCAGACAAACTCTCTAGACGTATATCCTCAATTTTGAATGTGAATATGCTGGGAACTGGGTCTACAATGGAATGACCAAGTTGGGAAGCAATTGGGTAACCATATAAACATATTACAGTTGGAAAATTATGACCCTACATAACTTTACAAATATCCAGTCTGCAACGAGAAGTCCATCTAACCAGCAATGGAGGGGACCTTTCATTGATAACCTGGAAAACTAAGCCATTAAACCTATTTAAATAACCATATCCTTTTAATTTCTCGGTGGTTTTGAGATGTATTTGGACGCCACCTCTTATTGGCTGCATTTAAGACTTTGGAAGAAGGGGATGTGGAAGAGATAAACTTACCTTTTAATTTCTCGGTGGTTTTGAGAAACAACCTCCAAATCCTTTTCAAATCCTCTCCAATAGCGTCAAACTCCAACCCAAACCATCCTGACTTCCGAATCACTGGCTTCAGCCTCTAGCCACTCAGAATGAAAATTCACTTCAACCTTCAAATCTGAAGAAATAACACAAGCATTACTAAGATTCTGAAAAAAATCAGATTAAAAAAGAAGAAGAAGAGATTTAGATGGAAATCCACTTCACCTTCTCCTCTGGTTCCAAAGTCCGAGGTGTGGCGGCGGAAAGGAGCTCGTGGGGGTCGACGGACGGAGTCTCTTTGGTTTCAGCATCCAGCAGCGGGAGGGGTCGGCGGACGGAGTCTGAGAAGGGGGTTTAGGGTTTCACGAAGAAGAAATCGCGAGAGAGAGGGTTTCAGCGGAAAGAGGGCTCGTAATAAGTATTATCTTATTACGGAAAAACAACTTTAGCTATAATAAGGATATCTATTACGATGAAATATATATTTACCGTAATAGAACAAGAAAAAAAATTAATAAAAAAATCATATATTATTATGGCAAAAATATTTTTCGTCGTAATAAGTATAACTATAATGGCGAAATTCAATTTCACCGTAATAGAATGAGAAAAAAAATTTAATAAAAAAAATCATTATACGTATTATGGCAAAATTAATTTTCATCTTAATAAGTAAAACTATTATGGCAAAATTTCTACTTTCACCGTAATAGAGCAAGAAATTTTTTTTTAAAAAAATCGTATCTTATTATGGCGAAAATAGTTTCATCATAATAAGTACAATATTACAGCAAAATTTAAATTTTATCGTAATAGAATGATAAAAAAATTAATAAAAAAATATTATACTTATTACGATGAAAATAATTGTCATCATAATAAGTAAAACTATTACGATGAAAATTCTACTTTCGTTGTAATAGAATGAGAAAAAAATATTTTAAAAAATCATATATTATTACGGCAAAAATATTTTCATCGTAATAAGTACAATATTATGGTGAAATTTAAATTTTATCATAATAGAACAAGAAAAAAATATTAATAAAAAATCAATTATACTTATTACAATGAAAATAACTTTCATCGTAATAAGTATAACTATTATGGCGTAATTCAAATGTCGTAATAGAACGAGAAAAAAAAAATTAATTAAAAAAATCGTTATACTTATTATGACGAAAATATTTTTCATCGTAATAAGTATAACTATTACGGCGCAATTCAAATGTCGATGTAATAGAACGAGAAAAAAAATTAATTAAAAAAATCATTATACTTAATACGACAAAAATATTTTTCATCGTAATAAGTATAACCATTACGGTAAAATTTTGAATTTTTCCGTAATAAAACTAGAAAAAAAGATAAAAAACATACTTTATTATGATGAAAAAATATTTCACCGTAATAGAAAAAAGATTTAATAAAAAAATGTATTTTATTATGATGAAACAAAAAGTTTCACTGTCATAAGTATAACTATTATGACGATAAAAACATTTCACCATAATAAGTGTAACTATTACGGTGAAATTAAAATTTCATCGTAATAGAAAGAAAAAAAAAAGATTTTAATGATAATTTTTATTTATAACAATGAAATTATATTTCATCATTATAAATAATTTTTACGGCAAATTTAATTTAAATTTCACCGTTATAAATAGGTTTATAGCAATAAAACTATTTTGTCACAATAAGTTCACAAAAAGCCCATTTTCTTGTAGTGTTATTAACCTTTCTTTTGTTTTCTTTTCATTTTATGCTAGCATTAATCTGTAGTTGCCTTCATTTCTATTTCTTGATATAGTTTTCAAAATATTGTCCGATGATGTGGCTAAAGCTCGAAAAATTGTGGGCAAAATTACAAACGTTGAGAAAGGTGTTTGAGGTTTTGATTTGCTTCTTTCGAATTATTTTTTGTTGTTTCGGCATTAGCAGGAGAAAAATATGCTAAAAACATGTTTTACTAGGAAAACAATAATTGTTGCAATAAGATTGCTAACATATTTTGTGTCGATTTTATGATATCTATTTCCAGCACCTGAAATTTGGAAGACTTTGAGAAGGAAATGTAGGGTTGACAATGCTTAAGATAAGTACTTGGTTGAAAAATATCATTATTTTGAGATGGTGGATGAAAAATCATGGAACCAATCCATAACCTTGAGTTTATTGTAGGAGATTTCAAATGATATGAATGTCATCAGCTGAAAAAACGAGAGGTTGGCATGGTGATTGCAAAACTTGCTCTCTAGTAGAGAGATTTTAATAACTTCTCAAAATACCATAAAGATAAGACGTTTAGGATGATCTTATTTTCTTTCTTGATGTTGAATAAAAAAAAAAAGCTAAGAAATTAAACATCTGCATCCGAGCTTCAATTCAGTGTCAATCTTATTGAGACCAACTATTTCAAGTACATAAATTCCACGAGAGAACTTCACCAAACACATCCCTTCAAAAAAAAAAAAATCACCAAACACATCTATTCAAAAAAATAAAAAAGGCCGACGAACCATCCATGAAGTCAAATGGTTGACATCAGCCAACCGCAAACCCAAGCAGATTGATTTGCAAGTGAGTCATTTGCAAAACCGGTGTCTTTTGACATTGGTTTTCCGCTTATGAGATAGAAACAAAAGATTTTGAAGATGTCGTGTTAAAATGGAAAATGATATTTCGAATATCATTTTTAGGAACAATATTCGAAATGTATTAGTATCAAATGTCACTTTTGTCGCGTTACCTTCGCACGCCTGCCCACACCTCTTCTCCCAAACTACCTTTTTCTCTCCTGTCATTCTTCTCCTCATTTTTTCTCTCCGGGCATTCCCTTTTTTCTTTCTTTCTCTTCCAACATTCCTCTTCTAGAAGTTAATTTATCCTAACTAATTAACAGGTTAAGATTCTACCTAATCCTAACTACTTTTGATTCAAATACAATACTTACCACTAAACATTTGTGTGGAGATAAGGCTACCACTTGTGCATTGATAGTGATCATGTCTGAATTTACTTCCAAAAAGGTAATTTCATGAAACCAAATTATAGAACATATAAATGTACAAGTTGTACTAATTCTATGATCAACATCAATATACAAGTTGTTAGCTTTATCTCTTCACAAGTTATTATATTTAGTGGTAACAATTGCATTTGAATTAAAAGTAGTTGGGATTAGGTAGAATTGTTAACCTTATTAAATTAGTTGGGAGAAGGGGGGAATGTTGGGATAGAAAAAAAAAAGTGGAAAGGGAATGCTAGGAAAGAATAAACCATGACAGAAGAAATGGTTCAAGTGACGAGAAGGCGTAGTACATTTGAAAGCCGCCTCAAAAACATTTTTTTTACTTTAACACCATTAATATATCGGCGTAGTCCAGACAGTCCTTTGGTTCTTGATGAGTTCTGAAAATGTGAATTTTTATGATAAATCTTTTTGAGTAATGTAATCAGTCATTTATTTTCTTTTACGTGCGATGCTACGGTAACTCAGTAAAATCACTCAAGAAGGTCATGAGCTGCATGTACCAATCACTTTTCTTCATTTAATTCCAATTCGGAGCAACGACAATATGCCTCTCATCATCAGCTGATGAGTGACTTTCTGAGTGATTTTTTTGAGTTAATATCAATGTGGAGCATCTTCCACTTGTTGCGAGCCTTCTTTTGAAGGTTATTGAGTGACTTGTTGGTCATGAAATTGTCAAACATCACAATTTTTTTGTGATTCCCTATGGTAAAATTCTGCAATAGAGAATAATGCAAATAAGAAAACATGATTGGATGGTTGGGTTGGTTAGCAAATTTCCGTATGATTGGGGTCCGTGCGCCGGGGTTTTGAGGATGACAAGGGCTTCATTGAACAAGTTATTTATTTGCCTCTGTACGATTCTAATGCCTGTGATGAGAGTACCTTGATCCGTCAAGGTGATAAGGAGTGGCTTGGAGGGATGCAGCTTTTGTTTAACAAAGGTTGATTTTACTCTCAACTTTAAGATTTATAATGGTGATCACTTAGAAATCATTTAATTGCATGTTAAGTCTCGTTATTCATTACTATTTTTTTAACTGAAATTGTCACATTATTAATTCCGGTCGAATCGTCAATGAGGGTAGGTTTGTAAAATCATAACAATCTATTTTGAGATTTGACCATAATTGTTGGGCGTGTTGAAACGCAATACTGTTTTAGAATTTTCTGTAGAATGACACTAGCATAGGTAACCGAAACGTAAGATGATTTAAGCTCATTTATTATTATTATTATTATTATTATTATTATTATTAAGGGAACCCGAGCCCCACCATCCTGAGCGTTTGGCCTCTCTTTTGACAGTGGACGCCATCATTTCATGGGCAGTGGATCCTGTTCCAATGGTTGATGGTGAGCGTTTGTCAGATGACATTCCAATAGAGGTTCGGTGCCATACGCAACTGCCTTATTCCTTTAGGCAGTGCTTGGATTGGGGAATAAGGTCTGAAATAAGTCCTTATTCCCCTTTATTTCTTCAAACAGAAGGAAAAAAAATGTATTGGCCCCATTAGATTAGCTGTTTCAATCAATCCTTCTTATTCCAATTTCTTATTTCATGGTACTGGATGGAATAGCTTCTATTCCCACTGTAGCTATTCAGGGGCACCGATGGCATTAAATTAAATATATTAATAAATTTATTTATAATGTCATAAATAAATAAATAAATTTATTTATAATAAATTTAAAATAAAATAAATTTATTTATAATATAATTTAAAATAAAATAAATTTATTTATAATATAATTTAAAATGAAATAAATTTATTAAGTATGTTCTTATATATTTTATTAATAATAATTAATTTATTACCTTATTTATTAATAAATAATAATTTATTCATTAAATTAATTAAATAAATTTATTTATAATATAATTTAAAATTAAAAAAATTATTATAGAAAATAATAAATTAAGTATGTTATTTTTTCTTTATTAATATAAATAATTTAGTAAGTATGTTCTTATATTATGCTATTAATAATTAATTTATTACCTTATTTCTTAATAAATAATAATTCATTCAATTAAATAAATTAAATAAATTATTCATAATATAATTTAAAATTAAATAAATTTAATAATAGGAAATAAAAATTAAGTATGTTATTTTTTTTTCTTTGTTAATATAAATAATTTATTAAGTATGTTCTTATATTATTCTATTAATAATAATTAATTTATTACCTTATTTATTAATAAATAATAATTTATTTAATTAAATAAATTAAATAAATTTATTTATAATATAATTTAAAATTAAATAAATTTATTAATAGAAAATAATAAATTAAGTATGTTATTTTTTTCTTTATTAATATAAAATAATTTATTAAGTATGTTCTTATATTATTTATTAAAAATAATTAATTTATTACCTTATTTATTAATAAATAATAAATTATTCATGTCATTTTAAAAAATAAAAATTGATAAATTATTTTTATTGGAAGGGTATCTTTGGAATTTTAGAAAATTCTTCATCTATTCCTACTGGAATACATGCTTATTTCTATGTCATCCAAACATTATTGGAATAACACTGCATTAATTGCACTGGAATAACATGGAATACCAGATTTTCATCCAAATAGAAATCTAGAATAACAAAGGGAATAAGCTATTCCTACGGAATTCGTATCCCTATTCTCGGAATAACTTTTTGACATCCAAACGCAGCCTTAGGCTTTTTTTTTTTTTGGGGGGGGGGGGGGGGAGTTGGGGGAATAGGGCCTGGAATAGGCCCTTATTCCGCCTTAATTCTCCAACACAATGAAAAAGGAGCGTGGGCCTCATTAGAACAGCTATTCCAGTCAACCCTCCTTATTCCGATTTCTTATTCCATGGTATCCCATGGAATAGCTCCTATTCCCTGCAGCTATTCTAGAGGCACCGATGGAATTAAATTAAATAAATTTATTTATAATTAAAATAAATTTATTTATTATAATATAAATTAAATAAATTTATTAATAAAAAATAATAAATTAAGTATGTTATTTTTTCTTTATTAATATAAAATAATTTATTAAGTATGTTCTTATATTATTTTATTAATAACAATTAATTTATTACCTTATTTATTAATAAATAATAATTATTTAAATCATTTTAAAAATAAAAATTGATAAACCATTTTTATTGGAAGGGATATCTTTGAAATTTTAGAAAAATTTTTCATCTATTCCTATTGGAATACATGCTTATTCCCATGTCATCCAAACATCATTTGGAATAACACTGCATTAATTGCACTGGAATAACATAGAATACTAGATTTTCATCCAAACAGAAATCGAAATAATAAAGGGAATAAGCTATTCCTACGGAATTCGTATTTCTATTCTGAAATAACTTTTTGACATCCAAACTTTTTTTGATATAAAAGAAATATATTGACAGGATGCTGTAAACTTCGGCTATTCTAGTGGTGTACGACTGCTCAGGGAAATTGTTAAGATAGTGCGGTGCCATACGCAACTGCCTTCTATCAAAAAAACAGTAAGTAAAAAGTAAAAAACTTTTTACTTAATATTAGCTAGTCTTATTTTTAGGCCTGCCCCTTATTCCATTAATATATGGGAGAATGCATAGTTAATTGAGAGTGAAATCTATGCCCATGTAATATGTTTTAAGAGGATATTTGTTTTACTATTGTTTATAGATCTTGGTATATAGCTTCAAAAGATGGAGACACATACAAATGAAGACATGTAAGCTATAGTTTTGATACTTGTCCATACAAAAAAAGGCTGATCTTATACATATATACTTGTCCTATGGATGATTTTGTACATACATTTATTTATTTTTAATGTTTTTTCTTTCATTTGTTTGATTATTTTGTTTTTGCTCTTTATTTAATTTGTTTCATTACTATCATTTTTGTTTTAGTTAAAGCTACCACCTTTCTAAGTTTTAATTTCAGTTATCTTTAAATATTTCTAGCTACTATTTTTTTTAGAGCATATTCTCAAAAAAAATTGGAATAAGTGCTTTCACTCCTTATCAACGTCTCGTTGTCACCCTCAATTGAGAGAAGATGGCATCATGTCAACTAGCTGGCTAATTAAATGGTACGTTGGATTTAAATGAGCGCAAACATCAATCCTAATATGATTTTTCTACCCAGCTGAATGCATGACAAAGATTACTCATAATTTTGGCCGATCATATTTGCTATCTAATAAAAAATTTAATGATTTGAAGGCTACAAGAAATGCAAATATGAGTTTAGTCTCGCTAAATGCTTCTTTCATTCCACGAGAAAGAATAAATAGCAAATGTTTATGAAGAATATATATATATGATTTTTTTTATCTCAGTGGTTAATCTCAGCCTCAGAACTATATTCTTAATTTATTTTTAATTTTGGATAGCTGAGTCATCATTGAAGGAATGATTATGAAACTAATGAAACCATGGTTAAAAATAAAACCTTTGAAGAACATGGTGGTGAACTGAAACTAAAGGAGGACCCTTTTTTATTTTAAGACCAGCTGGAGGATAGGATGGATGTTCCGATGCTCAAAAAAAATAAGAATCTTTGCGGCATGGTAAATTCTTTACATGATAATTCATAATCACATTTGCCAGCCAGCTGGCAGATGCGGATTGCAAACAATAATCACTCATCCTTTTCTATCAACGTGTCATCGCCACCGCCGCTTAAAAGAAATTAAGGACCAGGCGGAATGGTCATTATGCTCCATTTAAATGGGCCCAGATCCATTATTCTTGAAAATTTAATTGTTCTTGAAAATTTATTCCATGGCCAATTATTTGTTGTTCTTGATCACTTTATTAGTCCTTGATCTTGATGATCCATTATATTAAAAACTTAATGAAAGATTTAAAAACTCTCAATTTATGATAATAGAGCTTCTTCTCTATAGTATAGAAATTTTGAAAGGGTTTAACCATGGACTATAGCATGAATTCTTTGTCAATCCCGCAGATCACTAATAATAAATGTAGTCACTATTGTAGCCTCAAATATTTTGAGTCAGATTGGACCACCGATCACTAATACTAAATGCAGTCACTATCATGGCCCCAAATATGTGGGATCAGATCGGACGTGCTTGATCGAGACTTGATCAAGTTTCATCTGATAGCATCATTTTGGATTAATACCTAACTTATTGACTAATCAAATTGAATTGAGTGAGGTCAATTAAAAGATAAAATATCTAATTTGCCATTCAAGTAAGGTTGGAATGAATCTCATGGCCTAGATCTATTTTTTTTAAAAAAAAATCTAGGTCCACATTGGAATTAGAAAGAAAGAAAAAATTAGATCTATAATTGAAGTTTAAAACTCTAACAATCTTCTTGCAACCAATTATATAATAATTGATAATTAAAAACAAGATTACTAAAACTTTTCAAATACAATTAAAGGATTGTCTACTTCAATAAATACTTTGGATAATAGAACTTTTAATATTGTGAATATCTTTTTTTTTTTTGCAATTCACATGAATCAAACCATAATTTTAAAGAATAGATGAATGATAAACTTAGAAACATGGTGAAAATATTGATTCATTAAAATGTTAAACACAACTAAATGAAAAGAAAAAAAAAGGCTAATTTAGGTAAGGATTCATCAACTTGATTGGGAAAGATGTTTTGGAGAGAAGAAGATTGATGGGGATTTAATTTAAGATTTCTAGACAGTTAGATCTAGATCTAAGTTATATCAGTTATATTTTGGATAGATACAAAATTAACTAAAACTATATTTGGCATTGCCTTGATATTTTTTAAATAAAAGCAGTAGTTTAATTTTATTTTGATATTTTTAATAATAGAAACATATTTGATAATCATTGTTTCTTTTTATTTTTTATTTTTTAAAAATTAATAGGAAAGCTTACAATGATGAGAGAGCCAGTGTTCAAAACCCTCTCCGATCACAAACAAACCCTTTGATTCCATCCATGGCAATGGTGAGACCTGGCTAAGCCAAATCAAGTCCATTTGAGTGATCCGACTCAACCAAGGAATTAGTCGAGTTTTTGAGGGAAGAGGGGAGGTGATCGCGAGTGATTCGGGGGGAGGCCGTTGGGCCACCTCCCCACAATCTCCGATCAGCAGAGGGCCAAGGAGATTTAAAACGCCTTGAACCCTCCTCCTCTAGCCTCAACACCCCTGCAGGAGGAGCTCGAAAGAAGATCTTGAAAAGCTTAGCTGGGAGGATTAGGTGAATCTATAAAGACGACTGATCTTCTTCTTTGAATTTGACGCAAGTCCCTCAAAAGACATCCAAACCTCAAAGTAAATCAGGAAAAAGAGAGAAAAAACCTATGACTGAATCATTGCATTTAGCTGTACCCCCTAAGAGCTCTGTAGCGATAACAAACAACCACAACTGCCGCTGAGAAACAGCGTAAGATGAAGAAGATGTTGGCTAGCTGAGATGAATGAAGAAGGCCAGTACGTGATGGTCGTGCACCACCAATTGTCAAGCTCGGTGATGCCTCTATGGCATCGCCGTTCATCGATGCCGTTCATAGTGAAGCATGCCTCCGTTGCACCCACACCCTTGATATCATTCGTCAAGATCGGAGCACCCTTGTATAACAGCACTCCGAATGCTTAACATTCTTTTGCCTACACTGCCTTGCAACAACTTATGTCTTGAGTGCCATGTGTACCCGGATGGTGTCAAACTAGGAGACATCTAGGCTACCATCAGTGGGGTCTTTACTACTACTGCTTTCTTCCTTTTCGTCTCCCATGCTTGCTTGCCCTCTGCAGACACTATCTACTGCTAGGTCCCATCCCAACTTTTTTTGTGCTTATGTCTTCCTCTTCCTGCTCGGCCAATTTGCTATGCACCTCTTCTTTCTGATTTCAACTGTTACTGAAGCCTCAGAAGTATATGCCAGGGGAATGCATCAAGCCAGATTCCGACTTCCACTCCAACCTAGCTTGTGAACACTGTGTCATATATTGTAAACACGATCGATGATCCAGGTTGCTACCTTTGCTATGAACTAGATACATGGGCCATCCATTTAACCATGCATAGTATATTAGAAAACAAGCCTTTCCAATACGCACTATTTGCTGTAGTAGGTTTCTTCACAATGATCACTTTATATTTGTTTAGGGGTTTAAATTAAATGACTGGCTGGAGCTTGAGTCATTAATTGCCAAATGGCATGAGTACTGAGAAGCTAATGCTTTGGGCTGCCCTCATGTCTCTGGGATGTTATGTGTGGAGTGGCTGTTGAGGTGATCAGTGTGCCCAGGCAAAATGCCTGCATGGAAGAGGTGACAAAAGCAGGCTATAACTGCCCTTGAGAGGAAGCATTTGTAATGATTTTGTTTATTTTGAAAAAGCGGCGATCTTGATGATGACAGCAGCATGTTTGCTCTATCAACAACTGCCGCCCAGCGGGTGCAAATGCTGTACGACAATTTTGTTATTAATGATGAGAGACTATATATATTATTAGGACTAGAATCCAATATATACTTGAGATCGCAGGGTTTTTGTTCTTTGTCCTTTTTACTTGGGAATTTTTTGTTTCATTTATTTCAATTTTACAATAGCTAAAGGGGGATCACATTGATAAATTAAAAGAAATTATACTTGCAACCTTGTTATTATCGATATTGATAGTCTAATATTGAACGCAAGAGACAAATAATGTATCACATTTATTTGGTAACACTATTGGATATATATATATATATAAAATAAAAATATGATAATTAAATTTTTATATGATACTTATCATAAATTTAAGAAAATAGGTAAGTATACTCTCTTACTTTGTGCTTTAAACATGCTTTAAAATTTTAAATTCCTTTCCTTGAACTGAGACAGGACTTTCCTTGAAGTCAGGCATTAATTCCTTAAAAAAAAAATTAATAGGAAAAAGTTAAAAAAAAGTCAAAAATGACAGCACCAAAAATGAGGTTATGGGGCCACATAAAATAGGAAAAAAAGGAAATCTAGGCTTTTTCATAAAGCACTTTCTTTGAGATCAATCAACTTCTGAAAAAAATAATAAAAAAAATGACAGGCATTGAACAGGTTAAAAAAAGAAATGGAAAGAGAACAAGTTAAAGAGGAAATTACAAAAAAAAAAAAAAGGTTGGGGTGGGTGAGAGAGAACAAGTTAAAGAGAAAGAAATTCAGTGCTTTCTTAGCCATCAATTAACATCTCCAAAAAAAAAAAATAATTAAAAAAAATGACATGCATCTTTCTTGATGATCAATCAACATTTTTTAAAAAAAAAGGAAAAAAAAAATGGCATGCATCTTTCTTCATGATTAATCAACATTTCAAAAGAAATAATAAAAAAAAAATGACATGCAAGCTGAGTAGGAGAGAGAGTTGATCTGATCTAATATAAATGAATTGACACGTTATAAAATAAATAGTGCAGCGTGAATGCTTAAGGATATTTCACATGCATAGTAATAGTTTTGTGAATGAAAATAATATGGTATGAATGCTTCAGCATCTTCCACACGTATGGTCACAATTGTATGAAAGAAGAAAAAAGAAAAAAAAAGTACGGTGTGATGAACACTGCCGGATGTTTCACACGCTTTGTAATAATATTTTATGAAACAAAATAATACAGTTTGAACGCTCAAGGATTTTTCACCCGCATAGTCATACTTGTATGAAAAACAAAAAAAGCACGGTGTGAACGCTCGGGATATTCCACACGCATTATCACAATTTCTAGTGAAAAGCATCACGTATGAAACAAACAAGTCCAGCTGAAAGTTTGGGGATGGACCACTTTTAATTATTTAACATGCATGTTTTGTTGGTTTGTGGTTGTCAGCTTTGGCTGAGAATCTGGTCAGTTCATCGACTGGCACAATAAAAAGAAACAGCAGCATCTCCACGCACTGAGCCAGATTCTGATCACTTCCACCCCAACCTTGTGAACACCGTGTCATATATTGTGAACACGAAGACCCAGGTTGCCACCTCTGATGTGAACTGCATACATGAGCCATCCATTATTAATTAACCCAGGTATATCCGAAAACAAGCCTTTCCAATACGCACTGTTTGCTACGGTAGGTTTCTTCACAGTGATCACTTCAGATTTGTTTAGGGATTTAAATGACCAGTTAAATCATGAGTCGCTGCTAGATGGCACGGCATGAGGGGGGAAGCTAATGCTTTGTGCTGCTCTCATGTCTTTTGGGTTGTTAGTGTGGGAGTGGCTGTTGATGAGTTGGGGGTTCCTAGGAAAAATGCCTGCATGAAAGAGGCGACAAAAGCAGGTTACAAGTGCCCTTGAGAAGAAGCATTTGTAATGATTTTATTTATTTAGAAAAAGAGGTGATCTTTATGATGACAACAGCATGTTCACTCTATCAATGGCCACCGATATGTGCAAATGCTGCCACCAATGTATGTTCATATGCTTCCTCCCATTTTTAGGTTAGCATGACAACTTTGTTATTAATGATGAGAGGCTATATTATTAGGAGTAGAATATGATACAAGCCTAAGATCACATGGTTTTGTTCTTTGTCCATTTTACTGGGGACTCTTTTGTTCCATGTCTTCCAATTTTTTAGTAGCTAAGGGGGATCATATTAGTAAATTAAAAATAACTATATATGCAACCTTGATATTATCGATATTGACAGCATGATATTGAATGTGGGAAACAAAAATAATGTGCAATATTTATCTGGTAACATTATTGGATGCTCCATGAAACTTTGATAAGTTTGTTGATCATTATTAAGAAAGGATACACACATGATCACTATAAGGGTGGAACAAATCTTATTAGCCTACCTTGCAATTGTATGGCTTGTGCACTTAGGGCAGCTACATCAGTAAAAAAAAGCGAAGGGCTGCTATGGGGATGTACAAATTAATATGTCAATCCAACATATTATAAAGTTTGGTTGGAAGCTTAAGATATCTTACAAATACAAGGCCGGATATTGCTTATAGTGTTGGAGTTATAAGTCGTTACATGGAGAAGCCAATAATAGATCATTTAATTATTGCAAAAAGAATCCTTCGATATATCAAAGGTACGCAAGATTATGGTATTTTCTATTCATCTACTAATCCAATAAAATTAGTTGGTTTTGTGATAGCAATTGAGCATGAGATATTGATGATAGAAAAAGTACGAGTGGATTTGCCTTTTATATTGGAAGTGCAACATTTACATGGTCTTCAAAGAAATAACAAATTGTTACATTTTCATCATGTGAAGCAGAGTATGTTGCTGCAGCAAATTGTGTTTGTCATGCACTTTGGCTTCAAAGACTACTACAAGAAATGAAGATTTCACATGAAGAGCCAACCAATATTTTTGTTGATAACAAATCTGCTATACAACTTGCAAAAAATCTAGTCTTCCATGATCGGAGTAAGCATATTGATACAAGATTTCACTTCATTCGAGATTGTATCAAAAATCAAGAAGTACAACTTCTCCATATTTCAACAAAAGATCAGGTAGCTGATATCTTCACAAAAGTCCTCAAGGAAGAAGAGTTCAAGAAGTTAAGAAGCATGCTTGGAGTCATGAAGAATCAAGTTTAAAGGGGGGTGTTGGAAACTAAACTTGATTGTTGGAAATTGCTGCATAGGAAGTTGCTGTTATTTAATTGCTGAATAGGAAGTTGATGTTATTTAATTGCTACATAGGAAGTTGCTGTTATTGCATAGGAAGTTGCTATTTTGAATTAAGTATTATATATGGAAGACCAAGAGTCATTTTGTAATTATAAAAGGCCATGTATCCTTTCACGTTTTAGAATGAGAAAAAAATAGAAAGAATCCAGAAATTTTTTCAAAAGAAAATATCTTCTCCTCTTCCAACATCCCCATGATCTCCGATTAGCAGAGGGCCACGGAGATTTAAAACACCTTGAACCTGGCCTCCTCCTCTAGCCTCAACACCCCAAGGAGGAGCTCGGAAGAAGATCTTTTGAAAATCTCATTGGCTGGGAGGATTAGGTGAAGCTATGAAGAAGAGTGATCTTCTTCTTTGATCCAAGTCCCTCAAAGACATCCAAACCTGAAAGTAAATCAGAAAATCTCGGTTTTTGCCTTCATGGCATCCCATTCACAGTGAAGCATGCCTCGGTTGCACCCACCCTTGATATCATTCATCAAGGTTAGAGTACTCTTGTGACAACACTCCAAATCTTCAAGATTCTTGGCCTCAACTACCTTGCAACAGCTTATGTCTTGAGTGTCATGTACCTAGATGGTGTCAAACTAGGACTAGAATGCATCGAGTATATTCTGCTGCTAGGCCCCATCCCAACATTTTTTGTACTTATGTCTTCCTCTCCTTGCTTGGTCAATTTGCTATGCACCTCTTCTTTTTGATTTCAACTATTACTGAAGCCTCGAAGTATATATATCAGGGGAATGCATCGAGCCAGATTCTGACTACCACCCCAACCTTGCGAACACTGTGTCATATATTGTGAACACGATGATCCAGGTTGCCACCTTTGCTGTGAACTACATATACATGAGCCATCCATTTAACCTAGGTATATCAGAAAACAAGCCTTTCCAATAGGCAACTATGATATTATCAATATTGACAGTCCGATATTGAATATGAGAGACAAAATAATGTGTAACATTTATCTGGTATCACTATTGGATGCTCCATGAAACTGTGATATGTTAGCTGATCATTATTAGGAATGGACCTACACATGATCATTATAAGGGTGAAGCAAATCTTATTAACCTACCTTGTAATTGCATGACTTGTGCACTTAGAGCAGCTGCATTAGTGAAAAAAAGGGTAGGGCTGCAATTACGGGGATGCAAAAATCAAATGCCACTTATAAAGATACTACTTCAGCGTATATAGAAAAGTCTTCATCTTGTTTAGTTACTGTTTTATGATTATGTGACAACTTATTAATTAGGTTTCTTTTATTATGCTTTCAATTTGGATGGTATCAAGAATAATAAAAAGTTTGAGGGCATAAGGATGTTTAGTAAGGGCTTAAAGATATTGAACCAGTAAGGGCCTAGGGACGTTGAATGGTAACTTTGAAGATTTTAAAGACAGTGGATGGTAACTTAAGATTGAGGCTTAAATTTTAAAAAATATATTAAAAAAAGGTTTGATAATTGAACTGATACTTTTCATAGAACTAAGAGGATATATAAAAAAGTATTTTTTTCTCTTAATTTGTACTTTAAACATACTTTAAAATTTTAGGCCCCTTTTCTTGAACTGACACGGGACTTTCCTTGAAGTGGAGTATTGATTCCTAAAATAATAATAAATAAAAATGGCAGGCACCAAATGAGTTTAGGGGCCCATGTAAAATAAAAAAAAAGAACGTAGACTTTTTCATAAAGCACTTTTTATTTTTTGTGATCAATCAACTTCTCAAAAAAATTAATAAAAAAAATAAAAATAGTACAAAATAAAGAGAAAAGGAACCTAGCGCTTTCTTGATGATTAATTAATATTTATAATAAAAAAATAAATAAATGACATGCATTTTCTTAATGATCAATCAATATTTTAAAATAATAATAAAAAATAATATATAAGGTGAATAGGAGAGAGAAAATTGATGAGATCTAGTTTAAATGAATTGATACATTATCAAATAAAATAGTGTGGTTATTTAGCTTGTTTTGATGGTTTGTGGTTATTAGCTTTGGCTGATGATGTGATTTGTCCATTGACTGGCACAGTGACTAATGCCGTTCACATGCTATGAGTACGGTAAAAAATAAATATTTTACTCATTAATCAATAGACTAGGACAGAGCTGATCTGATATAGCGTAAATAAACAAACATTTTAGGTCACGGCATCAGAGGGTGCTTCACATGCGGCCGGTCATCGTGATGTCTCAATTAAACAAATAATAGATCGCACCGTTGAGAGCAGCCACATGTCTAGTAAAAAGGAACAGAAGGAGCCTTGCGTTCAATCAAATCTTCTTCCCAAATCATCAGAAGAGATAGAGACTCTACTCTACTCTACTGCAGCGGAGAGTAACGGCGGAACTTCTCTCGACTCTGTTACCAATGCTGATCGAGAAGGCAACCAACCATGCTCTCCGACAGCTCAGATCGATGCGGGGCATCCCTGAGAAGATAGAAGAGCTTGAAAGAAAACTGTTGGCGATCCAATCCATGATTAGCAACGCAGCGGAGCGGCAAGGCGAGGATGATGTGAAGCACTGGTTGGAAGCACTGAAGGACGCAGCCTACCAAGCAGAGGACATTCTGGATGAGTTCAATGTGGCGGAGACACAGGAGCCCCAGATTGTGTTGACAGAGAGGAATGGCCAAGAGCAATCAGAAGTAGTTGTTCTAAAGGAAGAAAAACAGGAGCCCATGACTCTGGTTTCAGAGACAAAAGACCAAGCAGAATTACAATCAGCTGTTGAGATAGAGATGAAAGAGGAGACTGAGGTTGCCGGTGATCAAGCTGAACCTGAAGCAATAGTGAAAGTAGCTGAAGAACAGGAGTCTGAGATTGTGGTCACAGAGACTTCTGCATCTGAATATCTTCCTGCTGAACCTGAAGCAATAGTGAAAGTAAGAGAAGAACAGAAGCCTGAGATTGTGGTCACAGAGACCGTGGCATCTGAATATCTTCCTGCTGAACCTGAAGCAATAGCGAAAGTAGGAGAAAAACAGAAGCCTGAGAGTGTGGTCACAGAGACCGTGGCATCTGAGTATCTTCCTGTTGAGCATGAAGAGGTGACGCTGTCAAATGCAGCTGAAGAAGGTCAGCCTGATGAATGCGCAGCTGCAAATGCAACGGCTTCTGAACCCCCATACAAGACCAGTTTGCAAACAGCAGACAGCATTGAATCGCCTGAAACTCATGAAGCTAGCTCTATCTCTCAACTTGACGGCACAGTGATGGAAGCTGAATCAAGTGGTGATCTGGAAAGTTCCAAAAGCTCAAGCGTTTGTCATGTTGATGACAAGGAATTGCTGAAAGAAGTCAAAGTCAGCAATAAATCTGCTGAGAATGGTGAAACCAGCCCCTTGGAAACTGAAAAAGGTTCGCAGATTCTTTTCTTCTTATAATCCAGTCCAGTTTGGTTTCGTTTTCAGATCGAACGAAAGTTAAATGATATTATTGAGAAAATAAATAAAATCAAGACTGAGGGAGACCAATTCATTTCACGCCTACAACGCAACCACAAAATAAAATCCCTCCTCATTACCCACAGCAATTGAATGAGAATGATTCTTGGACACTCTTTAAGAAGAGAGCATTTAAAGATGGAGTGGAAGAGCCTCAAAATCTAGTAAGCATTCAATTCATCAACCGTTCTTTTAAAAACAATGTATAGTGAAAATATATACCAAATTCCACATTCAAGAATATAGTAGGGTGCACAAGATTCACCGTAGCAACTAATGGTTTCTCCTTAAGAATTGAATCTTGCTATGACTCTTATAAAATAATCAATCAGCCCAAGTCTAGCATGTCTACAATTGTATAGCATTCACCTTAAAACACAAATAGACCTATAAAGAGTTATCATCTCTCTCTAGCGAGTGTCACGAATGCTTGGCAGCACGACTGCAACAGACGCGGCGGTACCACACCTGCAGATGACCTCGACTTTGATTTCCACCACTTCCGTCGGAGTCGAGACGGCCGCTTCTGGCGCGGGGATCGCAGTGGTCGGATACGCCGGATCGGGGAAAGAATCCGGGGGCAGCGGCAGCGGCGGTGCTCCGACGACGTTCTCGGTCGGCGCTGGAGCTGGAGGGTCGGAAGGGGTCAGGGCCCGAGCGAGCGGGGCGAGTGGCGCCGGAGTCGCGATGGCCAAGGCGGCGGCTGAGGGAGACGGGGAGGAGATGGAGCGTGCAAACTTGGCGGGCCGCGGGGATCGGGCGGTGGCGGAGAAGCTGGCGGGGGATGAATGCCAGCGCTCCAAGGCTGGCAGCCGCCGCTTGTGGCCGCAGCAGGGGCAGGGATCGCCGTATCCAACCATCTCTCTTTACCTTTCTCTTTCTCTCTCGATCAAGAATTTGGGAGCTTCTCGGCTTTCTTTGGACGGGGACGGGAGCAACGAAGAGCAATTGAAATAGGCGGTCGAAGGATTTAAAAAGAAGGAAAGAAGCCGGGGAGATGGCCGTTGGGTGGAATGGAGCGAAGCGGTTTCACAGAGACGTTAGAAGCCGTGACGGTAACTGTACGGAGAGGTATCCGGAAGCGGCTTAATTCGACGTAGTGGAGGAGATCGTAAGATCGGGACCGCGCCTCTCCTCCTATCCTTTATCCTCTCCCTTACCCGATCCCTGGGCTAGTGGAGAAGCCGCTCCGTTCTTCCCGTTTCATGGGCATCCAAATATTATATATTAATTCGCATGTTATAATATAATATACCCAAGGTCTGATGAACTCATGCATGACCTGGCACAATCCATCATAGGGGATGAATGTCCTGGCAGTCTGGAACATATATAAGAAAAAAGTCGTCACTTGTATATACCAACTCCGAATTCTCGATTGGATAGAGAGAGGACCCTAATAAATAATTTTCCAAATATTCGCACTCTCCTGATACCAGATCAGTCTTCTAGAGTTGTAGTGGCTGGGAATTCATTAAAGTCTATGCCCTTGAGAGCATTGAATCTAAATGATGCTAACATCACAAAATTGTTAAATGCAATTGGATTTCTAAAACATTTGAGGTATCTTGACCTTTCCTATTCTGGAATGGAAGCATTGCCTGAAGCCACCAGCACACTTTTCAATCTTCAGACTCTGAAATTCTCTGGCTGTTGGAAGCTACGTAAGCTACCTGATGGTATGAAAAATATGAGTAATCTGAGACATCTCTATATTGATGGATGTGATGGTTTGAAGTGCTTGCTAACAAGTATGGGGCAATTGAGAAACATGCGAACATTGACAAAATATATTGTGGGCAATGAGAATGGAAGACGTATAGATGAAACTGCAGTTTTCCAGTAATGGTTTTTTCCACTATGAACAAGTTAGCCAGTAAATTCACATATTGTTGATTTGGTTGCTCTGATAGAAGCTTGATACTGCTAGTTTAATAGTCTTGTTGTGGAACTTTTAAACTCTAGTTGTTTGTAAATGTGTTTAAAGTAAATCATCTGATGAGAGATTTGAGCTCTATGAAGAGTTATTGACATCCACAAAATCTGTGACAAAAAGATAATCCTTGAAGGTCAGGCGTACCACTGATCTACACTTAGCTCTGAGTATGTTTTTGAAAAGCGAGTTAAGGACAGTTTGTAATCTGTTAGTTTCTTTCCAAACTTTTTTTTTGGAGCCTCCAAATTCACAGATAATGAAACGCTACATTTCATAAGTTCAGCACTTAAAATAATGATGACACTGTTAAAAGTACCAATGCCTTTCCGCAGCATCCATAGCTTTTCTTTTAATTCTTAATCTAACATATTTTTCTCAAGCTGATGATATGTAGAGATGGCTTCATGTTGTAATTTTATATTTTATTGTATTTATGATATCAATGCATTAGACTTTGGTGCGAAGAGTGAGGCATAGAAGATTAATATGTTTACTGTGATGAATAGGAAACAAGGATTAAATACCGGCCTTACTGGTCCAAATACATCAAGTATATATGATCATCCTTATGTTCAGGGCTGCAGTATAAGTGAATAGGCAGAAGGATGCAATTATTCTCATGGGATATGATTTATTGTTTGGAAAACTGAAGTAAATGGCATCGCTTCGTTGATCAGTTAGTATTTGTTTGACCTTATTGCTTTCATTCTACCCCACTTGTAATTTTCTCCATTTTGTTAAGCCTTGTACATGGAAGGGAGGCTGCACTGGAATTAATATTAAAGCAATTAGTTGTGATTTCCCCTTTATACTGCTCTTTTTCCATGGAACAGATAATGTTGTTTGTTACGGACGGGAGGCTGGACACTTATTAATTAGTGCGTTGCAACGCATATATAACTCGTGAATGTTATGAAGGTGAACCATTTTCTGCCCAAAGACAACACCTTAGGTTATGCCTAAATATTTTTTTTCTCTTTATTCTAGTACACTCTTATTAACCTTTCTTTAATTTGTTTTCTTTTCATTTTATGCTAGCATGAATCTGTAGTTTTCTTCATTTCTATTTCTTGATATAGTTTTCAAAATATTGTCCGATGATGTGGCTAATTAAAACTCAAAAAATTGTGGGCAAAATTCCAAACGTTGAGAAAGGTGTTTGAGGTTTTGATTTGCATCTTTCGAATTGTTTTTTATTGTTTCAGCATTAATTAGCAGGAGAAAAATATGCTAAAAAATTGTTTTACTAGAAAAAACAATAATTGTTGCAATAAGATTGCTAACATATTTATTTTGTGTCAATTTTATGATATGTATTTGCAGCACCCGAAATTTGGAAGACTTTGAGAAATTTTTTTATTAAATTGCAATAATTAAAATATATTTTTTATTATTAAAATATAATAATTTGTGAAAAGATAAAGCTAACACCTTGTATATTAATAATTATAGTATTTGAGTAAACTTCCAAGAGATGAGACAATTCAATGAAACCAAATTATAGAACATATAATTGTACAAGTTGTTAATTTAAACATGGTTAATTACTGCCAATGTATAAGTTGGTAGGCTTATTTTTTTCATAAGTTATTATATTTTAATTATAAAAATTATATTTTAAAAAAAAAGTTGGAACCAAATAGAATCTAGAAAAACAAAATGCCGAAAGAAAAGAAACGAGAAGAAAAACGTCGGAGGTGCGAAGTCTTTTAAAAATAATATTTTGAATATCATTTTTACAAATGATGTTCAAAAGTTCGCTTTTAAAAGTAATTTTATGAATATTATTTTTAAAATTACGTTTAAAAATAATATTAAAAATAAATTTTTTAATAAATTTTTTAATAAATTTTTTTATTTTTTACATCAGTTTTGCAGATGACTCGTAATTTAATGCAGTGATGATGCCATGTGCTTTCCTTTTTCCGATCCTCTGAGGACGATGCTGATGGAACCAATGCGTTTGCAGCGAGCCATGACCGCATGGCATCTCATGATAGCAAAGAGGCGGCTGGTGGAAAAATTAGTTGGGGAAGCTAACCTTTTTTGCCCCATTTAGAAGTTAATTTATCCTAATTAATTTAAGGTAGTATTTGAAATAGAGAATAAGAGGGATATCCCCTCTTATTCCAAAAAGCCATAAAGGGATAGCTGGGAATCAAGTTAACCAAAGGGATAATTCATCATTAACCATGGTTAACCATGGGTTATCCCTTCAATTTATTCCCTAGAAAATGCAGGAATAGCTGGTTATCCCTTCAAATAAGAGTAAAAAAAAGTTATCCTATAGATTTACCTTTTTGCATTTGATATGATCAATGGGATAGCCAGGGGATATCCCTGGGAATAGTTAGGGGATAAACTCTATCCCTTACACTTATCTATGGATAATATTTTTTCTATCAAACACAATCTAAGGCAATGTTTGATATGGGGGATAAGGAGGGATAACCCTTGGATATCTTTCCTTATCCCCAAATGCTATAGCTAGAAAGGATAGGTCTGAAAAAGTTTAACCAGAGGGGATAAACCCATGTTTAACCATGGGTTATCCCCTGAACTTATTTCCTAAACATGGGTTATCCCCTGAACTTATTCCCTAGGGAATCCAGGAACAACTAAAGTTATCCCTTGACGATAGACTTGTAATTTTAAAAAGGTGCTTATTCCCTTAGCTATCCCCTAGATAAATGCTATCCTATACATTTATCCAGGATAGCTTTTGGGCTATCAAACACTACCTAAAGGATTCTACCTAATCCCAACTACTTTTGATTCAAATACAATTGTTACCATTAAAACATTTGTGTAGATATAAGGCTCACAACTTGTAGGTGATTGGATTAACTTCCAACAAAGGAGATAATTTCAAATATGATCATTATCAATATACAAGTGGTTAGCTTTATCTCTTCATAAGTTATTATATTTAGCGGTAAGAATTGTATTTGAATTAAAAGTAGTTGGAATTAGGTAGAATTCTTAACCTTATTAAATTAGTTTGGATAAATTAATTTCTAGAACGGGAATGTTGGGATTTCTAGAACAGAACGTTGGGATAGAAGAAAAAGAGGAGAGGGAATGCTGGGAAAGAACAAACCAGGAGAAGGATCGATGTGGGGAGAAAAGAAATAATTTGGGAGAAGAGGAGGCGTTGTCGGAGGAGAGAGAGATGGTTTGGGAGAAGAGAAGGCCTAGTACATTTGAAAGCGGCCTCAAAAATAATTTTTTATTTTAACATCAGTTATACAAAATCTTTCATTTGAATCCCATAATTACAAACCTAGTGTCTAAACACATTGGTTTTGCAAATAACTCCCTACATGGTAGTTACAACTGCTATTTTTAAATTTTGATTTGATTTTTCATTATCGTCTTGTGTTAGTACGTTCAGTTAAGAAATTCGTTATTCATTATCTAAGTCATCGCTATAAATTTTCACAAAACTCATTTACTGGGCATCCTAGCTCTTATTTTCGTACTTTATTTTTCTTATTTTCATACTTTACTTTAGAAAGCCTTTGCATGAGAGACTTTTTAATAATATTTTTTAAAATAATTTTTTAAAATAGAATCATTTTGAAACTATTTATGAATGTAGAATATTTTTTTGTTTTCTTATGTTTGCATCCATCGGGGTATGACCGAGAGAAAGAAACGATTTCTACCAACAAAATCATCACTCTTTCTCGGGTTTTTTTTTTTAATTATAGCTAATGGTGAACATTTGTTTAAAATGTGGCATGCATGACACCATGAAGCTTTTGTTATTATTTTTACCAACCCTTAACACTAAAAATAAAAGAAGTGATGCAGTAACATACATATATTTGAATAACAATTAACTTTAGAAATAATATGTACCAAATATCATTTCAGAATGAGATTTTAGATGTCGATCCTCCATTATTTGATCGCAATTTTGGTATCACTTAATTAAAATGGTGTTATTTGAAAGTCAAAATCTCTATGTCAATTTAGGGATTCTACAAATAGTGATAATACTAGATCGCATTGTTGTTCTGCCATCATTAACTTTTCTTATAATAGTTAACTAAACTAACTGTTATATTTCCAAAGAATCCAAAACAATATGGGATCAAATAAATGGTAGCCATTATTTTATTTATAATGGTATATCAGGATTTTCCCAAGGGTTGTGTTCTTTCAGTGGGCCTTTCTCATTTTGAAGGATGAACTTTCTTCATGAATCTGGATGTCACCTACTTACTGCTAGTTTCGACCAAATTTTCCCTCACTTCTTCCCGATTGGTTGAGAATGTAGGTATTAAATTAACTTTACCAAACAACATTTTACCTCATTTTCTTGAGCAAATGGGGAATTTGAATGAGAATCAGTATATTGGAAGATGATGCATGGTAAATGATATCTTCTAATATTTTTTATGCAATACTTTTATATAAGTATATTGGTTAAAAATTCTATATAAATTGTGTATAACCTTTTTGTTCCTAATCAAGTCAAACTTTTGGATGCATGTTTGAATCTAATTCTTATGTCCAAACATGTGAAATTCTATTTAAAAAAAAATACCATTGAGGAATGATGATAATGGATGAGCAACGATTCTTTCCTTGCTCCAAAATAAAGAATCAAGCACAAGCCTTCATTGACTAGACACCTAAAGTTAAACGCTCAAGGTTTACATCTAAAACTACCAATAGCTGAAAACATAACAGACAAGAATCAATAATTAAGTAATCTTTTCCTTTAGGTGCTTTATATTTAATCTTTTATTCTAATTGCATTAAAGGGGGCCGCATATGTCAAGTTGTCGGCTGATGGTGATTAAAATATTTTATAAAAGGTGAAAATTCTTTGTAACTTGAAAGAATCTGTGTTGATATGCAGTAAGAGTGGTGATTTTGTTTTTAAATATTCAATATATGATAGAAGATGGAATTATGTGGAAGAAATTTTGGACATCTTAACCAGTTAGAGGGCAGGTCCTAGAATAAGGGTAAGGTTGTATCATTGTGAGATGTATCATGCATTGGGTCGTTCTTTGGTGTCAATTTTGCAATTTGTAATGGTATGGAATTCTCTTTGGAATTATGAATTCTAGTATCTTAAGGATCAAAGAACTAGGTGTTATCTAGAAGCAAGTCTGAGTGCAAGGAAATATGTGGAATCTTTTAACCATTTTAAAGATGAAATTAGGGAAATTCATGTCAATCTTTTCTGCTATTCGAAGTTCAGCTTTAGCCCAAGGAAACTTTTTGAGTTGTGAAATGTTGGGATGATTCTCCTATTTTTAACTTTTATTGCCCACGAAGTTAACTATTGGCCATCTTTCATATTCCACAATTGTATATAAAGTATGCATCCTTGATTTTATACAAGGGAGAAGACATTATCTCCATTTCTTCAAAATACATGATCTCCATTTTTGATTGGGTAAAATAGTTCTTAAATCTTTGTTCTTTCGTGATTAACATCTTTTCTAGTTTTTGAGGAATCATTAGAGTGAACCACTAAATGAAATAATGATATATGCCATTTGGAAATATTTAGAAATTTAGGAACAAATCTCTGGAGCTAGAAACTTGGCTGCCCTAGAGGCTTATTATTATCTAGTCTTATTTTTTAGGTCTAGCCCTTATTCCATTAATATATGGGAGAATGCATCGTAAATTGAGAGTGAAATCTACACCCATGTAGTATATTTTAAGAGGATATTGGTTTTACTATTGTTTTATAGATCTTGGTATATGGCTTCAAGAGATGGAGACACATACAAATGAAGACATGTAAGCCATAGTTTTGATACTTGTCCATACAAAAGAGGCTGATCTTGTATATATATATTTGTCCTATGGATAATTTTGTACATACCTTTATTTATTTTTAATGTATTTTTATAATTAAAATATATTTTTTATTATTAAAATATAATAATTTGTGAAAAGATAAAGCTAACACCTTGTATATTAATAATTATAGTATTTGAGTAAACTTCCAAGAGATGAGACAATTCAATGAAACCAAATTATAGAACATATAATTGTACAAGTTGTTAATTTAAACATGGTTAATTACTGCCAATGTATAAGTTGGTAGGCTTATTGTTTTCATAAGTTATTATATTTTAATTATAAAAAATTATATTTTAAAAAAAAGTTGGAATCAAATAGAATCTAGAAAAACAAAATGCCGAAAGAAAAGAAACGAGAAGAAAAACGTCGGACGTGCGAAGTCTTTTAAAAATAATATTTTGAATATCATTTTTACAAATGATGTTCAAAAGTTCGCTTTTAAAAGTAATTTTATGAATATTATTTTTAAAATTACGTTTAAAAATAATATTAAAAATAAATTTTTTAATAAATTTTTTTATTTTTTACATCAGTTTTGCAGATGACTCGTAATTTAATGCAGTGATGATGCCATGTGCTTTCCTTTTTCCGATACTCTGAGGACGATGCTGATGGAACCAATGCGTTTGCAGCGAGCCATGACCGCATGGCATCTCATGATAGCAAAGAGGCGGCTGGTGAAAAAATTAGTTGGGGAAGCTAACCTTTTTTTCCCCATTTAGAAGTTAATTTATCCTAATTAATTTAAGGTAGTGTTTGAAATAGAGAATAAGAGGGATATCCCCTCTTATTCCAAAAAGCCATAAAGGGATAGCTGGGAATCAAGTTAACCAAAGGGATAATTCATCATTAACCATGGTTAACCATGGGTTATCCCTTCAATTTATTCCCTAAAAAATGCAGGAATAGCTGGTTATCCCTTCAAATAAGAGTAAAAAAAAGTTATCCTATAGATTTACCTTTTTGCATTTGATATGATCAATGGGATAGCCAGGGGATATCCCTGGGAATAGTCAGGGGATAAACTCTATCCCTTACACTTATCTATGGATAATATTTTTTCTATCAAACACAATCTAAGGCAATGTTTGATATGGGGGATAAGGAGGGATAACCCTTGGATATCCTTCCTTATCCCCAAATGCTATAGCTAGAAAGGATAGGTCTGAAAAAGTTTAACCAGAGGGGATAAACCCATGTTTAACCATGGGTTATCCCCTGAACTTATTCCCTAAACATGGGTTATCCCCTGAACTTATTTCCTAGGGAACCCAGGAACAACTAAAGTTATCCCTTGACGATAGACTTGTAATTTTAAAAAGGTGCTTATTCCCTTAGCTATCCCCTAGATAAATGTTATCCTATACATTTATCCAGGGATAGCTTTTGGGCTATCAAACACTACCTAAAGGATTCTACCTAATCCCAACTACTTTTGATTCAAATACAATTGTTACCATTAAAACATTTGTGTAGATATAAGGCTCACAACTTGTAGGTGATTGGATTAACTTCCAACAAAGGAGATAATTTCAAATATGATCATTATCAATATACAAGTGGTTAGCTTTATCTCTTCATAAGTTATTATATTTAGCGGTAAGAATTATATTTGAATTAAAAGTAGTTGGAATTAGGTAGAATTCTTAACCTTATTAAATTAGTTTGGATAAATTAATTTCTAGAACGGGAATGTTGGGATTTCTAGAACGGAACGTTGGGATAGAAGAAAAAGAGGAGAGGGAATGCTGGGAAAGAACAAACCAGGAGAAGGATCGATGTGGGGAGAAAAGAAATAATTTGAGAAGAGGAGGCGTTGTCGGAGGAGAGAAGAGATGGTTTGGGAGAAGAGAAGGCCTAGTACATTTGAAAGCGGCCTCAAAAATAATTTTTTATTTTAACATCAGTTTTACAAAATCTTTCATTTGAATCCCATAATTACAAACCTAGTGTCTAAACACATTGGTTTTGCAAATAACTCCCTACATGGTAGTTACAACTGCTATTTTTAAATTTTGATTTGATTTTTCATTATCGTCTTGTGTTAGTACGTTCAGTTAAGAAATTCGTTATTCATTATCTAAGTCATCGCTATAAATTTTCACAAAACTCATTTACTGGGCATCCTAGCTCTTATTTTCGTACTTTATTTTTCTTATTTTCATACTTTACTTTAGAAAGCCTTTGCATGAGAGAATTTTTAATAATATTTTTTAAAATAATTTTTTAAAATAGAATCATTTTGAAACTATTTATGAATGTAGAATATTTTTTTGTTTTCTTATGTTTGCATCCATCGGGGTATGACCGAGAGAAAGAAACGATTTCTACCAACAAAATCATCACTCTTTCTCGGGTTTTTTTTTTTAATTATAGCTAATGGTGAACATTTGTTTAAAATGTGGCATGCATGACACCATGAAGCTTTTGTTATAATTTTTACCAACCCTTAACACTTAAAATAAAAGAAGTGATGCAGTAACATACACATATTTTGAATAACAATTAACTTTAGAAATAATATGTACCAAATATCTTTTCAGAATGAGATTTTAGATGTCGATCCTCCATTATTTTGATCGCAATTTTGGTATCACTTAATTAAAATGGTGTTATTTGAAAGTCAAAATCTCTATGTCAATTTAGGGATTCTACAAATAGTGATAATACTAGATCGCATTGTTGTTCTGCCATCAATAACTTTTCTTATAATAGTTAACTAAACTAACTGTTATATTTCCAAAGAATCCAAAACAATATGGGATCAAATAAATGGTAGCCATTATTTTATTTATAATGGTATATCAGGATTTTCCAAAGGGTTGTGTTCTTTCAGTGGGCCTTTCTCATTTTGAAGGATGAACTTTCTTCATGAATCTGGATGTCACCTACTTACTGCTAGTTTCGACCAAATTTTCCCTCACTTCTTCCCGATTGGTTGAGAATGTAGGTATTAAATTAACTTTACCAAACAACATTTTACCTCATTTTCTTGAGCAAATGGGGAAATTTGAATGAGAATCAGTATATTGGAAGATGATGCATGGTAAATGATATCTTCTAATATTTTTTTATGCAATACTTTTATATAAGTATATTGGTTAAAAATTCTATATAAATTGTGTATAACCTTTTTGTTCCTAATCAAGTCAAACTTTTGGATGCATGTTTGAATCTAATTCTTATGTCCAAACATGTGAAATTCTATTTTAAAAAAAATACCATTGAGGAATGATGATAATGGATGAGCAACGATTCTTTCCTTGCTCCAAAATAAAGAATCAAGCACAACCCTTCATTGACTAGACACCTAAAGTTAAACGCTCAAGGTTTACATCTAAAACTACCAATAGCTGAAAACATATCAGACAAGAATCAATAATTAAGTAATCTTTTCCTTTAGGTGCTTTATATTTAATCTTTTATTCTAATTGCATTAAAGGGGGCCGCATATGTCAACTTGTCGGCTGATGGTGATTAAAATATTTTATAAAAGGTGAAAATTCTTTGTAACATGAAAGAATCTGTGTTGATATGCAGTAAGAGTGGTGATTTTGTTTTTAAATATTCAATATATGATAGAAGATGGAATTATGTGGAAGAAATTTTGGACATCTTAACCAGTTAGAGGGCAGGTCCTAGAATAAGGGTAAGGTTGCATCATTGTGAGATGTATCATGCATTGGGTCGTTCTTTGGTGTCAATTTTGCAATTTGTAATGGTATGGAATTCTCTTTGGAATTATGAATTCTAGTAGCTTAAGGATCAAAGAACTAGGTGTTATCTAGAAGCAAGTCTGAGTGCAAGGAAATATGTGGAATCTTTTAACCATTTTTAAGATGAAATTAGGGAAATTCATGTCAATCTTTTCTGCTATTCGAAGTTCAGCTTTAGCCCAAGGAAACTTTTGAGTTGTGAAATGTTGGGATGATTCTCCTATTTTGAACTTTTATTGTCCACGAAGTTAACTATTGGCCATCTTTCATATTCCACAATTGTATATAAAGTATGCATCCTTGATTTTATACAAGGGAGAAGACATTATCTCCATTTCTTCAAAATACATGATCTCCATTTTTGATTGGGTAAAATAGTTCTTAAATCTTTGTTCTTTCATGATTAACATCTTTTCTAGTTTTTGAGGAATCATTAGAGTGAACCACTAAATGAAATAATGATATATGCCATTTGGAAATATTTAGAAATTTAGGAACAAATCTCTGGAGCTAGAAACTTGGCTGCCCTAGAGGCTTATTATTATCTAGTCTTATTTTTTAGGTCTAGCCCTTATTCCATTAATATATGGGAGAATGCATCGTAAATTGAGAGTGAAATCTACACCCATGTAGTATATTTTAAGAGGATATTGGTTTTACTATTGTTTTATAGATCTTGGTATATGGCTTCAAGAGATGGAGACACATACAAATGAAGACATGTAAGCCATAGTTTTGATACTTGTCCATACAAAAGAGGCTAATCTTGTATATATATTTGTCCTATGGATAATTTTGTACATACCTTTATTTATTTTTAATGTATTTTTCTAATTAAAATATATTTTTTATTATTAAAATATAATAATTTGTGAAAAGATAAAGCTAACACCTTGTATATTAATAATTATAGTATTTGAGTAAACTTCCAAGAGATGAGACAATTCAATGAAACCAAATTATAGAACATATAATTGTACAAGTTGTTAATTTAAACATGGTTAATTACTGCCAATGTATAAGTTGGTAGGCTTATTGTTTTCATAAGTTATTATATTTTAATTATAAAAATTATATTTTAAAAAAAAGTTGGAATCAAATAGAATCTAGAAAAACAAAATGACGAAAGAAAAGAAACGAGAAGAAAAACGTCGGACGTGCGAAGTCTTTTAAAAATAATATTTTGAATATCATTTTTACAAATGATGTTCAAAAGTTCGCTTTTAAAAGTAATTTTATGAATATTACTTTTAAAATTACGTTTAAAAATAATATTAAAAATAAATTTTTTAATAAATTTTTTTATTTTTTACATCAGTTTTGCCGATGACTCGTAATTTAATGCAGTGATGATGCCATGTGCTTTCCTTTTTCCGATACTCTGAGGACGATGCTGATGGAACCAATGCGTTTGCAGCGAGCCATGACCGCATGGCATCTCATGATAGCAAAGAGGCGGCTGGTGGAAAAATTAGTTGGGGAAGCTAACCTTTTTTTCCCCATTTAGAAGTTAATTTATCCTAATTAATTTAAGGTAGTGTTTGAAATAGAGAATAAGAGGGATATCCCCTCTTATTCCAAAAAGCCATAAAGGGATAGCTGGGAATCAAGTTAACCAAAGGGATAATTCATCATTAACCATGGTTAACCATGGGTTATCCCTTCAATTTATTCCCTAGAAAATGCAGGAATAGCTGGTTATCCCTTCAAATAAGAGTAAAAAAAAGTTATCCTATAGATTTACCTTTTTGCATTTGATATGATCAATGGGATAGCCAGGGGATATCCCTGGAAATAGTCAGGGGATAAACTCTATCCCTTACACTTATCTATGGATAATATTTTTTCTATCAAACACAATCTAAGGCAATGTTTGATATGGGGGATAAGGAGGGATAACCCTTGGATATCCTTCCTTATCCCCAAATGCTATAGCTAGAAAGGATAGGTCTGAAAAAGTTTAACCAGAGGGGATAAACCCATGTTTAACCATGGGTTATCCCCTGAACTTATTCCCTAAACATGGGTTATCCCCTGAACTTATTTCCTAGGAACCCAGGAACAACTAAAGTTATCCCTTGACGATAGACTTGTAATTTTAAAAAGGTGCTTATTCCCTTAGCTATCCCCTAGATAAATGCTATCCTATACATTTATCCAGGGATAGCTTTGGGCTATCAAACACTACCTAAAAGATTCTACCTAATCCCAACTACTTTTGATTCAAATACAATTGTTACCATTAAAACATTTGTGTAGATATAAGGCTCACAACTTGTAGGTGATTGGATTAACTTCCAACAAAGGAGATAATTTCAAATATGATCATTATCAATATACAAGTGGTTAGCTTTATCTCTTCATAAGTTATTATATTTAGCGGTAAGAATTGTATTTGAATTAAAAGTAGTTGGAATTAGGTAGAATTCTTAACCTTATTAAATTAGTTTGGATAAATTAATTTCTAGAACGGGAATGTTGGGATTTCTAGAACGGAACGTTGGGATAGAAGAAAAAGAGGAGAGGGAATGCTGGGAAAGAACAAACCAGGAGAAGGATCGATGTGGGGAGAAAAGAAATAATTTGGGAGAAGAGGAGGCGTTGTCGGAGGAGAGAAGAGATGGTTTGGGAGAAGAGAAGGCCTACTACATTTGAAAGTGGCCTCAAAAATAATTTTTTATTTTAACATCAGTTTTACAAAATCTTTCATTTGAATCCCATAATTACAAACCTAGTGTCTAAACACATTGGTTTTACAAATAACTCCCTACATGGTAGTTACAACTGCTATTTTTAAATTTTGATTTGATTTTTCATTATCGTCTTGTGTTAGTACGTTCAGTTAAGAAATTCGTTATTCATTATCTAAGTCATCGCTATAAATTTTCACAAAACTCATTTACTGGGCATCCTAGCTCTTATTTTCGTACTTTATTTTTCTTATTTTCATACTTTACTTTAGAAAGCCTTTGCATGAGAGAATTTTTAATAATATTTTTTAAAATAATTTTTTAAAATAGAATCATTTTGAAACTATTTATGAATGTAGAATATTTTTTGTTTTCTTATGTTTGCATCCATCGGGGTATGACCGAGAGAAAGAAACGATTTCTACCAACAAAATCATCACTCTTTCTCGGGTTTTTTTTTTAATTATAGCTAATGGTGAACATTTGTTTAAAATGTGGCATGCATGACACCATGAAGCTTTTGTTATAATTTTTACCAACCCTTAACACTTAAAATAAAAGAAGTGATGCAGTAACATACACATATTTGAATAACAATTAACTTTAGAAATAATATGTACCAAATATCTTTTCAGAATGAGATTTTAGATGTCGATCCTCCATTATTTTGATCGCAATTTTGGTATCACTTAATTAAAATGGTGTTATTTGAAAGTCAAAATCTCTATGTCAATTTAGGGATTCTATAAATAGTGATAATACTAGATCGCATTGTTGTTCTGCCATCATTAACTTTTCTTATAATAGTTAACTAAACTAACTGTTATATTTCCAAAGAATCCAAAACAATATGGGATCAAATAAATTGTAGCCATTATTTTATTTATAATGGTATATCAGGATTTTCCAAAGGGTTGTGTTCTTTCAGTGGGCCTTTCTCATTTTGAAGGATGAACTTTCTTCATGAATCTGGATGTCACCTACTTACTGCTAGTTTCGACCAAATTTTCCCTCACTTCTTCCCGATTGGTTGAGAATGTAGGTATTAAATTAACTTTACCAAACAACATTTTACCTCATTTTCTTGAGCAAATGGGGAAATTTGAATGAGAATCAGTATATTGGAAGATGATGCATGGTAAATGATATCTTCTAATATTTTTTTATGCAATACTTTTATATAAGTATATTGGTTAAAAATTCTATATAAATTGTGTATAACCTTTTTGTTCCTAATCAAGTCAAACTTTTGGATGCATGTTTGAATCTAATTCTTATGTCCAAACATGTGAAATTCTATTTTAAAAAAAATACCATTGAGGAATGATGATAATGGATGAGCAACGATTCTTTCCTTGCTCCAAAATAAAGAATCAAGCACAACCCTTCATTGACTAGACACCTAAAGTTAAACGCTCAAGGTTTACATCTAAAACTACCAATAGCTGAAAACATATCAGACAAGAATCAATAATTAAGTAATCTTTTCCTTTAGGTGCTTTATATTTAATCTTTTATTCTAATTGCATTAAAGGGGGCCGCATATGTCAAGTTGTCGGCTGATGGTGATTAAAATATTTTATAAAAGGTGAAAATTCTTTGTAACATGAAAGAATCTGTGTTGATATGCAGTAAGAGTGGTGATTTTGTTTTTAAATATTCAATATATGATAGAAGATGGAATTATGTGGAAGAAATTTTGGACATCTTAACCACTTAGAGGGCAGGTCCTAGAATAAGGGTAAGGTTGCATCATTGTGAGATGTATCATGCATTGGGTCGTTCTTTGGTGTCAATTTTGCAATTTGTAATGGTATGGAATTCTCTTTGGAATTATGAATTCTAGTAGCTTAAGGATCAAAGAACTAGGTGTTATCTAGAAGCAAGTCTGAGTGCAAGGAAATATGTGGAATCTTTTAACCATTTTTAAGATGAAATTAGGGAAATTCATGTCAATCTTTTCTGCTATTCGAAGTTCAGCTTTAGCCCAAGGAAACTTTTTGAGTTGTGAAATGTTGGGATGATTCTCCTATTTTGAACTTTTATTGTCCACGAAGTTAACTATTGGCCATCTTTCATATTCCACAATTGTATATAAAGTATGCATCCTTGATTTTATACAAGGGAGAAAACATTATCTCCATTTCTTCAAAATACATGATCTCCATTTTTGATTGGGTAAAATAGTTCTTAAATCTTTGTTCTTTCATGATTAACATCTTTTCTAGTTTTTGAGGAATCATTAGAGTGAACCACTAAATGAAATAATGATATATGCCATTTGGAAATATTTAGAAATTTAGGAACAAATCTCTGGAGCTAGAAACTTGGCTGCCCTAGAGGCTTATTATTATCTAGTCTTATTTTTTAGGTCTAGCCCTTATTCCATTAATATATGGGAGAATGCATCGTAAATTGAGAGTGAAATATACACCCATGTAGTATATTTTAAGAGGATATTGGTTTTACTATTGTTTTATAGATCTTGGTATATGGCTTCAAGAGATGGAGACACATACAAATGAAGACATGTAAGCCATAGTTTTGATACTTGTCCATACAAAAGAGGTTGATCTTGTATATATATTTGTCCTATGGATAATTTTGTACATACCTTTATTTATTTTAATGTATTTTTCTCTTATTTATTTGATTATTTTATTTTTGCTCTTTATTTTGTTTCATCACTATCAGTTTTGCTTTAGTTAAAGCTATGACCTTTCTAGGTTTTAATTTCAATTGTCTTTAAGTATTTCTAGCTACTATATATATATATATTTTAAATTTAAGAAGTGAAACTAAAGGAGGATAATTTTTTTTAAGACCAGCTGAGGATAGGATGGAAGTTCTTAACGCTCAAAAAAGAATGAGAATCTTTGCGGCATTGTAGATTCTTTACATGATAATTCATTATCACATTTGCCAACCAGCTTATAGATGCGGATTGCAAACAATAATTCATCACCACCGTCGCTTAAAAGAAAGGATCAGGCGGAATGATCTATATGCTCCATTTAAATAAGCCTGAATCTATTACTCTTGAAAATTTATTTATTCTTAAAAATTTATTCCAAGACCAATTATTAGTTGTTCTTGATCACCTTATTAGTCCTTGATCTTGATGATCCATTATTCTTAAAAATTTAATGAAAAATTTAAAAACTCTCAATTTTTAAATTAATGACACTCACCGTTAAGTTTATTTATTTATTTATTTTTATTTATATAAAGTAATGACAGACCGGTGCTTTGAGACACCCACCAATGGGATTCATGGTACTATAAAAGCTATCATAATATCAACAAGGATTACCACCCATGGGACCATCCCCTGCGCCGATGGCACGTAGTTCAACTAATTTTTTGAATGCTCCGACCCACGCCAACTCCTGACAGGATGTTGACTTGACCCATGTCCCCATGTGATGTGGTTAGTGCGCTCTATGCCTCCGGATTTGCGAGGCCAACCGGTGTTGGTGAGTGTCATTATTTTATCAAATAAACGGCATTTTATTCTACAGGAACTTTGGCTTGCTGTATTTTTTTGGCAATTTTTTTAAAAAAATCAGTGTGAATTATGAATTATACATTAGGTTATTCACAATCTTGCGTGTCGGTTTTTTTTTTTTTTGTCTCTCTATTTTAATAAACGGATGAAATTAAAGAAAGTACAAATAGAAGTGCTATAGCTCATAAAGCATTTATAGCATACAGAGGTAAGGGTAAAGGATTTTAGGAAAAAAAAAAAAAAAACCATATGGAGCTAATGGTGAATATGAAAGTACTTCGATCCTACGAGAGTGAAGTAAGAAAGAGGTGGGGGTTATGAAGAGGGGATCAATGATCCAATATGTGAAATATACAACTAATTTTACAGTTATACAATTAAACTAAAAATTCATGAAATATATACATAAGGCAATATACCTATATTCACAACAAATCAACATAATTTTCTGTATATCAGAATTCAATGTCATATTAAAAAAAAATCATATCCGACCTATAATTTTCAAACAATATTGTACCTATGCAAAGACATACTTATATTATTTTTTAATTTTAAATATTTAAGATATGCTTAATAATTTTTATAATATGAAATAATACAGAAACAATTTTCATATTTTTAAATGTTAAATATTTATACTGTTTTATACATAAATAAATAAATAAAGTTGAATAACATGGGTTTTTAATAAAAATATATTTATGCAATGATAAAATGTTAGAAATAGAGTTATGTACTTTCTTTTAAACAAAACTGTCTGCACTAACAAATACTTTATAACCTTCTAATTTTAATGCTTTATGAATTCATCAACTTTTAACTTTTAATTTTTAATTTTCACATGAGTGTAACGTTACCTTTAGATTAGTGGTTTCATATCCAAAGTCTTAATTGAGCCATATTTATAGAAGCCTTTTTCTGAAGCTAGCGGTTGTTTTAAAAGTCTGGTACAGTCAAAGGAGAGCTCACCGTAGTGCTTTTCAGACGAAAGATGTTGCCATTAGAGACTCGTTTTTTAAACCGGTGCCAAAAGGCACCGGTTTTAAACGAAAGGTACGGGATGAAAACTTTTTATGAAAATGATGTTAAAGGGAAAAACGCCATTTCAAATGGTATTTTTTTCCTGCTGACTCATCATTTTTCTGATTTTCCTTGACACTGAGGCTCGGCCCCGTCAGCTGGGGTGCTGACAGGGGCCAAGACGAAATCGCCACATGATGTGGCGATTTCAGAGATGAAATCGCCACATCATGTGGCGATTCCATCTGAAGTTGCCAACTCATTGGAATCGCCACATGATGTGGCGATTCCAACACAGAACCACCCGACCAGAGAGCCTCCGATCGGGGGTTCTTTTAAAGGGCTTCCAGCCCTTTTTCCCTTCCCTTCATCCGCTTGAAGCCCTCCTTCCCCACCATGGCTAAGTCCTTCCCCCGCCACGGCTCGTCAGTAAGATCCCTCCGCCACTGCTCGCCTACCATCGGAGTCCGTTGCTGCTCGCCTTCTACCAAAAATCCATCTTTTGGTGGGAGTTTACAAGGTACACAAAGTCTCGATTTTCTCAACTAGATTCGGCCCTTATATTTTGCTGAACGTCCCACATTTGATCTATAATTTTGCTGAACGTCCCACATTTGATCTATAAGTCGGCCCTTATATATAATGCTATAACTCGTTTTTTTATAGCAAACCTTAAATGTATGTAAAACCTGCTAAATTTTAGTATTTGCATAGCATAAAATATTTGGGCAAGCTAAGCTTAAACATATGCATGGAGAAAAGCATAATATTTTAAAATAAGATTTGTTGTTTTCAGATCTAAATAATAGTGGCTGATATGACGTAGATATGGCATAACATCACATCTAAATAATAGTCATTGCTTTTAATGTTTATTGATTGCTTGTAAATGTTGCTTTTGTCAGATTATCAAGATATGGCTCATAATGTCTTAGATCCAGGGCTTCGTGATCCTACTGTTCTCACTTTGCAAGAGTTACATAGATCAACGAACATATTTCAAGGCGAGGTATGTATTATTGATCGACGGTTCTTAATTAATTAACAATTGTTTATGTTGATGCGGATGTATCAAATATTTTTATTTTAGGAGTTACCGGTTCTTAGATGCCGTCAGCATGACGCACATATCTGGAAAGAGACACCGGAAATGTCATACCCACGAGTGCAGCACTACCTAGATCGTGTCGGCATGTTTGGCATATATCGGATTGGCCAGATTCGACTGGATGTCGGCCTTATTTCTGCATTGGTAGAGAGATGGCGGCAAGAGACCCACACATTTCATCTACCTTTTGGTGAGGCGACCATTACACTACAGGATGTAAGTATTCTGAGCGGCCTCCGGATTGATGGTTCCGCTGTTACTGGGTTAGATCCGCGCCATACAATTCCGGAGTGGCAGGCTATATTTGGGAGGTTATTTGGTGTTGAACCTCCCGTCGAAGCATTTCCGAAAGGTCGTTTTCGTTTAGCATTCTTTGATCAATTCTATCATGACCTTCACTTGGACGAAGATGTGGATGATGCGGTTGTGCAGCAGTTTGTGAGGGGACAACTTCTTCGAATCATTGGTGGAGTGATTCTTCCGGATACCTCTGGTAATTTAGTTAAGTTGATGTACGTGCCATTTCTTGAAGACTTGGAGGATTTTGCTGCTCTAAGTTGGGGATCGGCTACACTGGCTGGTTTATATAGAGCACTATGTCGTGCAACGAGCCCTACCCAGTCTGATATCGGAGGATACCTCCCACTGCTACAGGTAAACACTTTATACTTATGTCTAAGATCGATGTAATTTTATTTATAAATTAAAATTTTGAAACATCCGAACATGCAGATTTAGGCATGGGAACGATTTCCTATTTTCCATCCCACGAGACTCGAGATTCCGAAGGCTAGACCGTCGAATGCTGATGATGATTGGCACTTAGGTGCATCGTGGGGGTATAGATGGCACGTAAGATACAACATGAAAAATATTCCAACCCATACACTACGTGCGTATAGGGACCAGTTGGATCTGTTGGATGATACTGAACAATGGGTATGTCATGTTATATATGGAATTCAATTAGATTGATTCATTATGTTGCATAATGATTAATTAAATTTTTCATATGCAGTTCTTATGGTGTCCTTACTCGCCGGCAGTTATTTCTATTTTACCTCCAAGCTGCTTGGTTAGTTCGGATATTTGGACGGCGCGGATCCCGCTGATATGTTTTGATGTAGTTGAATGGCATTTGTCAGATCGGGTGCTTCGTCAATTTGGATGTCGCCAATGCATACCATGTCCATGCGATACGTCGCTACATCTTCATCAGATTGATTGACGGGGGAGGTCATATGCTGCATGGGATGCTGTGCACGGGACTTATGTTGCAACATGGAATGCACGGCGCCATCATGTGATTGTGGGAGAGCCTATAGTAGTAGGATTCCCATGCACACCCGATTATATGGCCTGGTTTAGGAGCATCACTCGAATATGTGTAGGCCGCTCTGAGTATAGTGCAAGTGGTTATGAAGGGGAAGGCACTTCATATGAGTTTCTGGTACTGATTTTAAATTTGTTTTGGGTATCTTTAACTTTTAAGTTACTAAGCTATGATATGAAATTTGGTTGTCATATTGTATGCAGCATGAAAGGTTTCAACAGTTGACTATCGAGCTCGAGCGGGCATTAGCCGCCCCAGTGGACGATGAGCGGCTATAGATTTTGAGAAGCGCGACGTCGATGGCGCATGGTACATTGTCCGTCGTCGGGCATCAGCATGTTCGGAGCACAGCCCCTTCAGCACACTATCCGGAGGTGCCAGAGTTCACACGAGCCGACGTTGATCCGATGATGGAGACATTTCATTATACTCCATCGCCCTCTTGCATGCGGTCCCCATTAGCACACGAGCATTCGCAGAGGAGAGATGCTGGGGAAGGTACATCTGCCAGTCAATATCACAATGCATATCGCATTGATGACATTGCCGATGCGGACATCGCCGAGATATGTGAGGATGCTGATGCTTCCCGGTCACATTTGGACGCTGCTATACATGATGTTTTCAATGCTAGCGCGATCCCCACGCAGGAGGCGGTATCTCAGGTGATTGATGAGGTTCCTGTACCGTTGGCGACCTATAGGCGACGAACAGGACGTATTCGCCGACCTCCTCGACGAGGATGTGGAACCTAGGTTTTCTAGATTGTTGTACTAAAACCATATGATGTAAAACTTATTTTTTTTAATGTATCCGTAATATCTTATTTCTATGAGATTGTGTTCTTCTAATGCATAAACTTTTATTCATGATTGGCAATTACGGTTGAGTTTCGATTGACTTTCGATTGAGTTTCGGTTGAGTTTCGGCTGAGTGTCGACTGAGTTTCGGTAGAGTTTCAGTCAAGTTTCGAGTCTCGGCTGAGTTTTGTTTGACTTTCGGCTGCGTTTCGGCTGAGTTTCGGCTGAGTTTCGGCTGAGTTTCGGTTCAGCTTCGGTTCAGTTGCGGCTGAGTCTCGGCTGAGTTTTGTTTGAGTTTCAGTCAAGTTTTGAGTCTCGATTGAGTCTCGGTTGAGTTTTGGTTGAGTTTCGGTTTAGTTTCGGCTGATTTTCGGTTGAGTTTCGGTTTAGTTTCGGCTGATTTTCGGTAGAGTTCGGGTTGAGTTTCACAACTTACATAAAACCTAAAGCTGACAGCTTAACTTACATAAAACCCAAGTGCACGAGTTTTTCAGCAAAAATGAAGCGGTTAATGCAGAATTCAGAATTGAAATCGACATTTCATTTGGCGATATCAATCCCGGCTGTAGAAGCTGAAATCGCCACATGAAGTGGTGATTTCAGGGTTGAAATCGCCACTTCATGTGGCGATTTCAATGCTGCTGGCTGTATAAGCTGAAATCGCCACATGAAGTGGCGATTTCAAGCAAGCCTTTTGCCTATTTTGAAATCGCCACTTGAAGTGGCGATTTCAACCCTGAAATCGCCACTCCAAGTGGCAATTTTCGCAGACCAAACCCATAAAACTTCAGCATATGGGAATAATTCAGGGGACTTGTAATTTAGGGGGCTTAAAGAGTACTTAAATAGTCAGCAATTGGCTCCCGAGCCAAACACCCCCCCAGATCCGGAAACTCATTGAAGTCCGAAATTAATTTTTTTGTTTTTGCCTGAGTGACAAACGAAAAATAGAAAGATATCATTTGCTAAAACTCAATTAAAGCTTGATCGGAACTCAAACAAAGATCTACCGAAACTTAACCGAAACTCAATCAAAACTCACGTCATCAATAGCCAAACATGACATCAAGTAAATACATCCATAAATTATGAAAGTCATAGGCCCAAGTAGAGTCTTGTTCCTAAGACAAGTACATCGTAGGCACACAATGGCCAGTTAACTTAAACAGTACATAAATTTAAGATCCCAAAGGTCCACCGGTTACATTAGGACATCGGCGCCTGGAATGACCTGTTTGCTTGCAAATCGAACATCGACTTGTTCTTCTAGGCTAAACCTCATCCATCTCGTTATGGATCCGAGTAGACTTTGGCTTTCCTCTTTTCTTCGGCCTAAGACGATCCCGATCAGGTATGCACGTGATCGGTGTTTGCAACCAGTAGTCTTCATGTGGTACCGGGTTGAACTCCCCACCCCAGGTAGCAATGTAGGAGCGAATACTATATACTTCGTCAACAAAAGCCGCTGAGTCCATGCCAATCTCCTGGCACACTGCTAACACATGTGTACATGGATATTTATATATTGTCCACTTCCCACATGAACAAATACGGTCACTGAGAGAAACAGTCTGAACGTTTCCTCCACCCCTGAGAGCTTCACTGAACCTCCTTGTCACTACTTCATAAGTAGCTCTTTGCATGTTGTATCTAGTTACTCTGTGCTCATTAGCTTTGGCCTGACCTTCAGCAATCTTAATCGAAATATGAGGAGTGGAAAGGTTGTTAAGGTTCTCCTGTACATACCTTAAGGCTTCTGCGCGTCTCGTGTTGAAGTATTTAACAAGACGATGAAATGTCATCTGCATGCACGCAATAATTGGAACATTTCTAGCTCCCCTCAACACGCAATTAAAAACTTCCGAGAGATTGGTTGTCAATGTGCCGTAGCGAAAGCCCCCGTCATGTACCAATGTCCACTTCTCCGGCTCTAACTCCGATAGCCAAGTCCAAGCCTCTGCATTGACTGTTTTAATCCTTTCCATCAGAAAGTTAAACTTCCGAAGCTGATGTTCGCTCCCAGCTTTCCATACTGCTCTTTTCAACTGAACATTTGAGAATCTCGAGTTGAAATTACTGCAAACATGTCTCAAACAATATCGATGATAAGCTCTTGGTGGAGCCCATCCAATTTCATTATCAGCTATGGCACTTAGTATACCAGGATGTCGGTCAGATATAAGACAAATCCCATTTCTATCTTTCACAACATGCCTCCTAAGCCTCAGCAAAAACCAGCTCCAGCTAGCTGTACTCTCTTCATCCATAATTGCATAGGCCAGTGGAAATATCCTATTACCAGCATCAGTGCCTGTTGCGATCAGCATCTTCCCTCGGTACTTTCCATAAAGATGTGTTCCATCAATAGAAATCACCGGGCGACAATACCGAAACCCCTCAACAGATGGTTGAAATGCCCAAAATACATAATTCAAGACCCGTTCAGAAGAACTAGCTTCACTGTAGAAATCCCAACATACAACTGTTCCAGGGTTAGCATTCTGCAGTGCAAGCATGTATCTAGGGAGCTTTGCATATGACGGTTCCCATTCACCAAATATATCAATCAATGCCCTCTGCTTTCCATGCCATGCTTTGGCATATAACACTGTATAGTGAAATTGTTCTGCAATGGTTGCTATAATAGCTTCAATATTCACACTTGGATCTTTCTCCACTATGTGTCGAACAGCATGGCTAATAACTCGAGATGTAATATGTTTGTTATCCCGAGTTAAATTACTGAATAAACAAGAGTGCGGCCCTTCATACCTTGTGATCTCAAAAAATCCATGCTTCTTCAACTTGGTAGCACGCAACCTCCACGAACACCGTTGGGCAGTACTTGAAGAGGCACATCTCATAGACCAGAATAGTTTCTTCGACTCCACCACATTATATGTGCGATGCTTCTTGATGTGATACATTTCACATGCTCTCTTCAGTTCATCTTTAGTATTAAACAATAATCCTTTAGCAAACTCAGTCATTGATGGATTCCAAAATTGAGATTTGAAGGGCAACTCTCTTGGAGTACTGACACATCCACCATCTTGCAAATTTAACTCATTATAAAATTCTGGAACTTGTTCATATGCAAAGGCTTGATGATCATGTACCTGAGTTGGAATAGGGTCTGGATGAGTGTATGCAGGAATCGAACTAAAGCCAGTGTCATGAACTACCACGTCTCCATAGGACTCTTCATCTTCATATGACTCTTCTTCTGAGTCATCATATTCAGGCCAATAGTCATCATCTGCACTTTCGTCTGACTCCATTCCCCGACTATCAATATTACACTGATTGTTTACCATATCATCACTTTGTACAGCTGGCATCATTCCCTCAATCATTGGGAAATCCACTATAGGCCTAACCTGTTCCTGCTGCTGGGCAATAGGAGAACTGTCTCGAACATTCTCTACATGACCAACACTATATGGCTCAGGAACATCATCCTTTAACACATAGACTTCAATACATCGATATTCTGGAAACTTCGAGGGAAATGTCAACATGTGCTCCACATCGTCGTCGTCCTCAATTGGAAGAAGCACATATTTTTGATGCAATGTTGAAGATCTCCACATCAATCTGATGATATGTCTCTGTTCTGGAATTGTTAGAACTGTACGTATCTGATCAACCAACTCAGCGAAGCATGTTCCCGTACTCAATTTCAAACATTTACGAGGAGGTTGATTATAATGTATCCCTTCTTGGCCACCATGTTCAATTGATCCATCATAATATAGTAAAACACGTACAGTTTTCATCTGAAAAAAAGGTGATCAAAATTTATCTCTGATCAGCAACAAACAACAAAAATTTTAAATATGCATGAGATGTGTGTTTAGTAGCATTTAGCACATATTGGTTCCCAAGGTATGGAACATTTAATCACTCATGATGATAGCAAAAATAAAACATCTATATTGCTTTCTTCTTTGTCAAAAAAAAATATTAATATCAATTATATGAGGGAATGTATACACACACATCTCATGCATATAAAAATCAGTTTAAGAATGGAATGTGTATCTACCTTGACAGAATCCCCCAAATCTCTCCGGCAAGCAAAGGAACTTCAAGCAAGTCGGACTTAGGCTTCAAGCGGATGAAAAAGGGCTGGAAGCCCTTTAAAAGAACCCCCGATCGGAGGCTCTCTGGTCGGGTGGGGCTGAGTTGGAATCGCCACATGATGTGGCGATTTCATCTCTGAAATCGCCACATCATGTGGCGATTTCGTTTTGGCCCCTGTCAGCACCCCAGCTGACGGGGCCGAGCCTCAGTGTCAAGGAAAATCAGGAAAATGGTGAGTCAGCAGGGGAAAAACGCCATTTGAAATGGCGTTTTTTCCTTTAACACCATTTCCATAAAAAGTTTTCATCCCGTACCTTTCGTTTAAAACCGGTGCCTTTTGGCACCGGTTTGAAAAACGACTCAGCCATTAGATGCCATGCAGCATATGAGCGACTCTTCTCGGGGTTTGACAAGTGCCGGGTTCCAGGTCTCCACTCCACCCACGCCTTTTAATATTGAGGGAATGTTGAATGGGAAGAGCATTGGCCGTTTCCATTCCACCCTGCTTGCAGATCATTTGGCATTAAGATTCCACAGCCTCTTAAAGGAAGAGGGGAGGGAAAAATAGCAAGGACTTGTCAAAAGAATCGATCAATCCTTTTTTTAATAAATAAATAAATAAACAAATCTCTTAAATTTACTTGGCACCAAGAAACATTTGTTGAGAAGAGCAAAATAAAAAAATATAAAAGAAAAACAAATCAAATCATGTAAATGATTAAAAAGAGTTGATTAGTGCTGGAGTAATGAATATGGCTTAAAATCATTTTCATACCTTCAAATTTTATCCACAATCATATTAGCTTTTTTTCAACTTTTTTTAAAAAAAGATATTTTGTTCTTATAATTTCAAAATGGATAAACATAATCTTTTAATTTCTCACTAGTAGAAGTCATTACATGTTTATCACATATTGATGTAGCTTTATTGAAAAGGTCTAGCCATCGGCTATAGCATGAATTCTTTGTTAATCCTGTTACTATCCTGCAAATCACTAACAATAAATATAATTACTATTGTGACCCCAAATATGTTGGATCAGATTGGACCACCGATCACTAATACTAAAAGAAGCCACTAACATGGCCCCAAATATGTTAGATCAGATTGAACATGCTTGATCGAGACTTGATCAATTTCATTTGATAGCATCATTTTTTATTAATACCTAACCTATTGACCAATCAATTGAATTGAGTGGGGTCAATTAAAAGACAAAATATCTAATTTGACATTCAAGTCATGTTGGAGTCAATCTTATGGCCTAGATCTAATTTTTTTTAAAAAAAATCTAGGTCAACATTGGAATTAGAAAGAAAAAAAAAATCAGATCTCTAATTGAAGTTTAAAACTGTAACAAACTTTTGCAACCAATTATATAATAATTGATAATTAAAAACAAGATTACTAAAACTTTTCAAATACAATTAAAGGATCGCCTACTTCAATAAATACTTTTGGATAATAGAACTTTTAATATTATGAATATTTCCTTTTTGTAATTCACATGAATCAAACCTTAATTTTAAAGTATAGATGAATGATAAACTTAGAAACGTGGTGAAATATTGATTCATTAAAAAAAATAAATGTTTAAACACAACTAAATGAAAAGACAAAAAAGGCTAATTTAGGTAAGGATTCATCAACTTGATTGGGAAAGAGGTTTTGGAGAGAAGAAGATTGATGGGGATTTAATTTAAGATTTCTAGATAGTTAGATCTAGGTTTAAGTTATTTCAGCTATATTTTGGATCGAGACAAATTTAACTAAAATTATATTTGGCATTGCCATGATATTTTTAAATAAAAACATAAGTAAATTTTATTTTTATATTTTTAATAATATAAATATATTTGATAATTAATGTTGCTTTTTATTTTTGAAAAAATGAAAAGATATAATAGGAAAGCTTACAATATAATAACGAGAGAGACAGTATTCAAAACCCTCATATCACAAATAAAAACCCTTCGATTCCATCCATGGCAATTGTGAGACCTGACTAAGCCAGATCAAGTCCATTTGATCGGTCTGACTCAATTGGGGAATTAGTGGAGTTTTGGAGGGAAGAGGGGAGGTGATCGTGAGTGATTCAAGGGGAGGCCATTGTGCCACCTCCCCATGATCTCTGATTAGCAGTGGGCCAAGGAGATTTAAAACACCTTGAACCCTCCTCCTCTAGCCTCAACACCCCAAGGAGGAGCTAAATGCAATAATGATATATGCCATTTGGAAATATTTAGAAATTTAGGAACCAATCTCTGGAGCTAGAAACTTGGCTGCTGATGACGCCCGGTCACTGGTCCTGAACGTCGAGATGTGGGCTGATCCGCGAACCTTCGATGCGCCGAATGGCCTGCAAAAAAGTTTCAAGACCGGAGGGGATCCTCCGGTAAGACCCTCCGACACCCAAGTCAGCAATCGAGGTCACAGCAGAGAAGGAGCTCGAGAGAGCTCTTGGAAAAGGGAGAGATCTCAGAAGGATCGAAATTTTTCTCTGAGTATTAGGGTATCAAGTGTATAAATTTGCGTTACCTGGTTCTCGAAGTGATTTACCCTTTTATAGGGGTTGACGCTGGCACGATCACGTGGGTTTTCGTGAAGTCAGAATGTCTGCTGAGCCCTTGCGTGAATCCGGGCTGGTTGATGGGCTACGTCCCATCAGTTGTTGGGTAGGTGGGTCCTATCCCATTACCAGCGTGGCCAGTGGGTTGTTGGATCTGGCGCTGTCAGGCGGCGCGCATCGGAGAGGTGGCGCCCTGAACTGATAGGGCCATGCTGGGGCTGATCTGGCAGGAACTGGAAAATCTCGACTTATCAGGGCCGAGCCGGGTCGACCCGAGATTGCTAGGGCCAATCCCGCTGGCAAGGCAGTGTCGTGGCAGGGCCGAATCGATGGACTTGGAGGCGTCGGGGCCGAGTCGGGCCGGCCAGGGGTGGCCTTGGCCGACTCGGCGGAACTAGAGACGCCGGGGCCGAGTCGGGCTGGCCGGGGATGGCCTTGGCCGACTCGGCGGAACTGGAGACGTAGGGCCAAGTCCAGCCGACCAGGGATGGCCTTGGCTGACTCGGCGGAACTGGAGACACCGGGGCCGAGCCGGGCCGGCTGGGGATGGCCTTGGCCGATTCGGCGGAACTGGAGACGCCGGGGCCGAGAAGGGCCGACAAGGAAGTGTCGGGGCCGACTTGCTTGGAGAAGTAGGGGGCCGGCTAGGAAGATGTCGGGCCGCATGGGAAGATGCCGGGGCCTGCTGAGAGGTGCCGAGGCCGCCTAGCTTGGAGACGTAGGGGGCCGGCTGGGAGGTGTCGGGGCCGCCTAGCTTGGACACGCTGGGGCCGCTAGGAAGGTGCCGGGGCCGCCTGGGAGGTGCCGGCCTTGGAGGTGTTGGCCATTGGAGCCGTCGGCCAATGGGGCCGTCGGTCGTGAAGCTGTCGGCCATTGGAGCCATCGGCCATTGGGGCGGTCGGCCATTGGGGCCGTCGGCCGTGGAGCTATCGGCCATTGGAGGTGAGGCCGATTGCCGAGGCCGAGGTGGGCCGTCGCGGATGTTGAGGTCGAAGTGGGCCGCGGCCGATGCCAAGATCGAGGTGGGACGCGGCCAACGCCAAAACTAACGCCGAGACGGGAATGGGCCGCGACCGACATGGATGTCGAGGTGGGCCAGAGCCGACGCCGAGATGGGAATGGGCCATGACCGATACGGAGGTCAATGCCGAGATGGCCCGCGGCCGACGCAGCCGCGGCCGACGCCGAGCTCGAGATGGGCCGTCCAAAAAAAATTGTCTTTATTTTCCATGGGGTCAACTGGCCCCATCAAATGCCCCCCCACACTCCTTGAGCTTGTATGCCCTGCATCAGCTAAGCGAAAGGAGTGTAGAACTTCAAGAAATTTTTTTGAAGGCAAATTGGTTACCTCACGCCTGCCACTCAAAGCAGCGTATGCTAATTTTTTGGGGGGATGCTCGTTAGTTAGCCGTTGAGGAAAAGATAAAGCCGATGAGGCAAAGTTAAGGCCATCGAGAACCTTTTGAACCCCGGAGGATGACCCGAGAGTCGCTGGGATTCGACCATGCTCGGGAGCCTTTAACCTCGGAGGGTGACCAGAGGGTGCTTGGGCCAGGCTCAGGTGCCTTTTAGCCCCGAAGGGTGGCCTGAGGGTGCTTGGACCAGGCTCAGGTGCCTCTTTCTTTAAAGAAATTGGTCTCCTTCTGCAGGGTTGATGACCTGCCCCCCAGGAAACTCTGTTGATTAGAATCCGCAGGTCTTGAGCTTGAGGGTACCGACACGGAGCCAGTCTCGAGGTGCCAATGCGGGGGCCAGGCTTGAAGGTGCCGACGTGGAGACAGGCTTGGGTGCCGACGTGGAGACAGGCTTGGGTGCCGACGTGGAGGCCGGTCTTTGGTGCCGATGCGGAGCCGGTCTTTGGAGCCGACGCGGAGTCGGTCTTTGTTGCCGACCCGGAGTTGGTCTTTGGTGCTGATGCAGAGCCGGTCTTTGGTGCCAACCCGGAGCCGGTCTTTGGTGCCGGCATGGAGCCGGTCTTTGTTGCCGACGCGGAGTCAGTCTTTGGTGCCACGCGGAGTCGGTCTTTGTTGCCGGTGCGGAGCCGGTCTTTGTTGCCGGCGCGGAGTCGGTATTTATTGCCGGTGCGGAGTCGGTCTTTGTTGCCGGTGCGGAGTCGGTCTTTGTTGCCGACATGGAGCCGGTCTTTGGTGCCGACGCGAAGCTGGTCTTTGTTGCCGACGCAGAGCAGGTCTTTATTGCCGATGCGGAGCCGGTCTTTGTTGCCGATGCGGAGTCATTCTTTGTTGCTGACGCGGAGTTGGTCTTTGGTGCCGATGCGGAGCCGATCTTTGGTGCCGATGCGGAGCTGGTCTTTGGTGCCGATGCGGAGCCGGTCTTTGTTGCCAACGTGGAGTCGGTCTTTGGTGCCGACGCGGAGCCGATCTTTGGTGCCGACGCAGAGTCGGTCTTTGGTGCCGACGCGGAGCCGATCTTTGGCTAAGAAATATACTCATCCCAAGAGCATGATAAAACAAGGATATTATGAATAATACTTTATTAAAGAATCAGCAAGCTACTGATAATACCGTCGTAAATTGTCCGCGTTCCAAGTGCGGAGGAGAAGCTTCCCATTTTGATGCCAGCTTGCTTCCTTCCATCGGCTCTTCGAGCTGCTGCTCGCCCCTCATAAAATCATGCTATTGTTCTTTCCGTCGGGGCATTGTTGATGCAAATATGAGGTGCTGGAGGTGCCGACGCACCCGGGGCAGTGAGGTTTCTTCGAACGAACTTGCCCAAGTGGCCCTGCTGGGCAAACTTTTCAATGGCCCTCTTCAAATGGCGGCAATCTTCGGTGTCATGTCCATAGTCTCGATGATACCGGTAGTAAAGCTCTTTGTTGTGGGGGTTTACTGACTTTAGGGGACGTGAGCGTTGAAAGTAAGGCTCCTCCTCAATCTCTAGCAGGATGTGGGAGATCGGAGCTATGAGAGGAGTAAACCGCCCCTTAGGAACCAGCGCCTGGGGCCGGTGGTCAAAGCGACGGGGTGGTTCGGGCTACCTGGATCGTCCCTCAGCTGGTTCCGTGGGTGTCGGCTTCTTACTGGAACTCCTATCGGCTTCCCTTCTGGACGAGTCAGCCTCGTTGGTGCGGATGTACTTCTGTGCCCGACTTAGCAACTCAGCATAGGAGCCGGGAGGCTTTTTGTCCAGAGAATATGCAAATCTGGAGGGGCAGAGTCCCCGCTTCAATGCTAGGGTAGCGACAGAATCTTCCAAGTTATAGACTTCGAGTGCGGCCTCCTTAAATCGAGCTACAAAGTCCTTCAAGGTCTCGCCACTCCTTTGTCGGACGGCAAACAAGCTATCGGCGACTCGAGGAATCTTCCGGCATGCATCAAAGTGAGCCAGGAAAGACCGCTTAAGTTGCCTAAACGAATTGATACTGCGGGGCGGCAGGCGAGAATACCATGCACAAGCTGTATATACCTTGGAAGTCTCAATTGAATGGATAGAGGACCCTAAGTAATATCCCAAACATTCGCACTCTCCTGACGCCATATTCCTCTTCTGGAATTGCAGTGACTAGGGCTTCATTGAAGTCTATTCCCTTGAGAGCATTGAATCTAAATGATGCTAACATCACAAAATTGTTAAATGCAATTGGATTTCTAAAACATTTGAGGTATCTTGACCTTTCCTATTCTGGAATTGAAGCATTGCCTGAAGCCCCAGCACATTTTTCAATCTACAGACTCTAAAACTCTATTACTGTAGGGTTTTACGTAAGCTACCTGATGGTATGAAAAATATGAGTAATCTGAGACATCTCTATATTAATCGATGTGATAGTTTGAAGTTCTTGCCAATAAGTATGAGGCAATTAAGAAATCTGCGAACATTGACAAATTATATTGTGAGCAATGAGAATGGAAGGGGTATAGATGAGTTGAATGGCTTAAATCTTGGTGGCACATTAGAACTATATAACCTGAGGAATGTGAAAAACATAGCAGATGCTAAAAAAGCAGATCTTAATTCCAAACATAACCTTTGCTCATTATTATTGTGTTGGGATATGGTTCAATGGCCTGGCTGTGCTTATCCTGTGGACACTGCATGTTGGAGTACGATGGCTCATACTGGCAGCCAAAGCTCTGGAGCTAAGGCCGAGGGGAGTTGAGGCCAAGGCTGAGAGGGAGCTAAGGCCGAGGCCGTACAAGGCTGAGTGCCAAGTGGGAGCTAAGGCCGAGGCCGGGTGCCAAGTGAGAGCTGAGGCCAAGACAGGAGCCGAGGCCAGGTACCGAGTGGGAGATGAGGCCGAGGGGTAGCTAAGGCCGGGTGCCGAGTGGGAGCTGAGGCTGAGGCCGTACGAGGCCTAGGGGGAGCCGAGGCCGGGTGCCGAGTTGGAGCTAAGGCCGAGGTCATACGAGGCCGAGGGGTCAAGCCGACACTGGAGTTGGGAACGTTGAAGTTGGCCAAAGCAGGGGACGCAGACAGAACCCACTATGTGGAGTCCGAACGATGGCTTTCGAGGGGGAGTTGGCATGGGTCCGAAGGCGGGAACTGCCCGAGAGCCGAGGGTGCTTGGACTCGGGAGCTGAAGTCTGGCTTCACTTGGAGAAGGAGGCGGCCATGGGACGTGATGACGCCCGATCACCTCTCCTGGACGTCGGGAACGGAGGCGCTCCTCAAATCCTCGCCTCGCCGGGTTGCCTGCAAGGAAGTCCCGGGGCCGGAGGAGGCTCCGGCGGGACCCTCTGATGGCCAAGTTAGTGATTGAGGTCACAGCTGAAGAAGGGCTCGAGTGAGCCCTGTTTTGGGTGGAGAAGAGGGGTCTCTGAGAAGAGGAATCCCTTTTGAGAGTTTAGATAGCGATTTTGGGGGTTATCGCGCGTACCTGTTTGGTGAGTGGATTTACCCTTTTATAGGGGTTGACACTGACACGACCACGTGGGGTGACGTGAAGTCAATACATCTGCAGAGCCCTTGCGTGAATCTGGACTGGTTGGTGGGTTACGTCCCATCAGCAGCGGGGCTGTCGGGCGGCGCGCGTCAGAGAGGCAGATTCTTGAGCCGTTGGGGCTGATCTGGCGGAAACTGGGAGATCCCGATTTGTCAGGGCCGAGCCGGGTCGACCCGAGATGGCCGGGGCCCATCCAGCCGGCAAGGCAGTGCCGGGGCGGGGCCGACTCGGCGGGACTAGAGACGCCGGGGCTGAGTCGGGTCGGCCGAGGATGGCTTTGGCCGACTCGGTGGGACTGGAGACGCTGGGGCCGAGTCGGGCCGGCCGGGGACGGCCTTGGCCGACACAGCTGGACTGGAGACGCCGGGGCCGAGTCGGGCCGGCCGGGGATGGCCTTGGGCGACTCAGCGGGACTGGAGACGCCGGGGCCAAGTCGGGCCGGCCGGGGACGGCCTTGGCTGACTCGGTGGGACTGGAGACGCCGGGGCCGAGTCGGGCCGGCCGGGGATGGCCTTGGCCGAGTCGGTGACACTGGAGACGCCGGGGCCGAGTCGGGCTGGCCGGGGGCGGCCTTGGCCGACTCGGCGGGACTGGAGACGCCGGGGCCGGCTGGGGATGCGCCGGGGCCGCCTTGCTTGGAGACACCGGGGCCGGCTAGGAATGTGCCGGGGCCGGCTAGCTTGGAGACGCCAGGGCCGAGTCGGGTCGGCCGGGGGCGGCCTTGGCCGACTCGGCAAGACTGGAGACGCCGGGGCCGGCGAGGAATGTGTCGGGGCCGCCTTGCTCGGAGACACCGAGGGCCAACGCTGGCGGCCGGCGCTGGGGTCTGTCGGCCTTTGGGGTCATTGGGTGTCGGTCTTGGAGATGTCGGCCTTTGGGGCCGTCGATTGTCGGCCTTCGGGGCCGTCAGGTGTCGGCCTTTGGGGCCGTCGGGTGTCGGCCTTTGGGGCCGTCGAGTGTCGGTCTTGGATATGTCGGCCTTTGGGGCTGTCGGGTGTCGGCCTTTGGGGCCGTCAGGTGCCGACCTTTGGGGCCATCGAGTGTCGGTCTTGGAGATGTCGGCCTTAAATTTTATTTTTCATGGGGTCAACTGGCCCCATCAAATGCCCCCCACACTCCTTGAGCTTGCGTGCCCCGCACCGGCTAAGCGAAAGGAGTGTAGAACTTTTACCTTGGCACCTTGCGCTGCCTTGGATGGACGTCTACGTGCCTTCTTTGGCTAGCTGAGGGCGGCTAATAATCCTCTCCCAACGCGGGGTCTGGAAGTCTTTTGAACCCAGGAGGGTGACCTGAGAGCTGAGAGCGTCAGGTTCCTTTCGAACCGCCTCGGGGGTGTGAGAACCGCTGCGAGGGGCGACTCAGCAGGGTACGGGGCCTTTAGGGTCTTGACCGACTCGGGGGTGACAGAACCGCTGCGAGGGGCGACTCAGCGGGGTACGGGGCCTTTAGGGTCTTGACCGACTCGGGGGCACCGCCGTGCCGAGGCCGAGTGGTGTCCCGTGGGCCGCGATGCTAGTGAGCTCCCTTTGAACCAGCTTGGGGGTTTATCTGCCCCCCAGGAAACTCTGTTGATTGGAATCCGTAGGTCTTGAGCTTGAGGGTGCCGACACAGAGCCGATCTTGGGTGCCGACGCGGAGTCGGTCTTTGCTGCCGACGCAGAGCCGGTACTTGTTGCCAACGCGGAGTTGGTCTTTGGTGCCGATGCGGAGTCGGTCTTTGTTGCCGACGCGGAGCCGGTCTTTGTTGCCTTTGCGGAGCCGGTCCTTGTTGCCGACGTGGAGTCGGTCTTTGTTGCCAACGCAGAGTTGGTCTTTGGTGCCGACGTAGAGTCGGTCTTTGTTGCCAACGCGGAGTTGGTCTTCGGCATCGACGCGGAGTCGGTCTTTGTTGCCAATGCGGAGTTGTTCTTCGGCGTCGACGCTGAGTCGGTCTTTGTTGCCAACGCGGAGTTGGTCTTTGGTGCCGATGCGGAGTCGGTCTTTGGCGCCGACGCGGAGTCGGTCTTTGTTGCCAACGCGAAGTTGGTCTTCGGCGCGAACGCGGAGTCGGTCTTTGTTGTCAACGCGGAGTTGGTCTTTGGTGCCGACGCGGAGTCGGTCTTTGTTGCCAACGCGGAGTTGGTCTTCGGCGCTGACGCGGAGTCGGTCTTTGTTGCCAACGCGAAGTTGGTCTTCGGCGCCAATGCGGAGTCGGTCTTTGTTGCCAACGTGGAGTTGGTCTTTGGTGCCGACTCGGAGTCGGTCTTTGGCGCCGACGCGGGGTCAGTCTTTGTTGCCAACACGGAGTTGGTCTTCGGCGCCGACGCGGAGTCGGTCTTTGTTGCCAACGCGGAGTTGGTCTTTGGTGCCGACGTGGAGTCGGTCTTTGTTGCCAACGCGGAGTTGGTCTTTGTTGCCAACGCGGAGTTGGTCTTCGGTGCCGACGCGGAGTCGGTCTTTGTTGCCAATGCGGAGTTGGTCTTTGGTGCCGACGTGGAGTCGGTCTTTGTTGCCAACGCGGAGTCGGTCTTTGGTGCCAACACGGAGTTGGTCTTCGGCGCCGACGCGGAGTCGGTCTTTGTTGCCAACGCGGAGTTGGTCTTCGGCGCCGATGCAGAATCGGTCTTTGTTGCCAACGCGGAGTTGGTCTTTGGTGCTGACGCGGAGTCGGTCTTTGTTGCCAACGCGGAGTTGGTCTTTGGTGCCAACGCGGAGTTGGTCTTCGGCGCCGATGCGGAGTCGGTCTTTGTTGCCAACGCGGAGTTGGTCTTCGGCGCCGACGCGGAGTCGGTCTTTATCGCCGACGCAGAGCCGGTCCTTGTTGCCGACGCGGAGTCGGTCTTTGTTGCCAACGCGGAGTTTGTCTTTGTTGCCGACGTGGAGCCGGTCCTTATTGCCGATGCGGAGTCGGTCTTTGTTGTCAATGCGGAGTTGGTCTTTGTTGCCGACGCGGAGTCGGTCTTTGTTGCCAACGCAGAGTTGGTCTTCGGCGCCGACGCGGAGTCGGTCTTTGTTGCCAACGCGGAGTTGGTCTTCGGTGCCGACGCGGAGTCGGTCTTTGTTGCCGACGCGGAGCCGGTCCTCGGCGCCGACACGGAGTCGTTCTTTGTTGCCAACGCGGAGTTGGTCTTTGGTGCCGATGCGGAGTCGGTCTTTGTTGCCGACGCGGAGTCGGTCTTTGTTGCCGACGCGGAGCTGGTCTTTGGTACCGACGCGGAGTCAGTCTTTGGTGCCAATGCGGAGTTGGTCTCTGTCTAAGAAATACACTCATCCCAAGAGCGTGATAAGACAAGGATATTCTGAATAATACTTTATTAAAGGATCAGCAAGCTACTGAGAGTACCGTCCGTGTTCTGAATGTGGAGGTGAAGCTTCCCATTTTGATGCCAACTTGCTTCCTTCCGTTGGGGCATTGTTGGGGCAAATCTGAGGCGCTGGAGGTGCCGACGCACCCGGGGCCATGAGGTTTCCTCGAACGAACTTGCCCAAGTGGCCCTGCTGGACAAACTTTTCAATGGCCTTCTTCAACTGGCGGCAATCTTCGGTGTCATGCCCACAGTCTTGGTGATACCGGCAGTAAAGCCCTTTGTTGTGGGGGTTTATTGACTTTAGGGGACGTGGGCGTTGAAAGTAAGGCTCCTCCTCAATCTGTAGCAGGATGTGGGAGATCGGAGCCGTGAGAGGAGTAAACCGCCCCTTAGGAACCAGCGCCTGGGGCCGTTGGTCAAAGCGACTGGGTGGCTCGGGCTGCCTGGATCATCCCTCAGCTGGTTCCGTGGGGGTTGGCTTCTTATTGGAACTCCTGCCGGCTTCCCTTCTGGACGAGTCAGCCTCGTTGGCGCGGATGTACTTCTGGGCCCGGAGGAGGAGGTCGGAATAAGAGCTCGGGGGCTTCTTATCCAGGGAGAAGGTGAAGCAGGACGGAAAGAGTCCCCGCTTCAGCGCTAGGGAGGCCATCGCTTCGTCGAGATGGTAGACCTCGAGGGCGACGGTTTTGAATCGGGACACGAAGTTCCGTAGTGACTCTCCTTTCTTCTGGCGGACGGAGAAGAGGCTGTCTACCACCCTTGGGATCTGGCGGTAGGCATCAAAGTGGGCCAAAAATGCCCTCTCCAGCTCCCGGAAGGAGTCGATGCTGTGAGGGGGCGGGCGTGAGTGCCATGCACGTGCGGCCCTCCACAGAGTTGCTGGGAAGGCCTTGCAGAGGAGGGCGTCTGGGGCACCCTGGATTTGCATCATAGCCTTGTAACTTTCGAGGTGGTCGAGGGGGTCAGTCGTACCATCGTACGGGTCCACCTGGGGGAAGCAGAATCTGGAGGAAACCGGTTCCTCCAGTATGCGACGAGTGTAGTGAGGACGAGTGTCGAACTCTTCCTCCGACTGACGGTTGATCTTCTTGGCGAGCTCGTCTAGTCGCCTGTCGTACTCCTCCAGGCGTTCCTCCGCCTGGCGGTTGATCATCGGGGCCCTCCGAGGTGGCTCGGAGGAAGAAGAAGAAGAGGAGGCGGACGGAGATGGAGGCGGAAGTCGGGGCTTCCACCTGGGTTCCTCGTGATAATGCGGCTTGGGAGGAAATTTGTTGGGGCCGCGGTCAGAGGACCGTGGCCGCTTGGAGGGCTTGCGTCGAGGCTTCCTGGGGGAAGCTTAACGTCGGCCGGTCTCTCGCCGACAGGCCTCCCACCGGGGGGAGCCTCCCCTCGCCGACTGCTGACTGACGAGGGGAGCGGTTTGATGCTGGGTGGCCATGGACTGTGGTTGCTGGAGGCCGTGGATCATGGCGGTGAGATTCTAGACTTGCTGGGAAAGAGTCGCCAGCCGCTCCGCTGTTTGGATAGCGGCGTCCGGCGGCGAGCAAGCGACCGGAGGGTCGGCAGCAGGGGGATTGGCCTCCTGCTGTCTAGTTGGCGGGGGAAGCCCCGCTGGGCAGCTGATGGAGGCGTCCTGAGCTCGGGTCACCACCATGGCTTCTGGAAGAAGAGGGGGGACGAAAGATGTAGCTCGGGGAGGACGTTCGCTACTTTTTCTTATGCCCCCCTTCCTGGTGCGCCAATATGATGACGCCCGATCACCTCTCCTGGATGTTGGGAATGGAGGCGCTCCTCGAATCCTCGCCTCGCCGGGTTGCCTGCAAGGAAGTCCCGGGGCCAGAGGGGGCTCCGGTGGGACCCTCCGATGGCCAAGTTAGTGACTGAGGTCACAGCTGAAGAAGGGCTCGAGTGAGCCCTGTTTTGGGTGGAGAAGAGGGGTCTCCGAGAAGAGGAATCCCTTTTGAGAGTTTAGATGGCGATTTTGGGGGTTATCGCGCGTACCTGTTTGGTGAGTGGATTTACCCTTTTATAGGGGTTGACACTGGCACGACCACGTGGGGTGGCGTGAAGTCAAAACGTCTGCAGAGCCCTTGCGTGAATCTGGGCTGGTTGGTGGGTTACGTCCCATCAGCAGCGGGGCTGTCGGGCGGCGCGCGTCAGAGAGGCAGATTCTTGAGTCGTTGGGGCTGATCTGGCGGGAACTGGGAGATCCCGATTTGTCAGGGCCAAGCCGGGTCGATCCGAGATGGCCGGGGCCCATCCAGCCGGCAAGGCAGTGCCGGGGCGGGGCCGACTCGGCGGGACTGGAGACGCCGGGGCCGAGTCGGGCCGGCCGGGGATGGCTTTGGCCGACTCGGCGGGACTGGAGACGCCGGGGCCGAGTCGGGCCGGCCGGGGATGGCCTTGGCTGACTCGTCTGAACTGGAGACGCCGGGGCCGAGTCGGGCCGGCCGGGGACAGCCTTGGGCGACTTGGCGGGACTGGAGACGCTGGGGCCGAGTCGGGCCGGCCGGGGATGGCCTAGGCCGACTCGGTGGGACTGGAGACGCCGGGGCCGAGTCGGGCCGGCCGGGGATGGCCTTGGCCGAGTCGGTGACACTGGAGACGCCGGGGCCGAGTCGGGCCGGCCGGGGGCGGCCTTGGCCGACTCGGCGGGACTGGAGACGCCGGGGCCGGCGGGGATGCGCCGGGGCCGCCTTGCTTGGAGACACCGGGGCCGGCTAGGAATGCGCTGGGGCCGCCTTGCTTGGAGACACCGGGGCCGGCTAGGAATGTGCCGGGGCCGGCTAGCTTGGAGACGCCAGGGCCGAGTCGGGCCGGCCGGGGCGGCCTTGGCCGACTCGGCGGGACTGGAGACGCCGGGGCTGGCGAGGAATGTGCCGGTGCCGCCTTGCTCGGAGACACCGGGGGCCGACGCTGGCGGCCGGCGCTAGGGTCTGTCGGCCTTTGGGCCGTCGGGTGTCGTCCTTTGGGGCCATCGAGTGTCGGTCTTGGAGATGTCGGCCTTTGGGGCCGTCGGGTGTCGGCCTTTGGGGCCATTGAGTGTCAGTCTTGGAGATGTCGGCCTTTGGGGCCGTCGGGTGTCGGCCTTTGGAGCCGTCGAGTGTCGGTCTTGGAGATGTCGGCCTTAAATTTTATTTTTCGTGAGGTCAACTGGCCATCAGGATGTGTAGCCAGGATCACCCGTGAAGTCGGAGAAGAACTTGGGAACGAGATGGACGCTTCGGTGCCACGGCCTCTCCTGCATGGGGGGCACGTTGGGGCCATGCAACGTCGGAGCGTGGGGCGTGCTGAAGTTGGTGAAGCGGCAACCGAGGCTTCACTGGAACAGACGCTCGGGACAACCAAAAGCGTCCGGCCCCGTTCTAGGATCCGGAATGATGCTGGGACCCCTCGGCCGAGTGGAAGAAGCCAAGGGCCGAGGCCGACGGGAAGAGGCCGATGGGGAGCTCGATCTCTGGCTTGGAGATGGAGGCCGAGGAGAGCTCGGGAGGCTGCATGGCCGAGGGGAGCTCGAGGGGAGCTCGATCCCTGGCTTGGTGACGGAGGCCGAGGAGAGCTCGGGAGGCTGCATGATCGAGGGGAGCTCGATCTCTGGCTTGGTGACGGAGGCCGAGGAGAGCTTGAGAGTCTGCATGGCCGAGGGTAGCTCAATCTCTGGCTTGGATACGGAGGCCGAGGAGAGCTCAGGAGGCTGCATGGCTGAGGAGAGCTCGATCTCTAGCTTGGTAGCGAAGGCCGAGGAGAGCTCGGGAGGCTGCAAGGCCGAGGGAGCTCGATCTATGGCTTTGTGACGATGGCCGAGGAGAGCTCGGGAGGCTGCATGGCTAAGGGGAGCTCGATCTGTGGCTTGATGTGGGGTGCCAGGCTCTTCCATGGGACAAAAGGAGGGGGGCCCCACGATGTTGACATCTCCATGCAGGTGCCTGGCCCTCCCATGGGCTTAACAAAAGGAGTGGCCAATGGGTCCACGTGCATTGGATTCATGTTCACACTCTTGGATCCCATGCAACGCACCCCTCCCCCTACAGACCCACGCCACCCTCCTCCCTGAAGCTTGAGCCTTCCTCTGAAGGAGTGGAGGAAGGAGCCGAGGCGAAACGGAAGACACGACTTGAACTGAGCCGAGAGCCAGATCTGAGGCGTCCCGGAGCAAGGCCGAGGGGGTCGCAGGCAGGAACCCAGGCCTAGGAGGCCGGCAGCGGAGTCTGGGGGCGGCCCCGTTGCTGCACTTCTTATAATCCTATGACATTACTCGAGCTTGCAAATCTCGGAATACTAAGAACGGATGCATTGGACGACGAAGGACCAACCTTCAGCTTCTAGTTGAGATGGAGGGAGGTGAGCTAGACGAAGAGGTTTAGAGGACAGGACCAGGAGTCCGGAATGGTGCTGACTAATTAACCAAGCTCCTCATCAACAACACCGAGAGTGGCAGGAGCTAGGAGACGACGGTTCGTGGAGAGCCAGGACATAGGTCGGAAGGATCCAATGGAGGGCGATGGGGATGACTATGGCTAGAACCGGAAGCAGGGGGCTTTGGGAGTTGAAGACAGGAGAGGCCGCAGAGGACTGGGATGGAGGTGTCGGGAGGCTGGGAGCAGCGAACTCGAGAAGGAGATGGAGGGGCCATCGAGGGGCTCGGGGCTGCCGAGGAAGCTTGGGCCGAGATGAGATCGGGTTAGAGGAGAGAGAAAGATGGCAGACTTAGGGAGGCCGTCCTGGACTTGCTGGGTCCATCAAGAACTTGCTGGGACCGAGAAGGAAAGGCCGATTTGCCGAGACCAAGCTTAGATGCTGTCATTGTGGCCCATGGGGCCCACTAGCCCCATCATTATCCACAATCATATTAGCTTTTTTCAACTTTTTTAAAGATATTTTTTTCTTATAATTTCAAAATGGATAAACATAATCCTTCGGTTAACTTCTCAATGATAGAAGTCATTACATGTTTATCACATATTGATGCAGGCTTATTGAAAGGGTCTAGCCATCGACTTTCATGAATTCTTTTAATCTTGTTACTGTCATGCAAATCACTAATAATAAATATAGTTACTATTGTGACCCCAAATATGTTGGATCAAATTGGACCACCGATCACTAATACTAAAAGTAGTTACTATCATAGCTCCAAATATGTTGAATCAGATTGGACGTGCTTGATCAAAACTTGATCCAGTTTTATCTGATAGCATCATTTTGGATTAATACCTAACCTATTGACCGATCAAATTGAATTGAGTGGGGTCAATTAAAAGAAAAAATATCTAATTTGCCATTCAAGTCAGGTTGGAATCAATCTCATGGCCTAGATCTAATTTTTTTTTAAAAAAAATCTAGGTTGACATTGGAATTAGAAAAAAAAAAATCAGATCTCTAATTGAAGTTTAAAACTCTAACAATCTTCTTGCAACCAATTTTATATATATATATATATATATATATATATATATATATGTAATAATTGATAATTAAAAACAAGATTACTAAAACTTTTCATATAGAATGAAAGGATTGCCTACTTTAATAAATACTTTTGGATAATAGAACTTTTAATATTGTGAATATTTCTTTTTGGTAATTCACATGAATCAAACCTTAATTTTAAAGTATAGATGAATGATAAACTTAGAAATGTGGTGAAATATTGATTCATTAAAAAAATAAATGTTTAAACACAACTCAATGAACACTATAGGAAAAATCAGTAATAGCGATGCCAATTTAGCGATGAATTTTTGCGTCACTAAATTGTGATCAAATTGCGACAACTCAGCGAGAAAAAAAATAGCAACTCAATTAGCGACGCAATAATAATGCGTCGCAATATAGCGACGCATTAGCGACGCAAAAATCAGAAAATAAAAAAAATCGTTAATATAGCGATGTAGTCATGCAGTGATTGCATCGCTATTTAGTGACGCAATAGCGACGTAAATAATAAAAAAAATATAATTTTTAATATAGAGACGCAATTATGCGTCGCTATATTGCGACGCAAATTTGCATCGCAATATAGTGACGCATTAGCGATGTAAAAACTATTTTAATTTAAAAAAAATTGTTATTATAGCGACGCAGTGATTGCGTCGCTATTTAGCGATGCAATAGCGACGCATTTAACAAAAAAATAAAAAAAATTAATTTTTAATATAGCGACGCAATAATGCGTCGCTATATTGCGACGCAACTATTTGCGTCACAATATAGCGACGCATTATTGCGTCGCTAAAACCCAAAAAATTTAAAAAATTTTCGTTAATATGACGACGCAGTGATTGCATCGCTATTTAGCGACGCAATAGCGATGCAAATACCAAAAAATTAAAAAATTTAATTTTTAATATTGCGACGCAACATTGAGTCGCTATATTGCGACGAACATTATGCGTCGCAATATAGTGACGCCTTAGCGACGCAAAAACCTAAAAAATTAAAAAAATTCGTTAATATAGCAATACAATGGTTGCATCACTATTTAGCGATGCAATAGCGACACATATACCAAAAAAATAAAAAAAATTTAATTTTTAATATAATGATGCAAAAACCTAAAAAATTAAAAAACAAATCGTTAATTTAGCGACGCATATAATAAAAAAAAATAATTTTTATTGTGGCCATGGTCAGCAACCAAGGCCGTGGCCTGGCCATCGCCAGGCAGCCGGTAAAATTAAAAAAAAGGGGTTTTTTTCCACAACCCCTCCCGTGAAAAAAAAATAACAAAAAATATAAAGTGGTTCACCCCTTTCTTGTCGGCCACGGCAGTGTCTGTCGTCGATCATCGCCAATCGGGATCATGGCTTGGATCGATCGCAACCATCGGATCGTTGCAGATCGGATGGATTGCAACCGTCGAATCGATCATCACTGATCGGGATCATGGCTTGGATCGATCGCAACCGTCGGATCATCGCTGATTGGATGGATCGCAGCGGTCGGATCGATCATCGCCGATCGGGATCATGGCTTGGATTGATTGCAACCGATCGAATATTGTCGCCGATCGGATGGATCGCAACCGTCGAATCGATCATCGTCGATTTGGATCATGGCTTGGATCGATCGCAACCGTCGGATCGTCGCCGATCAGTTGGATCGCAATCGTCGGATCGATCATCGCCGATCGGGATCATGGGTTCAATCAATCACAACCGTCGGATATCGTCGCCGATCGGATGGATCGCAACCGTCGGATCGATCATTGCCGATCGGGATCATGGCTTGGATCAATCGCAACCGTCCGATATCATCACCGATCGGATGGATCGCAACGGTCGGATCGATCATCACCGATCGGGATCATGGCTTTGATTGATCGCAACCGTCGGATTATCGCCGATCGGATGGATCACAACAGTCGAATCGATCATCGCCGATCGAGATCATGGCTTGGATCGATCGCAATCGTCGGATCGTCACCGATTGGTTCTATATGTAATGGTCTGATCGATCATCCCCGATCAGGATCAGGGCTTGGATCACTCGCAACCGTCAGATATCGTCGCCGATCGGATGTATTGCAACGGTCGGATCGATCATCACCGATCGGGATCATGACTTTGATCGATCGCAACCGTTGGATCGTCGCTGATCGGATGGATGGCAATGGTTGGATCGATCATCTCCGATCGGGATCATGGCTTGGATCGATCGCAACCGTCGGATCATCACCGATCGGATGGATCACAGCGGTCTAATCGATCATCGCCGATCGAGATCATGGCTTGGATCACTCGCAACCGTCGGATATCGTAGCTGATCGGATGGATCGAAACGGTTGGATCGATCATCGCCGATCGGGATCATGGCTTGGATCGATCGCAACCATCGAATCGTCGCCGATCGGTTGGATCACAACGGTCTGATCGATCATCACCGATCGGGATCATGGCTTGGATCACTCGCAACCGTCAGATATCATCGCTGATCGGATGGATCGCAATCATCGAATCGATCATCGCCGATTGGGATCATGGCCTGGATCGATCGCAACCGTCGGATCATCGCCGATTAGTTGGATCGCAACCGTCAGATCGATCATCGCCGATCGAGATCATGGGTTCAATCGATCGCAACCATCGGATATCGTCGCCGATCGGATGGATCGCAACCATCAGATCGATCATCGCAGATCGCGATCATGGCTTAGATCGATTGCAACCATCGAATCGTCGCTGATCGAATGGATCGCAGCGGTCGGATTGATCATCGCCGATCGGGATCATAGCTTGGATCACTCGCAACCGTCGGATATCGTAGCCGATCGAATGGATCGAAACGGTTGGATCGATCATCCTCGATCGGAATCATGGCTTGGATCGATCACAACCGTCGGATCATCGCCGATCGGATCGATAGCAGCGGTCGGATCGATCATCGCCAATTAGGATCATGGCTTGGATCGATTGCAACTGTCGGATCATCGCCAATTGGTTGGATCGCAATGGTCGGATCGATCATCGCCGATTGGGATTATGGCCTGGATCGATCGCAACCATCAGATCGTCACCGATTAGTTGGATCGCAACCGTCGGATCGATCATCACCGATCGGGATCATGGGTTCAATCGATCGCAACCGTCGGATATCGTCGCCGATTGGATGGATCGCAACCGTCGGATCGATCATCGCAGATCAGAATCATGACTTAGATCGATCACAACCGTCAGATCGTCATCGATCGGTTCTATATGTAATGATCGGATCGATCATCCCCAATCAGGATCATGGCTTTGATCACTCGCAACCGTCGGATATCGTCGCCGATCGGATGGATCGTAACGGTTGGATCGATCATCGCCGATCGGGATCATGGCTTTGATCGATCGCAACTGTCGGATCATCGCCGATCGGATGGATGGCAATGGTCGGATCGATCATATCCGATCGGGATCATGGCTTGGATTGATTGCAACCATCGGATCGTCGCCGATCGGATCGATTGCAGCGGTTGGAACGATCATCGCCGATCGGGATCATGGCTTGGATCACTCGCAACCGTCGGATATCGTAGCCGATCGGATGTATCGAAACGGTCGGATCGATCATCCCCGATCGAATCATGGCTTGAATCGATCGCAACCGTCGGATCATCGCCGATCGGGATCATGGCTTGGATCGATCGCAACCGTCGGATCGTCACCGATTGGTTCTATATGTAATGGTCGGATCGATCATTTCCGATCGGGATCAGGGCTTGGATCACTCGCAACCGTCAGATATCGTCGCCGATCGGATGGATCGCAACGGTCGGATCGATCATCACCGATTGGGATCATGGCTTTGATCGATCGCAACCGTCGGATCGTCGCTGATCGGATGGATGGCATTGGTCGGATCGATCATTGCCGATCGGGATCATGGCTTGGATCGATCGCAACCGTCGGATCGTCACCGATCGGATGGATCATAGCGGTCTGATCGATCATCGCCGATCGAGATCATGGCTTGGATCACTCGCAATCGTCGGATATCGTAGCTGATCGGATGGATCGAAACGGTTGGATTGATCATCGCCGATCGGGATCATGGCTTGGATCGATCGCAACCATCGGATCGTCGCCGATCGATTGGATCACAACGGTCTGATCGATCATCACCGATCAGGATCATGGCTTGGATCACTCGCAACCATCGGATATCATCGCCGATCGGATGGATCGCAATCGTCGAATTGATCATCGCCGATTGGGATCATGGCCTGGATTGATCGCAATCGTCGGATCATCGCCGATTAGTTAGATCGCAACCGTCAGATCGATCATCGCCGATCGAGATCATGGGTTCAATCGATCGCAACCATCGGATATTGTCGCCGATCGGATGGATCACAACCATCGGATCGATCATCGTAGATCGTGATCATGGCTTAGATCGATTGCAACCGTCGAATCGTCACTGATCGGATGGATCGCAGCGGTCGGATCGATCATCGCCGATCGGGATCATGGCTTGGATCACTCGCAACCGTCGGATATCGTAGCCGATCGGATGGATCGAAACGGTCGGATCGATCATCCCCGATCGGAATCATGGCTTGGATCGATCGCAACCGTCGGATCGTCGCCGATCGGATCGATAGCAGCAGTCGGATCGATCATCGCCAATTAGGATCATGGCTTGGATCGATCGCAACTGTCGGATCATCGCTAATCGGTTGGATCGCAATGGTCAGATCGATCATCGCCGATTGGGATCATGGCCTGGATCGATCACAACCGTCAGATCGTCGCCGATTAGTTGGATCGCAACCGTCGATTCGATCATCACCGATCGGGATCATGGGTTCAATCGATCGCAACCGTCGGATCGATCATCGCAGATCGGAATCATGACTTAGATCGATCGCAACCGTCGGATCATCGTCGATCGGTTCTATATGTAATGATCGGATCGATCATCCCCAATCAGGATCATGGTTTGGATCACTCGCAACCGTCGGATATCGTCGCCGATCGGATGGATCGTAACGGTTGGATCGATCATCGCCGATCGGGATCATGGCTTTGATCGATCGCAACTATCGGATCATCGCCGATCGGATGGATGGCAACGGTCGGATCGATCATCTCCGATCGGGATCATGGCTTGGATCGATTGCAACCATCGGATCGTCGCCGATCGGATGGATCGCAGCAGTCGATCGATCATCGCCGATCGGGATCATGGCTTGGATCACTCGCAACCGTCGGATATCGTAGCCGATCGGATGTATCGAAATGGTCGGATCGATCATCCCCGATCGGAATCATGGCTTGGATCGATCGCAACCGTCGGATCATCGCCGATCAGGATCATGGCTTGGATCGATCGCAACCGTCGGATCGTCGCCGATCGGATGGATCGCAGCGATCGGATCCAAGCTATAATGCATCGCAATATTAGTTTATAAATTAATAAACTAATATCAATATTTGTAATATTAAATTAATAAACTAATATCAATATTGCAATGCAGTATAATTGCATCGCAATATTGCGACGCATAGTGGATGCGTCGCAATATTAGTTTGTTAATTTAAAACTAATATGGCGACGCATAATGGATGCGTCACAATATTAGTTTTAAATTAACAAACTAATATTACGATGCATTATGATTGCGTCGCATAATGGATGTGTCGCAATATTAGTTTTAAATTAACAAACTAATATTGCAATGCATTATGATTGCATCGTAATATTGCGACGCATAATGGATGCATCGCAATATTAGTTTTATATTAACAAATAATATTGTGACGCATCCATTATGCATCGCAATTTTGATATTAGTTTATTAATTTAATAATATAAATATTGCGATGCATTGCATTTTCCAGGTACTCCTCTCCCCCCCTTCCCGTCTTCTCCGGCCACAGCCGCGGCCTTGGCCTGGCCACAGTGGCCAGGCCACGGGAAAATATTGATTTAACAGGGGGAACCCCTCCTCCCCCCCCCTCTTGTCAATTTAACAGTGGGGGGGGGGGGAATCCCCCCCTCCCGTCTTCTCCGGCCACGGCCGGGGCCGTGGCCGGTCGTGGCCTGGCCACAGTGGCAAGGCCATGGGAAAAATTAATTTAACAAAGCGGGGGACCCCTCCCATCTTCTCCGGCCACGGGCCGTGACCAATCGTGGCCTAGCTAGAGTGGCCAGGTCACGAGAAAAAAAAAATTTAATAGGGGGAAATCCCCCCCTCCTCCCGTCTTCTCCGGCCACGGCCCCGACCGTGGCCGTCCGTGGCCTGGCCACGGTGGCCTATGGCCAGACCACCAAAAAAATAAAAATAAAAAAAAAAAAAACAGGAATGGATTTTTTATTAAATTAATATAAAAATAAATTTATTACAAAATATTATTAGTAAGCTGTTTTAATATTTAATCTTAATAATTTATTATTTATTGATAAACTATTATAATAAAAAATTTATTACAAAATTTTATTCTTTAATATTACAAAATATATTTCATAACCAATTTTAATGATTAAACTATTTAATTATTAATATTAAAAATATTATTAGTAAGCTATTTTAATATTTTAATTTTAATAGTTTATTTAAAAATATTATTATATCAATTAAATTTAGAAAACCCCTATAGTAATATTATTATATTAAATAAATAATATATTACAATAATATTAGAATACAGTATAGTATTATTTTAATATTATATAAAATATTATATTATGTGATATTATAATATAATAATATAATGATTCTATAACATCAATATATTGAACTATTTTGGGTTTGATGAAATTTTAAAATAAATTCGAAATAGTTTTCTTCATGCATGTCTTATTGTCAGAGTGTTATTACAAGTTCTTGTTACAATATTAAATTTAATATTATATTCATTTTTACCAATAAAAAATTATTTATAATAAACTCATTATAAATTAATATGAAATTTTGATATCATTCAATATTTGAATTTTTTGTTATTAAATTAGAAAAATAAAATTTATTATCACTTTAACTTATAATATTCACTATGATCATAAAAAAGTATGTTTATGATAATTAATTTAGGACACTTTATTAATAATATAATATGATAATATATATTAACTTATATTAGTTCATAATATTATAATATATAATAACAATAAATTATGGTATTCTAATAAATAATGGTTGCAATATAACATCAATGTAGTATTTGCTAATTAGTGATTCTGATCGATAGTAAATTAATTAAAGAAATTGCTTTACGATTATTTAGTGCTTATTATGTTTTAAATTAATTCAGTCATAATTGATTAGTGATTTTTATATAGTCATGGTTTAATTTCTCAGTCTATTAAACTATGCATGACAGTTTATTGATGAACATTTGACATATGTGAGTTCTAATTTTATTGATATTATAATATGATATTATAATATCATATTATAATATGATTTTATAATATCATATTATGTCTTGATTATTTACATCCTGCTTCAAATTGAATGATGCATTAAATTATGTAATGCTAGAATGAACGTCTTATTGTAGTTCTATTTAATTTTCAGCACCGAATTAGTAGTTTCAATGATTATATTTTAGTCTTCACATAGAATTATGTAATGAGTTTATTATGGAATTGACAAGAATTTTTGAATAACAAGCATAAGTTCGATTGTCTTTGGATTTTCATATTATTTCTCACAGCACTATAACCTTTAGACCCGTTTGAGAATTTGTAAGACTTAGTCTTGCAAATTCTCAAATTATCCTGGTGGACAGTTTGAGAATATTTTTTGCGATATGTTAGTCTGCTATTAATCATCGTTGGTTGAGATTACGGTTTGTATTTGCTCATACGTTCTCCTAGTGTGGCATATATGCCACACATTTAGGAGAACATATGGGGAAATGCTGCTGAAATTTCAACGTAACCGATCGATGATAATTAATAGCAGAATAACATATCATAAAAAATATTCTTGAATGGGATAGGGCCTTACCTTTTAGACATGGAGTGAAGGTGGAATTAATTTAGGACACTTGAATGCTTGTGAAGTCTCATGATTGAACGACCGCCTTGCGGCCCGACCCGAACTCAAGCCCTAGCATTAGCCTGGCATGAACCTGTGCCTCGGTCCTTGCTAGCACGCCAAGGATTGTAGCCATGGCCCGGCCTTGCAGGGTAGGGACCTTAGTTGTGTAAAAGAAAATTGGTTTAGTTATAAATGATTTAAATGGTTGTTATTAACCTTAGTTGTGTAAAAGAAATAATTTAGTTATATATTTAGTAATGCTAATATAGTTTTATAATGTGGTTTCCTTTAATGTTTACCAGAAATTGTATAAGTCGGTCAAAAATGAGCGGGGCTCGCTCGTGGATGTATGCAAGGATAAAAGATGGCTTGCTTAATCCAGATTTTCTGAATGGATTGGAAGAATTTATCGCATTTGCATGTAGCCAACCTGAATGGATGGATGGGCCTAGGATTAGGTGCCCATGCAACTTTCACAGGTGTCAGAATAAAGCCTACAGAGATGTTGAAACTGTTAAGGTGCATTTGTGTAAAAAGGGGTTTGTTCCTGATTACGATGTTTGGTACTGTCATGGTGAACCAGAGGAAATTCCAGCAGCTTTTACAAGCCAACAAGTGTCAATTCCCGTAGATGAACCATTTGTGAATTTAAACACATATGAAGAAATGGTGATGAATGCATCGGGTAATGAATTCAATCAGAATACATTTATGGAAGAACCAAATCCAGATGCACAGCAATTTTATGATATGTTGCGTGCTGCAAATCAAGAATTGTATCCTGGTTGTGAGGGCCATTCCCAGTTGTCTATGGCTGCTCGGTTGTTGAATATTAAGGCAGAACATCGATTATCAGAAAAGGCATTCAATTCTGTAGCTGGGTTAATCAAGAAAATTTTGCCAAATGATAATGTTGTAGCAGACAGTTTTTACTCAACGAAGAAGTTGTTGCGTGGGCTTGGGCTCCCAGTTAATAAGATCGATTGTTGCTTGAACAATTGCATGATATATTGGGGTGAAGACTCAGAGCTGCGATGGTGTAAGATTTGTGGGCAATCGAGGTACAAAAATGGCGAAGGGGGAGCTAGTACAAGTAGGAGGAAAAGTGTGCCTTACAAGAGGATGCATTACTTTCCTCTTACTCCACGCCTGCAGAGATTATACAGATCTGAGGCTACAGCTGCTGATATGAGATGGCATGCCGAACATGAATCTAAAGAGGATGAAATGCGGCATCCGTCAGATTCAAAAGCTTGGAAGCATTTCAATGAAAATCATCCTGATTTCGCTGAAGATATAAGGAATGTGAGATTAGGTCTTTGTACCGATGGCTTCCAACCATTTGGTCAAGCGGGCCAACAGTATTCATGTTGGCCTGTGATACTGACTGTATATAACCTTCCTCCATGGAAGTGCATGAAAGATTCTGCAATGTTTTTGTCAGTTTTGGTTCCAGGACCATCAAATCCAAAGGAAAAGATTGATGTCTTCCTGCAACCGTTGGTGGCCGAATTGAAAATGTTGTGGGAAACAGGAGTCATAGCCTACGACATTTCTATGAAACATAATTTCATCATGAGAGCTGCTTTGATGTGGACAATAAGTGACTTCCCGGCATATGCAATGTTGTCTGGTTGGAGCACTGCTGGACGTCTGGCATGCCCTCATTGCATGTATGATTCGGATGCATTTACATTGCAGAAGAGTGGTAAGCAGTCATGGTTTGATAATCATAGGAAGTTCTTGCCTCCAAATCATCCTTACAGGCGTAACTTGATCGCCTTCCGGAAGAACAAAGCAGTCACAAAATTCGCCGAACCGGTTAGGTCCGCACGGATATATTTGATACTATAGAGCATTTGGGGTTGAGGTATGCTTGGGAACCAGATGCAGATAGAATAAATGGCCGTATATGTAAAGAACATAACTGGAAGAAGCGGAGTATATTTTGGGATTTGCCTATTGGAGCACAAATCTCATCCGGCACAACTTGGATGTTATGCATATCGAGAAAAATTTCTTTGATAACATATTTAACACGGTGCTAAACATCCCGGGAAAAACCAAAGACACTGCAAAGTCAAGAGAAGAACTTAATCAGTATTGCAGAAGAGGTGATTTGAGGAGGAGTGCCGATGGGACCTATCCTAAAGCCTGTTACACTCTTGACAGAAATTCGAGAAGTTTTATGTAACTGGCTTAGAGGGTTAAAATTTCCAGATGGTTATGCCTCAAATATCGGTAGGTGTGTGGACATGCATAAGCTCAAGTTGTTCGGCATGAAGAGTCACGACTGCCATGTTTTCATGCAACGGTTATTGCCTATAGCTTTTCGTGAGTTGCTTCCGCAACATGTCTGGAAGGCATTGATGGAGCTCAGCTTGTTCTTCAAGGAGTTATCTGCCGCAGTCATTACTTCTGCATCCATGGCAAGGCTTGAGGAGGAAATTCAATTATTTTATGCAAGCTGGAGCGAATATTTCCTCCCAGTTTTTTTGACTCAATGGAGCATTTACCGGTTCACTTGCCATACGAAGCGAGCATAGCTGGTCCCGTGCAGTATCGCTGGATGTATCCTTTCGAGAGGTAAATATATACATCATTAAGACATGTTGACATTTCAAATATTATTTCATTGCGAGAAATTGGTTAATTTTTTTTCAACTTTACATATAGGTACCTTAAGAAGTTAAAAAATAATGTGCGTAATAAGGCAAGGGTTGAAGGTTCTATATGCAATGCACACTTGGTCGAAGAAGTTTCAGCTTTTGCCTCACATTACTTTGAGGGTCACGTCCACACGAGGAGCCAAAATCTTGGTCGTAACGATGACGTATGTGTGGACGAAGGAGAACCTAATGACGGTAGAATATCAATTTTTAAAGGTATCGGCCGTTCATTTGGGGGCAGAAGTCAAGAAATCTTAGCGATATGGAGTATAATGCAGCACATTATTACATCCTAATGAACTGTAGAGAAGTCGATCCATATATTGAGTAAGTGTATACTTCAATGCTTAATTGGAACTTCTAATTTAAATTGCAATATACCATAATATTTAATTGCTAACAGAGTTTTAATCCTTATCATCCCATAAGGATGTTGTGATAGACAACGACAGATGAATCCCGACATCAGTCAAGTTGCAATTGGGCAGAAGTTAGAAACGGAGTTCGCTTACTGGTTTTATGAATTTGTGAGTAGTATCACTCAATCAATTTCAATAATGGCTTTTATTTTTTGAATTGGTTGTGAATAGCTTATTAATTTATAGGTAAACGGTCCATGGTCCACAACCGACTAATATTTTCATTAAATGTCTATCGCAATGGCCATTGAAGACCGTAACAACCTCTACTGGCTATTTTGTTAATGGGTACAAATTTCAGATTGAACGATTAGCAGCTTCAAGAGGCACGCAGAACTGGGGCGTGTGTGTAAAGGAGAAAGTGTTGGAGCAAATATGCAGGATTATTACGGAAAGTTAGTAGAGGTGGTTGAAGTTGAATATCCCGGTTGGCCTATGAAACGAACCGTATTGTTTCGTTGTGATTGGTTCGATCCGACAGTTCCTGTGGGCAAAAGGGTTCATAACGACTACAATTTGGTTGAAGTGAACCATCGACGAAGATTGCAGAAATATGACCCATTCATCCTTGCATCCCAGCTCAGCAAGTGTTTTACTGCGGATATCCAAGTTTGCGCAACGACAAGCGAGATTGGTGGGCCGTTTCTAAAATCGTCCCACGTTCAACAATCGTATTAGAGGAGAGTTCATCAAGTCAATCAGCCGAGTGCCCTGCATTTCAAGAGGATGAGATGGAAATGCATGCAATTGAGGACGACACAAGGGCTCCTGAAACATCACTTAGAGATCCAAATGGTGATGTCCAAGAAATTGCGGATGCAAATGTTCGGTTTCCTTCCGATGATAATGAAACTGAATTGCAGTCCGATACGGCATCGGATGTTGAACCAACATTTCACGAAACAAATGACACCGATTAAACATAGAGGTTTTTTAAATTCAACTTTATTTTTATAAGTGTTAAATTTTTACATAGTCAATCATTAATCGTAATTTAATTGCATGAATCTTAGTATTTTCAGTATGACGGGCAGAGGTAGATCTACCGACGACAGAGTGAGCAGAGACGTAGCCCTGCCATCAGATCACATGAGCTTTGGAGATGGAGAGTTCGGATCTCCACACATCGCACAGCCTTCGATCTCTCAGCATCGATCCTGCATTGTATTACCATCCAGCCGATCGGCACATCCGAGAGTTCTTCCACCATCGGCCGCACCGTACTCATGGGCTGTAAGTATATACTAATTAAAATATATGTTTATGTTTTTAAGTCAATTACTTATAAACATGCATTTTTTTAACAGATTTATTGAGCAGCATCATGTATCCAGCCACATCAGCGCCGTATTTCAGAGGCGTGCAGATCCCAGTGGCTACGATTGGCGCCACGTATCTCAGCCACGAGGGAGTTTTATTTTTCTGAGTTTCAGGTAAACTTATTAAATACAATTTATCTGATATAATTTCTTAATCTTAATAAATTCTAAACTAACTATTTATTTTAATGCAGAAAAAGTTTACGTGGGACCCTGCCAGCCATGATGCCATTAGGGCAGCATGGGAGGCTCTTACGCCGATACTCCGACATGCTTCATCGTTGGAGGTCATCGGGTCAGCGTCCTGCGCATGTGCCAGAGGGTATTTGGCACGAGTGGCAGCAGGCCTGGCAGTCCGATGGCTGGCGCAGGAGGTCCGCATCCAGCACGAACCGCCGATCCGAGAAGGGCGGTCCTGGCACGGGTCTCTCCCGCCATACTTCGGGCTCCATTTCGATTCAGGAGCACAGACGCCGTATGGTAAGAAAACATAAATATTTTAATTACTAATTTAGTTATTTACAAATATTTTTATTAATATCAATTTTTTTTATGTTATAGTCTGAGCAGGAGGGCGGAGATCCTGGTGAGTTTCGTCTATTCAGGGCGACACACACCAGGAGGGACGGTTCCTGGGTCGATACGCGATCACGGAAGGTTGCGGTAAGAAATTAGATTTATGTAGTATCTGTTTAATTTCTAAAATTTTATTTAGAGAAATTTATTATTCATTTATTATTGATTTTATAATTCAAAGGCACGAGTCGAGGAGCTTCGCTCCCAGGCATCGCAGGTCGACTCCACTGATGGGGAGACGCCCGTCGAACTCTCAGCAGAGAAGAGTCGACGTGTGTTTTTGGAGGCTGTTGGTGCCCAGCCGCGAGACCGCAGGGTCTATGGTCTGGGCACTAGAGCTTCTGCATATTTTTCCCATCAGGCCTCCAGTTCACGCTATTTTGGTGATATTCCTGCCGAGCGTTTAGAGGACATTCGAAGATCTATTACGGAGGAGGTTCGGCAGGACGTTCGGCAGGAGATTCAGCAGGAGTTCGACCAGCACACGGAAGTCCTTCAGCACGAGTTCGACCAGCGCACGAAAGTCCTTCAGCACGAGCTCTCTGACATAAGAGAGGAGATGCATCACATGCGAGATTTGGTTAGCCACATGCCGTAGGGTTTCCAGCCACCACGTGATCGTGATAGTGGAGATTCTTGATGTATTTTTTTTTACTTTTTATGTGTTGTACATGAAACTTCAAAATTTTAATATATTAATTATTTTTGAAAATTTAATGATGAATGTTTCGATTAATATTAGTGTTTCGATCAATATCAGTGTTTCGATCATAATTTTTATAAATTTAACTATTTTAATTTATAATATTTTATATTTTTTTAAAAAAATTTAATTAACGATGCATTAGCGGCTGAAATTGCATCACTAATATATTTAAAATATTATTATTAAATACTACGACGCATTCAATTACGTCGCAATATTAAATTTAACCATTTTAATTTTTAATCTTTTTTATTTTTAAAAAAATATTTAATTAGCGATGCATTAGCGACTGAAATTGCGTCGCTATATTTCTAAAATATTATTATTAAATATTACGAGGCAACGTCTTAGCGTCACAATATTGCGACGCACTTGGTTGCGTTGCAATATTAAATTTAATCGTTTTAATTTTTAATTTTTAATATTATTTTATAAAAATTTAATTAGTGACTCATTAGTGACTGAAATTGCATCGCTAATATTTTTAAAATATTATTATTAAATATTGCACTGAGAGTCGCTATTTAGCGACACAATTGCGACTAAATTCATTCTGTGATGAGACTTACAGCGACGCTACAGTTGCGTTGCTAATGCCAGTTTAGCGACGCATTAGTGATGCATTTTTGCGTCGCTATATTTATTTTCTGTTGTAATGGAAAAGAAAAAAAGGCTAATTTAGGTAAGGACTCATCAACTTGATTGGAAAAGAGGTTTTGGAGAGAAGAAGATTGATGGGGATTTAATTTAAGAAATCTAGATGGCTAGATCTAGGTCTAAGTTGTTTCAGCTATATTTTAGATCGAGCCAAATTTAACTAAGATTATATTTTGCATTGCCATGATATTAATAAATAAAAACACAATTAATTTTTTTATATTTTTAATAATAGAAATATATTTGATAATCATTGTTGTTTTTTATTTTTGAAAAAATAAAAAGAAATATTAAGAAAGCTTACAATATGATAACGAGAGAGCCGATGTTTAAAACCCTCAGATCACAAATAAAAACCCTTCGGTTCCATCCATGGCGATTGTGAGACCTGACTAATTAGCCAGATCAAGTCCATTTGACCGGTCCGACTCAACCGGGGAATTAATGGAGGAGGCTGTTGCGTCACCTCCCCCATGATCTCCTATTAGCAGAGGGCCAAGGAGATTTAAAACACCTCGAACCCTCCTCCTCTAGCCTCAACACCCCACGGAGGAGCTCGGAAGAAGATCTTTTGAAAATCTCATGAGCTGGGAGGATTAGGTGAAGCTATGAAAAAGAGTGGTCTTCTTCTTTGAACCAAGTCCCTCAAAGACATCCAAACCTGAAAGTAAATTAGAAAAATCAAAGAAACACATGATATTATCAATATAGTCAGCTTGATATTAAATGTGGGAGACAAAAAATAATGTGTAACATTTATCTGGTATCACTATTGGATGCTCCATGGAACTTTGATATGTTTTAGCTGATCATTATTAGGAAAGGACCTACACATGATCATTACGAGGGTGAAGCAAATCTTATTAATCTACCTTGCAATTGCATGATTTGTGCACTTAGAGCAGCTGCATCAGTAAAAAAAAAGAGTCGGGCTGCAATTATGGGGATGGAAAAATCAAATACCACTTGTAGAGATACTATTTCAGTGTATATAGAAAAGTCTTCATCTTGTTTAGTTAATGTTTTATGATTATATGACAGCTTATTAATTAGGTTTCTTTTATCATGCTTTCAATTTGAATGGTATCATGAATAATAGAAAGTTTAAGGGCATAAGGATGTTTAGTAAGGGCTTAAAGATATTGAACCAGTAAGGGCGTAGGGACGTTGAATGGTAACTTTGAAGAGGTAACTTAAGATTGAGGGTTAAATTTAAAATGAACTTATGTAGAATACTTTTCATAGATATAAGAAGATACATAAAATAATATTTTTTTCTTAACTTGTACTTTAAATATACTTTAAAATTTTATATTCCTTTCCTTGAACTGAGACGGGACTTCCTTGAAATGGAGCATTGATTCCTAAAATAATAATAAAGAAAAAAAGGGAAAAAAAATGATAGGCAAAAATGAGTTTAGGGGCTCACGTAAAATAAAACAAAAAAGAATGCAGACTTTTTCCGTAAAGCACTTTCTTTGTGATCAACCAACTTCTCAAAAAAATTAATAAAGAAAAAATAATACAAGTTAAAGAGGAATGAATCTAGCATTTTTTTTTTTTTTGATGATCAACCAATATTTTTAAAAAAATAATAAAAAATAACATGCATTTTTCTTCGTGATCAATCAATATTAAAAAATACTAATGAAGAAAAAAACATATAAGCTGAGTAGGAGAGAGAGAGAGAGTTGATGTGATATAGTATAAATGAATTGACACGTTATCAAATAAAACAGTGCAATGTGTGAATGCTTCAAGATATTTCACATCCGCACTAATAGTTTTGTGAAAGAAAATAATACAGCACGAATGCCCAAAGATTTTTCACGTGCAGAGTCATAAATATTTTATGAATAAAAAAAAAAGATACGGTGTTATAATCGGATTTGTTCATTGACTGGCACAATGAATGATGCCGTCCACATGCTATTCGAGTATAGCCAGAATGTTGCAGTCCTTCCCATAGTTGGCATGGGTGGTCTGGGCAAGACCACGCTGGCCCAATTGGTTTATAAAGATAAGAGGGTGGAGAAGCATTTCCAGCGGCTCATATGGGTCTATGTGTCAGATGATTTTAATTTTGGGTAGCTGAGTCATCATTGAAGTAATGATTATGAAACCAACGAAACCATGGTTAAAAATAACACCTTTGGAGAAAATGATGGTGAAGTGAAGCTAAAGGAGGAATTTATTATTATTATTTTTTTTTAACCAGCCGGTGGATAGGATGGAAGTTCCAACGCTCAAAAAAGAATGAGAATCTTTGCGGCATGGTAGATGCTTTACATGATAATTCATAATAAAGCTTTTAGTCATTGATCACTTTATATAAGTTTTAATCAGTAGATTTTGTTGACCTTCTGGAACTGTCGCCATGTTTTTATGAAGGAAATAATTTTGAAACAATGGACAAGCTAGGTCCACTGGACTTAACAAAGAAGATGAAGGATAACTACAGGAGTAATATCTGGAAGAAGGCAGTGCCAAAACAAACCTCCATATGGTGAGGTACAGGCAATATAGCTAGAAGAGGGTAGGTGGATGAAGAGCTTGGTCTTGTCCAACTACCCCTTATACACCCTCGGTTGTTTAAGATGATTTTGATCACCACCGAAAAAAAAAAAACATGGGTAAGCTATGGCGATAAGAGGCACATCATCTTCAAAGTAGCTAAAAAATGAATCGGCTCAAGTACTAATCCAAAAAATTTTATATTTAAAGTATGACAAAAACGAATGATTCGATCATCGAATACATCGTCTTTGAATTAGACATCAACTCAAAAATTTACATATTTAAATTAACAACAAAATAAATAAATAAATAAATAATTAATTAACAACAAAATAAATACTTGGAAGGGGGCATTGCAAGGGTAATGCCAAGCAGCAGCAGCACCACCACCACCTTGTTATCCGCTGCTCATCCAATGCGGGAACAAGGGATCGATAGTGCTGTTCATGCGCAGGGCTGGATGAAGGATTGAGAGCCGCATTAATTGGCACGTCTCTAACGGTAAATTCACTGGCGAAGGATTGCATCCATTTATTATTCTTCTAGCTTGTTGACAAATTGCAAGATAGATAGCTTGTTCCCACTTTAATATTAAAATTCTCGATTTTCATCAGGTAAAAAAAAAAAACGCCCTATTTGAAAACAATAAATAAAAATTCGATCTGACCGAAAACAATAAATAAAAATTCGATCGTAAAAATTCTTTGTACACCTAAAAGATACAATATTTCTGATAAAAAACTGCATTGAAGTCAAAATCATTGACAAAAAAAAAATCCCTCTAGAAATTTTTCTGGTAACAAAATTATAATTCTCCAGGCGCAGGCGGAGAAGGAAAACTGAAGGTTTCAGAGCGAAAAAGAAGACGACGAAATTTATATAAGCCAATCATTGATGGTCATTCCTTCAATATGCGACCCGACGGACATATGAAATAGCATATTTAAATTATTTAAAATGGTTATAGCCAATTATTTGTTGTTCTTGATCACTTTATTAGTCCTTGATCTTGATGATCCATTATTTTTGAAAATTTAATGAAAGATTTAAAAACTCTCAATTTATGATAATAAAGCTTCTTCTCATTAGTATAGAAATTTTGAAAGGGTCTAGCCATCGACTATAGCATGGATTATTTGTTAATCCTATTACTGTCCCACAAATTACTAATAATAAATGTAGTTACTATTATGGCCCCAAATATATTGGATCAGATTGGACATGCTTGGTCGAGACTTGAACAAGTTTCATCTGATAGCATCATTTTGGATTAATACTTAACCTATTGACCGATCAAATTGAATTGAGTGGGGTCAATTAAAAGAGCTAGTATTACATATCAACAATCGAACTCGGTGATACTTCTTCCATCCAAATTGGTTTATATACTAATAGCTAGCGTAATAAACTCAGTCATACCAGTTGCCATAACTATGTTCTACCCAGCTTACTCGGCCTTCATGCCCTTTCATGGTCCGCCAATATAGGCTAGTAATGGTACTGCACTACAGTACTCAATCTCACTGTTAGAATTAGTACCATGTACCAGTAGTACCCATCATATGCACATCTCCCTCAAATATGCTACTTTCGAACATCTCCATACCATCACCAAGCCACACCTTATAGCCAGAATACCAAAACTCAGCAAGCATGGTAGAAAAAGCCCAAAATCATTTATATCAAAATAATATACTGCAATATACACATAAATCTATATGAATTCATAATATTCATCTCAAATCATGCAAGTAAAGCTCATAATAAAATATGATATATGCAAGCATGCAAGTCATGAAAACATATCTCATATATCAGTAGGATGTAGAACTCTTATTTCAAATCACTATTCCCACAATCTCCTCACTGGAACATATGTAGTCAAGAATCACCTATAATCCTACATAAACAATTAATTAATTTCATCAAAATCCATAACCAAGTAAAATTACCATTTTACTTCTCTAGCCTAAAATCTTAAAATGACTCTTTTGCCCCTCTTTGTCTAGCAATCCATACTTACTGATTTTTATCCAAATTTCATTATCTTTTATTTTTACAAACTTTTACTAACTTTGCAATATTTACAAAAATACCCTTATATTCGGGCGATAAATTTTTCTATAATTATCTTGATCGTTAATTAATTTAAATATAATAATCAAAACTAAACTCCTTGCTCATCACCATGGTTTAGTTTTTAAGGTCAGATTTGATCAATATAATTTTAAATAAATATATTTCCTTAGGGTCACTCAAATCATTTTATTCCAATTCAACATAAACATCATATGATATTTGGTGAAATAAAGATCAGTCTATACACAATTTAAATCTACAGCGTGAGCTTAGCTAAACCTCATGAATTATATAATCATATTCTAATTTTTTTTTTCATTTTTAACTTAAAAATCAGACACCAAGGCTTGAACCAACTTGAACCAGCCAGCCCACTGGTTCAAGTCAAGCCCAGCCCAAAAACAAAAGGCTCTTCAGCCTTCTTCTTCTCACGCTCACGTGAACCCCCTCTCCTCTTCCACCTCGACGCGAGTGTCACCCTTCTCCTCTCAGGTGCGAACCCCTCCCGCATGCCGGCGCCTCCCACGCTCGTGGGCGGCGACGGCTGCGACCTCCTCCGGGGAGATCCCCGAGCCCGACGCCTTTCTCTCTCTTTCTGAGTGAACTGGTCCCCATGACCAAATCACCACAGCCAACAGCAAGAACTCAGGGAAAGGGGTTTACTGTGGAGCTTGGCGACAGTGTTGCTATCACCGGTGCCGAGGAAGACCGCAACAAGATCAAAGAGGAGGCAGCGATCTGATCATGGAGGCAACAACGAGCCAACGGAGGGAGAGAGAAAACAGGGGAGGTCGCCGGTGGAGAAGATGGCCATGGTAGCGGTGACGGGTGGTGCAAAGGATGGAGAAGCCAACAGACAGAAAGGAGAAATGAAAGAGGCCGGCACTGGAGCTCGGCGAGGATAGGGAGAAATAGGGCCAACAGTGAAGAGGAAAGGGAGAGGGAAGGAAGAGAGGCAGCGTCATCAGAGGGGACAGCGGCATACTCGCCCATGGGGGAGGGTGGAACCGAGCTAATGGCAAGCAATGGGAGGGGAGAAGCGACATGGATGCAACTGGATAGAGACCGTGAAAAGAAGAGATGGTAGGTGGTCGGCTTCAAGAACCCAGCCACGACAGCTAAGAGAGATGGAAAGAGAACTGCGACCGCAGCGAAGGAAGTGGGAGATCGGCGCCAGTTGATAACAAGACGAGAGAAGAGAGAGGGAGCAGAGCTGATGGCATGGTTGTCGATGAAGAGGGAAGAGGAGGCTATTGACGGCATCGTGACGGGGATGAAAGAGGGTCAGGAATAGGAAGTGGGAACGAGAATGAAGAAAGAGGAGTACCTTGGACGCGGACGATAGAGGGAAAAGAAAAGAAAAATGGGATGGAGGGCAATAGAAGCCTCTGGAAAGTGGTTGGGGTATCTAAGGTTACTCTCTCTTTTTGTTTTTTTTTAATCGGGTGCCACACTTTATGCATCAGCCGCATCTTCATTATCTATCTTATGATATCTAAATTCCTATATCCTCAAGGGCCATGACTGCCTTAACTAATCATCATTAGTTATGAATAATTTTTAGCTCGTTATTGCATTTATCCTTAATTTAAGCACCATCGTAGCTAATCTTATAGTGCAGTGTTTCTGCACTTACTTTATTCAAATCTATACAGTCAACATTGTTGATACCCCTGTTGAGGGGTAAAATCGTTGTACATCAATAATCGTGCACATGGCTAGGAATAGCCCTGATTCCTACTCGCTGTGCGATACCCGCTAGAGTTGAGTCAGCCTTATTGAACCAAGACGCCCTAACCCCCTGGCGGACCAAAGATTCCCAAGGCGCGGGTCGCGTCTCTCGGCCTCTCTGGTCGAGCCATCTCATCCCTCGGCATCTTTGGCCGAGCCATCCCGTCTCTCGGCCTCCCTGGCCGAGCCATCTCATCCCTCGGCATCTCTGGCCGAGCCATCGCGTCTCTCGGCCTCCCTGACCGAGCCATCTCATCCCTCGTCATCTATGGCCGAGCCATCGCGTCTCTCGGCCTCCCTGGCCGAGCCATCTCACCCCTCGACATCTTTGGCCGAGCCATCGCGTCTCTCGGTCTCCCTGGCCGAGCCATCTCACCCCTCGGCATCTCTGGCGAGCCATCGCGTCTCTCGGCCTCCCTGGCCGAGCCATCTCATCCCTCGACATCTTTGGCCGAGCCATCGCGTCTCTCGGCCTCCCTGGCCGAGCCATCTCATCCCTCGGCATCTTTGGCCGAGCCATCGCGTCTCTCGGCCTCCCTGGCTGAGCCATCTCATCCTTCGGCATCTCTGGCTGAGCCATTGCGTCTCTCGACCTCCCTGGCCGAGCCATCTCATCCCTTGGCATCTCTGGCCGAGCCATCACATCTCTCGGTCTCCCTGGCCGAGCCATCTCATCCCTCGGCATCTCTGGCCGAGCCACCGTGTCTCTCGGCCCCCATAGCCGAGCTATCCCATCTCTCGGCCCCCCTAGCCGAGCTATCTCGTCTCTCGGCATCGCCAGCCGAGCTATCCATACCGCTCGGCCAAGCCCGAACGATATCTACACCTCTGCGGAATCTAGCGCGGGAGAGCCTAAATCCATAAGGTTCCAAATAGAATCATATCCGGGAGTGGCCTAGGATCCACGATGGTTGCCTAGGGCCCTGGAGCCTATACAACAGTTGAACCTCAGGATATCAACAAGCTCTCTTAGCCATCGATCCTTTAACTAACCAGATGCAAATCTTACTGACATCATAACAAACTCGATTCGGATCTCAACAGCTTTCGGACCCATGACGCCTCTAAGTAACCAGGTGATTCTCTATAAATACAACGGCCTCAGATCCCCTCAGGTACGTCGTTCTTTGCACACTCAATGCCATTCTGCATACCTGCTCACTCCTTCTCCCCTCCATTAGCGTTCTGCTCAGAGCTCTCAAAAGGCCACCCTGAAGGAACTCTTTAGCGGGAACCTTCTCCCCATGTTTGTTGCTGGTCTCCACTGACTTGAGCGTTGGAGGGTCTTCCGCAGAGGGCCACCCCCAATGCCTCTCGCGTGAGGACTTATTGTAGGTCCAACCAGGAGGGAGCCCGCGCTGCAGCCCGATCGCACCCGAGTTGGAGGACATATTTCGGCAACAACATATTGGCACTAGAGGAAAGGCCCTCAAGTTCCATAACTTGTGATCCAGAAGACAAGGGTCTCGATCTGAAAGAGAACTCTTCCCATGGCCAACCGAAGAAAAGCTACCTCTGAAGCCCGGGATCAGGTCGCCTCTCAAAGTCCTGATTCGGTGAGCAGCGTAGCGCCACCACCACCACCAATTGAGACTCCATCGCCACCGGTTTGCCTCCTCAGCGGTGACCCAGGACCAGTTTGCCTCTCTGGTCCAGCAAGTCTAGGCTTTGGCCCACCTAATTCAGGGACGCTTTGAAGCTCCCGTCCAGCTGCTCCTACCCCTCACCCTCCTGAGGAGGATGCAGCCCCCGCTCATCCGACGATCTCTTCTTCCAGCCTGCATGGGGTTGCTGACCCCCCTCGCCGTCCTAAGGAAGTTGAACCAGCTCCCCAAGGAGTCTGCGGCAAAGATCTCTCTAGATCTCGGCAGGCCCGATCCCTCTCCCCAGGGTTCTCTCGCTATGATTCGACGACGTCTTATCTTTCTCCTCGCCCAGCTCCTCCTACTGTAACCGAGGAGATCCGTTGACAGCTCCGGGAGATGCGCCAGGAGTTGGATACCGCCAAGCAGGCCCATCCGCTCCAGCAGAAGGCAGATCGAGTCATTCCTTTCGCCAAGAAAATCATAGAGGAAGTGATTCCCTCTCACGTCAAGCTGCCCGCCATCGACGATCATCTCAGCAGCTTCTGATAGATAATGATGTTCCATGGAGTATCGGACGCGATCCTCTGTCGCGCCTTCCCCTCCACCCTTAGGGGATCCGCTCGAACCTGGTTCAACGCCTTAAAATCAGGTTCTGTTAATTCATTTGACGAGCTGAGCTGCCTCTTCATTAGCCAGTTCGTCAGCAGCCATCGTCACTGATAAATGCATAAATAATTATCATTAAACCTATTAATTAATAATTTAACGTACCTATTATTATTAAATATTTTAATATTTTATATAATATTTAAATAAAACTTTATAAATTTAAAGATCTCGATTTTAGGAATTTAATGACTCAAACGGCACTCAAATCGGACTTAAAACAAGCTCAAAATTAATTTTATAAGGATTTAGCATGGATTTCAAAGCAAAAACGGCAAACACATTGCCGACTTCATTATCTTCTCAGCCGTTTTCTGTTTTCTTTCAGCCGATTCTTCTCCATTCAAATTGCAATAGTTTCCTCCATGAATTAAGAAATAAAATGGATAGGAAGTTATCAAATTGAATGAATTAAATTTATTTTGAATGAATTTAGATTTTATTGACGATTTATCCAGATTTCCTTTGTTATTTTTGTTGCTTCCACTGTGTCGTCTCTATTTTGAAACAGGATTCCTCGCCACCGCATCCGGACTTTTATAAATAGCACAAGGAGGGTTTCGTGAAGGAGGATCCGCCCGTCCGAGGCTTTGTTCCGTGGCTTGAAGAGATTCTGTTCCGGTGAAGAAGGCTCTGCAGTCGTGCGGAGAAGCTCTGTTCCATGGAGTTCTTGTGCAGTGTCTGTGCCGTGGATTGGAGTCCGCAGGAAGGAGAATGCAGTGTCTGTGCCATGGATTGGAGTCCGCAGGAAGGAGAAAGCTCCGTTCGTGCTGTTCCGTGCGTGAGTCCGTGTTCTTCCTCTATTCCAAGGCCATCCGTGGACGTGGAGCAGTGACGAGGTGCTCTGTTCTATGATTTCCTCTTCTTCCAACCGTGATGAGGTGATCTGTTCGTGTGGGGGAGGCGCATGAATAAAGACTTCATCCCATCTTTGGTTTGGTGTAGAGAGAATTTATTGCTTTTTTGTTGCCTTCTTAATGTCATGACTCTTTAATTTATATAAAATAAAGTTTCTATTCATGTTTAATTGTTATTAAATTATATTTAAATGAAAATAATTTTAGACTAATCTATACTTAAAAGGATGGGCCGTGATCTACGGGTACGGGCCGTGCTCTTATAAGATAGACCATATCTTGATTATTTTGCACTAATAATTATCTATTTAGTTAAATTTATAAATTTATTTCAAGATAATCGCTAAAGTCCTTATGGAATTGATCCCTTACTCTCGCTATTCTAATAGTGAAATTAAGGTGTTTTAATCGTTGCGCTACGACACGCATCAGATTTTTGGCGTTGTTGCCGGGGATCACCGACGGAGATCCGACTCCCTCTCTGAGGTTAAGCAGAGAGAGGAGGAGTCCCTGAAGAAATATCTCGGCCAATTTAACACGGCCATGCTGGAAGTGGACCACCTTAATCATGAGGTGGCCATGTCCGCCCTAGCAGGTGGAATATTGAAGGAAAGTGACTTCTACCTGGCGCTGGAAGTTAGTTACCCCCAAAACCTCTCCGATATGATGGCCCTGGCAGACAAATATGCCAGAGTCGAGGAATCGCGGAGAGCTGCCCGCGCCGAGCTGACGAAGAAGAAGGAGCCCAAGGGCTCAGACAAGCACCAATCTGCCCGCCGGCCAAGTCTGCCTCGCCATCAAAGGGCCCCTCCGCCATCGCCGAGGAACCGCACCCGGAGCCCTCCAAGGAGATTCAACCGATTCACTCCGCTCACTGCTCCAAGGGCGGAGATCTTCATGGAAATCGAGCGCCAACTCCCCCGACCTCCTCCTCTCCGAGGGAATGCTGCCCGGAGAGACCCACCAAATACTACCGCTACCACCGCGACTATGGCCACGACACTAAAGAGTGTTGGCAGCTGAAGAATGAGATCGAAAGGCTCATCCAGTGGGGTAGACTGGATTGATTCAGGGGACCCCCCGAGCCAAGAAACGGGGGCGATCGCCGGCCTGAGCCCCAACAGCAACCTCCTCCTCCTCCTCCAAATCCTCCGGTTGCTGGCCACATTAATGTGATTGAGGCGGTCGATAGTCTTTCGGGCAGGTGGGACAATGAAGAAGGTTCAGCACCGAAGAAGGCATGAACTGATGAGCTCTTTTTCTCCAACGATGACTTCCAGGGGATACAGTTCCCGCACGATGATGCGCTAGTTGTATCTCTTAATTTAAACAACTATGATGTAAGTTGAATTCTCATTGATAGTGGAAGCTCTGTCAACGTTTTGTACCTTGATGTGTTTTTGAAGATGAAACTTCTCATGGAAAATCTTCGAGCCGTGGACTCTACCCTAATGGGGTTCACCGGCGATGTCATTACCCCGAAGGGGGTCATAACCTTGGTGGTCCGAGCAGGAATCTGGCCCCGCATGGCCATTGTTTATGCAGACTTCCTAGTGACCAAGCTTCGGTCGCCTTACAACGCGATCTTAGGAAGACCCGGCCTAATGTCCCTTAGAGCCGCCGTCTCCATCCCACATCTTGTTCTGAAGTTTCCAACCGAATGAGGGGTTGGTGTAGTTCGAGGAAGTCAAGCCATAGCTCGGCAGTGCTTCATCACCAGCCTGCAATCCATATTGCTCGAGGTCGATGGACTGGACGCTCAGGAGGATTTTACCGAGCAACGAGGAGAGCCAGCCGAAGAACTGGAGGAGATACCGCTGGACGAAGCTCGGCCCAACCGAACCATAAAGATCGGGTCGCTACTGAAGGAGAAGCCCCGGCTGGAGCTGATCGATTTTCTCCGAAGGAATGCTGATGTGTTCGCTTGGTCGGTCTCGGACATGCCTGGGATCAGCCCAGACGTCCTCGTCCACCGTCTTAACGCGGATGAGATGACCCAGCCCATGAAGCAGAAGAAAAGGAGCTTTGCCCCCGACCGGCAGAAGGCAATCGAAGAGGAAGTCGACAAGCTAATCAAGGCAAACTTCATTCGGGAGGTAAATTATCTGAGTTGGCTATCCAATGTTGTCATGGTGCAGAAATCGAATGGCAAATGGCGAATCTGCATCGATTTCACCGACCTTAATAAAGCATGCCCGAAGGACAGTTTTCCTTGCCCTCGGATCGACCAGCTTGTGGATGCTACTTCAGGTCATCAGATGCTGACCTTCATAGATGCATACTCAGGCTACAACCAAATTCAGATGGCACCCGAGGATAAAGAGAAGACCGCCTTCATAACTGATCGAGGTACTTATTGCTACCGCGTTATGCCCTTCGGTCTGAAAAATGCAGGTGCCACTTACCAAAGGCTGGTAAATAAAGTCTTCAAAGAGCAGATCGGTCAAAACATGGAGGTATATGTTGATGACATGCTGGTCAAAAGCAAAGAAGCTTCCCAACATATTGAGGATCTCTCCGAAAGCTTCGCAACACTCTGAAAATATCGGATGAAGCTCAATCCAACGAAGTGCGCCTTCGGTGTCAACTTTGGAAAGTTTCTGGGCTTCATGGTTTTCCATCGAGGCATTGAAGCCAACCCGCAAAAGATTCAAGCTCTTCAACAAATGGCATCCCCAACATCTGTCAAGGAGGTGTAGCGCCTTGCTGGAAGGATTGCGGCCCTCAACCGCTTTGTGGCTCGGCCGGCCGAGAAATGCCTTCCCTTCTTTAAAGCTCTTCGATCCACCAAGAATTTTCAATGGACTCCTGAGTGCCAAAAATCATTCGAAGACCTCAAGAGGTATCTCGGCTCACCGCCCCTCCTCAGTAGCCCCAATCAGGGAGAGATGCTATTTCTGTACTTGGCGGTCTCTGAAGGTGCGATTGGCTCAGTTTTGGTCAGAGAAGAGAAAAAGACCCAAAAGCCAATCTACTATGTCAGCAAACTACTTCGGGATGCTGAGACGAGATACACTCGAATCGAGAAGCTGGTGTTGGCCCTAATAATATCGGTCCGGAGATTGCGACCATATTTTTAGGCGCATTCTGTGACGGTCCTTACCAACCAACCCATCAAGGCGGTGGTTCATCGCTGGGAAACATCAGGAAGAATGGCCAGGTGGGTCGTTGAGCTAAGCAAGCATGATATCTAATATCAGCCTCGCCCAGCCATCAAAGCCCAGGTGCTAGCTGATTTCCTCCTTGAATGCACTATCCCAGAGGATGGCTCCACCCTAGACTCCTCCGAGTGCGCAAGATCAAATGCCCCGTGGCTACTCCACGTCGATGGATCGTCCAATGCTAGTGGCTCCAGCGCTGGTCTGGTCCTCACCAGCCCAGAGGGGGTGACCTTCGAATATGGCGTTCGATTCTCCTTCCCAGCTTCCAACAACGAAGCCGAGTACGAAGCCCTGCTCGCTGGACTCCGAATCGCCCACAGCCTCAAAGTGAAAAAGCTAAATGCCTTCACCAACTCCCAGTTGGTGGCTGGTCACGTGCGGGGCGAGTTTGAAGCCCGGGAACCGAACATGATTCGATATCTCCAGCATGTGCAAAATTTGCTCTCTCACTTCTCTGAGTTTGAAGTTATCCGGATCCCCAAATCCGAGAATGCTCATGCTGATCTATTATCCCGACTAGCGACTGCGGAGTCGATGAGTTCCAAGCAAAAATTTCCTTTGAAAATCCTGGAAAAGCCCAACACCATGGAGACGGACCGGGTGATGCAGGTCGAGGCCGAGCCATCTTGGTTCGACCCCATCTCAAAGTATCTCAAAGAAGGGTCGCTCCCGGCCGACCGTAAAGAAGCGAGAAAGCTGAAATTGCAAGCCACCCACTATGTGCTAGTCGACGACTAGCTGTATAAGCGGTCCTTTTCCATGCCGCTGCTCAAATGCCTCTGCCCGTCTGAAGCTGATTATGCTCTTTGGGAGGTACATGAAGAAATTTGTGGCAATCATCTGGGGAGCCAATCTTTATGCCACAAGGTGTTACGCCAGGGATATTACTGGCCCACCATGCAAAGGGATGTTGATGATCTTGTCCGAGTTTGTGACTCATGTCATAGGCATTCCAACATCCAGAGACTCCCCCGCCAGTTTGGTTCCTATCTCCTCCGCTTGGCCCTTTGCTAAGTGGGGGATGGATATTCTTGGCCTTTTTCTCCTTGCCACCGGACAGAGAAAGTTCTTGTTTGTCGCCATTGATTATTTCACCAAGTGGGTCGAGGCTGAAGCAGTAGCCCAAATAACCGAAGCTCGAGCCAGAGGCATCATGTGGAGATCCATCATATGTCGCTTCAGCCTCCTGCACACCATCATCACCGACAATGGTAAGCAGTTTGATAATCCCAAGTTCCGAAAATTCTGCGAGGATCATGGCATCAGTCATCGCCTCACCTCGGTAGGGCATCCGCAGACTAACAGAGAAGCCAAAGTAACCAACCGAACCCTACTTCAAGGGATTAAAGCTTGGCTCGCCAGAGCCCGAGGCAGATGGGCAGACGAGCTTCACCATGTCCTATGGGCCTACCGCACCATCCAGAGGATCCCAACCGGTGAGACCCCATTCCGGATGGCCTTTGGCATGAAAGATGTCATCCCCATGAAAATAGGTCTCCCCTCTCCACGGGTGGAGAGCTATTCAGAAGAGGCCAACAACGAGCAACTCCGCACCAATCTCGACTTAGTGGAAGAAGTCAGAGAGAAGGCTCGAATCAGAATGGCCACGTACCAGCAAAGAGTGGCCCGTTATCATGCCTCTAGAATCAAAGGAAAATCTTTCTCTCCCGGTGACCTGGTCCTCCGAAAAGCATCTATCTCCAAACCGCTAGAGCAAGGAAAGCTCTCGCCAAACTGGGAAGGCCTCTACCAAGTAGCGTAAGTTATCAAACCTGACACTTACAAGCTCCAGGACCTAAGTGGGAGATCCATTCCCGGACGTGGAGTTCGGACAACCTCCGTGTATATCATCAATAGAGTACGCTCTCTATAGACTTGCCCCATTTACAGCTTTGGCATCTTGTTTCTATTGTCTACGACATGGTCGCTTTTTAGACTTCCCCTTTTTCGGAATGTCGTGATGAGAAATAGACGTCGTTCACCCATTCTCGGCACAACCGAGCTATTTCCCCAAGTTTTGAATTAAATCTTTGTACCTTGGTTGGGCCGAGTTTTGAATTAAATCTCCGTATCTCGGTTGGGCCGAGCTTTGAATTGAATCTTCAAACCTCGGCTGGGCCAAGTCCTGCTCAATAAAGACTCGGTATGGCCGAGCGCCCCCATTGTGACTAAGAACCAAACATTCTCCAAAACTTAGTTCGGATTCGGGCCACTCACAAGCCCCGGCCGACCTAAATGTTCTCCTAAACTTAGTTCGGATTCGGGCCGCTCACAAGCCCTAGCCGACCTAAACGTTCTCCTAAACTTAATTCGGATTTGGGTAGCTTACAAGCCCTGACCGACCTAAGCGTTCTCCAAGACATTGTTTGGATTCGGGCCGCTCACAAGCCCCGACCGACCTAAACAGTCTCCAAAACTTAGCTCGGATTCGGGCCGCTCACAAGCCCCGGCCGACCTAAACGTTCTCCTAAACATCGTTCGGATTCGGGCAGCTCGCAAGCCCCAGCTGGACCAACAGGCAAAGAAACTCCGTCTAGATTCGGGCAGCTGGCAAGCCCTGACCGGCATCAAAGATTAGAAGCCTCAGCCAAAGCCAAAGTGCATTTTTGTTACTTATTTAAAAGTCTCGGCCAAGACCGAGTAATAAGAACGAATATCTCGGGGATCACCGCAAACGCACTAGATGCAAAAATCCTCATTTTTATTTATTTATCATAAAGAAAAAAACAAAGAGGAAAAGAAAAAGATAAAAAGAGCCCTCACAAGGGCTTATCGTCTTTCCCAGGAGCCACCGAGCCCTCCTCATGCCGAGCCAACTCGGCGACCTATTGACGAAGGGACACTATCTCCCCGTCCTGCCGGCCGATCACGTGGCGAAGGAGCTCAACCTCCCTAGTGGAAACAGCCAGGTACTGCTCGGCCGCTCTTTGAAGCTGCTCGTGGCTCGTGAACGCTGACGCCAGAGCCACTCCGTCAACAGTCACTGTAACACCACCCCCCCGGGACCCCTGGTGGCCATTAGCGCCGCCGTTCGGTGCCTCAGTAGATCGCCTCGCATCGCCGGAAGCCATATCGACACCCAGAAGTGTTTGGGAGGGTAGCTAAAAAGGTGACCAGCAGAGGCATCTTGCTCGACTGTATTTAAGCTACTCCTGGAGAGCATCTCAATCGCTTGAGCCTTTAACTTCGACCCATGGAAACTCACCACGTGTCACCACCCCAGTTGGCGCTTGCGGGAAATGAGGGGTCATGCCCCCCTCCTGAGGAGGATCGGTAAGCATCGACGAGGTGCTCGAAAACTTCTCTCCTTCTTTAGGGACTAGGCTCCCTCCGATTTGCCGGACCCTTCTGAAGTAAATGTTCTCGGGAGCCTGCCAGACTCCCTCGAATTGAGCATCCTTGAAAAGGCGCGAAGAAATGAAACGTGCATCGGCAACCAACACTGGCTCGCCTTCCTAAAAAATGATCGAGTCATAAACTTCGGGCACCCTCATGCGCCGCTCGTCTCCTTTGGCAGTTCACACCAGAATCTACCTCTGCCGCAAGAGCCAGGAAAAGTATCGAAAACCTCGGCAACAACCGAGTGATATTTTTAAACCTCGGCAACAACCGAGTGATATTTTTTATACCTCAGCAACAACCGAGTGATATTTTTAAACCTCGGCAATAGTCGAGTGATATCTTTAGTCCTCGGCAACAACCGAGTGATATCCAGAAGCTCCGGCCTAAACAAGTAATCTTTCCAATGTTCTGACGCAACTAAGGTATCCTATTATACCTTGACAGAGGCAAGCGACCTCCCACTATTCAATGGCAAAGACATGCCACGAGCTGTCTTTCCCCGTAGAAACACCTGCTTCGTCCTGCAAACAAGATCATGCTTACATCGTGAGCCCACAGGACCGCCCAGGTTCCTCTTTGACTCAATCATGGACATATATTTCCTCCGCTGAGGACCGAATGTTAGTCTTGGCAAGAACAAAGTAGCAAGAGTGCTGCCGAAATATGCCATGACACAAAATGTGATAAGGGAGTAACAACTTCCAGCACAAAAGAAGCAGGTACTAAGGAAAGAAGGAATGAAAGCTTTCTTTATTTCTTCATCAATAAAAAGAGTTACAACCTCTCCAGAGGAGTTACAAGTGCGTCAAAGCATGGAAAATAAAAAGAAAGTGAACGAGCAAATAGCTCGGCCGAACTGCTTCAGTCAGCTTCAGTTCATAACGATATTTCGGCGTCTGACCCAAGAAATCATACAAATCAGATAGCTCACCCCAACCATCGGTTGGGGCCGAGCCGGTCTCCCACGGCCCCCTGGATGAACAAAGAGATCCAAGAACAGAAGGAGGACCCGTGGATGCTGATTTTGAGGATGCGTTCCCCCCGGGTGGAATGCCGGGCTGCAGGTTGCTGCTCGATTGAGAGAGAGAGGGGACCATCAGCCCCCACACTGCTCTCAACTCCCTCACCACATGGCAAAGGATTCCCCTTAGAGAAGAGCCGAGAATCCAACACGAGGGAGAAGGAAAGTCCATGCGAGCTACGGGGGTGCCTGTGCACTTCCTACCCTGCGACCCCCGTAGCAAGCCACAAAGGACACACAAGAAGCGCATATGTGCGCTCTCTGTGTGATCTCTGCGGACCTCCTATGCGCTCTCCATATGATCTCTGAAACTCCTCTCTTGAGGATGAGCCGCTCTTCAGCGACTCCTTCATCACCCCAGCTATCCAGGGGAAGGCAACTTGCAAAAGGAAAACTCAGTCCCTCCACTCTTAGTCTTGGGATGCGGACATTATGAAAGCTTTTACAGTTCACAGAGAAGAAAATTTTGGGGATGGCCTAACATGGCCTCTCTTCCCCTGTTTTTATAGGCGAATGGATTGGGAGCAGCTATTAAAGCAAGAAGCCCCGAGATTCAAAATGTGTTATCCACACCGCCACATGGCCTCCCAGAATGAACAGAGCGGCCTTCAATGCACGCCAAATGCGTTGCTCGGCCTATGACGTACCCAGAATATTTTCTCTGATCCCTGATTGAGGGTCTTAAATGCGGAAAATCGCCCGCTGATCTTAGAGATATGGGCAGACCTAGGAAACCGCCCGGTGAAAATGACATCCTCTAATGGCAAACAAGCGCTTGCGTCGTGCGTTGAAGCGACCCGCGTTGGAAAAGGTCGACATAATAAATGTCCCCGGAAAGTGCCGAGATGACTTTTGCAGGCCACAGAGCCGTATTATCCATTTTGGCAAAGAGAAGATCAACTCGCCTTAGAAAAGGCAAAAGCATCGGCAGAGTCATAAAAAGGCACAGAAGCCAAGTATTCTTCAATGAACATACCTCGATGTTCCCTTCTTCGGCTCAACTGCCGGTTGTACCTTGGCATAAACCGAGACATTGCCTTGCGTTCTAACTCAAGGCTAAAGCTGCCTCCATACTCTGGATTGAACCAAAGTGTCCCCTTTCGGTTCAGCATGACTGAACGTTATCTTGCACTTCGGTCCAGTCTAAGGTAGCTACTTTTGTCTCAATGGTAACAGGACACATTATAAGCCCCGGCCTACACCCAGAATGTGTAAGCATCGGTTAAGGTCGAAGTGCATGTCCTATGAATATAAGCCCCAGCCAACGCTGAGGTGCGCCTTTTGACAAAGCCTCGACAAAAACCGAGCGATATACAGACCCAACTGGAACCTACGAGCCCCACTTACCTCGGTCAAAACGAGGATGCTGCGCCAGAGGTTCCCTGGGGGAATGTTTCGTTTCGTAAGACCCGGACGATAAGGAAGAACATCTCAGAAATAACAACAAACAAGGAAGTTCCAAAAAACTTTTCTCCATTCATCACAAGAGGGGAAAGCAAAAGAAAAATACATCAGCCCTCACAGGGGCTTATCATTCTCTCCAGGAGCCGTTGAGCTCTCCCCTCGCCGTGGAGCCGGCTTGCCCACCTGTTGCTGAAGGGACGCCACCTTCCATTCCAACCGGCTGTTGGCTTCACGAAGGTGCATAATCTCTCTGGTACAGACGGCCATGTATTGCTCGATCGCATGTTGGAGTTGCTCATGGCTTGCAAGCGATGATGCCAAGACTTCCCCGTCAATGATTGTTCTAGTACGGCTCCTGCGGGTCCCCTAGCGGGCATCGATGCCGATTGGCGCTCCAGTTGACCTCCCTCCATCCTCGGAAGCCATCCTGCTATCGTAAGCTTAGATAGGCCAACAGGAGATCGGCAGAGAAAATGGTTAATGATGGCGTACCATCCATCGGTATTTAAGCTACTTCGGACGAGCGTCCCGATCGCTCGAGCCATCAATTCTGACGCCACTACCATAAAGTCTCGCCACGCGTCGTTACCTCAATGACTGCTCACAGGAAGCGAAGAATCGCTCTCCCCTTTACCGAAAAATAAACGATGGCGCGTCAACAAACACTCTTCTTCTCGGGACCAAACTCCCTTCGAAAATGCGCCCACCACTTCGCCTTGGACGGGCCGAGTTACCCAACTTTGGCTCTAACTAGGATACTTCTACAATCCTTGGCCATTACCTGCCAAGTTGTATCATCTCTCGGCCTAAGCCGAGCTATCACGTCTCTCGGCCTAAGCTAAGCTATCACATCTCTCGGCCTCACCAGAGCTATCCCTATACCTCGGCCTCGACCGAGATGTTTACTCAAATCCGAACTAAGTCGGCCGAAGAGCGCAAACAAGTCATAACTTGTTCACAGTCGAAAGAAAGTCTGAGGCAAAAGACTGGCTAAAAAGACAAGCAAATGGAGGCCGAGGGCCCATTCATTGGAAATTTTAAACCAAGTTACACCTTTGAAAAACAAAAGCATACAAATGGCTCTCATGGGTCAGGAGCTGGATCAGTTCCAGCGGTGCCCTCAACAATGCTCAGGGAAGCCTGGATCGTTTCACCCACTTCAAAGGCTATCGTTTCCTCGGCGGTGGGCTTGAGGCGTCCTTCAGGGGCCGTGGCTTCATAGCATCCAGGATAGTGTCAGGGTCGACATCTGAAATGTCATCGTATTCATCCTCTTCAGCCCCTGGGGTACAAGCCTCAAAAGTTTCAACATCCAGGAAAGAGAGGTCCCATTCTGGATGCTCCATGGATATTTTATTTTGAGCGTCCTCCACACCAAGCTGGAAGGCGTCGGCACAGGTTGCATCTTGTTCCCCCCTGAGTAGAGCAAGCCGCATTTCAGCTTCAGCAACTTGACTCCGCAGTAAGGCAATCTGCTCCTCGGTCTCAGTGACCCGCATTTCGAGCTCTGAGCTCCTTCCTCGACTAGATGCCAGTTCCCCTTGCAAGGTCTGTATCTGGCTCCGGCTCTCCAGCTTTGCCTCCTTCATCTGCAAAAATAGAATTAGCCGATGCCGCGGTGAGCCAGTAAGGGAAACCAAAAAGGGGTAGTACCATACCTCCTCCTCTTGCTAGGCTAGCTTCTTGGTCAGCTCCTCGACCTTGTCAAAAGCCCTCAGTTTATCAGCCTTAACCTGCTCAATTCTGCCCTTGAGGTCATTGATCCTCAACTGCCTATTATCAGCTTCTCCCCAGGCTCGGGAGAGCTGACTATCGAGTTCGGTTAGTCTCTCCTGATGCCACCTAATCCTGTCATCCCTGTCGGCAATACCACGGTCGAGTTGCCATACCTTCTCCTCCAACTCGCCAAGCATTTTATTTAGGCGATTTCTCTCCTCGACAGTTTCTCTCCTCTACCTATCCAGACTTTCGCTAAACTATTTTTTAACAGTTTCCATCTCTTCAGCATGCCTAGATTTGATCTGCGATAACTCCAAGCATGCATCATCGTACCCCGCTAGGAGCCCGCGTAGCTCTTTAACTTCAAGCCTCAGCTTGGACGCGTCATCGAGGGCGGCCTGATGCAGTGCCCTCGCCCTCGCCAAATTCTCGTTGACAGTAGCCAGAGTTCGCTTAAATCTATCAGACGCCTCCGCTCGCGATCGAAGCTCGGCACTGACTCTCTTGGCCTGGACACCGGCCCCTGTCGCCAGGTTCAAGCGCCAGCATAGTGCCCTGGTGATCAAAGCAATCTGCAGAATGAAGCATAATTAAGAAAGGCACGACCAAGCTAACTAGAAAGCACTCACTACTCGGGAATAATAGCTCACCCGAGAGATGTAAGACCTGGCTAGCTCCATGAGGGTGGAATTATTGATCTCGGGAAGAAGATGGATATCCTTCACCACGTTCCACTGGCCAAACGCGGCGTCAACAAGGTCTAGGTCCGCGAATTCATTCGTCGAGGGACCTGCTCTTGGGTATAGCGCTGACCTCATTAAGGCAGCAAACACTGCCTCGACGGCCGAATCCAAACTGCCGGGTTGACCATCCTCGTCCGGAGGATTGGTCCGGACGTCCTCCGACCGAGAAGCCTTTGACCTCCTGGCCTCCCTCAGCAGAATTCTAGCCTGGGATTCCTCGGATAACTCGGCCAGCCCAGGCGCCAGTTTTCCCGAAGCTTTGGTGGAGGAAGCTTCGGCTGCAAGATTCTTGCCTTGCCCTCTCCCTTTGTCCGAGTTTCTTCCCTCGATCGCAGGCACCTGCTCCTCCCCCGCAAGCTTCGCCAAAGCCTCAGTCTGTTCATCAGCTTTCTCAACCTCTTCAGGAAGAAGTTCTCTGGCCGCAGGCTCCTTTCGAGCCTCCCTTACAATCGGCCCAACGTAGCCACCCTTAAATCGCTCCGGAGGGAGCCCTCCAATGGAAAGCTTGTCTTGAGCCTTGATTATTACAATTGCTCCCTCCTATCCTCTTGCCAAGGCTAGAGACATTTCCTCGCTCGGGGAAGGGCCCTCAGAGGCACCGACCTCCGCCGTACTAGCCATTGGCTCATCTTCGAAAGAAGGGGCTCCCAACAAACCAACAGAGTCTCATCCGGGCTATCCACTATTTTCGCCACAAAAGGACAAGGGATCTCAGCAGTCCTCTCTGAACCCTCCTCTGCTTTCAATGCCTCCGACGTGACTACTCCGACCTCTGGCGAGCACTCTTCGGAAAGACGAGCCTTCTTCTCGGGCTTGCATTTCTCCCCACCGCTACTCTCCCCTGGCGCTTGCCCAACTTTTTCTTTATGCGGCCTGATAGTTCAGACTTCTTGGCTGCAAGAGCGTATAGCAAAGGGTTTGACCGAGATACACCTGCTCGAGTGAAACCAATGGAAAAAAGAAAAGGACCTACCATGCGGGTCGAGAGGGCTAAGCCTCGCGGCAAAAAGATCCTCCTCCGATAGTAAATCGTTAGCCGAGAATGTCCTGCCGTCGCGGAGGACTTCCAAGTCCTCCTCCTCCTGTCCAGATAGAGTCGGATGTGCTTCCATGTCCCGAACAAAGTTTCCCCATCCCGAGAAAAATCGGAGCCGATGTTTCCCTCGGCAATAAAGAACCTGACCTTCCATCCCTTTATGGACGACGACTTATCCACGATCATCTTGAATGACTTTCGAGGTCCAACGTAAGACCACTCCGATTTCCTCCCAGACATCAGGTGGTAGCAGGCACGAAAGAGGGGATGAGTTTCCATTACCTGAATCCGGTTACACATTGAGATAAACCCGATGACACTGCGCCAACTGTTAAGAGCCACCATTATTGGGCAAATATTGTAGAATCTCTTGATCTCCTTCACCAAGGGATGAAGGGGAAATCGAAGGCCCGCCTTCAAGCTGTCTTCATAAAGAAAGACCCCGTGTTTCAGACCTTGTGAAACCCTATGCTCGGGCTCCGGCAATCGCAGAACAACGTCCGAGGGAATGCCGTACTTCTGGCGTATTCTCCCCAAATCCTCGGCGACAATCTCCGATACCATGTCGTCGGGGCTCATCATTCTTCTAACCGAGAGAAACACCGAATGAAACTATAGAGGAGGTAGAGAACAAGATTCTCCAAAGATGAGCGAAAGAGCGCTGCGAACAGAAATGATGTTGTTTCAACCTTGCTTTCCCCCAAAGAAACCGCTTTAAGAGAAAGACAAGGCGTCTCAACCAAGACACCCAGAACCGCCACTGTGGATGCTGTAAAAACCGGGATTTGCCACGTGGCAATTCCCCAACTGTCGCCCCAAAGGGGCCTTATGTGACGCCTCCTGTGAAGGCACATCCAAAAAGGCGTGGCGGCCGCACAGCATTAATTAGGGCATGATTGCGCAGGCTGTCAAACCTGGATCCCTCCGCCCAGGTCATGCCACCTGGAGTTATACTCCCTATGCCCGAACCTACGCTTCGAACTAGGAAGTGGGGGGCATGTGTTAAGGGGTAAAATCGGTGTGCATCAATAATCATGCACATGGCTAGGACTAGCCCTAATTCCTACTCGCTATGCGATACCCGCTAGAGTTGAATTAGCCTTATTGAACCAAGACACCCTAACCCCCGGCAGGCCAAAGATTCCTAAGGCGCGGGTCGCGTCTCTCGGCCTCTCTGGCCGAGCCATCTCATCCCTTGGCATCTCTGGCCGAGCCATCGCATCTCTCGGCCTCCTGGCCGAGCCATCTCACCCCTCGGCAACTCTGGTTGAGCCATCGCGTCTCTCGGCCTCCCTGGCCGAGCCATCTCATCCCTCGGCATCTCTGGCCGAGCCATCGTGTCTCTCGGCCTCCCTGGCCGACCCATCTCACCCCTCGGCATCTCTGGCCGAGCCATCGCATCTCTCGGCCTCCCTGGCCGAGCTATCTCATCTTTCGGCATCTCTGGCCAAGCCATTGCATCTCTCGGCCTCCCTGGCCGAGCGACCTCATCCCTCGGCATCTCTGGCCGAGCCATCGTGTCTCTTGGCCTCCCTGGCCAAGCCATCTCACCCCTTGGCATCTTGGCCGAGCCATCGCATCTCTCGGCCTCCCTGGCCGAGCTATCTCATCCCTCGGCATCTCTGGCCGAGCCATCGCGTCTCTCGGCCTCCCTGACGGAGCCATCTCATCCCTCGGCATCTCTGGCCAAGCCATCGCGTCTCTCGACCCCCCTAGCCGAGCTATCTTGTCTCTTGGCCCCCCTAGCCGAGCTATCTCGTCTCTCAACATCGCCAGCCGAGCTATCCATACCGCTCGGCCAAGCCCGAACGACATCTACACCTCTGCGAAATCTAGCGCGGGAGAGCCTAAATCCATAAGGTTCCAAATAGAAATCATATCCGGGAGTGGCCTAGGATCCACGGTGGTTGCCTAGGGCCCTAGAGCCTATACAACAGTTGAACCTTGGGATATCAACAAGCTCTCTTAGCCATCGATCCTCTAACTAACCAGATGTGAATCTTACTGACATCATAACAAACTCGATTCTGATCTCAACGGCTTTCGGACCCACGATGCCTCCAAGTAACCAGGTGATTCTCTATAAATACCATGGCCTCAGATCCCCTCAGGTACGCCGTTCTTTGCACACTCAATGCCATTCTGCATACCTACTCACCCCTTCTCCCCTCCATTAGCGCTCTGCTCAGAGCTCTCAAAAGGCCACCCTAGAGAAACTCTTCAGCGGGAACCTTCTTCCCATGTTTGTTGTTTGCTGGTCTCCACTGACTTGAGCGTCGGAGGGTCTTTCGCAGAGGGCCACCCCAACGCCTCTCGCATAAGGACTTTTTGCAGGTCCAGCCAGGAGGGAGCCCGCGCTGCAGCCCGATCGCGCCCGAGTTGGAGGACAGATTTTGGTAGCAACACCCCCCTCTGATAATCCCTTAATTCATAGGCATGCAGGAATCATATCAGTCTGCAGCATTGCATCTCTAGTTCTGGATCTATTTGAATTATCTTCATTATCTTTCCTTTTGATTTGTTTAATCAGTTTATAGTATTTCTTGGCCATATATTGCCTGTGGGCAACCCTTTCAAGCATATCGTCTGCTTAAATCTATTTCACACATATTGTCACCACCTCAAATAAATGTAACATATTCTATAGGCTCCTTAAAGCCTCATGTAAAGCAACTCTGAGGAGATAAGCTGTTGGTGCTGAATGTTTTTATGGAATTACTGACCATTGATAAGGTCATGACAGTTTGAATGTTGCCATATTGACTGCCATACTTTGCTAGACTTTTTTTTTTTTGGTATTTATCTTTAATGCTAAAGATATGACAATTTTTTATATAGAGAGATTGCTAAATGCCCTTTTGCAAATTGTATTGTCCATCTAGAGAGGAAATACATACTCATGCATTTAACAACCAGTGCGTATGCCACTTGCACGTCAATTTTCAATGTAATTGATTGAAACTCAAACAGACAAACATAATGGTGGTACTAACTGGTACTTTTTTTGGTTCTCACTAGAATGAAGACAGGGTCCTTTGGAAACTTGGTACTCTTCCGCCCGGACTTTTAACATTTTATAAATTGGCACGTCCGCTGGACAAATCATGGCATGTCCTTGGTTTGGGTTACAACCCTAGTGTCGATCGCTCAGAGATAGAAAATGCTGCAGTAATCCACTATAATGGGAACATGAAACCTTGGTTGGAACTGGCAATGACTAAATACCGGCCTTACTGGACCAAATACATCAAGTATGATCATCCTTATGTTCGGGGCTGCAGCGTAAGTGAATAGGCAGAACGATGCAATTATTCTCAATGGGATATGATTTCTTGTTTGGAAACTGAAGTAAAGCCGGAGGAAAGGAAAGAGGGCCCTTGGATATTGTTGCATGGCGTTGTTCAGTTAGTATTTGTTTGATCTTTTGCTGTCATTAATCCACCCCACTTGTAATTTTCCTCCATTCTGTTAAGCCTCATAGATGAGGGGAGGCTGCACTGGAAGATTAAAGCAATTAGATATGATTTCCCGTTATGCTGCTGTTCTTTTTCCATGGAAAAGATATAATGTTGTTGCATTATGAAGGGCCAATTTGTTTGTAGCGGGCAGGAGGCTCGTGCGTTGCAATGAGCAGGAGCATCCTTTCCTCTGCCTCGAGCATTTTGTATGTATGCATCTGCTGTCTTTGCTGCCAAGTAGGTTGATTGTGATGACGTCATGTGTTCTGGAGTTCAACACTCTTGTCCTCACCAAGGTTAGCAAAGCAGCAGCATATCTTCAATTTCCTCGCTGATCATTAAGCTGCATTGTCATCAGGCGCTGCTCTATCTCTCTCTCTCTCTCTCTCTCTCTCTCTCTCTCTCACACACACACACACACACACACTCATACATGCACACGTGCACACATTTCCTTGCCTGCCTGTCTGTATTAGTAGCTTGTGAAGGGTTTATTTTCAAGGGAGACTCTGCAAGAGCAATAAAAACTTGTAACCGTTCTAAATCCGTGGTTGCATGTAAGATAGTGTAGACTATTTTAGAAACCTTAAATGTGAGGTGGCACGTATAGATGTGTGCTCATTGCATTTTGCACATCCATATTCTCTTGTTTTCTTTTTTAATGCTTCTAGCCACATTTTAATAAATTAACTTGATTTTTTTTTTTTTTGTATATTTCATGTGTAATTTTATCATTTATTCATTTAAGAGACTATTGCGAAATTTTTTTTGTATTGCTCGGATCTGAGGACTACTTATTTGTGTGCATAACTCATTATTGAGAAGAAGCATTTGTAATGATTTTATTTATTTAGAAAAAGAGGCGATCTTGATGACAACCGCATGTTCACTCTATCAACTGCCACCAACAGGTGCAAATGCTGATACGACATATGCTTCTATTTTCGGTTAGCATGACAACTTTGTTGTTAATGATGAGAGGCTGTATTATTAGGACTAGATTATGATACATGCCTGAGATCACAGGGTTTTGTTCTTTGTCCGGTTAACTGGGGACTTTTTTGTTCCATTTCTTCCAATTTTGCAGTAGCTAAAAGGGGATCACATTAGTACATTAAAAACAACTTTATATGCAACCTTGATATACAATCTGATATTGAATGTGGGAAACAAAAATAATGTGCAACATTTATTTGGTAACATTATTGGATGCTCTATGGAATTTTGATAAGTTAGCTGATCATTATTAAGAAAGGATCTACACATGGTCACAAGAAGGGTGAGGCAAATCTTATTAACCTGGCTTGTGCACTCAGGGTAGCTGCATCAGTGAAAAAGAGCATAGGGCTGCAATGGGGATGCAAAAATCAAATGCCACTTGTAGAGATACTATTTCGGCGTACATAGAAGAATCCCCATCATATTTTATGACTGTTTTATGATTATGTGATAGTTTATTAATTATATTTTTTTCTATCATGCTTTCAACTTGGATGGTATCATGAATAATAGAAAGTTTACTGACATAAGGATGTTAGGTGAGGGCTAGAATAGGCAAGCGCTTGAAGACATTGAATCCGCATGGGCTTAAGAACATTGACCCTTCGAAAATTTTAAAGACATGCATGGTAATTTAAGATTGAAGTTTGAATTTAAAAAAATATATTAAAAAAGGTATGATAATTAAACTTATGTATGATACTTGTTATAGATATAAGAATATACGTAAGAAAATATTTTTTTCTTTCTTAATTTGCACTTTAAAAATACTTTAAAATTTTAGATTCCTTTTCTTGAACTGAGACGGGACATTCCTTGAAGTGGGGCATTGATTCCTTAAAAAAGTAATAAATAAGAAAAAAAAAAAGCAAAAAAATTGACAGCACCGAATGAGGCTGGGGGCCACATAAAATAAGAAAAAAAATCTAGACTTTTTTGTAAAGCGCTTTCTTTGCCATGAATCAACTGTTAGACTGAAATTAAATATATTGATCCCTATCATATATGCGGAAATATGGGACCAATATATTTATCCTAATTAATTAAAGAAAGATCGATAAATACCTCTAGCCATTGCTATTGATTTTCTTCTAGATGAGGGTAAGGATCTTCCACGCCTTGCGGTCTCTCTCAGATGGTGTAAACTTTCTCTCGATGAAACCAGGTGCAGGGACCTATCCGTTTTATAAACCTGTATGCCTTATCTGTCCATCACAGAGGGCGCCGCTTTAAACGGATATGGTTGAGGGATTCTTATCTCAATCGTGAATTCAAAATTTGAATTCACGCAATCCCTTAAGATCAGAATATAGGACCACTTTAATCGTAACTAACCGATACGCTTAATGGAGAAAAAACCAACATTCTCCCACTTGGTCCGTATATTCTATTACTATAGTAAGAAACAGAATACATGAATCATGGCAATTGATCCTCTTAAAATCGAGTATTATTTACCATGTATCACTATGTATTATATTTCCCAAACATAAACCCATATAACTTAATGAATAAACCCCATGTTTATTCTAGGTCCAATTTAATGATGCTCATCACAAATAAATGTGTACACTAAATAACTGAATGTGAAAAACATCACAATCATAAAAGAGTTTCATTAATTATAAAATTCATCATTACAATGAATTAAATAAAATAACCAAGACCCATACGGTCTACATGATCCCTAAACTTCTGTAGTGGCATGCCTTTAGTCAAGGGATCAGCTATCATCAACTCAGTGCTCACGTGCTCTATAACCACTGTCTTTTCTTTAACATGTTCTCGTATGGCTAAATATTTGATGTCGATGTGCTTGCTTCGACTACCACTCTTATTATTTTTAGCCATAAACACTGCAGCTGAATTGTCACAATAAATCTTCAATGGCTTAGATATAGAATCCACAATTCTAAGCCCAGAAATGAAACTCTTCAACCATACACCATGCGAAGTAGCCTCAAAACATGATACGAACTCGGCTTCCATGGTGGAAGTAGCAGTCAAAGTCTGCTTGGCGCTCCTCCAAGATACAGCTCCACCAGCAAACATAAATATGTATCCAGATGTTGACTTCCAAGAATCAACACAGCCAGCAAAGTCAGCATCAGAGTAGCCAATTACTTCCAAATTTTCAGTCCGTCTGAACATAAGCATATAGTCCTTGGTACCCTGAAGATACCTCATCACCTTCTTAGCAGCTCTCCAGTGGTCTAAACCTGGATTACTCTGATATCTCCCCAACATCCCAACTGCAAATGCTATGTCAGGCCTTGTATAGACCTGAGCATACATCAAGCTACCAACAGCTGAGGCATATGGAGTGTTTTTCATTTCCTCCCTCTCAAAGTCATTCCTTGGGCACTGACTCAAATTGAATCTGTCACCCTTGACTATGGGAGCTATACTCGGTGAACAATTTTTCATCCGAAATCTCTCTAAAATTTTATTGATATAGGTTTCTTGAGATAGACCTAAAACACCTCGAAGTCTGTCTCTTTGAATTTTAATGCCAATGACATAAGAGGCATCACCCATATCTTTCATGTCAAAATTCTCAGAGAGAAATTGTTTCACCTCATGTAACATACCTTTATTATTGGTTGCAAGTAAAATGTCATCTACATATAGGATTAGAAAATAAATTTTACTCCCACTGACCTTCTGGTATATACATTGATCCATGATATTCTCTACAAATCCAAATGAAGAAATCACATCATGAAATTTTAAGTACCATTGCCGAGAGGCTTGTTTCAATCCATATATAGATCTCTTGAGCTTGCATACTAATTGCTCATTATCACTAGAGGAAAAACCTTCAGGTTATTTCATATAAACCTCTTCCTCTAGATCTCCATTGAGAAATGCAGTTTTCACATCTATTTGTTGCAACTCTAAATCAAAATGCGCAACAAGTGCCATGATAATGCGGAAGGAATCTTAGATACAGGAGAAAATGTCTTCTTGTAATCAATTCCCTCCCTTTGAGTGAATCCCTTAGCAACGAGTCTTGCTTTATATCGCTCAATGTTGCCTAACGAGTCTTTCTTGGTCTTAAAGACCCATTTGCAGCCAATGGCTTTTACTCCATCAGGCAACTCAACAAGATCCCAGACTCCATTAACTGCCATAGAATTCATCTCATCTTTCATAGCATCATACCATAAATTAGATTCCTTACAATTCATGGCTTGTGAAAATGTTTCAGGATCATTTTCAGCTCCAATGTTATAGTCCGACTCTTGAAGATACACAATATAGTCACTAGAAATTGCTGATTTCCTTTCTCTTGTAAATCTTCTTAATGTTGTAACAACCTCCTCTGGAGGAGTTGATTGTTCAACTATCTCTGGTAACTCATGAGAGACTGGATCTACTAGTTCATTATCAGCAAATTGTGGAATTTCAACGACTGGTTGTATAATGCCCATTTGGTCTTGAGGGGCACTATGAACGATAATCAGTCTGTCACTTGAAGTGGAAGGTTGAGCATCAGAATGTTCCCTTTCAGGAATTATGCTCTGCAATTGATCACTCCCACTGATCAAGTGATTCTCAAAAAATTTGGCATTTCTCGATTCCACAATCCTAGTTGTATGAGATGGACAGTAAAATCTATATCCCTTGGACCTCTCGGCATATCCAATAAAATACCCACTAATGGTCCTAGGGTCCAGCTTTTTCTCTTGTGGATTGTATACTCTCACTTCACATGGGCATCCCCATACGCGTACATGTCGCAAACTTGGCTTCCAACCTTTAAATAACTCAAATGGCGTTTTAGAAACAGCCTTGGTTGGAACTCGATTTAATATGTACACAACTGTCTTGAGAGCTTCTGTCCACAAGGACTTAGGTAGTTTGGAGCTGCTAATCATGCTCCTCACCATGTCCATCAATGTTCGGTTCCTTCTTTCTGCTACACCATTCTGATCAGGTGAGCCAGGTAAACTGTATTGGGCAACAATCCCATGTTCTTGAAGGAACTTCGCAAATGGACCAGACATTTGTCCATCTTCTATGTATCTCCCATAATACTCACCTCCTCTATCAGATCTCACAATTTTGATTTGCTTTCCACATTGTGTTTCTACTTCTGCCTTGAATACTTTAAAGGCATCTAATGCTTCGTTCTTATTATGAAGCAAGTAGAGATACATAAATCGTGAGTAATCATCAATAAAGCAGATAAAGTATTTCGGACCATGAAAATCCATATCCGGACAACAAATGTCCGTGTGTATGACCTCTAATAGGTCTGAACTCCTCTTGGCACCTTTCTTTGACTTATTGGTCTGCTTGCCTTTAATGCAGTCCACACAAGTATCAAAGTCAGTGAAGTCCAAAGTATTGAGTACCCCTTCATTCACTAACCTCTTGATTCTATCTATGGAGATATGTCCCAATCTTCGATGCCACAACATAGAAGAGTTATCATTTACAACACATCTTTTCATGCCAGCCCTAACATGCATTACATCATGAGTGGTATTATTTTGCAAATTAATATAGAAAAGACCATCAGACAAAGTACCATTCCCAACAAGTTCAGATTTATAATATAAACTGGAAGAAGTATCTGAAAAGTTGAAAGAATAACCCAAAGGTACAAGTCTTGAAACTGAAATTAAATTCCTAGAAAAACTAGGTATATAAAAGGTCCTTTCCAAATTTAAAACAAAACCACTACTAAGAACTAAGGTGTATGTTCCTATAGCTTCCACATGTGAGCGCATCTTATTTCCTGAAGAGATATACTGCTCACTTCCCACTGGCTTCCTTAAGTTTTGCATACCCTGCAAAGTATTGCAAATGTGGATTGTAGAACCAGAATCAATCCACCATGTGTTATAGATAACATTAGCCATATTAGATTCATAACAGACAAGTGAGATTGTTTTACCTTTCTTTTCAAGCCAAGTCTTGAACTTGATGCAATCCTTCTTCATGTGTCCCTTCTTCTTACAGAAGAAACACTTGGATTCCTTCTTAATATCAGACTGGGGTGGTATTTTACTTTTACCCTTCTTCTTGGCCCGTACCCGATCCTTTCCACTTGTAGTCAGCATTGCACTTTCACCCAATTCCATCATCAGTCTACCCTCTTCTTGAACACACATAGCCAAAAGTTCATTGATTGACCATTTTTCCTTATGTGTGTTATAAGATATCTTAAATGGTCCATACTGCTGTGGAAGTGTATTTAAAATATAGTGCACCAGAAAGGACTCAGATATTTCAACCTCAAGAGTCTTTAGTTGAGCTGCAATGTCCCTCATTTGCATAATGTGCTCATGCACACCTCTCACTCCAGTGAGCCTCAGGGATGACAACTTCAATATTAGGGTACTGGCAAGAGCTTTATCTGAAGTACTAAATTGCTCATCAATGGCCTTTAGTAGCTCCCTGACATTCTCATACTTATCAACTGAACCACGTATACCAACAGAGATTTTTGTCTTTATGAACATTATACTCAAGCGATTGGATCGCTCCCAACGTTCATAAATCGCAATCTCATTAGGAGTGCTGGTCTGAGTTACTAAAGGTGGTTCATCCTTCCTTATAGCATAATCAATGTCCATCCAGCCCAGATGAAGGAGAATTCTCTCCTTCCAAACCTTATAGTTATCACCCCTCAATTCAGGTATGTCACATTTTATTTCAGAGAAATTTACAGGTTGCATAACTGCAAAATTTAAACATACATGCTTATTATCAAAAATTGAGGCTAATAAAATGCTTTACCAATGTAAATTATGCATTTAGAAACTAGTGAATCTACTGACATAAAACTTGCCTGTGGGCTAAAGCTCTAATTCAATTAGATTCACTTAATTCTGTATGATAAAACTATCAAATTATGTTCCTTCTTTATAATTCCTGTGGATAGATTAGAAAAATATAATTTGATATTTTATCTTAATTAATTATATAAATATAAAACAGTGAATCTACTGACATAAAACTTGCCTGTGGGCTAAAGCTTTAATTCAATTAGATTCACTTAAGTCTGTATGATAAATTTATCAAATTATGTTCCTTCTTTCTAATTCTTGTGGGTAGATTAGAAAAATATAATTTGATATTTTATCCTAATTAATTATATAAATATAACAAAAATTCCCATGGAATAAATTTTATTATATTTATATAATTAATTACAATTAATGTCTATTATTTATGTGATTTACTAACTTTATTATACAATTTTATAATTAAGGATGCTGTGGCTACTCCTCAATTATTTAATTGTATTTATCACTTAGACATTATTTAATTTTTATGTTCAATTATGTCACTTAAGATGCATGCATAATTCACAAAATTTATACACACAAATTCTAAATATAATTGAACATAAATAGGCCAGACTAATGGTCCAACCACCTAATGAACGAGCCAACAGCTCGTCATCCTCACCCATATCTAATAGTTTAATTTAACCAAAATCTCCAATCACCTCAAAAAATTTTCGATCAGATGTGCTTGGACTACTGCAATCCAGCTTGCTGCAATTCAAGCTGGGCACACGGTCCAATCTGATTGCTGGTCCAGATGGCTAAGCTAGCCAGACGATGGGCCAGCCCTGATTACTGGGCCAGTCTGGCCCATGCGCTGGGCCCAGGCCTGGCCAGCGGTTGGCCCAAGCACTGGGCCAGCCAGTGCCTGGCCCAAGCGCTGGGCCAGCCAGCTGCTGGCCTGGCCCAGGCCGCTGGGCCCAGGCCTGGCCAGCGGTTGGCCCAGGCGCTGGGCCAGCCAGCACTGGGCCAGCCAGCTGCTGGGCCGGGCCTGGCCAGCGCCTGGCCCAAACGCTGGGCCAGCCAGCTGCTGGCCAGCACTGGCTGGCTCAAGCGCTGGGCCAGCCAGCGCTTGAAATTTTTTTTTTTAATTCCAAATGCCGCTGGCCAGCTTTTTTTTTTTTTTTTTTAATGTCCTGCACATTTTTCTAAGAGGCATTTTTCATTCCTCGTTCCGTGCACATATCCAAAGTAAGAAACCGATGCTTCCTTATCTTATGGTGATTTAATCATGAGATATTTGGATTTATCTGTTATTTAAACTATATCCAAAAGGGTGAGCGAATAGATAAGAATGGCATAAATCTTACTTATCAATCTCTTAAATAAAACTGAATTAAATAAACTGAATATTAAGAGTACATAAGATCTAATGCCCTTTCAGATGATTCTTGATGACCTATTAACTCTCCCGGTACACAGGTAGTTGGGTCAAACGCACCAAGGTACTACAGTAGCCTCTCTTATTGGTACATCCCTAATATCCCTACCGTACGCCCGTTGGGTGAAATAATCCAGGGTACTACCAGTAGCCTCCCCTTTGGACTATCCCTAAACGAGAGAAATAGAGATCAAGAATATCTTATCCCTCTTTATCAAATAAATCATATAAAGATTGTTTCATAGGATTTTATCAGATCCATATATCAATAGAAACAATCCTATCCTAATAATCAAGGCAGAGGTATTATTTTATACGCTCTGATACCAAATATTAGACTAAAATTAAATATATTGATCCCTATCATATATGCAGAAATATGGGACCAATATATTTATCCTAATTAATTAAAGAAAGATCGATAAATACCTTCAGCCATTGCTGTTGATTTTCTTCTAGATGAGGGTAAGGATCTTCCATGCCTTGCGGTCTCTCTTAGCGATGGTGTAAACTTTCTCTCGATGAAACCAGGCGCAGGGACCTACCCGTTTTATAAACCTGTATGCCTTATCTGTCCATCACAGAGGGCGCCGCTTTAAACGGATATGGTTGAGGGATTCTTATCTCAATCGTGAATTCAAAATTTGAATTCACGCAATCCCTCAAGATCAGAATATAGGACCACTTTAATCGTAACTAACCGATACGCTTAATGGAGAAAAAACCAACATCAACTTCTCAAAAAATAATACAAACAGGCATTGAACAGGTTAAGAAAAAATAACAAAAAGAGAACAAGTCAAAGAGGGGAAAAAAAAAAGGGTTGGGGGTGAGAGAGAACAAGTTAAAGAGGAAGGAATCGCTTTCTTGGCCATCAATCAACATCTCCAAAAATAATAATTTAGAAAAAAGATAATGACATGCATCTTTCTTGGTGGTCAATCAACATTTTTTTCAAAAAAAAGAAAGAAAATGGCGTGCATCTTTCTTCATGATAAATCAATATTACAAAAGAAATAATAAAAAATAAAAAATGACATGCAAGCTGAATAGGAGAGAAAATAACACGTATAGTAATAGTTTTGTGAACGAAAATATCATGGTATGAACTTTCCAGGACTTTTCACACGCACAGGCATAATTTTATGAAAAAAAGAATACGGTGTGAATACTCCCAGATATTCCACATGCATAATAATATTTTTGTGAAAGAAAATAACACAGTATGAATGCTCCAGAATTTTTCATATGCATGGTCACAATTTTATGAAAAAAAAAGAGTACGGTGTGAACGCTCCCGAATATTCCACGCAAAGTATTAATTTTGTGAAAGAAAATAACACGGTATGAACGCTGCAGGATTTTCCACATGTATAGTCACAATTTTATGAAAAAAAAGAGTACGATGTGAATGCTCTCAGATATTCCACACGCATAGTAATAATTTTGTGAAAGAAAATAACACGGTATGAATGCTCCAGAAATTTCCACAAACATGGTCAATTTTATGAAAAAAAAGAGTATGGTGTGAACGCTCCCGAATATTCCACATGCATAGAATTAATTTTGTGAAAGAAAATAACACGGTATGAACGCTCCAAGATTTTCCACATGCATGTCACAATTTTATAAATAAAAAGAGTATAATGTGAACGCTCCTGGATATTCCACATGTATAGTAATAGTTTTGTGAAAGAAAATAACATGGTATGAAGTTTCTAGGATTTTCCACATGCATAGTCGTAATTTTTTTTAAAAAAAAGAATACGGTGTGAATGCTCTTGGATATTCCACATGCAAAGTTATAGTTTTGTGAAAGAAAATAACACGGTATGAATGCTCTAGAATTTTCTACATGCATAGTCACAATTTTATGAAAAAAAAGGAGTACAGTGTGAATGCTCTCGAATATTCCACACACATAATATTAATTTTGTGAAAGAAAATAACACAGTATGAACGTTTCAAGATTTTTCATATGCATAGCCATAATTTTATTAAAAAAGTACAATGTGAACACTCCTGTATATTCCATACATATAGTAATAGTTTTGTGAAAGAAAATAACATGGTATGAACGCTTCAGGATTTTTCATACGCATAGCCATAATTTTATGAAAAAAAAAACAGAGTAAGGTGTGAACGCTTCCGAATATTCCAAACGCATAGCCACAATTTCTAATGAAAAGCATCATGTAAGAAAGTGATTTGTCGATAAAACAAAAAAGTCCAGCTGAAACTATGGATGGACCACTTATAATTATATTAACATGTTTTGTTGGTTTGTGGTTATTAGCTTTGGCTGATAATCTGGTCAGTTCGTTGACTGGCACAACAGAAAGAAACGGGAGCATCTCCACTGAGCCACTTTCTTTTTGTTCAATCAAATCTTTTTCCCAAATCAACCGGAGAGACTCTACTGCAACAAGGAGTAATGGCGGACGTACTCGTTTCGGCTCTGCTATCGGTGCTGATGAGGAAGGCAACCGACCAAGTTCTCCGACAGTTTGGAGTGATGTGGGGGATTACTGAGAAGCTAGAAGAGCTTGAAAGAAAACTGTTGGTGATCCAATCCAAAATTGGCAACGCAGAGGAGCGGCAAGGCGAGGATCATGTGAAGCACTGGTTGGAAGTACTCAAGGACGCAGCCTACCAAGCAGAGGATATTCTGGATGAGTTCAATGTGGATGCAAAGCGGCTGGAGGCAGGGAATCAGGCTGATATGATGAAAAAGGTTTGCAACTTCTTTTCTTCTTATAATCCAGTTTGGTTTCGTTTTCAGATCGGGCGAAAGTTAGATGATATTATTAAGAGAATAAATAAAATCATAACTGAGGGAGACCAATTTCATTTCACGCCTACAACACAACCACAAAATAGAGATAGGCCACAAACCCACTCCTACGTTGATGAGTCAACTGTCATTGGCAGAGAGGGAGAAAAAGAAAAATAGTGAAATTGTTACTTGATCACGATAGTAGCCAGAATGTTGCATTTCTTCCCATAGTTGGCATGGGTGGTCTGGGCAAGACCACACTGGCCCAATTGGTTTATAATGACAAGAGGATGGAGAAGCATTTCCAGCAGCTCATATGGGTCTGTGTGTCAGAAGAGTTTGAGGTTGCAGAACTTGCTAAAAAAATAATAAGTTCAGCTACAGGGGAAGAGTGTAACCTATCAATCATGGAGTTGTTACAACGCCGACTTCGAGAAGTTTTAAGTGGAAAAAGGTATTTTCTTGTATTAGATGATGTTTGGAATCAAAATACGGAAAAGTGGAATGGATTGAAAGCCTTGCTAGAAACAGGTAAAGAAGGAAGTAAGATTATTGTGACTACAAGACTTGAGGAGGTAGCATGCATGATGGGCACAATTCCCCCTCATTACCCACAGAAATTGAATGAGAATGATTCTTGGACACTCTTTAAGAAGAGAGCATTTAAAGATGGAGTGGAAGAGCCTCAAAATCTAGTAAGCATTGGTAAGGAAATTGTCAAGAAATGTGATGGGTTGCCTCTAGCTGTGAAAGTAGTGGGGGCCTTAATGCATTCTAAGAGCCAAGAAGAAGCAGAATGTTGTCCGTGAAAATAGTGAGATCTGGAATTCACGGGCTGGCCGTGATGAGATTTTACCAGTTTTAAGGTTGAGCTACAGTGATTTGCCTTACTATTTAAAACAATGTTTTGCTTTTTTGTGCCATATTTCCGAAGGATCATGTGATGGAAAAAGAAACGTTGATTCAGCTATGGATGGCTAATGGCTTTATTCCATCTGATGAAGGAAAGGAGTTGCAGGACAAAGGTAATGAGATTTTTAATGAGTTGGCTTGGAGATCTTTCTTTCAGGATATTAAAGAGGCAGAGGAGGATGATGGTGAAATTTTTTGGAACTCAACATGCAAGATGCATGACCTCATGCATGACCTGGCACAATCCATCATGGGGGATGAATGTCCTAGCAGTCTGGAACATATGTCTAAGAAAACCCGTCACTTGTATATACCTCGGAAGTCTCAATTGAATGGACAGAGGACCCTAACTAATATCCCAAACATTCGCACTCTCTTGATGCCATATGACTTTTCTGGAATTGCAGTGACTGGGGCTTCATTGAAGTCCATTCCCTTGAGAGCATTGAATCTAAATTATGCTAACATCACAAAATTGTTAAATGCAATTGGATTTCTAAAACATTTGAGGTATCTTGACCTTTCCCATTCTCGAATTGAAGCATTGCCTGAAGCCACCAGCACACTTTTCAATCTACAGACTCTAAAACTCTCTTACTGTAGGGTTTTACGTAAGCTACCTGATGGTATGAAAAATATGAGTAATCTGAGACATCTCTATATTGATCGATGTGATAGTTTGAAGTGCTTGCCAACAAGTATGGGGCAATTAAGAAATCTGCGAACATTGACAAATTATATTGTGAGCAATGAGAATGGAAGGGGTATAGATGAGTTGAATGGCTTAAATCTTGGTGGCACATTAGAACTATATAACCTGAGGAATGTGAAAAACATAGCAGATGCTAAAAAAGCAGATCTTAATTCCAAACATAACATTTGCTCATTATTATTATGTTGGGATATGGTTCAATTGCCTGGGTTTGTTTATTCTGAAAAAGATGTTGCATCTGTAAAAATGCTGAAGAGGTGTTGGAGGGACTTAGGCCCCATGTTGGTTTAAAGCGACTTTCAATTTTATACTATGGGGGTACTAGCTTTCCCATGTGGATGGAGGACTCTCAATCGCTTAAATATCTCTACTTAGAGAACATGGATAAGGTAAAGCACATCTGCAGCGGCAATGGAAGTAATGGTACGGTGCAAGCATTCCCCTCACTAAAGAGACTGAAGTTGCATAAGATGCAGAGCTTGAAGGCCTGGTTAAAGGATGAAGGAACTGCAGAGGTTAGGCTGGTTTTCCCATGCCTTGAAATTCTTCAATCATCGATTGTCCTAATTTGATGTCCATGCCAGAGCTACCGTCTCTTAAAAGTTTATTAATGGAAGGAACGCATATTCCATTGGGATTCGGGAAGAACCTTGCTTCTCTTCAGGATTTAAAAATATATTCTTTTGATAATCTGATCTACTGGCCGAAGGAGGAGTTCCGTGGCTTGAACTCACTGAAGAGTTTATCTATCAGAAGTTGCAAAATTTGATTGGCCCCTTACCTTTGCCATCATCCTCCTCGTTGCCATCCTCCTCCTCATCATCAGGGGATGGAGAACTCCTACCAAACCTAGAAAATTTGAAAATTTATTATTGTGAAGCTCTGCTGATATTGCCTAAGTTGCCTATGTCTCTCATATCATTCGAAGTCTATTACTGTTCAAATCTAAGTTCCTTGACGGAAGGCAGCCTACAACATGTCACTGCTCTTGAAAGTTTATCTATTAACGGTTGCAGAAGTCTGACTTCTTTGCCAAGAGATCTGGGCTCCCTCACTGCACTTCGGAGTCTTAATATTAGGAATTGTGATCAGCTGCAATCATTCCCGGAAGGTCTCCAACAACGACTCCCTAGCCTTCAGTCTTTGGAAATTAAAAGATGCCCCAACCTGGCTTCTTTGCCAATAGATCTGGGCTCCCTCACTGCACTTCAGAGTCTTTGTATTAGGAATTGTGATATGCTGCAATCACTCCCGGAAGGTCTCCAACAACGACTCCCTAGCCTTCAGTCTTTGTGCATTCAAGGATGCCCCAGCCTGGCTTCTTTGCCAATAGATCTGGGTTCCCTCACTGCACTTTGGAGTCTTGAAATTACGGATTGTTATATGCTGCAATCACTCCCAGAAGGTCTCCAACAACGACTCCCTAGTCTTCGGTCTTTGCACATTGAAGGATACCCCAACCTGGTTTCTTTGCCAATAGATCTGGGCTCCCGCACTGCACTCGGAGTCTTTATATTAGGAATTGTGATCTGCTGCAATCACTCCCGGATGGTCTCCAACGACTCCCTAGCCTTTGGTATTTGCTCATTGACGGATGCCCCAACCTGGAGAGACAGCACTATAAGAGGAGGACTTAGAACACCCTTATCCTAGAGTAATATCAAAGAGGAGTTCCTGCGGCACGTTTCTTCCTTTATTTCGTTGCTTTAGAAGAGCATCTACAGTATAATGGCAACTAATTTTAGTGCTTATCAGGTACAATCCCATCTCCCTCTCTTCTCTTGATAATTGTCTAGCTACTTGTAAACGTAAATAAGCGAGCGAGCTTGATTATTTATGTTCCCTCACATCTTGTACCAGTTGAAGGAATCTAGGGGGAGGGCAAGGTTAAGATATATTTGTCCATCCTACATAAAGTAGACCCTAAATTTAACCAATGGAATTTTCTTGAGTTGGTGGCTATACTACACTGTTCATGCATATTATCATGCACTAATTCATGATTCTCACAATTAGCATTGTTTACGTTCTTTTTCTTTCTTTTTCTTTTTCTTTTTTTTGATGCAAGGGGTAAATGCTATCTTTAATCATTAATCATTTAGCAGATATGATATAAGTAAGTAGCTTACAGTTAGAAAAATGACAATATTCTCAATTCAAAGAAATAAGGTAGCAAACAAGTTCACTCATATACATGCACAATTGACCTTTTGACTGCATTTGATGCATCAGGGAAAATAACAATAAAAATGTCCTCCACAACTATTATCTTGAAGGTAAAAATTGAATGACATGTTTTGTTATTTGATGCTGTTTTATTGTTTGAGATAAGCATAAGCATTTGTCATACCTCATTTAAATATTATCTGACATAGTAAGCCACAGAGTTCAACTGAAAAAATACAAATGTTAGAATTTCCTTAATTACAGATATAGTTAGTTATTCTAATAATTATCTGGATGTATCTATGCTTCTGATTGCAGAAACAAATAGACTTTGATCTGTTAAAGGACTTTTTAGTTTTATTGATATGGTTTACATCTGTAAGATTATATTGTGGTTATGTGGCTGTTCTGAAGCATGAAATTAGAGAGGTAGTATCATGTTACTATTATGCCATTAGTATGATGTCTGGATTCTTCATGTGGTTATTTTGGTACTTTGTGCATTCTTATTGCTTTGCTGTTACTTCTAATTCTAAAATATGCATTCACTTTTCTATTGCTAAACTTTTCTTATTTAATAAATTTAATATATGTATATTGCTTCTATAAATTTCGATAATTAAGTGAGCTCCATTGGTAGAGTTAACATATATGCAGACATACTTATTTGATTTCGTGCTCAGTCCTCACCATGCTTTATCATCCATCCTATAGCATATAGGTTTTGATTTTTCATGCATTTTGATTTTGTAGTGCTCTTTCAGATACATATTGGAATAACCTAGCTTTGGATTATTCTTCGTGTATGATGGAACTTCCAGGATTTGATGTTGCTTCTGATGCTCTTGCTACCTTCAATGTCAGTTCTTCTACCTTGCCTTTCTTGGTGGTTAGTCTTTAGATACAATATAGCTCCCTTTTGCATGTTCTGAAAGAAACATATGGCAGGACTTGCTTACCAAACATATAACTGCAGTTTCCAGTAATGGTTCCCACTATGAACAAGTTAGCCAGTAAATTGACATATTGCTGATTTGGTTGCTCTGATGAAAGCTTGATGCTGCTAGTTTAATAGTCTTGTTGTGGAACTTTTAAACTCTAGTTGTTTGTAAATGTGTTTAAAGTAAATCATCTGATAAGAGAGTGTTATGCCAGTTCTTTGAGCTCTATGAAAAGTTATTAACATCCACAAACTATGACAAGAAGACAATCCTCGAAGGTCAAGCGTACCACTGATCTACGCTCAACTATTAGTATGTTTTGATAAGTGAGTTTAGGACAGTTTGCAAACTGTTATTTCTTTAAATTTTTTTGAAGAGTGAGTAGTATGTTTTCAAATTTTTTTGAAAAGCTACATTTCAGAAGCTCAGCACTTGAAAATTATGATGGAACTGTTAAAAGTACCAATGCCTTCCCTCAGCATCCATAGCTTTTCTTTTTAATTCTTAATCTAACATATATTTCTCAAGCTGATCATAGGTAGAGATGGCTTCATGTTGTAATTTTATATTTTTTGTATTTATGATATCAATGCATTAGACTTTGGTGCGAAGAGTGAGGCATAGAAGATTAATATGTTTATTGTGATGAATAGGAAACAAGGATTAAGGTTAAGCTAAATTATATTAAATCTTACTCCAAATGCACTCAATTAAACCTAATACTCTTCCATGTTTCAGAATGGTTGCACCGTGGGTGGAGAGAGGAAATTTCAGTGATGATTCTATTTTTCTCCCAATTTCCCTGCATCTGGGCTCATGAACCATAGTTGGAGGGTGTAGTTTGAACCTACTTCAGCATGGTAGGGAGGTAGAGAGGCCAAAAAATTATCGCACACTTTTCCTCTGTTTCATTCTCAAAGCTCTGTTTCATGACAATATCTTCAATTCTGGCTGAAAGGGCGAGAGATTTTCTAATTAAAGAGTGGAGGAGTATCACCGGAGCTAGGTGAACCTTTGGGGAAGTTCAAATCATCGCGGCCGACCCAAGTAAGGCGGAGGTAAAATTTTCCTCCATTTTTTCTGTTTCAACTTAGGAAATAGTGGAATTTTTTTGGGAGGTTTGAGGGCTGCCATTGTCAGAGAAGATTGCAGGAGGGAGGAGAGTGTCACCACCACTCGCCGCTGCCATGTTGGCCGGCAACGAGGAAAGAGGCTGCCGGTTGGGGAGAAGACAGCGTCTTCTCACCTACTTTGGCCAGGTCCGGACGTGGGAAGCCACCGGACCAAGCCTTGTGCGCCATCGCCCTTCATTGGCGGGGAACGGCGGTGGCTGGGCCGTCCGGAGGTCGAGAAAGAGATGTTTTAGTAAATGAGGTACCTTCCATTATGGGGTTACATGAATACAACCTTACCTTTACGTGTAAAAAGATGTTTTCATATTTTGAATCCGTAACCCCCATGATGGAGCAATCTTATCATTGTGTTGAGGCCTGCCATTTATGTTTACAAAGATGCACTTTTTTCTCTATTATTTTATTTATTAGTTATTTTTTCGATTAACACAAATATTTGGTAAATTTTGAAAAGTATTTATTCATCATTTCATAGTCTGCCTCTTCGTTATCTATCTTATGATACCTATATCCTCAAGGGTCATGACTGCCTTAACTAATCATCATTAGTTATGAATAATTTTGACTCATTACTGCATTTATCCTTAATTTAAGCACCATCATAGCTAATCTTGTAGTGCAGTGTTCCTACACTTTCTTCATTCAAATCTATACAGTCAACATTATTGATGCTACCCTTTGAGATTCCTTTAATTTATAGGCACGCAGGAATCATATCAATATGCAGAAATGCATCTCTAGTTCTCATTCATTGCCATGGATTTGTTTGAATTATTATCTTCGTTATCTTTCCTTTTTATTTGTTTAATCAATGTGATCAGTCTATAGTATTTCTTGGTCATATATTGCCTGTGGGTAACCCTTTCAAACATATCATCTCTTAAATCTATTTCACACATGATCTTACTATGTCAGATTCCTATAACATATTCCATAGGCAGAACTTAAAGCCTTCATGTAAGGCAACTATGAGGAGATAAGCTGTTAATGCTGAATGTTTATATGGAATTACTGGCCATTGATAACGTCATGACAGTTTGAATGTTGCCATATTGACTGTCATACTTTGCTAGACTTTTTTTTATTTACTTTGTTATTTATCTTTAATGCTGAAGATATGATATTTCTTATAGAGATTGTTAAATACACTTTTGCAAATTTTATTATCCATCTTGAGAGGAAGCGTGTACTCATGCATTTAACAACTAGTTTGAATGCCAATTACATGTCTACTTTCAATGTAATGCATTGAAACTCAAGCAGACAAACATATTGCTACACCAATTAGCAATCTCTTTATGGTGTTACTAACTAGTTTTTTTCTTTTGGTTCTCACTAGAACGAAGACAGGGCCCTTTGGAAACTTGGTACTCTTCTGGCGGACTATTAACATTTTATAAATTGACACATCCGCTGGACAAATCATGGCATGTCCTTGGTTTGGGTACAACCCTAGTGTTGATTGCTCAGAGATAGAAAATGCTGCAGAAATAATCCACTATAACTAGAACATGAAACCTTGGCTGGAACTGGCAGTGACTAAATACCGGCCTTACTGGTCCAAATACATCAAGTATGATCATCCTTATGTTCAGGGCTGCAGTATAAGTGAATAGTTAGAACGATGCAATTATTCGATCTCATGGGATATGATTTATTGTTTGGAAACTGAAGTAAAGCTGGAGGAAAGGAAAGAGGGCCCTTGGATGTTGCATTGCCTTGTTCAGTTAGTATTTGTTCGACCTTATTGCTGTCATTCTACCCTGCTTGTAATTTTCCTCCATTCTGTTAAGATTTGTACATGGAAGGGAGGCTGCACTGGAATATTAAATCAATTAGTTGTGATTTCCCCTTTATACTGCTCTTTGAGAAGGAAATGTAGTGTTGCCAATGCTTAAGATAAGTACTTGGTTGAAAAGTATCATTATTTTGAGATGGTGAATGAAAAATCATGGAACCAATCCATAACCTTGAGTTTATTGTAGGAGATTTCAAATGATGGATGTCATCAGCTGAAAAATGAGAGGTTGGCATGGTGATTTTAATAACTTCTCAAAATACCATAAAGATAAGACATTTATGATGATCTTATTTTCTTTCTTGATGTTGAATCAAAAAATAAAAAAGCTAAGAAATTAAACATCTGCATCCAAGCCTCAATTTAGTGTCAATCTTATTGAGACCAACTATTTCAAGTATATAAATTCCAGGAGAGAACTTCACCAAACACATCCCTTCAAAAAAAAAAAAAAGGCCGATGAACTATCCATGAAGTCAAATGGTTGACATCAGCCAACCGCAAACCTAAGTAGATTGATTTGCATGTGAGTCATTTGCAAAACCGGTGTCTTTTGGCATTGATTTTCCGCTTCTGAGATAGAAACAAAAGATTTTGAAGATATTGTGTTAAAATGAAAAATGACATTTCAAATACCATTTTTAGGAACAATATTTGAAATGTATTAGTATTTTAAAAATGATGACGTATGGCCTTTAAAAGCAACATGTCAAATGTCACTTTTGTTGCGTTATAACCTTTGCACGCCTGCCCTCACCTCCTCTTCTCCCAAACTACCTTTTTCTCTCCTGCCATTCCTTCTCCTCATTTTTTCTCTCCCGGCATTCCCTTTTTTTTTTTTTTCTTTCTTTCTCTTCCAACATTCCTCTTCTAGAAGTTAATTTATCCTAACTAATTTAAGATGTTAAGGATTCTACCTAATCCAAACTGCTTTTGATTCAAATACAATACTTACCACTAAAACATTTGTGTATAGATAAGGCTAACAACTTGTGCATTGATAGTGATCATGTCTAAATTAACTTCCAAAGAGGTAATTTCATGAAACCAAATTATAGAACATATAAATGTACAAGTTGTTATTATATTTAGTGGTAAAAATTGCATTTGAATTAAAAGTAGTTGGGATTAGGTAGAATTGTTAACCTTATTAAATTAGTTGGGAGAAGGGGGGAATGTTGGGATAGAAAAAAAAAAAGAGGAGAGGGAATGCTAGGAAAGAATAAACCTGGAGAAGGAATGCCAGGAGAAAAGAGATGGTTCAGGAGAAGAGAAGGCATCATCGGAGGAGAGAAGAGATGGTTCAAGAGAAGAGAAGGCGTAGTACATTTGAAAGCAGCCTCAAAATATTTTTTTACTTTAACACCATTAATATATGGGCATAGTTCAGACAGTTTGGTTCTTGATGAGTTCTTAAAATGTGAATTTTCATGATAAATCTTTTCAGAGTAATGTAATCAGTCATTAAGTTTCTTTTAGGTGCGATGCTACAGTAACTTCGTAAAGTCACTCAAAAAGGTCAGCTGCATGTCTCAATCACTTTTCTTCATTTAATTCCAATTCGGAGCAATGACAATATGCCTCTCATCATCAGCTGATGAGTGACTTTCTGAGTGATTTTTTTGAGTTAATATCAATGTGGAGCATCTTCCAGTTGTTGCTAGCGTTCTTTTGAAGGCTATTGAGCGACTTTTCAGTCAATAAATTGTCAAACATCACAATTTTTTTGTGATTCCCTATGGTAAAATTCTGCAATAGAAAATAATGCAAATAAGAAAGCATGATTGGATGGTTGGGTTGGTTAGCAAATTTCCGTATGATTTGGGGTCCCGTGCACCGGGGTTTTGAGGATGACAAGGGCTTCATTAAACATGTTATTTATTTGCCTCTACGATTCTAATGCCTGATATGAGAGTACCTTGATCCTTCAAGGTGATAAGGAGAGGCTTGGAGGGATGCAGCTTTTGTTTAACAAAGGTTGATTTTACTCTCAACTTTAAGATTTATAATGGTGATCACTTAGAAATCATTTAATTGCATGTTAAGTCTCTTTATTCATTACTATTTTTTTTAAAAACTGAAATTGTCACATTATTATTTCCGGTCGAATCGTCAATGAGGGTAGGTTTGTAAAATCAATAACAATCTATTTGAGATTTGACCATAATTGTTGGGCGTGTTGAAACGCAATACTGTTTTCGAATTTTCTGTAGAATGACACTAGCATACGTAACTGAAACGTAAGATGATTTAAGCTCATTCTTTATTATTTATTATTATTTATTATTATTATTATTATTATTATTATTATTATTATTATTATTATTATTATTAAAAGGGAACCCGAGCCCCACCATCCTGAGCGTTTGGCCTCCCTTTGGACAGCGGACGCCATCATTTTCATGGGCAGTGGATCCTGTTTCAATGGTTGATGGTGAGCGTTTGTCAGATGACATTTCAATAGAGGTTCGGTGTCCACTGGAGGCGTCCACTGGAGGCTGTCACCTTCGGCTTTTCTAGTGGTGTACGACTTTGCTCAAGGAAACTGTGGCTGTCACCTTCGGCTTTTCTAGTGGTGTATGACTCTGCTCAGGGAAACTGTTAAGATAGTGTGGTGCCATACGCAACTGCCTTCTGTCAAAAAAAATAATAAGTAAAAAGTAAAAAGTTTTACTTTTTACTTATTATTAGCTAGTCTGGCCCCTTATTTCATTAATATATGGGAGAATGCATCGTTAATTGAGAGAGAAATCTACGCCCATGTAATATGTTTTAAGAGGATATTTGTTTTACTATTGTTTTATAGATCTTGGTATATAGCTTCAAGAGATGGAGACGCATACAAATGAAGACATGTAAGCTATAGTTTTGATACTTGCACTACAAGAAATAGTGAAATAGTGACGCAAAGATGCATCGCTAAAATTGCGACTACATTGCGACGCCTCCGCGTCAAAAAAACATTGCGACGCAAATAGCGATGCATTAGCGACTCAATAATCATAAAATTAAAAAAAAATAATTTTTAAATTTAGCGACGCAAAATACGTCGCAATATTTATAAAATGTGTTTTTTAAAATATTATTAAAGGAATAAAATATTACGACGCAGCTAAGTACGTCGCAATATTTTAAAAAAATTTAATTATGTTAAATAGCGACGCATTAGCGATGCAATAAACATAAAATGAGAAAAAATATATTTAATATAGCGATGCAAAAATTGCATCATAAATATTAATAAAAAATTGATTTTTATAAAATAATTATGAAATAAAATATTGCGACGTAACTTAGTGCGTTGCAATATATTTGAAAAACATAATAATTTTAAATAGCGACGCATTAGCAATGCAATAGACCAAAAAAATTGTAAAAATTAATTTTAATTTAGCGACGCACTAATTGCGTCGCAATTATTTTAAATGAAATTAATTTTTATAAATATTAATATGAAAAAAAAATATTGCGATGCAAAACAGTGCGTCGCAATGTTTTACAAAACTTAATTATTTTAAATAGCAATGCATTAGCGACGCAATAAACCAGAAAAATATAAAATTATTTTTAAATTTAGCGACGCAATAATTGCGTCACAATTAATTTAAATAAAATTTATTTTAAGAAAATAGTATAAAATAAAATATTGCGACGCAATCCAGTGCATCGCAATGTTTTGTTAAAAATAAATATATTAATTAGTGACGTAATAGTGATGCAATAAAATAGTAAAGTAATAAAAAAAAAATTTATTTAACGATGCAAATTAATGCGTCGTAATATTTTAAAAAAAAATTATAATACCAAATTAGCGAGTCATTAGCGACGCAATAAATTAGAAAATATAATTTAAAATTAATAATGTCCAAGATCGGTCGCCGTCGACAGTGATCGATCATGGCTTCGATCGATCGCAACCGTCGGGTCATCGCCGATCGGATCGATCACGATGGTCCGAGATCGGTAGTCGCCGATCGGGATCGATCATGGCTTCGGTCGATCGCAACCCTCGATCGTCACCAATCTGATCGATCGCGACGGTCCGAGATCGGTCGTCGCCGATCAGGATCGATCATGGCTTAGATCAATCACAATCGTCGGATCATCGCCGACCGGGATCGATCATGGCTTCGATCGATCGCAACTGTCGGATCGTCGCCGATCCGATCGATCGCCACGGTCCGAGATAGGTCATCGCCGACTGGGATCGATCATGGCTTGGATCGATCGCAACCGTCGGATCATCGCCGAACGGGATTGATCATGGCTTGGATCGATCGCAACCGTCGGATCGTCGCTGACCGAGATCGATCATGGCTTCGATCGATCGCAACCGTCGGATCGTCGCCGATCCAATCGATCGCGATGGTTCGAGATAGGTCGACGCCGACCGGGATCGATCATGGCTTGGATCGATCGCAACCGTTGGATCATCGCCGACCGGGATCGATCATGGCTTGGATCGATCGCAACTGTCAGATCGTCGCCGATCCGATCGATCGCGATGGTCCAAGATAGGTCGTCGCCGACCGGGATCGATCATGGCTTGGATCGATCGCAACCGTTAGATCGTTGCCGACCAGGATCGATCATGGCTTGGATCGATCGCAACTGTCGGATCATCGCCGACCGGGATCGATCATGGCTTGGATCGATCGCAACCGTCAGATCGTCGCCGATCTGATCGATCGCGACGGTCCGAGATAGGTCGACGCCGATCGGGATCGATCATGGCTTGGATCGATCGCAACCGTCGGAT